>OX465296.1:208223081-208936650 GCA_949987735.1 Leucophora obtusa | reverse complement strand
GTAAAAGGAACAAATATATATATATCACGGCAAATAAACGTGTTCATTAATTTTCTCTTCTATATCACATATCCAACTCCGTGGCTGACCCTGAAGATACCTTCCTTGTTAGCGAATAACTGTCCGAAAACTTCTGTGATCCACTGTTTATCAACAGCAGACTCAGCTGTATTTCAATTTCAAATTGCAATTAAACAACATTCGTTTTTAGTTGAACTTATAATATTACTTGAACAAAAATGCAATAAAGATTGAAAAATTTAAACAAGAAAATATCTTATCAAGTACTTGACAAGAAGGAAAAACTTTAAATTAAACAAATCTAGGGAAGAAAATAAAATGAAATAATCACTTCAAATCTGTATGAAGATGGACAAATTAAAATAAATATATAACATTTTGTAAATATTCATGTTATGAGAATATCGGCTGTAATTTTTAAAGATTAGAAAATTTACATGCAAATATTATGAACAAAATTTTGCAAATTAATTAAGATTGGAAGATAAACAAAGAATTCCAAAATTAAACTACCCTACCACAATAATGAATAATAAAAAAACAGCTGTAAAATCGCATTAAGATTAACAATATGCAAAATAATTAAAATAAATATTTTTGTATACACCAAAATCAAAATGTTCCATTTGCGAAAAAATCGGGCATGGATAAGTTTTTAAAATTAACACTACATTATAATTAATTTTTGTTTAAATATACCCAACTTATAGTAGGAAACTGAACTCTTAAGTTAATTACACACAAAATTATTAAATTTACATTTAAAATGCGTAGAAATTTTTAAAAAATTAAGTGTAATTTTACTATTCTTGTATTAAATTTACTAAATAAAATATGTAATGCCGCCCAAAAATAAAAGAATAAAATTATTTTTAAAAGGAGAGTTCCCCATCGAAACAAATTAGATTCTGAGCACATTTTTATATTGAAAGATTCTGAGTACTTTTTCGTACAGTGAAAGTCTTAAATTCTAAGCAATGTTTTCTAAAAAAACATCAGATTAGGAGTACCTTTTCCCAATATTTAGTTGATCTCTTATTTTTAAGTAAATGAATGTTCTTGTTAGTTTGACTCTAGATCATAAATTAATATCACTTTCTGTAGGAACATTCTTCCTATGGAAATAAAACATACTTTGAAAACTTTCTTCTATAGAAATGCGTCTGATTCAACGAACTTTTTTATATAAAAAAATTCCATAGAAACTGAAAGATATTCTGTGAAAAAAAAAAAAATTTTAAAAAATCAGAAAGTTTGGTCTGGTCGCAGGCCGGCAAAGCTTAAGTTATCCAATTTTCTTTTTTTTTTTGATTTCAACAAATACATAACCGAGCCAATGAGGCCGTATATGGTTAAAAAAAGCTACTAAATAAAAATTTTCCTCAAGTTTTTAACACATAAGTTTTATACCTAGTGCAACAATAATTCAAACAATATTTATTAAAAAACAAAAGTTTTCGAAAAATGCCACTATAATAAACATACAGACGGACGGAAAGACAGACAGACAGACAGACAGACAGACAGACAGACAGACGGATACAGTAAAATTTGATCAAAAAGCAATTCTCAGTCAATCGCTATACTAAAAGGTGGGTCTAGGTCCAATATTTTTTGATGTTACAAACATCAGCACAAATTTAATATACCTTTTTCCATAGTGGTGTAGGTTATAAATAGGTGCCCTAGTGCGCCAGAGTGTAAACTGGTGTTATTTATTGTATTTTAGCAATTGAGTTGTTTCCAATATTATTTTGAATATCCATCACAGTGGGGTATATTAACCTAATTTAAAAGTGAAACTATTTTTAAGTGAATTAGCAGAAGATTGTTTATACAGGTAGATTAAAAAGTAAATATTTCTCTTTTTTGTATTTATAGATTTTTGCACATTTCTTTGCATTTTAATAATATAAATTATTAATTTTATTATTTTTTTTTATGTATTTAAGTATTTGTTTAATTTCAAATGATTTGATTGCATTTTTCCTATTGACTTGTTTTTATCAGGGTTGGCAATTGGTTTGTGATAATGAATAAACATATTTAAAAACAATTTCGTCAAGGTATTTAAAGGTCAAAGGTATTTTAAGTTATATCGTTTTTTGTATTTTAATGCTAACAATAGGCCTGTGAAAGACTTTGAGATCGGTAATGGTAGTTTAGGGTTAGTGCTTTTTATAGACACCGCTAAATACTTATATTTATACACACATAATAATCCATGCATAAAAATACGAAAAAATGTCAAAATAACAACAACAAAAATTGTAAAATATACGAAAAATGGTTTATTTTACGAAAGTTTTTGTTGTTTTGACATTTATTTCGTATTTTTATGCATGGATTATTATGTGTGTAACAATACGTTAGAAAAAAAATTAAATAAAAAATTGTTAATTAAACAGTAAATTCTACGAGAACAATATTTAGTTTTAGTAAAAGAATAGTGAAATTCAACTAACAAACAAAGTTAAATCGGGCATGCCGAATATATAATACCCTACATTAGTCTACCCAGTGTAGAAACGGTAATGACATATCATTATTTTTTGGACTACCAGTAATGACACCCACTTACCTTCTGTATTATTTTAAAACATATAATAATGAGTTACCGATAATGACTTATTTTTATCATTATTTCAAATAGAAAATAATTTTTTAGACTTTTTTGAAATCTATTTTTAGACTCAATATTTTTTAAACACTGGTAAGGATATATGTAACCACATATTTTTTGATTTTTTGTATGTTGGCGAGTAAGCTTACTTGTGTGCAGCAGGTCAATTATGTTTTTATCTATTAAATATTACATGTCGATATAGCTCAGATGGTAGAGCTGTTGACTGGCAATCTGTACACCCAGGTTCGATTCCCGCACCAGCAAATTTTATTAAAAAAAAATACAATAAAAATATTTTTTTTTATATAATTTATTTTTTAGAAAATCTATTTTTAGACTCATTATTTTTGTCAGTACTGGTAAGCACATAGGTAACGATATATTTTTTGATTTTTCGAATGCTGGTGTGTAACGACAACTCATTATTTTTCTCGACATCGCCACATAAAGGTAATAAGAAATGTAATAACAAAAGTAACTAGTTACCATTACCAAGTATGTAGTTACATAACCACATATCTGGTAATGATTTTCTACACTGGGTAGTTAAAAGCCAACTAATGTCTGAATCCGAAATTTGAATGGGTTGAAATGGGCTTGAGTTAAAATTTATCTATAAAATGATAAAAAAAAAATTATAAAAAATTCGTCCTTGGGCCGATATAAGCCGGTGTACCGCATTTCATCAAAATATCTTAATATTTGCAACCTCTAATGTGCGAAAGTGCGCATTTTTGGGTGACCTTTTTACGGGCAATGGGTCTAAATATAGCAAAATCAATACACTTTGTCCATGGGCTCATGTGAATCGGTGTACCAAATTTCATTAAAATATCTTCATATTTTCAGTGTGTGAACAAGCCAATTTTTCGGGGACCTTTATATGAGAACTGGGTCTAAACATGGACCGATTCTAAATAAAAATAGGCTTTGTCCATGGGAACATGTGAATTAGTGTACTAAATTTCTTCGTATTTGCGATTTTATGCATGCGCCAAAGCATTTTTGTGGGTACTAGGTCTCATCATTGACTGATTTAAACCAAAATCAACGGACTACGTCCTTGGGCCGACGTAATTCATTGTAGTGAATTTCATAAAAATATCTTAATAAATATTTGCGATCTGCAGCGTGCGCACAAGAATACATGGACAGACAGACGGATGGACAGACAGAGTGACATTATAATCAATCTTCGACTATGTGGATTATTGGTGCCATCTGCCGGTTGATAGCAGAGATTAGAAAAATGTATTATTTTGAAAATAACCCAGCCAACATAATTTTGAGCCCTCAGAAATTATGAGTCGAAAAAGACTCTAAAATATAATCAATTTCAGAGCGCTCAAATTCCATAATTCTCTTTATAAAAAAAAAAAAAAAAAAAAAAAAATGAAAAATACTAGACTCTTATTTCCCTGCAAACATTGCAATACGAAAATGTTTCTAAATCGTATCGCCTGGAAGAAAAACTTTACTGCGGCAATAATCACATTCCTATTGCCGACGATCCCCTTTTCGGGAGTAAATGTCCTCTCCACAGCGATATTCCCAAGCAATACGAAAGTGATACTTCTGAATGATAAATTGGCGATATCGCTAATTTATAACCCGGAAGATAAAAAGTTAATATCGCTAAATTAACTCCTCAGTACAATCTAAACGATTTATATTTTTCACTATTAAATTTAACTGTGAAAATGAATATCTGCATACATAATCCACTGACAAAAAAACGTAATCATCTTGTTGTCATCATACCTGGTTTTTCAGAGCTCTAGATCATAATTTTTCACGAATTTGTTTTCCCATTTCCTACCATTGCTTTTTGTACGAATTTTGTATTTTTTTTTTAAAACATTTTTAAAAATTTTAAAAGAATTGTATTTATCTTCCAAATAATAAAATGGTGATATTGCCGCAATATTATCATAAAAAAAAATTATGACAAAAAAAACACAATTTTTTAATTATTTTTTCCAAATATCATCAAAATATCTTCCAAATGATCAAAGGAAGAAAATTTCAAAATACTACTTGATTATTTTCATTCAAATGAAAAATAGAAGATATTGCTTTTTTTACTTCTTGGAAGATATCTTCCAAATGTTTGCAGGGTTATGAGCCTTTTTGAAAATTTTTGAGTTTTTTCCCATACTCATAAATAACTCAAAACTCATAAATGACTCATAAAAGCCTCAGAAATTCTGATATTTCCAATAATGCTCATTTTTAGAAGTCTTTTATGATTCATAAAAGAACGCTGAGGAAGAGGCTTCATCGGTAAAGAAAAATATTCTGACATAGCTATGATTTTAGAAGGTCTAAGGGCTTGTTTATGAGAACACTGGGAACAATCAATAATTGTACACTGGGAATAATCAATTATAGTTCGTATTATTTTTGCACCACGTCAAAAACTTATGAGGTGCTAATTTGAGGCAAATTTAGAATGCTTTCAATTTTAAATTTCTCAGTGAACATTTGGAGTCGGGAAAGACTCATTAAAGAGCCTTGAGAGCTTCTGAAATCATAGCAATGAGAAGGTGTTTTTCTTTACAGATGAATTCTCTTTCTGAGTGTTCTTTTATGACTCGAAAAAGACTCATAATTATGAGTGTTGGTAGGGGAAATTTCCCTCATTTTACAGAGTGTTTTTGGAGGAATTTATGACTCAAATTTTACAGTAATTTCTGAGTCATTTATTAACATTTCCTGAGTAATCTTTGACCCTAATGTGAGCAATATTCTGTAGCACCTATTCTGCGAGGTCTAATTAAAAGCAAGAGCATATATATCTTAGTTTGCAATTTCTTTATTTTAAACAGATTTTTTCAGTACACAATGGCATAGAGTAAGAACACAGGCTGACATTCCCGCTCACGCTGCAAAAATCATTCTCTTGGTTTTTGTATGTGCAGATTACGAAGGTTCTGTACCGGGAAATTTACTCAAATTTGATTTTAAATAGGGGAAATTTGTTTTGAAATCAAAGAAATCCTCTCAGTTTGCAGACAAAATTGCTTTGAAATCAGGGAAATTTGCTCAAAAGAGATGAAAATTCTCTCATTGGGGAGCCCGTTACTGAACCTTTGAAATCTGTATAAAATTTTGTTGGGGCCTTGAGGCTTACCATATCTCTATGGTATTCTTACTCTATGGTGGGGCTACTATAGTATACTATAGGTGTAACCATCTGATCAAGTATTGTTTTTAAATTACCTTCCTTTTACTATTTGAAATATATCTGGACGTCAGTTAGAAGAATTAAATAAGAAAACGAAATACAATTCATATTTCTTTAGTATTATGGATTTTTTTAGCGGTATCACATTTTTATATTTCAGATGATAGTTTGGGGATTTTTTTTATTGTCTTGCCCAAGATGATTATCTAGCGATGTAGCCGATGTTTCCTTCAGAATTATTGCTTTTATATTGATTAAAAGTATTGCCTTGATCGCTCATTTCCTCCCGAAGGGGCGAAATTCCGCAATATGCCACATTTACAGGGTTGTAAAACAAAAATAAGTGGGTAGAGTCACATTAAACATTGAATGATATTTATTCTGTATGTGACAAAGTTTTACCATACACTCATAAACATTTTTTGATTATTATAAATTATTATTTTTTAATCTATATCACAGCTAGGGATTTATAATATTAATGTTAGTAATATTTCAAATAAATATTTTCTTACCTATTCAAACGACTTCTCAATTCTTCTACCTTTACAGATGTATCTACAAATAATAAAAAAACACAGTTTAAATAAGGAATTATTTACAAAAGCTTTTCTTCAGTAGAAAATCCTTAAAAATATAATACATTTTAAAATAAAAAAAGTCTTCTAAATGTATAAATTAAATTTATTCCATAATATTTATTTTTCTGACATCTTTAAAGTCCTACTTAAGGGTATTTGTTGTTATAAAATAGAGTAAGCAAATTACATGTATTTACTTTCACAAAAAGTACAAAAGTCACTTTTAATTTAATTTTAAAATAACTTATTTGCCTTAAGGCTAAATACAAAAAAATTTTGTAAGTGGAACACAAAAAAAAATAACAAAATTAAAATAATGTAATTCAAATGAAATAACTAACAAGGAATGACATAACCCGCAGATCTTAATGAGACTTGAATATGTTATAGGAGAGAAAAAACTATGGAACAAGTACCTACCTATATTAGGTGAGTAATCGCATGTTTAGGGGGTTTAAAGTGCGATCTGATGAAACCCTTTTTTTTTGTTTTTCATGTCGTTTTTTAGGGGAATATATGCATATAAATTGGTTATCAAACTAAATTAATATCTATCAAACGTAACAAAAAATTAATAAAAAGTTCTCAAACAAAAATATTTGGAACAAATTTCAAACTCATTTTTACCACCTAAAAATTATGTAGATAGTGTGGTTATGTTTCTAATCAAATGTTTATTACTTTTTACGCTCTATCACCTCTCCAAATCTTATTGAAAAATCTGTGGGTTACACCGCAGATTTAATAGCGGGGCGTTTTTGGCCAAAAGTATAAAAATTAACCCCATATGGATCACGTTACATAAAATAATTATTTTTATCCAGTTGAGATTTTTTTTTATCAATTTAATGGCTTTACAATATCGTAGTCATAATTAATATTAAGTTTCATGGGTCTTTTCTGACCCTATGCCACCAAGGGTTAAATATTTTTTTAAGCAAATGTAAAGATAATTATAGTCTAACCAAATCTAAGTGATGTTTTTCCAAAATCTGTGATGAAAACATTCAAACTTTGTTTAATTTTTGACAATATGAGCAATTTTTGTAAAATGTCCTGGAAAGCAGTCGCTCCAAACACAAACTCGAATTATCATTTTTCCAATTTATTGTTTTTTCTTTAATATCAACTATTACACTCATACAAATAAGTCCGTAAAAATAGCAGAAAAAGTTACTAAAAATTAGTTAAAAATTACGCTGCAGAAAAAACTGCTAATATTAGCAGAATCAGTTTGCTAAATATTAATAAAATGAAAACAGCAAAAAAAACTGTTCAATTTACAGATTTTTAGTAATATTTGAGCTAAATTTTTGTTAATTGCAAACAACAATTTAACTTGCTGAAATCAGCAAAAAAATTGCTAAATAATAGAATAAAAATAGCAAAAAAAAAAAACTGTTAAATCTACAAAATTTTTGCTAAAATTTTCTGAAATCAACAAAACTTTTGCAGATTACTAGTGGACTGGAAAAAGGTAAAAAAAGGAGCAAATGAAATGAAAATTAATAAATAAAAAATAAATGTGTGTTTAAAAACATACTTGGGACCAGTTTATTAAATGTGTCAATTAATTGAAATTTTTTCAATTGGCATTCTTCAAACCCTAAATGCTCATTTATAATTTATAAAAGAAGTATTTGTTTTCATGTTTTAATAAAAGAATAAATTAAGAAAAAAAAAATTAAAAATTCGCGTATTTCTTATATTTTTTTATATTACAATGCTTTTTCTTCAATTATGTGTACATTTCATTACCATTGTTTTCATCAATGCAAATTGAAAAACATTTCATTGGCATTGAATGGTGATGAAATTTGTTGGCATTGACATTGAGATAAAGTAATGCCAATTATATTTCAATGCCAATGAAAATTTCCCAAGAATGATTTTTTGTAAAACTGGTAATATTTATAGTAATATGATATAATATGTTAACCATAACAAAATGTATTTCAGAGACTCTTCTTTTGATTTTCATTATTTGCTGATGGGATATGTACTTCCGAATTTATTTGAGTTTCCATTTTCACCTCTAAAGCTCCACCCACAGGAAAGAAGGTGTGGCCGATTAAAAATATCGTATTTTTTAAATAAGCTTAAAAAGTACAATATTGGGGGAAAAATTAAGGTCATCCCCGTAAACTCCACTTGCTCCCCAGAGATACTTTTAATCACAATTTTCATATTAAAATGGTTCGTCCAAAATAAACCTTGATCTTTGAAAATGAATGTATTACGATAAATAGAAACTTTTCTCATAAATTTTAATAATTTAGATATTTTATGACTAGGAAAAATTTTCAACGATTTCAGTTTAGCTTTATTTAAAAACTTTTGCACTATTTTTGGCGAGTTAAAAATATGCAGTAATTTTTATGAATCATTTAACATTCTGTTTATAAGCGCTCCAAAATTGGTGGTTTAGTTTACAAAAAATTTGTAAAATTAGCAAATCTTCTGTTAAAAATTTGTAACTAAAATTCAGCAAAATACTGTAAAGTTAGCAAATTTATTGTTAAAAATTAGTAACTAAATTCAGCAAAAAAAATAATAAAAAAATTTGTAAGTTAGTATTGTGGAGGTAGCAAAAAAATTAACTAAAAATTAAATTTTAGCTAAAAATTAGTTAAAAATTTGTTAAGTTGAAGTACCAACAGTTTTACTAACTTTTCTACAAACTTTTTTCTATGAGTGTATGTGGTACAAATAGCAATTGACATCTCCAAAATAGGCATTTAAAAAAATCTTTAAAATTAATTTAAAAAAAACACGTTTTTGCATTTCTATCAAATTCGTGGGTCATTTTGGATTCCAGGCTAAAGTGGGTTAATGACATCCGATGAAGTCAAAATTCCATGTCTGAATCATTTTAACTATATTAAATGAATAAGTGAAATAAAAAATAATTTTTTTGGAAATTTCGAATTTTGGGAATTTTTAATAGTAATACACTTTTTTCCAAAATGGGCAATTTTCGTCCAACTTTCGGCACGGGTTAACGTTTTCCAAAAAAAATCGATTTCTTCCATTTGCGACAATTTCCAATAAAACTGGGGGGTGTAATGAGATCCATTTTTAAGGGACACTCTAATGTACATATGTACAGGGTGGCGCAAAAATAACCTTCCGATGTTTTTTTAACTGTAATTTAAAAAAAAAATGAAAAACTTTGATTCTTCTTGTGGATTATTTTTATTTGGTCTTTTAATTTTTTTTACATCAAGTCGAGAATATGATGTCATGTAAATGGCCGCCGCCACAGTTGATTGTCATTTGAGCCCATTTTTTCATTCATCACCAATCATGAGTGATGAGGCCCATTTCCATCGCTGTTATCGCTGGAGGAGTCATCGGACCTTTTTTCTTCGAAAATGCCATAACAAAAGTTAAATTTTTAATATTTTTCATTTAAAATTTTCTTAAAAAATAATATCACAGAAATATAATTTATTTATTTAACTAACATTTTAGGTTAAGTTTTTTGTTTGTAGATATTTTTTTAACTGATTCTTTTTTTCATTTCCCAAATTGCTACTAACATGGAAGGTATCCAAATGGGTTCTCCCCATTTTAATAAAATTTGGGTGTGTGATAGAGAAGACAAAAATAAGAGACGCGAATGTTTTTCTAAATAGTCCAATCTCACATTTAAGGGTTAAAAAGTGGGATAGAAAACTAATCTAATTTTCTTTGAAAACATGTCTGAATTTAAATTTATTTGCAAACCGCGTTAAAGTTCAAGAGAAAACTAAAATTTTGATACGCATATTGCCCGTATTGTGAATCCAGAGTTGCCATTATATTTTTTTTTTGAAGAGACAACTCAGGAAATTCTTCATATTAATTAACATGTTGCTTTCTTTGGAAAGGGGATAGAAAAGAGATCAAAGGTGGTGAAAGATGAAAGGCTTCAAATATGGCAACACTGTAATTGCGCGAGATGTGGAATCTTAGATGGTGTTTCTAGATGACGTTTTGCTTCACACGAACGAAAACACAGTAACAAAATACATGAAATACAAAAACAAAATATATGTAGTCACTCATTCGTGTGACAACGAACGTCTTCTAGAAACCCCATGTTGGAACAGTTGTTGCACACCATCTGATGGAGAGTTGGGGAAGTTTGTTGAAGCTGTTTATTTCATAGCCCTATTATATTTTTTACCCTCGATTAAATTATTGTAAATAGGCATTATTTTATGAAAATTTGAACTAAAACCGACAACAATTCCCCATATAACTGTTTCATTAGAAAAAAAAAAAAAAAATTGAATAACTAGAAAGGTTGGACCTGTTGGAACATGCTTTGTTTGCCGGTAAATGTGTCTCCAAAAAGATTTTCATTTGTTAACAAACTTGTCTATTTTTCTTTAAACAGATAAGAAATAAATTAAAAATTGCGTAATTTTTGACTCTACTTTTTAAACCGTAAATTGGTCCACTACAAAAAAATACAATATGCGTATACATTATTTTCTTCTTAACTGGCACATATCCGAATCTCATTAAGATCGGAGAGAAGCAATTGGGGTACCTTCCTTGTAAGCTGAGTGCTGAAATCCTAGTATTAAATAGGTAAATCTGACGCCACCTGTATAGTTATTGTTCCTGCCACTGCTATTCTTCATATGTTTGGCATTTAAATCAAATTTTGCTAACAAATCCATATAGAGAAAATAAATAAACACATACTACGTTTTAACAGGAAACCCAGTAAACAATTTATAAGTGACGACGGCAAAACAAAACCAGAATTAATATGAACTAAAACAATAACCGCAAATAAATAGACCAGCGGTCTATGAGGGATATTGGATTCTAGATAAACAATTTTTTTGTACTATAGACCAACACTTACGGGATGTCGCCTACCAATGTGGAATTGGTGGGATTGACATTGCGTTGATATCAGGGAAATAGGTTATCGCAAGGAGGAAATAGTTTGTTGTTTTGGATTGATACTTTGGACTCTCTCTCTACACTCAAAGAAATAAAACTGTAAAAATAGCAGAAAAAGCTCCTACAAATTATTTAAAATTTACCTTGCAGAAAAAACGGCTAAACTTGGCAGATTTTCTTGCTAAATACTAGTGATGTAAATACAGCAAAAATAAAACTGTTAAATTTTGCAGAATTTTAGTTATATTTGAGTTAACTTTTAGTTAATTGAAAATGACATTATATTGTAAAAACTGCTGAAAATGTTGCTAAATATTAGTAGACTAAAAAAATAGCAAAACTAAACTGTTATTTATACAAAGTTTTTGTTACTTTTAAGTTAAATTTAGTTGAATGTAAATAGCAGTCTCTCCTTCTAAAATCAACACAAATATTTGCAAAAAAAAAAGTAAACTGCAGATTTCAGAAGGCTCCATTTTTATTTCCATTAAAAAAATCAAAAAAAAAAAAACTGAAAAATTTAAATTTTTTCTCTACTAAATAGGAAAATTGACCCAATATTATTAGATATAAGTTGTATAAATTAATTTGTGATAAAATTATATATAATTTTATGTGATATCACATTAACCACACCTGATTAGATATACTTATATCAAATTATACAATATTTTATTAAAATATTTGTACTAGGGCATATTTGTGTTGATTGCAGACTCTTGCGTATTTGTCCGAATGATGCTAAAAAAAATACAAAAAAATTTTTCTGTCTCCTATATCACATATTTAAAATTTCATAAAGATCTGAGGGATTTTATTTAAGTAGGTTCCTTGTTCAATTTTGTTAACTGGGATGTAGAAATATATTCTTTCATGAGAGTACGTAGTTTATGTATGTTTATAAAATTTGTCAACACATCAATAGAGTACCTCCCCTCACACGTGTGTTTTTGCTAAAATAGAGCAAATACTTAGGTTTTAAATGGTATTAGAGTAGGGTGACCATTTTTTTCTTACTTCAAATCAGTACAAATTTTAAAAAATATCATCCATGATTATGCAAAAAAAAAAATCATCAAAAAAAATGATTCGGTTGAGCAACAAAATTTTTCAGTTAACCGTTATACCATTCTAAAAAACCTTACACATTTCCCCAAGACAAAAATTTTGTTCGCATTAAAAAACCAATTTACAGGAAACTGGGAAATTTCAATGATCTGTTACCATTCTAGTATGAACGTTAATTCTTCCGAATTTTTATTCTGAATACGAATTTCTGTTGTCACGAGCAAATTGCATTGCCTAAACTAATTTTCTGTAGATACAAACTAACCAATCGATTGGCTGCAAATTTAGCTGTCAGAACAAATCTTTTTTCTCTTTCCTAATTTCTGCATGATTTCTGAAATAGAAAAACTTCACATTTTGGCTACGTTTTTCTACAAAAACACGTAACGTTTTTAAAAATGAAAATCTTAAGGTTTTGTGTCCCTTTTTCTATTGAAAATCACAGATTCGAAAATTTTTTTATGGAAATACCCACATATATTTCTTCCGATTTTAAAGATTTTTGTATGAAAATTCTTCAGCTTATATTGTTTCCTACACTCAGAAAACAGAATCATTCTGACAACCGCTCTGACAACCGGATAATTAAAATATTTTTATCACAGTCAAATAACTGTTGTATCAACTGATTGTTATTATTATCGCAATGGAACCATTTGTTAAATTCGGTTGTTACCACGAATCTTCTCTGCATATGAAACTACATATTAGATTAAGAAATTTACATGTATAAATATCATTTTGAATGCTTTCTGCTAGAGAAAACTTCTCACATTCACAAAAATTTATCCTATAAAAAACTACATTGTACTTGAATTTTGGCTTTTTTTACTAAAAAAATGTAATATTTTTTTAAATGCCAAAAATCAGTACAATCAGTACAAATTTTCAAAAATCAGTACAAATCAGTACACGACTTTTTCATCAGTACACGTGACCAAAAATCAGTACATGTACTGGACAAATCAGTACGAATAGTCACCCTATATTAGAGCGGCACCATAAACAAAGGAAATTCTTTGTGAAATAAATAATAGAAAAAAAAACTGTGTCACAGGTTCTAATGTCTTAACCATAAAAATACTAGAATATGAGGTTTTACTAAAACATTTAAATATAATAGTTTTGTAAAAGTAAGTTCATTGAGAAATGTTTTAAGAGCCACTGTGTTTGAAATTTGTAATTATAATTGATGAAAATTTTACACATTCTAAGGTGATTACTGGAATTTCGCTCTAGCATTAGAAAAAAAATTTACATAAGCCTATAATACGCTGGGTTTTTACTGAAGATTTTTGAGTTAACTAATATTTAACCATAGCTAACCCAAAAGTTTGTTGTTATTTTCTGTATATTTTGACATTTGCTTGTGTTTACTACACTCAAAGAAGTTTGACAGTTACCACATACAGCTGTTTGTGTAGTAATCAGTTGTAGTTGTTTTTAACAGTAATCACAGTCGTTTTTCTAAGGAAAAATACAAAGCAACTATTATGACAGTTATTTAAGAAAAAATTTAACGAAAAGTACTGTAATTTCGTAAAACGTATTTAAAACAGTTATTTTTAACATCAAAATACACAACTACCAAAACAGCACTTTTACGGCAAACAGTTATATTTGTTAGTTATTTAGAAAATAAAACATTTCGCTGATTTTTGAAAATTCTTTTTTAGTTTATATTTGTTAGTATTGATATATTATGAGTTTCCAAATAAAAATCAGAAAATTGTATTGTACAATATCTCCAATGCATAAAAACGTAATAACTGGAGAATGGTTTGGAATTTTTAGTTCAAATTTCAAGCGCGATTAAATACATATTTTTTTTATAATCAGAAGAAAAAAAGTTGATCTTTTTATTAATATATATTTTTTTAACATGCAAAAAATCAAGTGTAATAAAATAGTAATTTTTGCCTATTTTGTTAGTTATTTTAAAAATTTTGTAGTAAAAATTTGTTAGTTAATTTTACGACATTGTTAGTTATTTTTAATAAATTTTTAAGTTATTTTTCGCTACTTAACAATAACTATATTTTTAGTTATTTTAAAGGCAAATACCTTTGTCTTCTTTTTTAACTGCATATGCCTGTGTTTTAACTGTAACTTTCAGTAGATTCTTCCGACAAACTTTTTTCAGTGTAGTTAAGTTGAACTTAATCATTAAGTATAATATCTACCAATAATAGTTATAAACTAAACAACTTTATGTAGAATACGATATAATCGTGTGTAATCGGTTCTAATCATATAAAATTAGATACAAACTTTTTTTATTTTTTTTTATCAGTTTGGTACCAATTGTTGCAGTTAAATACAATTTTATATAAATATGTATTGTATTTCAAAATAGTATTAGGCCCAAAAGTTTGCATATGTTTCGTTAATATATTAATAAAATTTTAGCCAATTTTTTTTTAGAAAAAAACTATCCAACTAGAGGAAGCATATTGAAATTTTAACATTTTTGAATGTAAATTTTGCTTTATATTTTAATTATTAATAAATTTTTATGCCCATTGCCTTCTGAAATTTGTAGTCCATATTATTGCCAACTTATAAAAAATGCTAATAATGAAGAGCTTAATACAAAAAACTACAATATTCCACGAAAACTTAAACAATTTTGAAAAATTTACTGGTTTTTCATTTAAAATGCCCACAAACAAAATCACCAATTTTGAGAATTTGAAAAAAATCGCTAGATTTTGAAGAATAGTGAAAATTTAGAAAAACAAAAACGCTATAAATAAAAAAACTTTTAATATAAAAAAGACGGAGAAAACGCTATAATTAAAAAAATTTCTGTAGTTAAAAAAATCCTAGAAATTAAATAAAAATGCTTGAATTAAAAAACAAAAATACCACCAAAATTAAAAAAAATCGCTAAGATTTAAAAAATTGGAAAAAGTGGAAAAAATGAAAACGGACAATGGGTTTGGCTCAAGGAATATAATTTATAATAACCCATTTTTGAAAAAATATAAAAATTGTTTAGATAAGATTTTAATTTTAATAATTTATTTTCGTAGTTTGGCGATATTTTCAAATTAGCGGTTGGTGATTTTTTTCAAGATTTTGTACGGCTTTTTCACTTTTAAAATTTAATTTTGGTGATTTTTAAAATTTTTAGCGTTTTTTAACTTAAACAATTTTTTCGATTTTGGTGAGTTTTTAATCTGGCCTTGTTTTTTTCCATTTCAACGATGTGTAAAATTTTGGCGATTTGTTTTTGCTTTTTAATTTTAAACATTGCATTTGTAAATATACACATGTTTTGATATACATAAAATAATGCCATTTATGTGCATACTTACACTGTCAACAAACGTTTTTCCGCAGAATTTAATAAGTTTTTACTTTCAATGTAAATTTACACATTATGTGCGTACCAACTTACACATAATATCTATATTTTTTATTTTTTCATTAATATACATAGAGCTAATTTACCCAATTTGTAGTAGATGTAAAGTTTCCTAGTATAAATTGGGAAAATTTCCACAGAAATTAATTAGAGTGTAGAATACTTGCTATACATATTGTCCTCAAACAAACTTATTTAAAATTCATCCAATACAACTAAAATACAATTGCAAAACTCTACATCACAATTAGTTCCTCCCTAGAATTTGTCATATTAATAAAACTAATAAGAAATTACATAGTATTTGTGTATTTTTACTGACAATTTCAATTGTTTAAAGTGTAAATCCATGTTAAATAGGGCGCTGACAATGACATTAGCACATAAAATTCTACACATACACAATGCCACATTCAAATGTTTTCTAAACAACACATACCAACAACAAACACACTGTAAAAGAGATAAACAAACGAACAATACATTTTGCGTAGAAAATAAATCATTTGGGAAGTGGAAATATTCATTGAAAAGGAAACATTGACATTGGATTTTACATGGATCTATAGTGTCATGAATGACAATGTCAACAACAACAAACGAGAACAACTTTAAACAACTATATACAAAAAAATTTCATTCTACAGAATAGAAAAAATTTCGTTGGTTGTATTATTGTTAAATTTATGCAAAATCAAATAACTACTGTTCATTGAATTTGCAATATACTTAATACCAAACCAACAAATGTGTATACTAGACCGTACCGAAAAAAAAGTTCCCTATACACTAGGGCGGGCCGATTTGTAGGGAGGCATAAAAATCGCTCAAGTGACAAGGAAAATCGTGTTCTAGGGATCAAAATAAGAAACTTTGCCCTAGGAACCATACCTCTAAAACGAATTCTGAAAAATCCCAATTTGACCCATTTAGAGTGCCCCAATCGCGTCCAAATGTATGACCGACCCCCACTAACTTTGGAGGGCCGACCCACCCATGCCATTGGAACACCCCCTGAAACCCCCTGGGGGGTTCCCAATATAAACATTTAAAAAAATCACCACTTTTGGCACTTTCGTACTTATTCAGAATTGGTGCTCAAATTTCCCACAAATCTGGATTTTAGGGAGAAACCATGGGAATCTTCCATTTTAGGTATAGGATGTATTCAGCGAACTTATGTAGAACACTACTCGGAATATTTTTGTGGAACATTTTAACCCTCTAACTCTTCAACTTACGGGTCTTTTTTGTCCCTTTTTAAAAAGGGGCCAAAAAATTCCCTTTCATTCAAGAGTTACAGGGTTAGAATGTTCCACAAAAATGTTCCTCGTAGTGTTTTACAAAAGTCTGCTCAACACATCCTATACCTAAAATGGAAGCTTCACAAAAAGAAAAAACATAGCCATTTCGCTGATTTTTTCATGTCAAGTGCCAAAAATGGTGATTTTTTGAAATGTTTGTATGGGGAACCCCCCAGGGGGATTTCAGTGGGTGTGCCACTGGCATGGGTGGGTCCGCCCTCCAAAGTTAGTGGGGGTCGGTCATACATTTGGACTCGAGTGGGTCACTCTAAATGGGTCAAAGTGGGATTTTTCAAAATTTGACCCTATGGGTTAAAAGTTGGGACATCAGAATTCGTTTTAGAGGTATGATTCCTCGGGCAAAGTTTCTTATTTTGATCCCTAGAATACGATTTTCCTTGTCACTTGTGCGATTTTTAAATCGACCCGCCCTACTATACACCCCCCAATATGAAATATTTTTGCAAGGCAATTTCCAAAAATATATTTTTTTTTGCCGAACGTAGGGGTCGCCTTTTAATTTTTCGCTATAGCTTCGGCATTTAAAGTCAGAGTTTAAAACGTGATATATCAATTTTTTTGCCTCTAGGAGACCAGTGTTTTGTTATAAAGGTAAAATCCAATGAAAACAATTTTAAAAGCCGGACCCTACGTTCGGCAACCAAAATATAAAAAAAATTTCTACTGGGTTTATCGAAAAACTTCCTTAGCAAAAGTTTAATGATTGTTTGCGAGCTTTAATTTTCTGACATTAGGGCGGTACATTAGGGTTGTAGCAACTGAGAGCTGGTGGGTAACTACTAGAAGGGGATACTTGAGGTCAATGACCCTTAGAGCAAAACACTGGACTCCTTGAGAGAAAAACATCGATGTATCATGCTTTAAGATCCGACTGTAAATACCAAAGATATAACGAAAAATGTAAAATGGCGACCCCTACGTTCGGCAAAAAAAAAATAGTTTTGAAATTGCCTTGCAAAAATACTTCATATTGGAGGGTGTACGGGTCACTTTTTTTTCTGCCTGTACACACATAATAATCCATGCATAAAAATACGAAATAAATGTCAAAACAACAAAAACTTTCGTAAAATAAACCATTTTTCGTATATTTTACAAATTTTTTGTTATTTTGACATTTTTTCGTATTTTTATGCATGGATTATTATGTGTGTAAGGTAGTACGGTCTAGTGTATATATTAGAGCGCACCCATGGAATGTGCAAAAGTGTTATTTTTTCACATCCCCACGCAATTTCCAGTAGATTGGGCGTAAAAAATAATATCCCTGGAAAAATTGGTACTCTTGGATTAAAACAGGCCAGCCACCCGTGGCTTTTAGCCCTAAAAATGTACTAAAATGGACTAAAATTACTAAATTACTAAAATCAGTGCATTTTAACAAATTTTTAGCAGGTTTATGTCTATGAGTGTATATTAAAATTAGTAATTAAAAGGGAATAGAAATATTCAAAAAGTAAGATATAATATTTAATTTTTTGCAGCAAAGTTATTTATAGTTTTTTTCTCTTCCAAATAATAAGTTTAGGATATTATGCAGAATTTTAGTTATATTTAACTTTTAGTTAATTGAAAATAACAAATTGTACTATAAAATCTGCAGAAAATTCGGTAAATATTAGTAAACAAAAAATACCAAAAATAAACTGTTATATCTACAAAATGTTTGCTATTTTTAAGCTAAATATAGTTGAATGCAAATAGCATTATATCCCAGAGACTGTTAATTACAGAGATGGGAAATCAAAACTTACACTACTCACCGGTAGAGGGCGCTGTAGTTTAGTATTACCTGAGCAACTATTTAGTATCAGCTGAGCCTATATTTAAAAATTAAAAAAATTGTTGAAAACTGCGCAAAATAAGGAAACAACAAGCGCGGAATATATTCAAATAATAAAATTTGAGATATCCGTTTGTTTTTTTTGCTTTATTGTTTCTTATTATTTAAATTTAAATAAAAAAAAAATGTCGATTTTTTTAACAAAGTTCCATCTAGTGATAACGATATTTTTATAACTTATTTTTTTGGTGATGCCATACCCCTGGTCATGCGCGGTTCCAGCAATTAATATAAGGGGAAAAATCATACGCCTCAGTGTCTAACTCAATGTATTTGTCTACTGTGGCGTATGATTTTTCCCCTTATATTAATTGCTGGAACCGCGCATGCCCCTGGTCTATCCTGCTTAAATCAGCAGATATATTTGCTAAAAAAAATTATAAACTGGTGTTTCAAAAGACTCGAGTTTTATTTGCATTGAGAAAAAAGCCGAAAAACTTCTAAAATTTAAAATTTTTTTGTGGTTTCTTAGGCTACAAATTATTTAGCAAAATTTTTTGCTGATTTTAGCAAATTAATTTGCTTTTTTCATTAACAAAAATTTAACTCAAATATAACCTAAATTGTGTATATTTAACAGTTTTATTTTGGCTGTTCCTATCTTACTAATATATAGCAAAAATAATCTGCTAATTTAGCAATTTTTTCTGCATCATCATTTTTAACAAATTTTTAGTAGTTTCAATTAAATTTTTTACAGACTATTTTCTGCTGGTATACAAAAACCATAAACAAATTGATTAAAAGAGAAATACAATTTTCTTCTAAACATATTCCGATATTTAAAACAGCCAGTAACAAAGTAAGGGGTTTTAAACTAGACTACTACTAATAAAAATATGAGAAAAAAAATCTAAAAAATTATGTGCATTTATATTTTATTTTACTAGTATCACTATTTCTATAAAAAAAAATTACTGAAAAATATGTAAAATTCAAAATGCTAAGACCGATTGTATCGGCTTTCCCGGGAATGCCGCAAGAACCGGGAATACCTGAGGATACGGGAATACCGGTATTTCCGGGAATAGCAAAAACTGGATATACCGGTTTTTCCGAGATGCCGGCAATAACCGTAGGATCTAATACAAACACTGCGATGGATCCAAAGGCACAACCGAGTTCAATATTTTTTTTTTAAGGAAATATTTCACATAACATATGTGTGTTCCTCCTCTGTGTATGTTAAAGATATGAAAGTCCTGAGTATGTGGGTATACTACGTATAAGTACATAAATATAACTGTGTATATGCATTAGTATGTCATAGTACAACATAGGAGCTCATATCTCATATTGTAAATGTGTATGTAACACAGGGAATAATACGATATTACAGAACAGTCATTATTTATGATAAACATAACCAAACATGTGATGATATACTCATATGAATGTTTAAATGAAGCCGTAAATTTTCATGCTATAATCCTTTTGATGTGTCTGGAACATATTTATGCCTTTTGCGTTTTTATTATTGCTATTATTCATAAATATTTAAAGCATACTTACAGTTTTTTTTTCGCTAAAAACTCTGCTAATTAGAGAAACATATAGCTTTGAAACCACTAAATTATACTGGCTTGATTTAAATTTTCATTCAAATTGCTAAAACACATATGGGTGAAATCAAAAACTGTGATAAGTTGTTGGGCCAAATTTGTGAGAAGAAAAAAGTGTTTATATTTCGGTTTTTTCTTAATGGAATCAGTAAGTTTATTCATTATAAACCTAATTGCAAAAAATCTCTTCCACAAATGGTGGCAATAGCTTTTGTTGCACAATTATAATTTTTTTTGTGGTAACGGAGTTTACATTTCCGCAAGCAAAAGATATAGCAAAAAAAATTGCGTAAGAATTTTCTTCAATTTATTAGTTTTTCATATTTGGGGTTTCAACATGCTTTCCAATAATATACAATTTGTGTTTATCAAATTCGCTGTTTCGCGAATAAAAAAAAAAATTCAGTCCGGAAAAAATTTTTTTATTTGTTTTTTAATTTTGTATTTTTGGTCCTTTTAAATGCTTTTCAAAAATATAAAATTTTTTAAAATCCAATCAGCGGTTGCGAAGTTACAAAATAATATATTAAAAACATAACATTTCGCGATCAAAAAATTCTTAAATTGTGTGAAACAAATTTAATTTGTCAAATTAATGTCAGTAATGGCTCGAAATATCGACTCCAAACCAATGAAATGCAAATTCAATCGTTTTTCGCTCCAGCAGTTTAGGGTCAAAAACTGATAAATTTTTTTGATTTGACGTAAAATTATTAGTTGAATCATCTTTTGACGCATAAATATTAGTTGAATTACCTCTGTTTATGGTTATTTTAAAATATTTTAAATATTTACCTACATTTTTTTGAATGCAATCTGTTGCAAACAATTTTGGTTACGGAGTTTACATTTAGTTACTTTTTTCGTTTTTTATTTCAGAAACGCTTTGTCAGAATTTTCTTTCCAAAACAAAATCGTATGATCCTACTAGGTGAATCCAAATATGCCATTGGTTTTCTTACTCGTTAAATAATTTGGTGTAAAAATTAGGAACGGAGTTTACAATATTTTTTTAAATCTTATTAAAGACATCCTTTTTCATCTCGAGAATGTTACATACTACAGAAAAACTTCAAGTCTACTAGATACTAGATGATTTCTTACAGTCCAACTATCATTTGAGTATAAATAACATTATACTTTTCCCAATATAATTAATAAATAACACCAAAATTCTGGTGTATGCATTTTTATCAAAAATTATGACGAAAGAGTTGAAGTCGTGTTAGCAAAGATATATGAAAAGGTTTATAAAATGTATTAATTTTTATTAAAAACGTCACTTTTCCTCTTCATAAAAATTCTTACAGTTAGTGTTTAGCTTCATTGGTTATTAAAATATAAGCTATTAAAGTTAAAAAACCTTATGAGTTACTGGTTACGGAGTTTACATTTGGCCTATAAAATTGGTCACCAAATTTATGTATTAACCAAAAATTATTCAGATTTTTACAAAATTTTGTAAAACAGGTGACAGTGCACTGATATATATCGCAATATATAACTCAAATGTAATCCATGCATTAGAAATAAGCTGGATTACATTTAGCATTCACCCATATGAATGATTCACTTGCCAAATCGATTAACTCCATAAAGAAAAGTTAATGAGTCTCAATGAGAAAAATGAGAAAATAGTAAATAATGATTTTTTAAAGTCTTGTTAAATTATAAATTTTGTCATTTAGTAGTATTAATATTTATTATCAGAGAAATTTGTTTTGAGTATTTTACAGTTAGGGGTCAATAAAGTGTTTTGAATTTTAAGTTTTATAAAAATCTGAGAGTGGAGTTAATTGATTTGGTAAGTGAAACATTCCGCCTGTAGAAGTTAGTGGGAGTCTAAAAATCACAATCGTATTTTGGAGGCAAAAATTTCAGATTGTGTGTTTAAGGCATTTTCTTTAGACGTATCCTTCAGTTCTATTTTTGTCAAGTGCTGTAGTTTGGAAAATGGCCTAAGAGTACATACATCAAAGTTTTATGAAAATATTTAAAAATCAATACACTTGACCTTTAAAATAAAATTGAAATACAACAAAAGCTAGCAACATAATAGGTGTTCTTATATAAAAGCGTATATTGCTCGTATTTGTACTCAAAGTGTATTTCTACGAACAATACTTGGGATCAATGCATATTTTTGGCAATTATACTTGTTTATTTAATCAATGGCAGTTGAAAAAAAATTAATTTGCATTCCAGTTAAAGTGGCTTTTTTAAAAAATAATTAAATATTATTTAATATAGAAAAAAGTTTGCAATACCGGGTAAAAATCTTAATATGGTGTCATATGTAATTATTAGCGCAAGGAATTTCATGCACTTAAAAAACGAAAATATGCGCCTAAAAAATGCAGTTAAAAAAGAAAAATATGCATTAAAAACATATGATATATGCACTAAAAATACTTAGTTTTGCAAAAATTAAGCACCTTAAAATATAATGTATAAAATTCAGTTATTTTTCAAATAAACACCGAGTTGATTGCTTTTTCTGTGGTCATCATGATTTTCAAGAAAGCTTTTTTTCTTTTGAAATCACAAAAACAAATTTTTTGTTTGTACCAAAATATAAAAATCTTTAAATTTTTTAATTTTTTTAACGCAAAAATAGCAAAAAAATGTATTAAAAAGCTTAAAATATGCATTAAAATGGCATGAAATATGCATTTAAAGTCAATATATGCTAAAACATGCATTTTTGACAAAATATGCAAAAATATGCAACTACAAATCGATGCCATTTTGTTCTAAATTTGATAATTCGGATAAATATTTAATCCATGTTAGTTTTAGACTATCGAGAAAAAACATGCATTTGCATGAAATTCCTTGCCCTAGTAATTATATATTATTAAAATTACCCATATATAACGACATACAATTTGATCCGAGAAATGGGTCATCTACATGTGTCTAAATATATCAAGGTTTATATAATTTGATACAGTTTGATCCAAAATTTGTCCATATCCAAGACATCAAATTATATCTAATACGATATAAAAATATCTAACTTTATATAATTTTATCCGACAGTAGGTAGACTTTTTATGCGTAACAGCTTTTAAATTGACATTGAAATTTCTGTAGTTTGAACCAGGGGTATGGCATCACCAAAAACAAGTCATCGTTATCACTAGATGGCACTTTGTTCAAAAAATTGGCAATTCTCTTTTTTTTTTATTGAAATTGAAATAATAACAAACAAAAAAGCAAATAAAAAAAGGAATTCTCAAATTTTATTATTTAAACATATTTTGCGCTTGATTTTTTCTTATTTTGCGCAGTTTTCAGCAATTTTTGAGTTTTTGAACATAGGCTCAGCTGATACTAAAGTGATACTAAATAATTGCTCAGGTGAAACTAAATTTCAGCGCCCCCTACCGGTGACTACTATAAGTTTTGATTTCCTATCTCTATAATTAATAGTCTCTGGTTTGAACAATTTTAAATGTCCAAATTTTATAAAATAAAAGATCACAAAATGTTTAAAAATTTTCATACAAAAATTGGTTGCCCATGTAAAAAGAGTATTTTGTGACTTATTACACTGTGGGACAAATGGTATCGGTCAGTGATCGGGAAGGGTTCAAACTACCGGGGAAAGTTATATCGGTAAAAAAGAAGTTATACGTGTCCCGGCGTTTCGCTGGGTCACCCCTAGTAATCGAGATATATCGATTTGACCTTTGGTGGTCTTTTAAAAAGCAAAAACAGCAATTTTGTCTTCTCTGATAACACTATGCGACAGTCAAAATCGGGATGAAACCAACGGGAAATGTTATATCGGTCAAAAACAAGTTATACGTGTCCCGGCGTTTCGCTGGGTCACCCCTAGGAATCGAGATATATCTTTTTGACATAACTCGAGAACCACTAGTCCGATTTTGCTCAAACAATTTTAAAAAAATTAAAAATTACAATTCCTTTAATCTGTTCATATAACGTTTTTCTATATACTCAACAGTTTTACCGGTAAAAATAAATGTATGAAGAAAAAAATATTTTTTGCCTAAAATATTAAAAAAAAGTAATAAACAAAAGGTTATTGATTTTTATGGTAGCGGTAACAAACATTTATTTTTACCGGCAAAACTGTTGAGTATATAGAAAAACGTTATATGAACAGATTAAAGGAATTGTAATTTTTAATTTTTTTAAAATTGTTTGAGCAAAATCGGACTAGTGGTTCTCGAGTTATGTCAAAAAGATATATCTCGATTCCTAGGGGTGACCCAGCGAAACGCCGGGACACGTATAACTTGTTTTTGACCGATATAACATTTCCCGTTGGTTTCATCCCGATTTTGACTGTCGCATAGTGTTATCAGAGAAGACAAAATTGCTGTTTTTGCTTTTTATGCTTTTTATTGCTTGTTTTACTCATATTTGATTTTTTTTGCTTTTTTTGGATTTTTCGTTTTTTAGCTTCAAAATAGCTTTTTCCTAAGATTTTTGAGCTTTGAATTGCTTTTTTAGGACTTTTTGCTCAAAAATACTTTGTTTGCTCACAAAAAAATACTTTTTCTCTTAACTTAGAAGTTTTATTAAAATTTTTTTTTTTGTTTTTCCAAGTTTTTTTACTTTTGCTTTTTTACAATATTTTTTTGGCATTGGATTTTTCTTTTTTCTGTCTTCTCTGCTTTTTATAAATATTTTGTCCGAAAAATGAGAACATCTTACTGTATCATATTATATCTAATAGGGTATTCAATCGATTAATCGTTATTCGATTAATCGAGCAATTTTTCTCAAAAATTGTTCGAATAATTTAAAACGTCCAAATTTCGTATAACGATTAATTCCAATAATTTTATACGATTAATCGATTAATCGAAATTGGTAGAAAATTACAAAAATTTTTAAAAACTATAAATTTTTTATTAAAGTAAATGTGCTAAAAACTCAAAATTTTTTTAAAAAATTGTGATAAATAATTTGCTGTAGGCTTTTACCTATCCGGATTTCATTCTGGCCTAAGAAAATAATTAAGAGAATTTCTAGAAATATTTGTCAGCTTCAACTCAATGAGAATTTCATGTTTTCAAGTAGGAGCGTTAATAAATATCTTAAATCCCAAAGAAAAAACAAAAATAAAATAAAATTATCACAGTTTGCTTTGTCATCTTTCAAATTACTACCCCGTTGTTGTGACTTATCTAGTAAATTAGTGGTATCTATTTACGTGTAATAAATGTTTAATTGTTTTTTACGACTTTTTAAACGTTGATATTAAATGATAGCATTAATAATTATTGTAATTAATGATTACTAGAATTATTGATTATAATAAATGTTTAATGTAATAAAGCTTGTTTAGTGAGAACTCTGAATTAATAAAATAAAATAAAAATTTTAGAATTCCTCTCTACATTTACGTCTTTTATGTATTTAATGCATACGAAAGAGATACAAATTAATGTACAGGGTCTTATATTCTTCTTTCGGGTGTGGTTGTCCCCGATTTGGATAAAATTTTAATATGTGAAAGAGCGGACAGAAAAAATAAAAATATTGACAAAATCTGATCTCAATTATTACATTTTTTTTATCTTTATGAATTTCAACAGAGTTACTGTATTTATTTTTGTTCCTTTTTTAAATAAAATTAATAAAAACACAACAAGTATATGTATATTATTTTACAGAAAATTTTTTCGATTAATCGATTAATTTTAGAATTTTGTTCGATTAACCGGTTAAGAAAAAAACCCGAATAATTATTTGCACGATTAATCGATTAAAATAAAAAGCCGATTAATTGAATACCCTAATACCTAAATTAGTTTAATAAGATCTAAATTGATACAATTAGATAATTATTTGACACAATTAGACATAATTTGATTGACTAAGATATAGTTTTATACAATTTGATCTGAATTTTTTCCCCACTCAAATGTATGTATACTCGTACATATAATGTAATACAAATTTATCCAATTATATACACTCCTATATATAAATATGTAATTATATGTGGCATATGTTGTGACATATAGATAGATATATAATTGGATATTATTATATATTGCAAGTGTAATATGAAGAAAGATATATTGAATATACAACGTTATACAATGTACTATAATTTTGTATAAAGTCATATTAATTTATATCAAAACTTTTTTAGTTACTTGTTTGTGTTTTATAACAATTTATTTGAATGTTTTTGTCTTCTAAATCGTACGCATCACTTTTTGTATATGATTTTATATGTAAATAAAAAAATGATGTGAAAATGATTTGGTTTTGGAGCCTTATGTGGTTATATGTAAAGGCACACTCAAAAAAGTTTGCCAGTTACTAAGTACATGACAGTTGTTTGTGCAGTAATCAGTAATTGGTGTTTTTAACAGTAATTACAGTTGGTTTTATATGGAGAAATACAAAACAACTGTTATCGTAGTTATTTAAGAAGACAACTAACGAAAAGTAGTGTAATTTCGAAATAGTTGTTTAAAGCGGTTATTTTTAATATCATAACAAACAACTACCAAAATAGTAAACAGCTATTTTTGTTAGTTATTTAAAAAATAAAAAATTTCGTTGATTTTTTGAAATTCTTATTTAGTTTATATTTATTATTATTGATATATTCTTACATTGCAAATAAAAATCAGAAAATTGTATTGTATCTGTAATACATAAAAAGGCAATAAATGGAGAACCTTTTGAAATTTTTATTACAAATTTCAAGTACATTGAATTTATAACACTTTTTTTTATAATCGTAAGAAAAAAAATTGTTTTTTTTATGTTTAAATATACTTTTATAACATTAAAAAAAATTAACTGTAAAAACAGTAGTTTTTACCTATTTTATTAGTTGTTTTTAAATGTTTGTAGTAAAAATTTGTCAGTTAGTTTTACGGCATAATGCATTTATTAGTTATTTTCGACCGTTAAAAATAACTACAGTTTTAGGTATTTTAGTGGCAACTACCGAATAAATTCGGTTGCAAAAAATTTGGTTGCTACAACGGAATTGTTTTGAGAGTGTACAGACTTTTGTTTCAAAACTAAAAAAACCCAACTTGATATTGAACTAAACAAAAAATAACTAACAAAGAAACATAAAGAGCTGTAAAAATTGCCGTCAAAGGCATAAAAAACTTTGAACTTTTTTTCAAATGAATTCTTTTTTCATTTTCCACACAACAAATAATAATTTTGAAAATTCTGTAACTAACGTTTCAAATAAAATTGATATTGTATTCCTTTGTTGTTGCCATTTTTGTACATCAATAGAAAGTCTCTATTGGATACCTTGATTAACATTCAAAGAATATAAAAACAAAACAAAAATATTATTTCATAGAAACAAATAAAAAACAAAACATATTTGCTATGTACAAAACCTTTGAAAGCAATAATCATAACAGAATGATACCTGAATACGTGGATTAATTTATAATTATCTAATTGTGAATCCTTAATTGTAAGGAATTTTAAATAATTGCAAATACAAGCATTACAATTTTTTGTGAGGTAAAAAAAATGTTTAAGGAACAAAATTATGGGCTTGACAACAATTATTAATAGAGAATATCTTTAGGTTAATATCCATTTCGTTTAGATCCCATATTTTATAAAAAAAATTTTAAACACAAATATCCAAAAATAAAATTTTTCTGCCTTTGTCGATTTATTTCAAAAAGAATATTAATGATTTTTAAAAACCGGCCATGAAGAAACGGTTCGGGATTTGGTCAGCTATTTTTCAAAATATTATCTTTTTAAATTCGTTTTAAATTGTGAACTGTAGACTAATCTGCTCCAAAGAAAATCAATTTTTCCCACTGTGTAATTTTATAAGAATCAGGTATCCCAAAACTTATTTAACAAATTGTGAAAAATAATTTGTTGAAGGCTTGCATTCCTGCCTAAGAAAATCGTCAGGGGACGACGTTTTTATAATTTCTAGAAATATTTGTTAAGTTACAATTGAGGGGTAAATATTTATATTTTTTATAATTAATTTAAATTAGGGGTGTGTATAGTTGACCTTTTATTTGGTAAATGAATATTCCTTTAGTCTGATTTTAGATCATAAATTAATATCACTTTCTGATTAAATTATTTTTCAAATTAAAGAAAGATGATACAATTTTCACAAGGATATTACAAAGAATAAAAATTTTTTCTTTTTAAAGAATTCGATAAGGTCAGTAAGACAGAATACGTATTTTCGGCTTCGCGGAAAATTGTGTGAATAAATGTCGGATTGTGTACACTCACCTAGTTGACGCTAAAAGTATGTACCCACTCTGTTTCTGTATGAAAATATGTTGCAGTAACATTTCAATTAATCCTCGTAAATAAATAAAAAATATGTATATAAAATAACATCACATATAAAAAATGGTATTGTAAATTTAATTGTATTGTTTTTAAATTTGACATAACAATTAGGGTTTCTAATCGGGAAATAATTGCCGGAAAAATATGTTTATTTTTCCCCGGGTAATTTATATTGCAAAATTTCTGATTGAATAAAAATGTAATATGGAGCCTAGCGTTGCCAGACGTCCCGTTTTCGGCTGAATGTCTCGCATTTTGTCCTCCAATCCCCACGCCCGGCGGCAAACAACAAATTCTCGCTTTTTTCGGAATTAATAAATTCTTCTTGGAATAAAAATCTTTAATATTTTTAAAAATTACAAATAGCAGAATATTTGTTGTAGCACAGTGTAACAGACATTTTAGTATAAATAAACATAACAGCCCATCGAAAACGGAGTTATTAAAGCAGTAAAAAAAGTACATTAATGATCTAGATGTACTTCTTCTTTAAGAGAAACACTAATGATGTTAGCATTGAGTTGTCATAGGAGAGAATGAGTACTCCAACTTCAACATTTTTTCAGTAATTTTTCATCAATTGAAAGTTTAAAAAAATGTTTCGGAAAAAAATGAATTGTATATTTTTTATTTTTAAAACTTTTTTTATTGCCGCCACTGAATATCGAACTTGCGAACTCAAGATTGTTAGTCTAGCTCTCTACAGCTAAACTATTCTTTGATATGAAAGTTGACTGTCATAAAAACACCACTTTGTCATTGAGAGATATTTAGGCCTTTTTTAATCACTGGATTTATTTTATTTTTTATTTTGTTAAAAAATCCATATTTTGTGTTTTAATTTTCAAAATTTATAATTTTTAACAAAATCTAATAAAGAAAATCATAAAATTTTTTAAAAATGTGAACACAGTAATTGAAATAAACTAAATCCGAAATGGATTTAAAAAATAAATAAATCCATTTTGAATTTAGATTAATTTTATTCCAGAAATTGCATTTTCTCAAAATTTAAATTTTTTCTTTCACATTATATTAGGGAATAAGTGTTAGATTTGGATAAAAATATAAAATTTTGAAAATTAAAAAACAAATTGTGGATTTTTTAACAAAATAAAATAAATCCAAAAATAAATCCACACACAGGGAAGAATTTTGTCAATTTCCAACTGAAATTCGGTTACTTTGACTAAATTTGTTCGGAACAACTAATTATTGGTGTTTACAAAAAAAAAATTCAGTTAGTACAACTAAGTTTTAGTTGTAACACCCAAAATGTTTAGTAATCACCTTTGAATATGGTTGTGCTAACTGAATTTATTGGTTGTAGGAACCAAAATACACTTTTCAATTCGGTTGGCACTTAATTTTTCTGTGTGCAGTGTTTAAAAAAAGGCCTATCGTGTCTTATTCTCTTCAACAAAAGTATTTATTAAACAAGTGCAAAAGGTGCACCGCAATTCAGTATTTTTTCCAGTACTGTTTTCACAGGTGCATAACAAGCGATTTTTCATAATTTTTATTTTATATTTTTTTAAAAATTGTATATTTTTAAAAATTGTAAAATTAAAAAATATTGAATTTAAACAAATTACAAAAACAAATAAATAGTAAAAAAAAATTAAAAAAAATTAATAAAATAAAATCAACTGTTAAGGTGAGTTTACAATGATGGAGTTCTCCAATCTGTAGCAAATTTAGTTCTTTTCTCTTTCTTACTAATTCATTTTTATATTTTGCTATCTTTTTTTATTCCACTCCAGAGTCAAAGTTGTTTGACTCTGGAGTACGGATTTGTTGTACTCTAGAGTTAACATTGCTCTGTTAACTATTTAACATGACTAATATACCTTAAAAAACACATCACTAATTTGTTCACATCTCTAGTTGTCAACAAATTAAAACAAAATTTTGAAAATCATAAAACCAATACAAAATAATTGTGCTGGGCATTTTATAACACAGTACAACAGCCAATCTGGGGGGTGAGAAATTCCAAGTCAGGGTGATGGTACTAGGTCAGTATAGTAAAACCCTCAAAGGGTTTGGCGTTCGTATGTGTCATTTTTTTTTATGACCTTTTAAATTTTTTCCTTATCTTGATGTTTTTTCGCTTAGTTGTAACTCGAGAACCACTTGTCCGATTTTGATGAAACAAATTTAGAAAAATTTAGAATTACAATTTCTTTAATCCGTTCATATAACATTTTTCTTTATAATTAACAGTTTTGCCGGTAAAAATAAATTTGTGGAGAAAAAAAAATATTTTTTTGCCTAAAAATTAAAATTTTTTATGAATTTAAAAAAAAAATTTTTTAATTTTTAGGCAAAAAAATATTTTTTTTTCTCCACAAATTTATTTTTACCGGCAAAATTTATAATGTAGCATGCAACATAAGTTAGAAAAGTGGTAGATGTTGATTAGGGCAAACATGAAGCAGGTGCACGTTTTTACTCCGGCCTTATTGCTCGTCGTTTGGGGGGGTTCAGGGCTTCGTCGTACCCGATACCACAATGCCACCTATAAATTATTTTATTATACGTGCATCACAAAGGTTTAGAGAAAAACAATAGAAAAATGTAGGAACCAAGGAAGAATAAAAAAAATCAGAAAAAAAAATTTAAAGAAAAGAACCAGTTCCAATCCTAGAAAGTATAAATTGTACAAGCGTGTTTGACGATACAGGATGTTGATGTATCCGTCTTCTTGCCCTCCCATCCTTGATCATAAATAGAATAAATCCATAAAATCGAAAATTTATGATCCCAAAAAAAAATTATCTACAGCAACGGAAACTTTAGCTCGAAATCAAACAGATCACCACAAAATTTAGCACGAAATCATAATGATTTTATTGATCAATTCACAAATCTTCATTTAAAAATATCTTTAAAAGTAAAATCTATTCTATCAATTTCATTTAAATTAGTACGATTTAAATTGAAATTTAATTTCATTAAGAAAACCCGAGAAAGAAAATAAAAAAGAATGTATGAAATAAAATAAAAACAACAAATTAATTCAAATCTAACTAACGCCGTTTGATATATATAAATAAAATAATAATAATTTCTTAAAATGAAAATTGTAACCTAAGGGTGGTGTTTCAAAATTGTGCGTTTTGATTACTTTCGTTAGTTACGTTTTAATGTTTTCCTCTTGTTAAAAAACAATAGTTTTAATTAACCCGTATTCAATTTAAATTTGTAAAACTTCATAAAAAAACGCAATACAAACCTCATCTGGTCACCCTTAAAAATAAATATCCACAACTATAACAAATATATCTGAATATCTATTCTTAAGGAAACTTCAGATACGTACAAAACAAGAGGAAAAAAAATATATGCAAAATAATAAGCAAAATGTAAAAAAAATAAATGAGATTAGAATCCACTTACATTAGTGAGTACAAACGTCCGCTCTTCGAAAGATCTCTCGATGCATTGGTACGTGTATTGGTGGTAGGTTTCCTACTAGATTTCTGAAAAAAAAAACTCTTAATAAAAATAAATGTTGCTAAACACTCTCTAGCAACATTTAAAGAGCTCTTGGTCTCACGCGCTCTTTTGAAACACAGGTTGTATTAAATAAATATAAATATAAATGTTCACACGTACTTTAATTTAACTTGGTTAATTAATTTTCTTCACTATAATTCACTTTTGATTCATTTGCTACTAAGCTATACTACCAAAACCAAAACTCGATATAAACGTAGTCAAATGTATTTAATTTTTAAACAAAAATGTTAAGATTTATTTAACCACTGTTACTTAACACCGACACTCTTGTCTCGAATTTTTTCCTGTAAATTAAAGAAATTATATGTAATGTGGTGTGTTTTCTTACATTTATGTGTTTTAAGTCTTGATTTTGCTAGTACATAGCCAAAGTAGAAAAATAAATATAAAAACAAAATTAGACTAATAAATGACTGCCTTTTAAAGATTTTAACACAAGACCCAAATTTAACACTATTGAGCCTGATTGATTACTCAAATTATCACTAACACTACCGAATTTATATTAAATTAAATTATCAACAACGGCTTATACGTGTAGTTTAAAACAAAAATTAACGCTTATCCAAATAAACAAATAGATTTTTTCTTTCTAAAAATTATTAACAAAATTCTCCACTTTATAAAAATTTGGTAAATAATCTATTCCCGTTGTAACCAAAAACAAAAATTATTTTTTTAACTCTTGGTATGTACATGCAAATGTCCGTCCTATACCGTTTTATTCTATGTATGTACGCGGTAAAACGTTAATTTCTCTTCGCGCCGATTTTTCTTTTATTTCAGTAGAGAATTTTATTTAAAATAATTTTTCAAAAAAACAAAATCTTTTGTATAAATAAATTTCATGCCCTTCCGGGCCTTTTCACACACTTATCAAAATATTTCCTTCGTTTGTAACACAATTTATGCAGCCGAATTTGCAATATAGGGTTTTTTCCCCTTTGTGGTTATTTCTTTTTTTTTCACACACCCGAACGACAATCTTTCCCACTCGATTTTTCCCGTCAGTTTAAGGTGGAATTTTCCCGCAATTTTCCTCGCACTAAGCAAACGAAAATTCCTGCTAGGATTATATGAAGGTAGAATGTCAAACACCGACGGCATCTACCAACTAGACCCTTAGCACGACACACCGACCCGCTCTTTTACACTTTGAACACTTGCATACACACTGGCTGATGTTGGAATTTAAGGGCAGAGAGAGAAATCAAAACAAAAGCTTTTTGATCAACTAGGCTTGTCGTTGATGCTATTAGGTTCCTGGTTTGTTTCTTTTTTGTTGTTTTTTGTTACACACAAGGTGCTAAATCTATATAAAACAAATAGTTTCATAAGAATCGTTATTAAAGAGTAATTAATTTATATTAAAATTACCACGGAGAGATGGCACCAAGGGGTAAAAATATATGAAACTGGTCCCCGAATTAAAATTAAACCAAATAAATGTAGTTTTAAGGGAGCTCCTGACAAGCAACTTTGAATTTCGAGCTTTCACCCAAAGTAAAACGCAAATCAATTGAACCAAAAATGTACCCTTGCAAACAAAGTACCTCGGCCAGCAATACCTTTGAGAAGCAAAAACTGTGAGAAATATAAAAAAAATAGGATTCCTTTGCTTAATTCTACATGAACTTTACGTAGAAACTTTCCAAATAAAATAACCACAAAATAAAGAAAAATACTCACAATTTTATAACAAAACTGCTGACGAACAGAATATATTTTTATAATCCCTTACTCAAATCACTTTGAATAAAACCGTGGTAATTATTTTTTTCAGCATATAATAAACACCCACTAAAACTTTAAATTTCCAACAACTTAAAATAAAACTTAGTTATTTTTTTAAAACCACTTGAGATTTTAAACTCACACTTCAACTCTTGATTACAAAAATGATGTTTCACAAGGTACTGTTTGTTGATACAATGGCCGAGATACTTGCCGCTTGGTTTAACGAAACCTCGGCAACGCTGTAGTGACTTGGCGCCACGAAATTTATTAATAAAACAAAAATTAGTTAAATGTCAACATAGTGACACCAACAAGGACATGCAGTGTGTCGCATCACATGTAGATGGCGATGTTTCAAAAAAACTTGTGCATATTTACAGGTCAAAAAGTTAACGAAGGAAAAAAAAAAATCAAACAACACAAAAAACTGGAAAAAAAAAAATAAAACTATGAATGCAAGCGCCTTTACAAAACCCCCCCGCCAAAATCAGACTTTGGGGTCAAATTTCAACCACAAAGCTGATCACGCTTGCAAATCTATTGAAACTATTGCCGAATGTCCTTAGCGTGATAAATTAAAATTTTTTATGAATTTAAAAAAAAAATTTTTTAATTTTTAGGCAAAAAAATATTTTTTTTTCTCCACAAATTTATTTTTACCGGCAAAACTGTTGATTATAAAGAAAAATGTTATATGAACGGATTAAAGAAATTGTAATTCTAAATTTTTCTAAATTTGTTTCATCAAAATCGGACAAGTGGTTCTCGAGTTACAACTAAGCGAAAAAACATCAAGATAAGGAAAAAATTTAAAAGGTCATAAAAAAAATGACACATACGAACGCCAAACCCTTTGAGGGTTTTACTAAACTGACCTAGTACCATCACCCTGACTTGGAATTTCTCACCCCCCAGACAATAATCCCAAAAATGTTCCATAGTGTAATTAAATAAAAAAATATTTTAAAATAAAGGAAATGGATATAAAGCCTAGACATTCGCGAAAGGAAATGTAAGTATTGAAGTGTCAAATATTTTTTGAAGTAACTCTACTCTGCATTTTGAACAGTTAACATTTCAATCTGTGCTGCAGAGTAGAGTCACTCTACCATTGTGAAAGCACCTTTAAGCTGTTGTTTTTTTTATAAAATTTTTTTATTTATTTTTTATTTATATAGGGTGGCCCAAAATTACCCAAGGGGTTTGAATTCCTTATAACTTTTTCACAATACAGCCGTAAGATAATAAGAATTTACATATTACAACAAAATACACCATGGAAACTACCAAATTTTAGTGGAAGAAGGATTTTCATTTGAAGAGAATGAAGATTTTGATTCTAATTTAATTTTGATTGGTTAAAGTAATTGCAGTTAAATCGATTTGTATCAAATTTGATTGCAATCAATTAGTCTATAAATTGATTTCAATAATTTTTATCGTATTGATTTCATGATTTTAATCATCGATTTTTAATCAAACGATTTTGAATGCAATAAAAAAATTTGCAATCACTAACGCGAAATCATGTGATTGCAATTAAATCGATTGCAATCTTTTACAGCTTTGCTGATTCGTTCTTGGCCTTAAAAAAATGAGCAGTTCTTTTGGCGCGGAATCCATATGCTGCCAGAGAGATGGGAAAAGGTCATAGGTAACGATGACCAATACTTTTAATAAATTTATATTGTATCAATATTTCACAATAAACGCTCAAAATTTTAAAAAAATTCCGCATTTTAAGTTATACACCCATCCGAAATTATCGTAATATATTTCTAATGATCACGATATTTTTCTAATGATCATAATATATTCCCAGTGATTATATAAGAGTCATGGAGAACATTTTGTGATCATTGATGATCATATTATGATCCTTAGGAACATATTATGATCATTTCGTTTACTTTTTAAATTTTGTACTTTTTAATTAAAAGTTAACTCAAATTTAAATAAAATTCTGTAAATTTGACAGTTTTATTTTTGCTGTTCTGATTTTATTTCAGCATTTTTTTCTAACTAATTTTTAGTAGCTTTTTCTGCTATTTGTACAGTTTTCTTTCTATGAGTGGTTTAAGTGTCATTTTCAGAAGATTCTGCCCACAATCCCTTTTGAGTGTAAAGAATGATTTGCTGTATTGTTTGGTTTGACAGTGCATGTATGAGAGCATTATTGTTATCCCAGTTGGAAATATCATAAAGACGTCTTCGTGATGACTTAGTGACATATCTCTATCCCTGCTGACTTGTTGATGTGCTCCCAAAAAAATTCAGCTACCTGCTGAAATTTTCATACAAATGTTAAAATGTCAGCACGAGGTCTGGCTGACATTTCCAGTAGGAGAAAAATTTATTTGTTTTTTATGCTACCCTATTTTTAATATTAATTATATTTCTGTTTTAAAATTCAGTTTTTCAAATTCAAGTTCAAATTATATTAATTTTGTTTAAAGTTTTGTTGGAAAATTTTAAATTTTTTAAATCCAAATTTACAGGCAGAGTCCGTTTGTGTCTACTCTCGGTTTTCGATGATGTTCGTATAAGTAATAGAGGAGACAAAATTACAAAATACTTTCGATTCTAAACATATCGAGCGAATTTCATAAAAGCAGAAAGTGTTGACATGTCTTTAACACATCTTTGATAAATGTCTACACCTGCTGACTTGTCCCCTCAAAGACACTAGTGACATTGTCTTTAGGAAGCAATTTCCAGCTGGGATATTGTGAACTATTACGATTTTCTAATATTAAACCAATTTAAAAATACATTCCGTTAAAATTGATATGAAAAGCTTATATGTTTCAGAACTAGTTGTAAGGGATAAACAAATATATATATGCATATGTTACTGGGATATTAAAAAAAATTGTTTACACATGCGTTGTAGCTATTTCATATCCGTTACTTGTATTACTTGCGGCTTTTTGACCAGCGGCATTCAAACAACTGTTTTACATCTACGACTATATGAAAATGTTAAAGCAATTTCATTAAAACTTTTTTCCAAGCTTGTGAAAAATGTCTTTGGGTACTCTTTTAGAATGTCAAAATTTTTTATAACATAAATTTACATCTTAAAAGAGTTTGTTTTATTGTTTCAACAGAACAACAAAATAATGATGTTTAACATTGAATACAAACAACAAAGTTGTTACTTTTTACTTGAATATTTAGTTAAATGTTGAATTTATTATACTCACAGTTGGCCAATATTGATCATTTGATATTTAAACACCGATTTTAGCAGATTGCTAAATACTAATAAGATAAGAATAGCAAAAACAAAACTGTTAAATTTACAGAATTTTAGTTATATTTGGGTTAACTTTTCGTTAATTGAAAATGACAAACTATTCTGTAATTGTACTGACTAAAATAGCAAAAATAAACTGTCTACAAAAATTTTTTTTGTGTTTAAGTCAAATTTTGTTGAATGCAAATAGCGGTCTATCCTGCTAAGTTCCACAGAAATATTTGCTAAAAAAAAATAGTAAACTGCTGATTTCAAAAGACTGTATTTTTATTTGTATTAAAAAATTGAAAAAAAAAAACTTTAAAAATTAAATTTTTTTTTTACTAATTATTTAGCAAAATTTTTTGTTGATTTTAGCAAGTTGCTTTTTTCTATTAAATAAAATTTACATTTAGAACTAAAATTCTGTATATTTAAAAGTTTAATTTTTGCTTTTCTAAAATTTAGCAAAAATAATCACATCACACAAATTATTTTAAGGTAAAATTAACTAAAATACAACTTAAAACGAATAAAATTTCAATTAAAAACCGGTCTACTCACATTTCCATTTAATTTAACAATTTATTTATTTGCTTTTGACTATCAATAATTGACTATAAGAAACCGTAAAATCAACTTAAAGTTTATTTATTTTTACTATAAAACTAACAAACAAAACGGTGCGAAGAACTAAATTTGTATTTGATTTTACTAAAAAATTTAAAATAAAAACGAGTAAAAAGGTTAAAGTCGGGCATGCCGACTTTACAATACCCTACACCAGTCTGGTTAAAAGCCAACTAATGTTTGGGTCCGAAATTCGAATGGGTTAAAATGGGGCTTGTGTCAAAATTTTCTATGTGAGTCAGCGCACCAAATTTTATTAAAATATCTTAATATTTGCGACCTGCAGTTTGTAACCAAGCCAATTTTGGGGGGACCCTTATATGGGCACTAGGTCTAAACATGGACCGATGTTCACCAAAATCAACAGGCTTCGTTCTTTGGCTAACATAGGTCTGCGTACCAAATTTCATCAAAATATCTTAATATTTGCGACCTGCAGCGTATAAACAATATAATTTGGTAGGACCCTGATATAGGCACTAGGTCTAAACATGGACCGATGTTTACCAAAATCAATAGGCGTCGTCCTTGGGCCGACATAAGTCGGTGTACCAAGTTTCATCAAAATATATTAATATTTGCGACCTGTAGAGTGCGCACAAGAATGCATGGACAGACAGACAGACGGACGGATAGACGGACATCGTTAAAACGAAATAAAAAAAATTCTAAGCCGATCGGTATACTATAAGGTGGGTCTAGGACCAATATTTTTTGGTGTTACAAACATCAGCACAAACTTATAATACCCTGACCACATAGTGATGTAGGGTATAATGACCACATAGTGGTGTAGGGTATAACAATTCAAATAATTGTATTGTTGCTTTTTTTTATTTCAAACAACTTTTACTACAAAATACCTTTTTTTTTGGTTAATTTTCTTAGTTTTACTTTAAAATAATAAAAATTGACTAGAAAATTTGACTGTTACGAAATATCCGTATTTTCATTTAGTTAAATTTTTAAATAACTTGCGAAAAAAGTTAAAAATTATTTTTCTTCTACGAACAACTGTTATTACTTTAAAAATAAATTAACGAAAAACAACTAAAAAAAAGTGACTGTATTTAATTTCTGAGTGATATTTTCAGTAGTTTCTTTTGCAAGGTTATTTTTAGTTAACTTTTAGTAGTTTTAACTAACATTTTTATTGACTTTGTTCTATAAGTGTACTTTTATATCAACAAAACTTTATAGTTTAGTTTTATATTAAAAAGAAAACCAAAACTAAGGCTGCATTCACACCTAATTCTTAAACACGTGTTTAGCTAAAACACGTATTTTAGCTCTTTATTCTATTACAACTGTTGTAATAGAATAAAGAGCTAAAATACGTGTTTTAGCTAAACAACTGTTGTAATAGAATAAAGAGCTAAAATACGTGTTTTAGCTAAACACGTGTTTAAGAATTAGGTGTGAATGCAGCCTAAGGAAATCATTTCCATTACAATGTGTTGCTTTCTTTGGAATGGGGATAGAGATATAAAATTTGAAATATGGCAAGACTGTCAATGAGATGTTCAACGCCCTCTGATTTTGCGGAGTTCTTATTGGGTTTCATATAACGTCGTAATTTTAAAGCTGTTCTTAATTATTCTATCCTTCATAATCTGTGTCAAATTTAGTAACACTTTTAGAATTTGTCGCAAAACAATAACAAATTTCAATTTCTTGAGAAAAATAAAAAGTGCAAAACAATAACATTAAAAACACAATGTAAATATGTTTATAAATTATATTTAAATAAATATAAATTGGCAAACATTACTAAATAAATGACCCCAATAATCAGCACATACTAATTAAGATCATATATATTTTGTTTTTGTTTCTGTTGTATTTTTCTTATTGTTGTACAATATTTTTATTTTTTTTTATCTTATAGTAAGTTTACAAAATAATTATGTGAAAATTGAATATATGAATTTAGTTTCACATTTAAGTTTTTAGTTTTCTGTGCAACTGATGCAATGCAGCTGATGGTGGCAGCTATAATGATAATGATGATGTTGAGTTTTAAAACTCACATAAATTTAAGTTAAAGTTTTTTTGTTCATAAAATGTATTAAAGATACAACGCCATATTAACTCTGACAAACACATATATTAATAAAAAGCACTATGTAGTTACTGTAAGATAAAACTCAATTTGAAGTTTTTGTAAAAATTAATTTCGGTACGAGTTATATGAATAAGGAAAATTAATTTGGTGTGTATTAAAAGTTTGGTTATTATATTAACCCTCATTCTCCGAAACTATGAAATAGTGTGAATTTTCCAGTGAAAATTGGTGTAGCCCAAGACCTTTTCACAAATAAAGTTTTTCGGTATTTTCTAGATCCAGTTTTTGCAAATTCTATTTTTTATAGTAGGAAACTGAACTCCTACTATAAATTGGGTAAATTTACTCTATGTGTGTAAATAAAAAATATTACACACATTACGTGTAAGTTTGTGCGCACTAAATGCGTAAATTTACATTGCAAGTGCGTACAAAATTTTCAAAAAATTTCCTAAAAAGTTATAATTTTTTTTATCATACGATATTTTTCTTTTGTTTATTGTCGTTTATTGCAATTAAGTATTTTAAAATAATTTAAAAAATTCACGATTATTACTCTAAGAAATTTGGCCAATTACTTGGGAATGACCTCAATCGCGGCTCCAGCGATATAAGCATTGTAACCTTGTTCCTCACATTGTTGATCCAAGAGAGTAATTTTTATTTACTTTGGAAGATTAAATATTCCAGCTGTATTTTGCGATTCAAGAAATTTTGGTGATTATGAAAAGGTAGTTTTATCGGCTGAAGACGCATTCTCATTGGTGGAGGCTTTGTTCACATTTGGAATTTGAGTACTTCCCTTTTTTAATGGGTAATAGGGTATGAATTATTATTTGTTTTTCCAGCTGCAGCAATACAACCTTACTTTTTATAGTCTTTGTCTTCATTTTTGTTATTAATTTTAGTTTTTAATAACTTTTTCTTTTATTGTATTTTTTGTTTTAATTTTTCAAATTAAGAAATGTCAATATTTTTATTACTACTACATGTTAGTATATTTACAAAATTTGTGAGTAAAATTTGAATTTACTACTAATTTTAGTCACAACCTATTTAATTATAAACACATAATGCCTATTTTTACGTTATGTGTGTATTTTTGTATATGAAAGTGCGTACAAAATGATTTTACGCATTTGGTGTTTATATTTACTCACTATGCGTTATATTACACAAAAAATTACCCTTTTTATAGTAGTAAATTTACAACAATTTTTCAGAGTGTACCAAAATAAACAAGATTTAAAAAAAATTAATGAGCACCTTTAAGGGTTTTTTTTTTATTTGTATTTTGTGATTTTTTTTTAAAGCTTTTTAATAAAATCGACACTGAGAATTTCAGTTCAATAATACATTAATTACACTGTGAGACAAATGGTAGGGGTCAGTGATCGGGAAGGGTTCAAACTACCGGGGAAAGTTATATCGGTAAAAAAGAAGTTATACGTGTCCCGGCGTTTCGCTGGGTCACCCCTAGTAATCGAGATATATCGATTTGACCTTTGGTGGTCTTTTTTTGACATAACACGAGAACCACTAGTCCGATTTTGCTCAAACAATTTTAAAAAAATTAAAAATTACAATTCCTTTAATCTGTTCATATAACGTTTTTCTATATACTCAACAGTTATAAAATGACCAAAGTTTAGAGCTTTACTGTAGTTAAGAAAGTCAAATTTATATGAAAATATTGGTAAACTTTCAACACGGGTTATTTTTTTTAGATAATTTTCCATCTCTAAAAGAATAATGTAACATTAGAGTGGCACGAATTGTGTGCACAAAAATTTTTTAATATTGTGCCATCAATTTTGCGATAGCTTTTGAAATGATGATAATGATGATTGATGATGATGTTGATGAAAACAAGCAGAAAATAATTTTACTTTTACCTCTAGTTGCCACATTTTTTATCCGATTTTCATAAGTAATACATTTTTGGAAAGGTTGTAATGTTATATTGTTTACAACTTCATTAGTTATTTCAAAAAGCCACCGCAAGATGGCGCTAATCTAGCATTTATTAGAAAATTGTAAACAATTGAAATTTGGGCGCCTCGAAAATGATTTTTTGGTATGTCGTAGTCAACTTTTTTTTCCTCATGCCAAAAGCGATTGAAAAATCGATGGCACATAATCGATTGCTAAATCGGCCCACCCTAATGTAACATATTATTAATTTTTCAAAATACATAAATGCTAACAAGACGGGTTCAAAAATTACTTTTTTGAATGATACTATATATCTGAAAATTCTCGAATTTCATGTGGTACTAGTAGCATTTAAATTTTGTGTATTGGTGTAAATTTTTGTACCGCTATAAGTTTGGAATTGGTTGAAAAAAGTTTCGTTTCAATTATTTTGCAGCTTTGGGCCAAAAGTTGGCATTTAAAACCAACATAAGAAAATATTTAAAAGTTTTGGTAGAATGATTTTCGTCTACTTCGTCAATTCGAATATTGCCGGTTATCCTGTGAGTCCTGGAGATAAATTTTTAACTGATTTTACAATTAGAGACTCTAAACTAGTTTTGTTATTATCGATAATGTACGCCATATCGTAAATGTATATTTGGCGATTTTTCAAATATTTTTTCTTTTCTAAAAAGCTAATTTTTCCAAATTTACAAAATTTTCACTTTACATGCTTCGCGCTTGAAAACCGTTCCTTTTACAAAAAAGTTTGAATGCAAAAAACTGGGATATAATACAACTCGTTTAATAAAATATTGTTATTTAGCCAAAAATCTGAAGACCACCTTTTGGCGGCCTTGGGCATTAGAGGGTTAACGTCGAACGCTTTGGTAGTCCAAAAGAGGTGGTGATACCGTAAAACTTCAAAAAGTTCACAAAATCATTTTCGCAGACCGTAAAGTGTAAGTAGTTGAAGGAGATAGCTGATACCTTAAAGATATCGAAAGAATGTGTCGGTTTTATTTTGTATGAACATTTGCCCATGAGAAATAGGTGCCCCGTTTGCTCTCAGTGTACCAAAAACAACAACGTGTTGATGAATCTGAGAGTTGTTTGGAGATTTTTCGGCGAGATAAAAAGGACTTTTTGCATCGGCTGAGTGGACAGCAACTGGCGAAACTCGCCCGCTAAAGCTAAAGACGCAATAGTCAGCTGGTGAAGTTATGGCATCAGTATTTTGGGAATTTTGTAGATTGTTTACCTTGAAAAAGGCCAGACCATCAATAGCGATCGCTACATGGCCCAACTGGTGCGTTTGAAGGAAATCGCAAAAGAAAAAAGTGCTCTTTCACCAAGACAATGCGCCGTGTCACAAGTCATTGGCTACTGTGGCCAAATTGCACGAATTACACTTTCAATTGCTTCCCAACCCACCGTATTCGCCAGGTTTGGCTCCCAGCGATTTTTACCTGTTCTCAGACTTCAAAAAATGCTCGCTGGAAAGAGATTTGGTTCGAATGAATAGGTGATTGTCTAAAAAGAGGCCTATTTTACGTCCAAAGATAAATCTTTCTTTAAAAAAGATATCAAAATGTTAGAAATGCGTTGGAAATGTACAACCCTAATGTCAGAAAATTAAAGCTCGCAAAAAATCATTAAACTTTTGCTAATTAAGTTTTTCGATAAACCCAGTAGAAATTTTTTTTATATGTGACGCGCAAAATAGAAAGGGTAAGGGTAAAAAAAGGGTAAAAAAGGGCATGGGATCGGTCTCATTCGATGCTCAGATGTTGTCCACAAAAAAAAAAATTATTTTTTTACCCTTAGGTCCCTTTCTCTATGCGCTGTCACATATATTGGTTGCTGAATGTTGGGGTCGCCTTTTTAAATTTTTTTTTATTGGAGTTTTCCTTTATAGCAAACACTGGTCTCCTCAAGGCAAAAAATCAATATATCACACTTTAAAATCCGACTTTAAATGGCGAAGCTATAACGAAAAATTGAAAAAGACGACCCCTACGTTCGGCAAATTTTTTTTTTTTTGAAATTGCCATCCAAAAATACTTCATATTGCAGGGTGTACGGCGAACTTTTTTTGAGGTACGGTCTAGTGTACACTGTAGTGTACAAGGGTAGTGAAAGAGTTAACCGAAAATTTGTCTGATTCGAGTTCGTCTTCAACTACTTTTACTGTATTTTTAAATCAGGAAAACTTAATATTACCCGAGTAAAAATAGTTATATAGGAAATTATATAATTTAATATGAACTAATATGTTTATATATATTCAAGTGTGACACTATATCCTTGCGGATATAATTATGTAAAGCTTTGAGTTTTTCAAAAATTTCTTATATGATGCCATATATAGATCAGTATAAATATATATGTCCCCATATATATTACTATGTACCATATCTAGTTACATATGCTATGACAATTTTAATACAGCGTCATATATAATTAAAAATGGCTTTATCGGAAAACATATAAAGTTTTATATAGCTCAATGTTAAATTTTTTGCTAAGTTGTTTTAGATATATTTAATAGTCCTATGTAAAAAAAAAAATTCTATGTTTTTTTGAGATATGTTTATTTATGTATGATTTCAAAATATAAAAGGCATACTCATTATAACTCCTAAATTCCTTGTAAACCTTGTATAAATACAAGCCATATTTTTATGTACGGAATTTGACATTAAACTCATAAACATACCCGGTTTACACAGTTTACGGGTAGAATACAAGTTTATATCAGAAGGCTTAAAATGCTTGGTTGCAATTGTGTTCAACTTCTTCTAAATACTTAAATTTTTAATTCTTAACTTAAGGGTGTTATTTTTCAGTACTTTTTAATTGTTTTTGTTTTGATCTTGAAATATGAAGCGTTATATAATTATGTCTTTCTACATCAAATTAGATGTAATTATATCGGGTCAAAATCCGGATAAGATTATATATGATTTAATATATTTAGATCTTATCCGGTATAATTTTATCCACCATTTTTCGGATCATAGCATATCTCCAATTATATTAAATAAGATATCATTACATATGACATCATATTATTTTTTTTACTCGGGTAATGCATTGTTTTAATGTATGTTGATTTTTTTTTTACATTTCACTAAAATATAATATTCTAGAATTTTAAAAATCGTTTTGCCTTTTATATGATTTTTATATTTTGTTATGTTTTTTTTTTTGTATATCTAAAGTATTTCAGTGCATATAAAAAAAAAAAACTTTATACTCTTACGGCATCCATGGTAGCAAGTTATAACAAGTTAACACATTTAACATTCTTGAAACTGGAAAAAATAAAATAAAGAAAATCAAACATTTAAAGTATTTGCTGGGATTTTTTTCATTCTTATTTTGTTACATGCATGCATGTGTCTTTATCAGAGCTTATAAAGTATTTAGTAATTTTAAAAAATTTATGTAAATGGATTTGTTGAATTTCCGTGTTAATGTGAAAGATCTAAATTTTAAGATATTGTAACAGTATTTTTTTTGAATAATTTTACTAAATTAGTTTTGAATTTGAATTATGGTATAAATTAAAAATCAATTATTTTCAAAAATACACAAGTTTTATAATTTGTGCCCTATGTTGGGCGCCAAAAGTTGGCTATTATTTATTTGATTTTACAATCAAAATAAACTAATTCTTAAGTCTTGGCTTATTAAATCAATTAATATCTTGTTAGTATCATCGGCATATTTAAGTTGTACAATGTACATATTTGATTTTTGTTGGTTGGATTAAATCCAAAGAGATTTCATTCTTTACAGTTTTGGAATTTAGCCTACAAGTATGAATGTTTTTAGTTTTATTTTTTTATTTTTACTTAACTTGGTTGTATGTTGTGTTATGCCATCGTAGTAAGTATTTAAGTATGGCATAAAGTATGTGACATGCGGGAATTTTTAAAACCAGTTTTCTATCAAGTTTACACAGCATCAACACTTGTTATGGTAGAGTGGGCCTGAGAAGACAGAGTAAAACACACTCACACCAATATTTGCAATGTTGCATGTTTGTTTGTCTTTTCTTGGTTGTTGTTAGTTTTTCAAGTTCTTGTTTGATTTCATTTAATTTGTTGTTTTTGTTGCATTTTGTTCGTTTGTTGCCATAAATGGAATGTCTGCATGTTTTTAATTTTTAACCAATATTTAAGGTTTAGAATGAGGTAGAATAAAAATAAAATAATATTTTTAAGTTGGAATGTGAAAAATGGTCATCAAATTTTGTGGACTAAAGAATTTTTACATAGAGATAAAATCGTGTAATAAAAACTGATGAAAATGTTGTTTGTTTGTTTACCTTTAGACTCTTCAGGCTCTTATATTTTATACTACATTTATACTTGAGCAGAAACTACCTGGTTTTTGGGTCTTGTAGTTTTTAACTTGTCAAAATGCATAAAAAAAACAAGCAAAAACTAGTTTTGTACAAGAACTAGGTGGTTTTTCCTCAAGTATAAATGTAGTATTAGGCAATTTCATAAAGATTTAAGAACTTTCTAATATCCACTAATTAATTTTTATAATTTGATTATTTGCATTTATTAAAAGACTTAGATAATTTTGAAAATAGAAAATTTAGATAAGATTTTAGACTATTAGTATTTTATTAAGCATTTTGTTCTTGTAAGAGTCCATGATTTTATTGAAAAATTAACAGCTTTTGAAACTTTAACAAAGGTTTTTATACTTCCTATTTGGAAATTATGTTCTAACAACTTAAAGTTCGTTAATTTTAATGAGTGTTATTTCGATGTGCTTAATTTAATTAAGTGGTTGACGATATTTTCGTGTCAATCAACAGCATTGTTACTTGGTGTCTCCACGTAACATAAATAAGTTAACATACCCACCAACATGATGTTAATGTTAAATATGTACCACTCATGTTAATGTTTCAACTTGGTTTTAACACGTTTTAACTATTTGATAACATTTCAGATAATGCCATATTTTTTACTGCCTTATGGCATTACCAAGCCAAAAGTTTAATTTTTCGGTCACCCCTCAAAAAAAAAAAAAAAATATGTCACACCCTCTGGAATTAAAAAAGATTTTTATTTTACCATATGGTGTTAAGGGGGCAGGTCCAAAAACCTAAACACGGCCAAAATGGCATGTGTGACGACTCAAGTTTTCTCATGATTCTAAATATGGATTTTGTTTCAAGATCCGGGAAATAGAATTCGCACTAGGTCCATTTTAGTAAATTTTGGATAAAAAAAGGGAAAATTTAATTTTTTCGAGCACGGCTCAAAAAATAAAAAAATATGTCCCCCTCTGGAATTAGAAAAGGAATTTTTTTTTCTATTTGGTGATAAGGGAACCGGTGATGCTTAGATCCATTAGGTCAAAAAGGAACCTAAACACGGTCAAAATGGTAAGTTTGACTACTTAAATTAAATGAACATTTTCCAGGATTCCAAATATGCATTTTTTTTCAACATCCGGAAAATAGAATTCGGTCCATTTTTGTTAATTCCAGGTGTTAAAAAATACTAGTGTATACTTTATTTTGGCAAAATTCGGAAGTTTTATTAAAAAAAATTAAATTAAATGAATGACAAATTGCCTGCACTTGTACATACAAACCATACGTCAATGTGGCAATATTTGTGAAAAGGTGACACGGAGGAAATAAGAAGATAAACAGAGAAAATCTGAAGTAGAATGTTTGTATATGTCTGTTTGATCACTTCTGAAATTATTCATATAGAGACAATCTGACAATAAAAATATAAACAATAATACAATTTAATGGAAGATCACTGATAAAGCCTGTCCATAAAAAGGCAGAAACTAGATCTAGTCTCATTTGCAAATTTAATGTGTTTATAACTTTTGAGGAAGGTTTATTCTTCTTCTTAACCTCAAACCTACTAAATTAGAATTAATAAAAATACATATTAATGACAATATTAATTGTATTTGGTCTATACGACGCGTTTGAAAAAACAACACTTTACTATGAATGTTATTTTAGTTTGACTCAAGATCATAAATTAATATCACTTTCTGTTTAAATTATTCAACATATGACTGTAAACAGTCATATAAGTAGACGATTATCAAAATATTAACCCACTCAAAGGCGAAAGGCACTGATGATGGCTTTGTAGCGAAAGCCGAAAATGCGCATTCTGCCTTCCTGGTCTTATCGAATTTTTTCAATAATTTTTATTCTTTGTAATTTACTTGTAAAAATTGTATCATCTTTCTTTGATTTGAAAAATAATTTAAACAGAAAGTGATATTAATTTATGATCTTGAGTCAAACTAAAATAACATTCATTTACTTAAATAACAGATCAACTAAAAACATTTCCCCCATTCAAAAAATTAAATTTTTATGAACTACAGCACCGCAGGGGACATTTTTTTTGAAACAATAGCGCGATTGTAAGAATTATACACTAGTATTTTTAACACCTAAAATTAACCTAAATGGACCGAATTATATTTTCCGGATATTGAAACAAAATGCATATTTGAAATCGTCACACGTGCAATTTTGGCCTCGTTTCGGTTTTTTGGACCTCGCCAAGGGCCCGGCCCTCTTAACACCATATTATTAATTCCAGAGTGGGTGATATATTTTTTTTTTGAGGGCTGCCCGAAAAAATGAACTTTTGCCGAATTTTCTATACTAGACCAATCCAATTTCGTACCAATGTAAATTAATTAAATTAGCATATTTAATTCCTTTAATGAAATTAATTTCATTTTTACTTAATCTAGTCTGTAAGGGATTTTTTATGACTTGGATGTATTAACTCAATAAACAAAATTAAATAATGATCCGTGATTTAGTTACGGAACTTAAGGTTATGGTTCTTCAATTCCGTTAATGACCTTTAGAAATAATCGTGTGAAGTGCACCAAAATTAACTAACACCGTTGTATCATACGAACAAATTAACTATTCGATATTTAGACGATTTTGCAAAACTCTAAGATGGTGTTTCTAGATGACGTTTTGCTTCACACGAACGAAAATACAGTAACAAAATACATGCAATACAAAAAGAAAATACATGTAGTCACTCATTCGTGTGATAACGAACGTCTTCTAGAAACCCCATGTAAAACTTCGATCGCTTACCAGAGACGGAAGACATTAACCAAATTTCATAACTTTAAATTTACTCGATTTTGAATATTTTTTCACAACATTTCCGCAGAGCACTGAGAGAATTATCTGCATTTCTACACTCAAAAAAATAAGTTAGTAGAAAAATTAGTAAACTGTCTTGTATATCAAGTGTACTAGTTTTCAGCAATTTTTTTTTGCTGAATTTCAGTTTTCAGCAAAAGTTTTAGTTATATTTTTTTTTAGCACTAAACTAATTTTGTTTTACTAATTTATTTTGCTACAAAAATGGTGCTGATAACCGCATTTACAGCGTGGATGACAACCAGATAGACAAGATGTAGATGTCGGAGCTCGTCTGGATGTAGTTCAGACAACGGAAATGATACAAAAGAAAAACAACAAAATTTCTATATTTAAATTTTCAGCAAATAAATTAACTAAAGTAAAATTTCGCTACAAGTTTTTTAAGTTTTTTTCAGTCTACTAATATTCAGCAAAAAGTTTAGTGATTTTAGCAAGGATCTTTTTCATTTGCAATCGACTAATAGTTAGCAAAACTTTTGCTGAAGATTACTATTTTTTTTGGTAAAAATCAGCTCGCTGATTTTCAGTAAACCTTTTGCTGAAGTTACCAACTTTTTTTGCAAGCACGCTCTTGACTAAAAATTTGCTGACACAGCAACATTTTTTGCTGACTTTACTGACTTTTTTTGAGTGTACATAAAACCAAAGAAGTTTCACTCCCAATAAAACTTTGGTAATGGGTGCGACAAACTCATGCATTACTTTGTAATGTGTACTCCTTACAATTGTAATTATTGTTCAACATAAAGTAATTAGTTACCGATAACTAGATACGTAATGCATTACTTTGTAATGAATAATTATTTTGAAGCATAAAATATTTAGTTACCGAAAAGTGTTTACATAATGCATTACTTTGTAATGAATACTCCTTACCTTCAGTATTATTTAGAACCACAGAATAATGAGTTACCGTAAGTTGATTACCTTTATAATTATTTTAAAACATAAAGTAATGCATTACCGAATGTTTTTTACATAATTCATTATACTTGAGTATAAAGTAATGGCTATTACACAACGAATTGTTTTTTAAATTTAAAGATTGACCACTACGTAGTCAGGGTATAATAAGTTTGTGCTGATGTTTGTAACACCAAAAAATATTGGACCTAGACCCACCTTATAGTATACCGATCGACTCAGAATCACTTTTTATTTCGATTTAACGATGTCCGTCTGTCCGTCCGTCCGTTTGTCTGTCCATGCATTCTTGTGCGCACTCTACAGGTTGCAAATATTAATAAAATTTTGTACTCCGACCTATGTTAGCCCAAGGACGAAGCCTATTGATTTTGGTTAAAATCGGTTCATGTTTGGACCTAGTGCCCATATAAAGGTCCCCCCAAAATTATTTTTTTTACTCGCTGCAGGTCGTAAATACGAAGATATTTAAATGAGATTTGGTTCGCTGACACACATGGTCTCAAGGACAAAGCCTGTTGATTCTAGATAGAATCGATCCATATTTGAACCTATCGCCCACATGGGCTATATTTCCGATTTTCTCTTTTTGTTTATCATTTTATAGAAAATTTTGACACAAGTCCATTTTGTCCGATTTGAATTTCGGATCCAAATATTATTTGGCTTTTAACCAGACTGGTATAGGGTATTATATAGTCGGCATACCCGATTTTAACTTTTTTACTCGTTTTATTATACCCTACACCATTACGTGGAGAGGGTATTACTTATAAGTTTGTGCTGATGTTTATAACATCAAAAAATATTAATCCTAGACCCACCTTATAGTTTACCGATCGGCTCAGAATTATTTCGATTTAACGATGTCCGTCCGTCTACAGGTCGCAAATATTAAGATATTTTGACGAAATTTGGTATGTCATCCCAAGAACGGAGCCTATTTATTTTGGTTGAAACAGGTCCATGTTTAGACCTAGTGCCGATATAAGGGTACGCCACAAAATTGTCTTTTTTACACGCTGTAGGTCGCAAATACGAAGATATTTCAATGAAATTTGGTTCGCTGACTCACATAGTCCAAAGAAAATAGCCTATTGATTCTAGATAGGATCGGCCCATATTTTTTCTCTTCTTTTATGATTTTATAGAAAATTTTGACACAAGTCCGTTTTAACCCATTCAAATTTCGGATCCAAACATTAGTTGGCTTTAAATCAGACTGGTGTAGGGTATTATATAGTCGGCACGCCCGACTTTAACATTTTTACTCGTTTAAAATTTGTAAATATTTTTTTAATAAAATTTTATTTGTTGATATTCGTTATTTGGTTGTTACTCTCTCTTAAAACGGAAAAATTTATTCAAATCCCATGTAGGATAAAAGCAAGTAACCAATTATTTTTTCATTCCCTATCTACTACTAAGTAACCCATTACTCTTCGTTTTGTTGTAAGTATACTGGTAACAATGCACACTAGACCGTACCTCAAAAAAAAAGTTCGCCGTACACCCTCCAATATGAGGTATTTTTTCAAGGTTATTTCAAAAACTTCTTTTTTTGCCGAACGTAGGGGTCGCCTTTTTCAATTTTTCGTTATAGCTTCGGCATTTAAAGTCGGATTTTAAAGTGTGATATATCGATTTTTTTGCCTCGAGGAGACCAGTGTTTTGCGATACAGTAAAAATCCAATGAAAAAAAAATTTAAAAAGGCGACCCCTACGTTCGGCAACCAATATATAAAAAAATATCTACTGGGTTAATCGAAAAACTTCCTTAGCAAAAATTTAATGATTTTTTGCGAGCTTTAATTTTCTGACATTAGGGTGGTACATTTGGGTGGTAGCAACTGAGATCTGGTGGGTAACTACTAGAACGGGATACTCTGGTCTCTGACCCTTAGAACACTGGTCTCCTCGAGAGAATAACATCGATGTATCATATTTTAAGATCCGACTGTAAATGCCAAAGTCATAACGAAAAATGTAAAATGGCGACCCCTACGTTCGGCAAAAAAATTTTTTTTTTGAAACCTCCTTGCAAAAATGCTTTATATTGGAGGGTGTACGGCGCACTTTTTTTTTTTTTTTTGCCTGTAAGGTGGTACGCTCTAATGCACACATTACTTTGAGTCATCGCCCGTAAAATTCATCAGTGAAGTAAGGTGTAAAGTAATCAGTGCAACTATATGGCGATACATTACTTTACCCATTTTTTGGTAATGTGTGGTTTTGCTGGGCTTTTCATTCAATTAATGGAATTTTTCATAGAATGTTGTGAAAAATTTCATTTTATTTATTAAAAGTCACATACACTCAATGCAAATTAGATTCATAAATTCAATGAAAATTAGATTAAAACTAAATTCATAAAATATATAAAAGTCTTTTCCATCAAATTTAAGAAATTTTTCATTTACTCTGTGAAGAAAATGAATGAAAAATTTCATTAAAACTCGTCTAGCAAAATTCTCTGTGTGCTACAACTTCAAATTCGATTTTTTCAATTTTGATTCGCTCTAATATTCATGTTAATGCGATGAATTTAGAAAATTTTCGACACCCTCGATTTAAAGGAAATTTTTTCTACCACAAATTCAAACCTCATAGAAACGGTAATATAAAAAACTCTTCTTAGTAGAGTAAATGTCAATACTTTTCAAATATTTACTTGATACAACTCAACGCTTTTTATATTCATAAAAAACAGGGTTGTATTTTTATACTAAAAATAGTGTTGCATTTTCACAGATTTTTTCATGGCGAAATTACGCTTATATACGGAACACTACAGCTCTAACAGTATTAAACAGGTACGCAATAGCCAAGTTCTCTATACTTTTACAACTCTACTTGTTAGTAGCAATTTTATAAATACTTTGAATAATTACAATTCAATCGATAGTTTTTGTATATCTATCAGCCATTTATATAAGTTTTTATTATTATTTAAAAACAAAAACAATAAAATGTAAAATTTACAACTTTGATGGTTTCTTCAGCTACAGTCAGTAGATTTTGATTACAAGTTTGTAACGAATCTTGTAAAAAAGAAAGAAGCCAAAATTGCAAATTTCATTATCTAAACAAAATTGATGCATCAAGACCACATGCAATACGCATACTAAGAAGCAGATGAAATTATATGATGAAAATATTATATGTTGAAATATTAAACATTAGGAAAACCTCACCATGACAACATATGAGGCATTATACGCCACTTATCCAGATTTTCAAATGATTTGTCGAAATTAATTGGAAATTTTTTAAACATAGACTGAAAATGCAACAATTTAAAAAAAAAACTTTAATTTTTTTCTAATTCTGAACGAGATTTGTTAAATTTCCATTTATTTAACTTAAATAGTTTAAATATTTGTATGGGCAATGATTAATTTTTTTTTGTAGAAACTATAACGTTTTATTATGAAAGGGTGAAATTCTTTTGCTAAATAAATGATGGTTTTCCTTAGTATATAAGCGCAGCTGTATTTGTTTATCCATAACTCCTTGAAATATTATTGAGCATTAAACATATTTCTCAAGCAATAAAGTAAATATGTATTGTAAATATATTTTTTTAATATGTAAATAAAGACTCAGGGCCAGTTTTGTAGTCAGAACTAAGAACGATTTTTATTTTAAATATTTCTTAAGTAAGAAATTTTGTTTGAAAATTTGTTTGAAAATTTGTGATTTAAGTAAGATTTCCAAAAAAAATCAGTTTTAGTTCTGACTTTAAAACTGGCCCTCATTTACGTAAAAAAAATAAAACTTTCCAACACTCAACAAAAATATAAGTGAAAATAAAGTCATTGTGCATTGTTTTGAATTATCCTTTTGAGGAATCGGTTAAAAGAACATTCATGGGGCAATGCAGGGCGTTTCATAACGTCAATTTCATTTCCTAATTTCGTCTTAAACAACTGATCCGATCGCTTAATTTTCTTTAGGAGATTAACCCTCTAATTCTTTTTATTCTGATTACAATAATTTTTAAACCATATATTTGGCGTTGAAAATCTACTATGGAACCAATATTAAAATTTTAATTTATTGCTTTATTTAGGCGATATAGCACAACAAAGGTTGAATTTTGCTGTAAATAACACTATCAATAAAATAAAATTACGTACTGAAAATTGTTGATCAATTGTTATTATTTCAAAAGTTAAGGCCAATTTAGCTTTCTGAAAATTACAAAATTCGGCGAATTTGGCAATAAACATCAATAAATTTTGACGAAATTAGTTCTGCTTATAATCTGTGTTTAATTTCAAGAAAATCTGTTGGCTAGTTTTTGAGTTAGAGAGATATTTGTAAAACGCATCCTGCCATTATCCTGTGAGTCCTGGAGACAAATTTTTACCTGATTTTACAATTAGAGATTCTAAACTAGCTTTGTTATTATCGGTAATGTACGCCAGATCGTAAATGTAATTTTGGCAATTTTTCAAATAATTTTTCTGTTTTAAAAGTTAATTTTTGCAAATTTTTTAAATTTTCATTTTAAATGCTTCTCGCTTGAAAACTGTTCCTTATACAAAAAAAGTTGGAAGGCAAAAAAAGTAGGCAGTTAAGTTTTCTATGGATATAATACAACTTGTTTAATAAAATATTGTTATTTAGCCAAAAACTATTTAAAATCTGAAGGCAGCCTCTTGGCGGCCTTGGACATTATAGGGTTAACTTCGTTTTGTCTTTGTTTTCGTCAGATATACAGTGATGTGCAATAAAATAGAGCCATTCAAGTTTTTTTTTTCAAATTTTATTCTCGTTGCCTTTATTTTTGAGGATCAAAATAGTGGATTGATTCGCCCAAAAATGCGAGGAGATAGTTCAGAAAATTATGTAGAATTTAAACATGACGTTTTTTTATTTTGTTACTTGTTTTAAGTAGGCGTGGCTTTTAATGAAAAGTAAGCGATATCGACCTTCTATCAAATTACATAGTAAAATTTTGCGAGTACTGATCAGTTCTGAAAAAACTGTATATTTTTGGAATTCCTATAAAATTTCCTTAAGTCTTGCATTATTTTCTTCTACAAATGGTCGCCAGACTTAAAATGGCAGTGCCTTAAGCATGACTAGATTTTGCACTGTTTTTTTTAGCGATTTTACAATAAAGTTAATAACACTTGAATGGCTCTATTTATTTGCGCATCACTGTAATACAAAAGGTTATTGTTGCATTTTTTATTTATGTTGATGACTAATATTTTATAATTATAAAGTGGTGCATCTGACGCAGTACGCAGTTTTACTATGCATTGTCTCTTCTCAGCGATGCCAACTTAGCGCTTTTCGCGCTAGATTTATCGCGTTACCAAAGAAAAACGTCGATGTATCATACTTTAAGATCCATCGACGTTTTTTTAAATAAATTTTTTTTATTTTTTTATGCCGAACGTAAGGGTCGCCATTTTACATTTTTCGTTATATCTTTGGTATTTACCGTCGGATCTTAAAGTATGATACATCGATGTTTTTCTCTCGAGAAGACCAGTGTTTTGCTCTAAGGACATTTTGACCTCAAGTATCCCGTTCTAGTAGTTACCCACCAGATCTCAGTTGCTACCACCCTAATGTACCACCCTAATGTCAGAAAATTAAAGCTCGCAAAAAATCATTAAACTTTTGCTAAGGAGGTTTTTCGCTAAACCCAGTAGAATTTTTTTTTATATATTGGTTGCCGAACGTAGGGATCGCCTTTTAAAATTTTTTTTAGTTGGATTTTTACTATATAGCAAAACACTGGTCTCCTCGAGGCAAAAAAATCGATATATCACACTTTAAAATCCGATTTTAAATGCCAAAGCCATAACAAAAAATTAAAAAAGGCGACCCCTACGGTCGGCAAAAAAAAAAAAATTTTTTTTTAAATCGCCTTCCAAAAATACATCATATTGGAGGGTGTACGGCGAACTTTAACGTTTATTAATACTCGGATCTCCAAATTTCAGAAAATGTTATGTACTTATTAAAAATTTGCCATAACCTCAAATTAATTGTTCGAAAGAAAAAGTTCACATTCAAAACATTTTTCCTGTCGAAAAAAAGTAGTAGAAGTAGACCTGACATTTCCGGTGAATTCACAAATTCAGTTAAAAAGTTTACAGAATCGGTTTCTTCCACCTCTTTATCCATAGATTACCTACGAGCCCAATGCTTCGTTACGGGTAATTTTAAATATCGAAATTTATAAATTGCATTCTTTTTCTAGAATTTGTTTCAGTGCTAAATTTAAGTTTTCTGGCTTAAAGAGTTTACAGATTTTACTCCTCCCCGTTACAATTTCCAAACTCCAGCGGATTGAGTCATTGAAATTTCGTTCCAGTTATCTAATATTTTAATTTCACTCGTTGCCCGTTTCCTTCCATTTCATTTCCCAATGTTGTGGTTCAATTCCACTCATTCCCGTTTCATTCCATTTCATTACCACTATCTTGTGTTTCAATATCCTCTTTCCATTCCATTTCTTTGCACTTGCTCCGTTTCATTCAGTTTTTTAACTTTAGTGTTTCAATTCCACTCGCTCCCAAGTCCATGCAATTCTCCCCGTTCCATTCCATTTCGTTCGCTGCTCCATTACATTTTTCTTATCTATTGTTTCAATTCGTTACCATTTCAATATCAATCGTTCCTCTTTCCATTCCATTTCTTTGCACTTGCTCCGTTCCATTCTGTTTTTTAACTTCAGTTTTTCTATTCCACTCGTTTCCTATTCCATACAATTCGCTCCCCGTTCCATTCTATTTCGTTCCCTGTTCAACTCCATTTCAATTGTCTACAGTTTGAATTCCACTCGTTCCCGTTCAATTCCATTTCGTTCCACTTGTGTAATGTTTCAATTCCACTCACTTCCCGTTTCATTTCATATTTAACTTTTCCACTTTTAAACCCCCATTTTGACCACGTTATTTCCCCTAACAATGTTATTCGGACCATTACTAACAATAAAAAAAAAAAAATTTACGTATTTTAGATATATCAGAAAAAGTGGGCGTACAAGTGGGTGAAGACAAATTTTCTCTCCCTAAAAACCTTATTCGGACCATTACTAATATATAAAAAGAAAAGTTTGCTAAATATTAGCACACTAAAAATAGCAAAAACTGATAAATCTTTAAAATTTTTGTTATATTTAAGTTGAATGCAAATAGTAGTCATCCTGCTAAAAGTAACAGCAATGTTTGCTAAAAAAAATATTAAAAAATAAATTATTTCAGAAGGCTAGATTTTTGTTTGCATAAAAATATAATCATATATAATCAAGCTTTGAAAATTTTAAACTTTTTTTTGATTTTTGATCTAGCAAAATTTTTTGCTGAGTTTAGCAGATTAAGTTATTATTTTCTATTAACTAAAATCTCTTTATATTTAACAGTTTTATTTTTGCTGTTGTTATTTTATTAATATTTAGCAAAAAAAAATTTGCTAATTTTATCAATATTTTTGATTTGAAATTTTATTATATTTTTTTGGTGTATATTTTTTGTTGTTTAAGTTCAAGAAAATCCGTTAAGTTTAGTGATCTTTCAATTTTCATGCTACTTAAGCCCCGTTCACATTATCACACAAGTGCTTATACTTTTCTTCACACAAGTATGACAAAAAGTATGCTGAAATTGTCTGGTTGTCAAAAAAGTATAAAAGAAAATCTTTTCAGTGTTCAGCCACACACAACAAATAAATTAAAACAGTCGTTTTTTCTTCTACTATTACTTTTTTTCACCACTAGTTGTTTTTATTCTTTGTTTAACATTTATTTGTGAATAACAAAACACTTGTGTAGAGACAAGTGGTAACTTTATGAAATATTTCAAAAAATAAATCTTGTCAAAAAAGTGTGACCGTATTTTAAAATGTGTGCACCCATTTTGACATGTGTGTACCGAACAGTGTTCACACTATTATACATTTTCGTTATACAACACATTTCTGACATGTATAACATACTTTACATTGAATGTAAATTTATTATTTGAAATTTTTTTTGTATTGTTTGCCGACACAAAGTATCTATAATACATTTATGTTTGAAATCAAAAAATGTGATAAGTTTTTGGGCCAAATTTGTGAGAAGCAAAAAGTGTTAATATTTCGGTTTTTTCTTAATGGAATCAGTAAGTTTAGTCATTATAAACCTAATTGCAAAAAATCTCATCTACAAGTTGTCGCAATAACTTTTTTTGCACAATTTTAATTTTTTTTGTTGTAACGGAGTTTACATTTCTGCAAGCAATAGATATAACAAAAAAAAATTGGGTACGAATTTTCTTCAATTTATTAGTTTTTCGTATTTGGGTTTTCAACATGCTTTCCAATAATATACAATTTGTGTTTATCAAACTGGCGGTTTCGCGAATAAAAATGCAATTCATTCCGCGAAAAATTTTTATACCCTACACCACTATGTGGTCAGGGTATTATAAGTTTGTGCTGATGTTTGTAACACCAAAAAATATTGGTCGTAGACCCACCTTATAGTATACCGATCGGTTCAGAATTTTTTTTATATTTCGATTTAACGATGTCCGTCTGTCCGTCCGTCCGTCTGTCTGTCTGTCCATGCAATCTTGTGCGCACTCTACAGGTCGCAACTATTAAGATATTTTGATGAAATTTGGTATGCAGACCTATGTTGGCCCAAGGACGAACAAGTTTAATTTTGGTGAACATCGGTCCATGTTTAGACCTAGTGCCCATATAAGGGTCCTACCAAAATTATACTGTTTATACGCTGCAGGTCGTAAATATTAAGATATTTTGATGAAATTTAGTATACAGACCTACATTGGCCCAATAACGCAGCCTATTGATTTTGGTGAACATCGGTCTTTGTTTAGACCTAGTGCCCATATAAGGGTCCTACCAAAATTATACTGTTTATACGCTGCAGGTCGCAAATATTAAGATATTTTGATGAAATTTGGTACATAGACCTATGTTGGCCCAAGGACGAAGCCTATTGATTTTGGTGAACATCGGTCCATGTTTAGAACTAGTGCCCATATAAGGGTCCCCCCAAAATTATATTGTTTATACGCTGCAGGTCGCAAATATTAAGAAATTTTGATGAAATTTGGTACATAGACCTATGTTGGCCCAAGGACGAAGCCTATTGATTTTGGTGAACATCGGTCCATGTTTAGAACTAGTGCCCATATAAGGGTCCCCCCAAAATTGGCTTGGTTACAAACTGCAGGTCGCAAATATTAAGATATTTTAATGAAATTTGGTGCGCTGACTCACATTATAGAAAATTTTGACATAAGCCCCATTTTAACCCATTTGAATTTCGGATCCAAACAATACACCAGACTGGTGTAGGGTATTGTATAGTCGGCATGCCCGACTTTAACCTTCTTGGCAACGATATCCAAATTAATGAGCAGGGTGATTTAACGTACACGTGTGTTGAGGAAGATACGGATCTCCTTAATCTGCTAAAGGAGTTTGATCTGGAAACACTTTTTCTTGACCTAAAAAGTAAGTAAAAATTTTTAGGCAATTTTAACACTTATGCAATATTATTAATGTTCCTTAGATGCTGGAATAACTTTTCAAAGCTAAAATTTTTGTCAAAAGAAGACATTGCGGAAGCAGTAAGGAATATTGGTCTTCGAGCGGAGTTTAGAGAAAAGTTGTTTTTCTGGCGCAAGTCAAAGGTAAATATAATATTAATTTTGAAGCTTATTTGCGATGTTACACAAGTACATAGATACAATTCCCATTTCCATATTACTACGTTTATAATTTAGCAAGCTTATTTTTTCAGTTTGGAATAGAAGACGAAACGTTGAGCCAGACTTCGAAGGTTGTTGGTTGGCTAGAAAAAAACCGTCTCAACGATTCACCTTGTTCTTCAAATAATTCAATAAGAAACGCATTTGGATCACAGGTAAGAATATACAGTAAAAAGTTTTGTATTAAATTTAATGATACACTGCATTGCAGCCCCTTTCAACATTTTTAAAGAATAACTCAGCCGGAAAACAACTTATTCAATATTATGAGGAAAGGGCATGTTTTACGAATAAGCAACGCGATGACCTCATTAACCCAGCAAAATATTGGTAATGACACCTCATTACTATCTGCATTACCAAAAATGATACATCATTACCTTTTGCATTATTTTATAATATAAAATAATGACTTCCGAATAACGGCCTATTGTATTCATTGTTTCTAAATATCAAATAATGACTTACTCGTAATAGTTTAAATAAGTACTTCTGACACAGTTAAATTTTATATATTTTTATTTATTATATGTAAATATGTTTTTTGTTCAAATTTTTTGACGAGTCCTAAGATTACACACTAGAGAAAACTTAAACTTCTCTGAATGTATTTCCTTAAGCTAATATTATTTGCTTAACTCCATATTTTTAAGAATCAAGTAAGCAATCGAATAACCACTTATATTTCCACTTTTTGTAAGCATGTGTGTAACCACTTATTATTCAAAATCTCATAACTACTTATTTCTCATTTTTTCGTAAGCGAGCAGGTAAGCGTGACTACTTATAAAAACGACCACGCCAAACAAAAATAATGAGTTTAGACGCCAAAAAATAAGTTGTGCGGAGCTAAGAATTTCTATTATATAACCACTTATTTGGTAATGAAAGATTTTGCTGGGAAGATAATTTTAGAAGATGTCATGTTAACAAAGGCCAAGCTTAGACCGGAACACTTTGCTAGTATTGTGGAAGAAATAATTTGTTTATTTCCCAAAGAAAAAGAGTCCCAGGTATTATTAAAAACGATATATTAAAAAGAACATATTATAAACTGATTTCTTTCAGGATTATTACTACATTCGTCGTCAAAGAAAAAAAAACCCATCAGGCAAGCTCTATTCCAAATATTTTAACTTAAAGACAAAGATTAGAAAGAGTAGTCCATCTGCGGAAAGATCTCTTTCGAGTGAATTACGTAATCCATTAGTGGAAGAAAATTTTGAAGTTGACGAAACGCTGTCGTTATGTTTAAAAACTTCGCTTCAAAAAGATGCCAGTAATTGGGATGAGGTTTTTGGCAAAAAACATTTACATTTCTGAAGAAGGATTTGGCAAAGCGCTCAAATTCTGAGTTTTTGCAGGAATGGCCAATTTTAAAAGACTCCAGAGCACCATTTCTGGTATTTAAAAAGAACTTTAACACAAAATTCAAGGATATACAAATTTTTATAATTTTTTTAGATAAATCTAGATTTCAATTTGATTTGTCCACAAAAAGATAATCTTTTAAACACAAAGTGGGATAATTTTAAAACCAAGATAGTGAACTACTACGATGTCAACATACGGAATCAGCAATCAATAGATCTTCTGAACCAAGCAAAAACGATGAAAAAAATTGGTGAGTAACAATTATGAGTTTTTTGTTAAATTAATAAAATAACACTAAATAATTTTTTTTTCAGATTGTCAAGACTACATTTTTACAATTCTTCTCAATTCAGTTCTGCTGCCTTCAGCAAGATTTAGTGCAGATGGAAATACAAAAAAGAAAGCCACCATTAAAGATGCTAATGAAGGCTTCGTATTGCAGTTAACAACAATTAGCGATTACTCAAGACGAATTAAAGAACTTATCGGTAAATACTATTATAATAAATTGACTGTACAGCCGTTTATAATTGTGGTAGGAGACTCTGTGGACGACCTAAATCTTAATAAAAAAAATGTGAATTAAAAACAATTAAAATAATCTGTTTCCTTTAAAGTTTATAGTGAACACTTTTAAATTGCATTTGAAAGTGTTCACTCTTAAAATAAAAGCTAACGCTTTTAATTTAAGATTGAATGTGTTAACTTTTAATTTAAATACAAACATTTTTAAATTGGGTTAAAAGTGTGAACTTTAAAATCAAAAGTGTTTAAATTGTATTTGAGAATGTACATATTAAAATGTAAAGTTTTCACTTTAATATTCAAAGTGCTAACATTAATAATTTACATATTAAAGTGTAAACTTTAAAATTAAATATTTTTCAATACGGCTGGTTTTCATACATGAAAATTTTTAATTTTAAAGTCCCTTGTACTGGATTTAAAGTGAGTTTAAAGTGTTTCTTTTCTGAGTGTATGAGTTACTGGTTACGGAGTTTATATTTGGCCTATAAAATAGGTCACAAATTTTATGTACTAGCCAAAAATTGGTCAGATTGTTATAAATTTTGTAAAACAGGTGACAATGCGCGGATATATATCGAAATATATAACTCAAATGTAATCCATGCATTAGAAATTAGCTGGTTACATAGTGTTTATCACATTTTTTGATATCACCCATATGTATCGTGCTGTTGTTTAGAAATGGTTTACCACAAAAATAATGATTGACAACCGTTAAAATTATTTAGTCAGTATGTAAAAGTCTTTTGTTAAATTTTGTTATTGACATATTGAATTTATGTTTAAATATGATTTTTTTTTGCTTTTTAATAGAAAGTTTTAGAAAATAAGTTTTTGTCATGGTTGGCAAACACTAACCGCAAAATACCAATAACGATTCAAAACCCTTTCAAATGACTACTGTTAACCACAAAATACCACTAAGGAAATAATTTAACACATCGACTGAAAAGTCCGTAGGATAATCAATAAAACAAAAAAAGCCATGCAATCACTCTAAGGCCTTTCTAATGTTTCGATACCTTTTTTATAGAATGATTTATCTCTGGCCTTAAAATATGCCTTTGTTTCGGAAATCAGCAAGTATTTTTTTTAAGTCTGAAAATAGGTAAAAATCGCTGGGAGCCAAATCTGGCTTCCACAGCCACCGTAATTATCATTAAATTATGACACAGGTATCATGTGGAGGATGGTAGTTCGAAAATATCATATGGATTTTCGATTAGTGGTGCCACCTATGTGTCATCCTACGGATTTTTCAGCCGATGTATTATTTTTGTTTAATAGTATTTTATTTGACTGCTTCTTACCACTTCTTTTCATAAATGATGCTAACTGATAGATGACGTTAATAACAAATTTACTTACTGACCACTTTATAGGTAGCGAAACTATCATTGCTATAGTTTCGCTTGTCAGGCTTGCCCGATACTTTTTTCGTTGTCCCCAAACAAATCTAAAAACTCCCCAACTAGAAAAAATGTTGACAAAGGTAGTAGAGCTTTTAATTTGCTTAAATTTAACATTATCCGCATAAAAACTAAATAGCACTAACAATAACTGTTTTTAAAAATTCTTGGATTGCTTTTGTATAAATGTTTAGAGAAATTCTGAGAATTTAAGGCTCCATTAAGGCTGAGTTACCCAACCGTAAACGTAACTGTAACGAATCAGCTGTTTTCAAACCAAAAGAAGAAGTGTACACGAATGGTTACTAATACGTAAATGTAAACGTACTTGCCGGATCATTCTGTTGAAATCAGAATTTTCTATCCGTCATCGAAACTACTGAATGATTTTAGTGAGAAAACTATAAAATGAATAAAGAAAATTGATTCAAACAACAAATAAGGAATAACGAGTAAAAAGGTTAAAGTCGGGCATGCCGACTATACAATACCCTACAACAGTCTGGGTAAAAGCCAACTAATGTTTGGATCCGAAATTCGAATGGGTTAAAATGGGGCTCGTGTCAAAATTTTCTATAATGTGAGTCAGCGCACCAAATTTCATTAAAATATCTTAATATTTGCGACCTGCAGTTTGTAACCAAGCCAATTTTGGGGGGGACCCTTATATGGGCACTAGTTCTAAACATAGACCGATGTTCACCAAAATCAATAGGCTTCGTCCTTGGGCCAACATAGGTCTATGTACCAAATTTCATCAAAATATCTTAATATTTGCGACCTGCAGCGTATAAACAGTATAATTTTGGTAGGACCCTTATATGGGCACTAGGTCTAAACATCGACCGATGTTCACCAAAATCAAACTTGTTCGTCCTTGGGCCAACATAGGTCTGCGTACCAAATTTCATCAAAATATCTTAATATTTGCGACCTGTAGAGTGCGCACAAGATTGCATGGACAGACAGACAGACGGACGGACGGACAGACGGACATCGTTAAATCGAAATAAAAAAAAATTCTGAACCGATCGGTATACTATAAGGTGGGTCTACGACCAATATTTTTTTGGTGTTACAAACATCAGCACAAACTTATAATACCCTGACCACATAGTGGTGTAGGGTATAAAAATTAATAAATAAATGGAAAAATTTAGAATAAAATAAAAAAACACACACGAAATAGATGCTAAATAGTAATGTCGTCTACGGTTTTCTATAAGTGTACTTTTTAGCTACGGCCCGGTACATTTACATCACATTTACGTTTACGGTCCCATAATCCGCCCTTTAGTCTGGTAGTATCGTAAATTATCGTGTCAGCTGTTTACTTTTAGTTAATGGCAGTATACACAACTATTTAATTTGGAAGTACATTTAAGGTAAGAAAATCTATTGAAAATACATTTCTATCTCACGATTCGTCATTTTGCTGCATTTCAAACTAATTTGGGCTTTAGGGACTTTTACGTCGAAAATGTTCAATTTTTATTAAATTATTTAAACAAACCAATCTTACCCTAAACATATATTGTTTTGACATTTTCAAGAATTTAAGGCATTTTTTTAAGAATTTTAAGATTTCAATTTTTCAAGTTTGTCTGTTTAATATAATAGAGTTTTATCCATAATGGATATGATGTTTTTTTATATAACAATATTTTAGATTCTGGGACATTAATCGCATAAAACTATCAGGCAAAAAGGATTTATTTGTATTAGAAAGCTTTAAATTAATATAAAAAATCCATAAAAGGGTGAATTTGTTACTTTTATTTTTTAAATTATGCGGACAAACTTGACTGATGTTTTCTGAAAACTATACAAAGTTAATATAATCTTCAAAATTTATGAAGGATTTTAAATATCCCCAAAAAATCCCCAATACATTTTTCAAATCCCCAAAAAAATCCTCTGTCCCCAAATGAACATTTTTGTCCCCAAGACCAACAAAAAATCCCCAAATTTGGGGACAAAACCCCAAGTCTGGCCAGCCTAATCATTGTAAACATGATCTCTCAATTCAGATAATAAAATGATGGTAAGTAGAGGATTGGAATACAATTTGGGTTGCCAGGTACAATGGAAAAAATTCAACTGGATTTAAAAAAAATAACTGGACAATTTAAAAATACACTTATAGGTCAAAAAAATAAAATTTTATTTAAATTTTTTTTTCAAAAATAAAAAATAATCACATAAAAAACAAGGAAACGTAACAACTAAAATTTAGTGTAACGTCATATTACATATATGTATATGTTAATAAAAAATTTCACTTGTTTCCAGTCATTTGCTTAATGTTGTTACATTAGGTCCATTCGATTACTGGATAATTTGTACAAATTTAATTTTAACACAAATACTCAGCAAACAGAAGGAAAAAAGAGAGAATAAAGCGACAGTTTTATGATGAGTGTTTCTAAGACTTCTTCTTTTCTTGCAAATTTTTACTGCAAAAATTTTTGCCAGTAAGAATTTGCAAACAGAAAAAAACATATGTTTCGAAAACATATGTTTGTTTATTGTAAATAAAAAAAATAATTTCCAATTATGTATGTTATTTTATGGAAATGCAAAGCAGTAAATCTTTCAAAATAAATTTTCGAAAAGATAAGAAAACCTTCTAAAAATTGTCTGCTTAAGATTTAACATCAAAAATTCTCTTCTTCCATAGCGACCAGTTAAAATTTATTTGTATATTTGGTGTTGTAATCAGATGTGCCTACAAACTTGCAAATTGTTGCAAATTTTCTGTTCACGTACATGTTTTTAGGAAAATTTTATTTTAAGAGTAAATCTTGTCTTACTCTCTGTAAGTTTGTACTGAGTAATTCTTACTGGACTTGACTGAGAAAAGTAATCGAATGGACCTATTATTAGTGTTGGACGCAACTAGACAATTGGCAAAAAATACTAGGGTTGATACTTTTCAAAGATTTTTTTGTTTGTAGGTTGTCAGATCAGTGTTAGGGAAAAAATAAAACTGATTATACATTTGAAAGCACAATTGAATAAGTACCCAAAATATTTGTTCTTTATATTTAGTATAAATATATTTTTTCTGTAATGAATATTAATTTAATTAATAAAAATTATAATTAATAAAAGAATATTTTTAAAAATTAAAGAAATTCTTTTTTAACTGGACAAATTGTATTTTAGCTGGTAACTGGACAATACACAAAATAACTGGACAATCCAGGCTATTCCCTGCCATCTGGCAACCCTAAATACGATAGATGAGAGAATAATAGGATAACAAAGAAAAAAGAGAGATTTTAACTATAAAATGCGTATAGGCGACCATATATGTAATTTGTAAAGTAATATTGATGCAATAATATTTTGGTTGCAATAATATTTTATAAAAAAATTGTAAAAGGATCGATTTTTATTTGAATTAAAAATAAAATCGAAAAAAAAACTTCGAAAATTTTTAATTTTTTGTGCTATTAATTATTTAGCAAAATATTTTGCTGATTTAACAGGTTAATTTGTTATTTTCTATTTAACTCAAATATAACTAAAATTCAGTATATTTAACAGATTTATTTTTGCTGTTCCTATCTTACTAATATATAGCAAAAATAATCTGCTAATTTAGGAGTTTGTTTCTGCAGCATCATTTTTAACTAATTTTTAGTAGTTTTAACTAAATTTTTTATAGACTTTTTTCTATTAGTGTAGGGTATAATTAAGATGGGCAATTTTAAAAAAATTCCAAAAACATGTAATTTTCATTCTTCCTTTTTACCCCCTTAATGTGAGATTGTGCCGCGATAAAAATGACATGTTCGTTTATTTTGTATCTTCTAACACATGTCCAAATTTCAACGCAATCATTGGGCGACCCCGGGGATATCTTCCTTGTCAGTCAATAAATAGTCTTTTGTTGATAGAGTTTGTGTTAAACAACACTCCCTCACCCCAGAGCTTTTGCAATTGTATTGACAATATGCTGGTAATGATGATACTTTTTGTTTTTTTTTTGGAAACGAGTAACTGTTTAAATAATATTAATGTATTTTTATAATGGTTCGTCCGTCCATCTATGTATATGGGTTCGTAATGGTATGGTATCTTTGTTTGATATTTTTATGTAGTGGGTGTTAAATTTCGTTTATTTATTTTTCACTTAATAAAATTATGACGTTTGTTGTTGATGTTGTCGACAATAATGACATTGTTGATGCTTAGCTTGCGGAACTTTAACCATAAAATACTACCTATATTAGGGTGGATCTTTTTTTTCTAATTACAGTTAATACTTTTAAAATTTCTTGTAAATCTAACTAGCTTTCCAGCTAAATATTTGATTTGATATTTTTTGTTATTCTATAATTTTTTAACGAAAACTAATTTTACTTTTCTAAGAGATATTGAAAAGTAATTGTAATGAAAACATGGTCATTATCAAAATGCATAGTACTAAGTAACAGAGTGTATCTCAAAAAATTTTTTTTCTCACAGTAAGTTTTTAATAAAATATATGTAGGTACCATTTTCATAAAAGCCATGTTGTATTATTAAAAAGTTTTCAATTACATATTTTCGATATATACATTAGGGTGGGACGATTTGTCGGTATTGTGCCATCTATTTATCGATAGCTTTTGGCATGAGGAAAAAAAGTTCCACTACGACATATCAAAAAAATCATTTTCGAGGCGCCCAAAATTCGACAACAACTCGTCTAAAAACCAAAAAAAAAAACCCTTAAAATTAACGCGTAAAGAAAGATCGATTTTTCAATAAAACACGTCAAAAACCTGAAGAAAAACATTTTTTTGGAAAAACTGTTTTAGCGTACAATTTTACCTTGGAAAGGTAATATTAAAAAAAAATTAAATTAGCCGATTTTTTTTTATTACCTTCTAAAAAAAACCTTAAAAATAAAAGTTGAGAAAAAGTAAAAAAATTTAATGGAACTTTTTTTTCTTCATTCCAAAAGCTATCGAAAATCGATGGCACAATATCGATTGCTAAATCGCCCCACCCTAATATTCATATCAATTTAGTGTATGTATATTATATTCAGTGTTGCCAAAACTTATTTAAGGAAAAATGCTAGATTGTTTTGAAAAAAATGCTAAAAAATGCTAAAAAGTAAAAAAATATGCTAGAAAAAATATGCTAAAAATTTGTTATAAAATAATGGTGCAATTTGTTAAAAAAAATAAAATGTATTTTAGTGAATTTTTACAATTAAATTGAAAACCAGAAATCTTTAATTATGCCTTCAATTTATTTGATTAACTAAAATAATATAAAAGATAAATAAAAAACAACTCAAAAGTTGGTACTTGTGAAAAAATCATAAAGCCTTTAAAATAAGTTTTAAAAATTAGTTTTTTGCTAAATTGTTTTTTCAATTTTCTATCAAAGTAAAAATGGTAAATTTCTGCAGTGAGGTGCTTCAAATTGCAAGAAGTTCGAATGTTCCAGCTCCTCAAGGCCCCATCAATGTTACTACCTTTTAGAGATATATGCAATCAAAAAAAGTTAACAATGGCGATAAAATTACGGCTATAGGTGAACAAAAATATAAAACTTGACTTGAGGTAGGACAATATTCTAACTAAATATGTATTTGAAAATATAGAAAGTCTGAAAAAACAATTTTTGTATTTTTAATGGAAAAATTAAAATAATTGTCGAAAAATGTAAAATTTTCAAATATAAAAAAAATCAAATTTAATACCACAGAACGCAGAACGTCAAATCTATTAAATATTTTGGCGATAATTACGAATACGAAGTCTAAATTTCTAATATTTTTCTCCTAAAAATTTTCCCAGTTTAGCTTCCAGTATTATGAAACTATTTCACTGGGCATTATTTATTTTCCCAAAAACCGTTATATATGTAAGTCAATTTTTTAAAAAATTCTAAATTAAAAAATTTGCCCAATATCTTAAAAGTTATTAAACAAAAGGCAAAAAAGTCATATTTCATGAAAAATTGCCAGGAAACGTTATCCTTCCTACAATTATATTTATAATTAAATCTATACAATATTTTGTATAGATAAAATATTTTTTTGTTTTTTCTCGAAATCTTAAAAACGCGAATACCTCGAAAAGAGTTAACAATTTAATAGATTTTATTTAATATTCTTTAAATTGCGATTCAAAATTTATGGAGAAATCTTGCAGGACATTGACAAAATTTATTTAAACTTTTTTTTTATATGTAAATATCCGAAAAAATTTTAGAAAAACCTGAAATTTTTAGGCACATCTAAACGTTATCCAATTTCTCTAAAATGTGGTATGGATTTTTCTATTGTGGTTGCCGTATTCTATTCGCCACTATCCGGCCTTAAGGATCAAAAATCTGACTAGGTCCTGTTTCCACATACGATTTTGAAGAATCCTATTATGCAGTCAACATTAATCTCCTACGCATTGTATCTCAAAAAGTTGCACGAAAATAACCTCAAGTGCTTTGTTTTATTTTTAAAACGGGAGTTAGCGGGTAATATGAATTTGCCATTCTGCTTTAAGTTTTATACTCTAAACTAGTTTTATGGTTTTTTGGGCATGTTTGAATCCCTTTTTCAAATTTCAGCATCTTTGCGTTTATTTAAAAAATAATTTTTGAGGTCAGGTTTAATACTATTTGTGGTGGTGGTTTTTTACATTGTAAGATTTTTGGTATGATTCATACAACGAGGTTAGAATAAAGAGGATTTACGCATTCAACCCTTTTTAAACGGTCTCCAAATTGTAATAGCCAACTGGGATTTTGAAACTAGTGATTTTTTAACGCTTAATTTTCAATATAAATAATTAAAATTTCGTGTTAATTTTGCATAATGCAAATAGAGAATATAATAAATACCACAAAGACACGCACCCAGAAAACAGATTCGGTGCTGACAACCCCATTTGTTGTCAATCGAATGGTTCAGTAGCATCAAATGAATTTTTCGTTTGCGGCTACCGAATTATTCTTCATACAACTGAAATTCCGTTGTCACATTCAAATTAGTCTTGTCTCAATTGGTTTTCTGTTGCCACAACTGAAAAATTCGGCTACCACAACCGAAACATGCGATTGACTACAAATGGGGTTATCAGAACTGAATCCATTTTCTGGGTACGTAAATAACACGTAAAATTTAGTCAAAGTTGTTTAAAAATTTTTAAATAATTAATTGAAAGTACCACTGTTAACACAATTTTAACATTTTATTATTAAGCTCTAAAAAGTTCAGTTCAGTTGGTAAAGGAGAGCCGTCAATGTTTGTTGCGTTTTTATATCGGAAACAACAGTAGTAATATTTTTATAGCACAAAACTCCAAATTAATGCAAAACATTCTAAAAAACACAAAAAAAAAGAAATTGAAATATGCTAAATTTTTTTTGGAAAAATGCTAAAAAAAATGCTATATGCTAAATGATTTTTTTTCATGCTAAGTGATTTAAAAAAATGCTAAATCTAGCATTAAATATGCTAAATTGGCAACACTGATTATATTATTACTCGTATTAATTTCATTGCAATATGCTTAAAAAGTTTGTAATAGTAAGCAGTATTTTAAATTTTAGCACAAAAGAAAAAAAATAATAACAAAACCATCTTATGTTTTGTCCACTTGTTGTCTGGGTGAATTTGTTTATATATTTTTAATATTTTCCTTATCTCTTGTATTAAATAATATTTTTTTAGTTTTTATTATTATTATATTTAGATGATGCATGCTTATCAATTGACTTATTATGGACAGAGATCACATAGGGGCCGCATTTATTGATACTCATTAATTACATATTATTAACATATGTTACGAGTAAGGAATACAACAGTTGTTAGGAATGTATTCCACTAAAAATATTTCCACTCTCAATATTTTTGTTTAAAATTTACTGAATAAGCACATTAAAACAAATGAAAATTAATTAAGAAGGGGACTGTGAACTTTTCCTTTAAGACAATTGTACTTTGTCGTTTATTTTAATTTGTTGATAGCTGCGTTTTGGAATTAACTATATCCGTTAACTCAGAAAAAAACTTAAAGTGCACAAAAACGCGTTTGAGACGAAAATTAACACATTACTTTTCGTATACACGTTAACTTGTAACGTGGATAATTATCAACGTTGAAAACTCATTGTCTATACGTTTACACATCTAACATAACTTCTTCGCGTTACTTCCTAAAAAGTTTTGATGACATATGTTCGGCATGAACATTAGCTGTTAAACGATTAAAAGTAGATTTGCCTTAAATACTTAACGTTGATAGGTATGAGCGAAACTACAGCTCAACAAACCAATAAAAAAAAATTAATTTTTATTTTATTTTTTTAATCAATATACATTAAGAATTGTTTATTTTTAAAAGAAAAATTTGTCTGAATATTTTAAGTGAGTCGATTTAGCGATGTCCGACCATCTGTCCATGTAAATTGAACAACCCTTGTAATCAGACTACAGGTAGCAATTCTGAAGATAATAACAGTTGCCAATTTATTAAAATCTGCAAAAATTAGCATATCAAACATAGGGTGACCATTTTTTTCTGAATCCGTACGAAATTTAAAAAATTCTAATAAAAGGATTAATCGAAAATGTATTTCAGTTTTGATAGAATACTGCAAATTTATTTTATGTAGGAAATCTAGCCGATTCTGAGGAGCTTTCCATAGAAAATTCACGTCGGATTTTAAAAAATTATACAAAGAAATTGTTTTACAATCAGTTGCAATCCTCATTTTTTCTAAAACTGCTTCCATTTACACCGATTCCATAGAAAGAGTGTAATTAATTTCGGAACACGTTCTATATTCAGAGGACTAATTGCAAAATTGGGATCCAGTTTGAAGTAAAAACGGAATACGCTGCGGAATGTTCTACAAACGATTCTTTGGAGCAGAAAATTTATCCGGAAACTATATAAAAACTTGTAAAGTCGTTGCAATTTTTCATTAGAAAAGAAAAAACATTTTAAAGGTAAAAATACAGTAGGTATGTTTAACCAATTTTACCAGCTGTTTTAAAATTTTTGTAGTAAAAATTTGTTAATTATTTTTTACGACATTATTTGTTATGTTTAATGCATTTGTTAGTTTTTCTTTTTCAACAGTTAAAAATAACTATAGTTTTAGTTATTTTAGAGGTACAGTGAAAGCTCCCATAACGCACAGTTCCCATAACCGGACAAATTTCGTCGACTCAGGCATTTCATAGTTTTTTCTATGCAAAAGGCATTCCCATAATCGGACGCTTCAGTAACCGGATGCGGACACTACATTTTAAAATATTTTTTTCAAAATTCATATCTCTCATTAGCGGACAGAAATGATGAAACATACAAATAAGACTTGTATTAAATCTGTAGTTCCTCCTTTTAGCAACTCTGACTCATATTTTTGTAGATGCTAATGAAAAGGATGATTTCCCTGTTATAACTTTTGTGCATATTTATGCCATATGTGTTGATTATTATTATTTTTTTTTTTAAGATAAGCAACACTCAGGGAATTCTTCCTCTTAATAAACGTGTTGCTTTCTTTGGAAAGGGGATAGAGAAGAGATGAAACGTGGTTTACAATGTAATTGCGCAAGATATTGTATTTTAGAAAAGTTGTTGGGCGCCATCTATAATTGAGTTGGCGAACTTTGTTGAATCTGTTTACTTCATAGTCCTGTTATATTACTTTACTTCGGTGCGGTTGAGTGCTATAGGAACTCCGAAGGTTGGCTGCGATATGTTGTGAGGGATAGAAAAATCATACATACTATTTTTCCAAATTGATGTTGCGGTGACTATGGATCGCAGCCGCAACCTCATTTGTAACAGTCTAAGCATTACACCACAGCGCCCACACAGTTGAAGAAGTTTTTTGCTTAGCTCGTATTAATTGTCTTTTTAAAAATTAATAATCTGCCTCAGGCCATAAAATAGGCAAAAAAATATGTTACTCGTATCTATTAAAAAAAAATTAAATTATTAAAGAGTTTGAAAAAGAGAAATTGTCAGTGGGCGAAATTGCGAAACAATGCAATTGTTTACATATTTTTTTATTTTTAATCGTGTGTCTGATTTTTCTTCATTAGATTGATGGTTACAAAAATTGCGCAAAAGGTTATAATTAAGTTTATAAGTACTGAAGCTTCAGATGTAAATTAGATGGATGTGCAGCAGTTCAAAGCCAAGCTGCCATCTATGTGGATACAAGCCGGAAGATATTTACAACGCAGATTGAAGCGGAATTTTCTTTCGCACATTACCTGAAAAAATTCTTATTCTTATTAAAGAACTACCAGTGGATTGAAAATGCAACAAAAAAGCATGGATGACTCAAGACATCATGACTGAATGGATGTAGCAGTTCAACAGGAAAATGAGGTCTCAGAAACGTAAAATTCTCTTGTTCTTGGGTAATGCGAATAAAACTGCAGTTTGCCAACCCGTTGATCAAGACATAATCCAAAAATTTAAGGTTCACTTAATATTTAAAAATTTAAGGTTCGGCTTAATATTAAATCGTTCAGCGTAAGCTCTGGCAAAATATACTAATGTTCTTGAAGCTTTATACTTCATCAAATCCTCTTGTCATAAAGTTGAAGCTACGACTATCAAAAACTGCTTTCGTGATGGTGGATTCTCAGAAGTGAATTATAATCTTCCGGATTTTGATGCCGAAGATGATATATGTACCACTGGCAAAGTATGAAAATTTAAAAGAAGTGTTGGCTCAATCAAATGCTTTTGGCGAATTTTTAAAAGTCAATGAAGGTGTCTACACTGAAGAAATATTGAAATATTGAAATCAAACGCTATTGTGGAGATAAGTGAGTCTGAAGACGAGGCTGCTGTGGAAATAGCTGATTCTATAACTTCGTATGTTGAAGCATTGAAACAAATTTCCATTTTGAACCATTTTGCAAGAGATGACTTTGTAGCTTTCCAACACATCATAAAAAATAGAGAGTCATTTTGAAACTCAACAGCTCTAGTTGAACAAATCCATGTTGAAGTAGTCTACCATACATAAATTTTTTCAACCACATTTATCTGGTTTTCCATTATTTCATACTTAATAAAAAAAAAAACATTTAAAATAAAAAATGTGTACCTCTCTCATTTACGGACATCGCTCATAAGAGGACAAAGATAGTGCGACGGTGAGTGTCCGGTTATGGGAGCATTCACTGTAAATACCTTTGTCGCCTTGTTAAATGCATATAGCTTTTTTTAACTGTCATTTTTAGTAGATTCTATCGACAGTATAACTATCAATTTGTAATAACTATCAATTTGTAATTGATTAAAGCTGTGTTTTCGACTTAAGCCCAAATTAGTTTGGAAGTATCGTAAAAAACGTAACGTAGCATTCTCATAATGAATAAAAAGAGTATAAAAAAAATATTGTATTTTTTATCTTTTTCTTGTGCATAGAATTAAATGTCAAGTAATAAAATAGAAAATTTCTATTTTGAACAGAACTTTTCTACGATTTTACTTGACAACAGATTCAGTGCAAAGAAAAAATATAAAAATATTTTCTATATTATTTTAACACATGGAATTGATTACAGATACGTTTTTTTACTTTACGATTAGACTAATGAAGCCTTTAGCTACATCCGTTAACTCAGAAAAAACTCAAAGTACACAAAAATGTGTTTGAGTCAAAAACTAACACACTTTCAACGCGGATAATTATCAAACTTGAACACTCTACATTTATACATTTTCACATCTAACATAACTTCTTCGCGTATTGGGAAGTCCAATAATTTTTCCTGCCGTATGTTCGATTATACCGCAAATATTGTGAACATTTACTGTTTAAAATTTTGTTGTACTTTAAGCAGTGACGGCCCGTGAAGTTGTCAAAGTGTTCTCCGATTTTTTAAATAATCAAAATTATGTCTATAATTTGTGTGTTTTCAGTAAGTATCACCTTTTCATGATAGGCACAGATTAGGTTTAATTAACTTTGTATATTTTTAATTCATATGCCATTTAAATTCTATTTTACGCACACTTTTCTACTTGTTGACTTTTTTGTAGACCGTGTAAGGGGTGCGCCAATAAATTGCTTACTACATAGAATTTGAGTTTCATATCAATTAAGTAAGTATAAAATCAATAATAATTTGAACTCTGTTTATAGTGGAAAGTGACAGGTCCTTGGAAAATATTCATTATATACGTAATTTTTACATTTTAAAAAAGGGCAGCACACCTTTGACAACTTCACGGACCGTCACTGACTTTTAGCGGTTAAACATATATTTGCTTTAAACGTTGATAGCTATGATCGAAACTACAGCTTAAATTAAAGATGAATTGCTACAATTTAAATGTTAACTCATACTACAATTTCGTGTTTGTTGTAAATTTGTTTAATATTTTAATTGTATCAATTATTATTATTGTTTTTTAATTTGTATCCAAATCTATAAAATTTCAAATATGGATTTATGGATTTCAAACTTTTGTACATAATTTATTGCGCTTTTTTTTTAAACATTATATTAAGTAATTTGTTCATAATTGCTCTCTTTAAGATTTTATAAATATTTTACCATTTATATGGTACTTTTGTTTGGCTTAAAAAAACATTCATCTCCAGATGCTTAAATCGTCCTTTTTTTGTGTATATTTGTTTGGTAACAAAGTTTTTGGCATTTATTTTTTTTTTAATTTTTTCTAACAAACTATTGTTTTTACTCACATTATTTAATTGCGCATGCACACTTTATTTTCAAGGATACGGAGATTTAGCTAAAACCAGAAAGAGTAATTCTCCAAAATACATATATATTTTTTTTCAATTCTACAAAACACCCACACAAAGGATGCTATTTGAACATTTATCTATGATAAAATAACAATATGTTTGTTTTTTCGAAAGAATTTTTCGTTAATATTTTTCTAATATTATTTTTTTTTTGAAATCACTTTATAAAAACACTTTAATTCTTTTAATTTTGACTTTTTTCCATCAGTTTTATTCAATCACAAAATACACGTATCCGTTTTAAAACAATTGGTCATGTAGCATGCTGAAGTTAAACTAAATCTCATATTGGTTGGAATGCCTTTTGTGTTGGTTGATACAATCTCCACAAACAAATCTCAAAAAAAAAAGAAAAAAAAACAAAACAAAAAATATTTTTCAGTTTTGTTTTATTTTACTTTCCGAGACCGGTATTTGTATACAAAAATTCCTTTGTTTTTGTGTGAGTGTAATGAGTGTTTTATTTCTCCAGTGGTATTGAGTTAAAACAAAAACTTCACTCATTAAATTTTTGTTTAATTTGAGTTTATTTTCAAAACTTCATTACAAAATATTTTGTACGTTATGTTTTGAAAAATCATTTGTGTTTTATTTTACTTCATACGGTATTTTTCTAATTTCCATATCAATTTTCAGTTGTATGTTGCTATTTTTGCGTAAACTTTTCGTTATTTTGTTGCATGCATTTTGAAACCAAACTATTCATCAAATATTGATTGATGATTTTATTTTGTCTGTTGTTAACATAACACAACATATCAGTGTTGCTAAATTTCTGTACAGTGTTTATATTGTATCATCGATAATACCCAATTGGAAAATAATTGAATACTCTTTAGCATAAATCGTTAATGGAAACAATCCAACTTCGATGGTCTAATATTTTTTCTCCAAAAAACTTCTTAGATATACTTCTACGTGCAACGAGTACTACTTACAAACATCGGTATCGGTAGCTTTACATATCGTTTTACATGTCTACGGATTTTTACTTTTTATTATTTCCGAGTAAAAATACTTATATATTGTTATATATAATGTGATTGGGTTATATCTGACAGTGAATGGAGTCACATTAATACACATATCATTATATATAACTACATCTGATATTATTTTTTCAATGAATTTTTTGTACGGTAATTGATGTTATTACATATCCTCACATCTGACTCCATATATAACTACATAAGCCATATAAAACTAATCAAAATATATGTAGTGACCGATATGATTATATATGGTTCGATACTAAGTTATATAACACTGTATGTATCGTCTTACTAAAAATATATTCTTGTAATTTTATATAATTTTCTACATGATCTCATACAAATTAATATAAATTAAGAGTTAATTTCTCCACAGCTAAATAATTTTCACGTGATTTTTTTGCATATAAAATTTATATTAAAAAATGATGGGTACGATTTAGAAGACAAAAGCATTAAAATTTTTATTTTATGTTATAAAATTTGGGACTTTAAAATTGTTCAAGCTATAGAAATTTCAATATCAATTTAATAGCCGGTATGCATAAAAAGTATACTTACTATTAGACAATGTTATATAAAATCAGATATTTTTATATCGAATTAGATGTAATTTGATGTGCTGCATATGGACAAATCTCGGATCAAACTTTATCAAATTATATCTTATTTGATATAATTAGACACAAGTAGATGACCCATTTTTCGGATCAAGTTGTATGTCGTTGTATATGGGGACTTATCAAATAAGATATAATTATATATGACATCATATTAAGATTTTTACCCGGGTAATACATTATTTAGCCTCTTTGTAGTCAGAGCTTTGAAGAATTAATTATTTAATATAGTTTTTGAATTCTGAATTAAAAATCAAATGAATTAATTCACAAAAGCCTAAAGTGTCTATAAATTTTGTATGAAAAATTTATTTTATAATTCACTTATAAATTTTAAAAGTGATTATTCATAAGACCCTATATATTGAATGGCATTAATTCACATTTGTTTTCGTTCGATTTGCAATTCAATTGCAATAGTTCTTTATATTAAATCAAATGAATTAATTCACTGGTGAACGCGTTCAATTTTATATATCAAACGGATAAGAAATGAATTAATTCCTTGCTGAATTATTTCCTTACTGAATTAATTCACCACTGAATTCGTTCAATTTCATTTTTCATTCAGTGAATTGAAAAAGAAACAAAACAAAAAACTTTCGCTGATTTGAAAAATAAAAAATTACGTTCTCTGAATTCAAAAGCTATTTTCTGCCGTTCAGTATACAGTGGAGTGTTTTCAAAATATTTTGGAAATCAAATCAATTTAGTGATCGTAATTTTTTATTTTTCAATATAGTCAACATAATTTTTTTTTAATTCACTGAACATATTTTTTTTTCAATTCACTGAATGAAAAATGAAATTGAACGAATTCAGTGGTGAATTAATTAAGTAAGGAATTAATTCACTTGATTTAATAAAAAGAACTACACTCAGATAAAAAAGTTAGTAAAAAAATTTGTACACAGTTTCCAATCACACTTTACTATTTTTATACTGATTTTTAGTACAATTTCTTATTTTAGTAATCATTTTTGCTATTCTCTTATTACAAATTATGGATTTTTTTTTACTAATTCTCGCTGCTGATTTCAGCAAAATAATTTACTAATTTTTCAAAACCGAGTACTAAATTTAGCAGAAAAATATACTAATTTAAACAATTTTTTTTTTGATTTTTTACAATTCTTGTTTAGTTTATATTTGTTACTATTAATATATTCTTAGTTTGGAAATAACACTCAGAAAATTTTATTGTATCTTCCATGCATAAAAAGCTAATAACTGGAGAACCGTTTCCAATTTTGACTCCAAATTTCAAGTACGATGAAGCTTGGTACAATCGGAAGAAAAAAAAAATATTTAAGATTTTACAGTTTAGTACACTTTTAGTACACTTTTTTGCTAATTTCAGCATATTGATTTTAAATTACAGTTTACAGCAATTTACTGAAATTTAGTAGCTACAACTAATTATTTATACTAATTTCATTGTACTAAAATTATGATATTTAGTAAGTTTTTTAACTGATTTTAGCAAATCGATTTTGAATTGCATTTTACATAAATTTTACTAAAATTTAGTAGCGGCTACTAATTTTTTCTACTAATTTTATTGTACTACAGATCAGCAGACATGTGTTGCTAAAATTAGCAAAAAATACCGCTGGCCTCAAAACAGTTAAATTTCCCGTAATAATTAGGAAAATTTATATAATCGTATTCATTTCCAGATGTTTTCTTGAAGAAAAATTGCCTGGAAAATATAATTTTACTTAAGTTCTTCCTCACTTTTTGTATCCTTTTTATCGTATTTTATAATTATCTAATTTTTTTTTTCATAATAAAATTTTTCAGGACCTGATACAGAGGGGAATTTCTCTTAAATTGCTTGAGAACAGTTTTGAATTTTGGAAAATTTTTGTTTCTACCTTACTTCCTGTTTTTATTTTTATTTTCTTTTCCCTATTTTCTTGCCTTTTTCTTTTTTCATTTCTTTTTCCTTTTTTCTTTTCCCCCTTTTTTTCGATTTCGGTTTGACGGGGGAAAATGCCTATTCCCATGTGGGTATCAATATTTTTAAATTCCAGACATGCTTGCTTGGAAGGGAAAGTGAGAAGTGTAGCGCTTCCAATATTGGTGATATATGGCAGAAATTTTGTTCGAGATATGATGTGCGCGTCTATGACAATGGCATGAAATCACTGCTTTTAACAAGTAAACTTTGTTATCATTGCCGATAAAGTGAGGTAACAAAACTCTATTGTTTTCTAATACAGTAATCATTTAGCGTTTTTTTTTAATCACCTGGATTTAAAATTTTTCATACAAAAAGTGGATTTATTTAATCCAAAAAAAAGCTGGATTTAAATCTACAATAAAATCACAAATATATGAAACAGCCTATTAATTTAATTTCAGAAAAAATGCGAATGAAAATTAAAAGAGAAACAAAAAAAATTGAAAAACTAACAAATAAGAGGTTTTTATAAATTTTTTTTATGAAATATTTTTAGAAAAAAAACTACACCTCACCAAATACTTATTTTGCATCTTGGACATGGAGAAATAGCTGAAATAGAAATGGCAATTTTTCACGCTACAGTAAGTAATTTAATTAAATCCAATTATTGAATATTAAATATTGCAATGGAATTTTTCAATTGTGTAAAAATATAAATAAAAGTGACAAAACTGAAAAGGCAGACTGTTTATCGCTGTTTTATTTAAAATATACTTAAAAATTAAAAGTTAAAGTAAAATCCTTCATCATCGAATTCTGTATTAAAAATTAGGGTGAAAGAAGTGTCGGACAGAAAATTCTTTTTAAAATAGGGAGAATCTAACCCCATCTGTTGAGCACTTTTAGAAATACTTTTTGGATTTATTAAATCCAAGTGATTAAAAAAAACGGCTATTATAAACGCTTCCGAATAACTGCTGGATCTGAGTTTAATCAATATTTTTTTCTATAGTATTTCCATATGTATTATTTACCTATTGGGTACTTTAAATGATAAAATTTACAAAACACATTTATTCCGTATACAAGTAGTAGCAAAAAGTAGTCCATCACATCCATTGTTTGCCTTTTTCTTTTTTGTTAGATTGATGATGTTGATGGATTTTAGTTGATTTCATTCACTTCAGAGTTTTTCGCTTTCGTTTTGTTCAGTTCATTTACAACAAGTGAACAATCTGCTTACTTGGGGATGCATATCATTTTCACCCTGCAATTGGACAACTGATAAGAGAAGCCCATCCAATTCAATATATTGGTTTCCATAACTTGTTGTGTTTACATATGGAACCGTTATCATTTAATATTTTTTTTTTTAATATTTTATTTATATTTATTTTTCTATAAGTACTGTTTGAATGTATCTGTGTGTGTTTATAATATATTCTTTAGAGATTTATTATGTGGGCTGTTTTTTTATGATATTTTTTTTTATTTGTTTTTTTATTTATGTATACAAAATTATAATTTGGTTTTTAATTGATAACCATTGTGATTTATGAAAATATTTGTCTCCCTCTCTCTGTGGTGTTATATTTTATATATGCTCTATAATTATAAAGTTTTATGATACTATAAATACTATATCAACAATAATTATTTTTATAAACAAAATATTTATGTGTTAAATATTTAAAAAAGAAGATTTCATTAAGGAGCATAACAAGGAATTGAAAATACGTAATTTAAAAATGTTAATGATAATACCTATTCAACAAATGGGGAGTATGGGAGTGTGTAAGGCAAACTGGTTAAAGCGTTCCTTAGTAAGACTTGTCATCCTTGAAATTGATAAGTATAAGGTAAAGTGTTCTCACTATCCTTAGTAAGTCACTCCAAATCGACTCGAAGGTCAGCGTGCTGATCCCATTGCTACGGCAGTGGCCTCCTCGTGGTACTCCCTGGGGACCACCTCTGTTGAGATGGAAGCGAATTCGAGCGACGGTCTGTAGCATGTCCGAATAGTCACTTAAAGAAAATAAAGTGACGTCTCGGGAAGTAGGCATTTTTGCTAAGTTTGTTACAAACTTTCACCAAGCCAGGCTGGTGGCTTAGCTGGCACCCCCGCACCAGCCTAGGAGACCTATAGGCCAATCACTTATTCTCCCCGAAGATGAAATGATTACTGAAACCTAGCGGCCTATGTTCCACTGGGAATTAAAGGATTAAATATATATATGTGACGCGCAAAATAGAAAGGGACCTAAGGATAGAAAGGGACCTAAGGTCAGGAGAGCATGGGATCGGTCTCATTCGATGCTCAGATGTTGTCCACAAGAAAAAAAAAATTGATTTTTTTACCCTTAGGTTCCTTTCTCTATGCGCTGTCACATATATATATATTCAACAAATATTAAGTTTTTGCATAACCTCAACTGATTCCGATTACGGATGAAAAAATGTATTCATTGGACCATTTTCGAGAAATCGCTGTTTTTAAAATTGTGTTACATAGTTGTGTTTTTGGCAGTTTTTAGTTTTCAAAGCTGGACCATTCGAAGCAAATAGTGTTTATGAAAGACAATATGTGTATAAAAACAGCCGTCAACTTCACCGCAGCCGCAGTCATTTAATTTATATTTCTCACTGCAGTGGAATCTGCAGCCGCAGCCGCAAAGTCGTATCTCTGGTCTTAAAGCTTCTTTTCCGGGCACAACTGCTGCAGTCTGAAATAAAGGAATAAAAACTAGGGAAATTAGATGAAATGAATCGAAATAGAAACGAACAGCATATCCTCAGATCATTATTGGTTTCATCCATATGTCAAAAAGTCGTATGCAAAATTAGCAGGTACACTCATAAAAAAAGTTAGTTCAAAAGACTGTTAAACGCGTTCTGATTAAGTTGAACTAATTTTTATGTTATTTTCTCTAGAAAAGCCCGTGCAAATAGGTAAAAATTCTGCTAAAATAACAGGAAATAGTACATGTATTTGCGCCAGCACAATTTTGACCTATTTGTACGGAATTTTTTTTATTAGTGTACATTAAAGTTGATACTGGATATTGGGTATGTTGTATAGTTAGGGGTAGTCGAAATATTTTTCTCTATCTCTTAGTTTTCGAGATATGGGCTATTTTAGAAAATTCGCAGGAAAAGAAATAGCGCCATTTTTAAAATTTTGGATGCATTGGAGGCGCCATCTACCGGGTAATAAGAAAAACATGAAAATATTTTATTTTAACAATAAATTGTGTAAAATTTAGCGAATGGGTTCCTAAAAATTAGTTATAAATAATTTTAAAAATTAACACTCTAAGTACTCTAGGTACAGAAATAGCAGATAAGGCTACTAAAAATTTGTTCAAAATGACCTTGCAGAAAAAACTGCTGAAATTAACACAGCTTTTTTTGCTAAATATTTTCTAGTAAAATAAGAACAGCAAATATAAAACTGTTAAATTTACAAAATTTCAGTTATCTTTGAGTTAACTATAGTTAATTCAAAGTGTTAAAAGGTGCTTTTAGCAAAAGGTTCTTTTTAGCAAAACGTACTTTTTAGTAAAAGATAAATATTTTTAATTTTAGTAAAAAAAAAAAAAATTTTAGTAAAATGTACATTTTTAATTAAAGGTACTTTTTGGTGAAAGGTACATTTTTGGTAGAGGGTACTTTTTACTAAAACGTACTTGTGAGTAGAATATTCTCTAGTATTAGGTTCTTTTTTTAGCAGCTATTACTACACTCAAAATAGTTTGTAGTTTAAATTAACTGAAACTGTAATTTAAAATAAATGAAAAATCACTTGAAAACCGGTCTACTGACTTTTCATTTAAATCAAAAGAACTTTTCATTTATTTTTAAATGTTAATAAATAAACTACAAAATCCTTAAAAAATAATGATTTTTTATTTATTTCGCTTTTTTAAATTTCAAAAAATTAACTACAAAATCCGTAAGAATGAATGATATTTAGTTTATTTCATTTTTTTAACTGACCTAGAAATCGAAAAGGAATTCTTTTTTTTAACAAAACATTTTAAATGAAAATATTAACTGTAACAGAAAATCCGTATTTATATGTAATTTATTTTTTTAAATAAACGACAAAAATAGTTAAAAAATATATTTCTTTGTATTTTAACTGAATAATCATTTAAAAATAAAAGTACGGATAACTTTTTAAATAAACTACAGTCAGTTACTGTAATAATATTTTCAGTGTAGGGTAGCAAAAGTTGTAAAGCTGCCCACACACTAGGGAACATGCGTGACGGAACAAAATATATCAAAAAAATTTGTAAACACGAATTCCACGATCTCAATACGCACACACACACAAAAGCACTCACACATTCACAAAAAAATGCTCTCTTTTTTAAGAATGTTCCCTAGAGTGTGGGCAGCTTAAAAGAATCTTTTTTAAAAAAGCATTTTTTGAAAAAGTTACAAAAGAAGCAAATACCACTGTTGCCAACATTTTTCCTAAAAATATTGCTAAATCAAAGTAAAAAATCAATAGAAAATAGCTAAATTATAAAAAACTTAATAAATTTAGCGATAAATCGCTAAATTTCACGAACTTTTCGGGTTCTGTTGAAAAATTTCCCAAAAATAGCTATATTTTTCGAACTATTTAAAACTTTCTAAAATAATTGTCGATACATCGCTAAATTTTTCCAACTTTTAAGTATTCCATAAAAATTAAGCGATAAATCGCTGAATAATACTGATTCAAAAATACTGTCAAGGAAATAAATTGTAAAAAAAAGCTAAGAAAACACCAAGACTGCCTTTAAAAAAAATCGCTAGTTTTCCCGCTAATAGCTAAATCATATTTTATCCCGCTAAGCGAGTTGAAATATCGCTAGATTTGACGAGAAAATAGCTAAATTGGCAACAGTGGCAAATACACATCTACATATTTCACTGCACTCAACTGTAATTGCACACACTATGTAAGATTTTTTAACGCTTAAATTTTCAAACTCTATTCAATAAAAATACATCGAATACAAAAATGTGAAAATATAAAACATTTGTAGAATAAACCCAGCGTGTACGCAAAAGCACCTAAGTAGTCAGACATCATTTATCGATCATAATATTGAACTAAAAATTTTTTTGTTGAAAAAAAAAAAAATACAGAACTACAATTTATAAATACTTAATCTAAATAAAAACACAGCATGTGCTTTAAGAATTAATAATAAAACAAATATATATAAAAACATGAACAAATTTTGAACGAGGCGAAAGAAAAGAACTCAATACAAGAGAAGAAACAAACAAAATATCCACTGAAAGATGCAAAAGTACCATTTATATTACTACATACTTCATTTTTAATGAACTCAAACGATTTAATGCAAGACCAAGTTTCTTTCACATTAGACTCAAAATCTGTTTATTCAATTTTTTTGTATTGAAAATAAAGAAGTTGAGGGTGAATAACAATGAAGCAATAAAATAAAAATTATAAAAAACAATAAGGTTGTGTTTTGAGATGACGTTTTGTTTCAGACGATAACAAAATATATGCAATGCAAAAACAAAATTCATGTAGTCACTCATTTGTCTACCGACGAACGTCTTGTAGAAACCCCCCCTAAGAATTATATATGAATGCTTCAGTTGCCAAATCGATTAACTCCACTTTCAAAATTTTACAAAACTTTAGTTTCAAAACACTTTATTGACTCCTAAATGTATAATATTTAAAACAAATTTTTCTGATAATAAGTATTAACGCATCGTTTATTTGAATTTATAATTTAACAGGAATTTTAAAAAATAATATCGTCATATAAAATCAAAAAAGCCGTAAGTTACAAAAAATTCAAAATCGACTTTTTAATCGATATGATGCACCGTATCAAAATACATATTCCTTCAAAATTTTACACTCCTACTACTAAACACGACGATTTTATTAACAAAATTCTAAACAGCCCCAAGTGTAAGCGCAAGCAATTCTAAAAAGTTTTTTGCTTCTTTAAAATTTTTTAATTGTAACTTACGGCTTTTTAGATTTTATATGACGATATCTACTATTTACTCATTTTTCTCACTGAGATTCATTCATTTTTCTTTATGGAGTTAATCGATTTGGCAAGTGAAACATCCATATAACAATGATGGTTTAAATCCAGGGATGGAAAGTTTAGGTTTTTATTACATGTTTTTCGCATACCTAAGGAATCGTTTTAAAACTCATGTTAAAAATTTAGAAAAACTTTTGTTTTTGAGAAAATACAGTCACAGTTTGTTAAAGGATTTTTTTAAAAAAACTATATTTGTATTCCAGATAAGCGTCTTTATAAATACATTTGGAATTTTCTCAAATACATTTGGAGAATTTTGAAAAACAAATGGAATTATTTGAAATGTATTTGGATAATTTTGAAATACAGATTTAAAATTTTTAAATACAAATGAATAATTTTGAAATATATTTGGACAATTTTAAAATACAAATGGAATTTTCTTAAATACAAATAAAATATTTTTAAAATATATTTGTAATATTTTAAAATATCAATACCATAGATTCAATACTCTATATCTGCAAAAATACAAATATTCAGGGGAGCAATATAACTAATTCACTTGCTCATAAGATTTTTTTGAATCAATCTGTCTTCTAGAATATTATTTAAAAATGGCAACTTATTCCTATATATACTTATTTTTAAATTATTTGCGTTATTTACGTCGCTAATGCAGATATAGAGTTCTGAAATAAAATTTTTATATAATTTTATGATTATACTAGCAGATATGTAGTTTTGATGAATATAAAAAATATGCGTTATTAGGAACAAATGACCATGTAAATCTCTCTATACTTTTTGTGAAAAACAATATTATGTGTCTCCAAACATCAACGAACACAGAATTGTTAATCAGGGATGGAAAAGTCTCGTTTTTTTGAAATTAATAGTCCAAGAACTATTATATCCATATCTTATTCTAAAAATTAATGGTTAGTTTGTAAAAAAAATTGGGAAAAAATTTTTTCAAAAAACGAAAAAGTTTGCATTATTATATTCGTTTGCAAAATGTTAATCGCTGATTATGTTTCTTAATTCATTTTCTGGGGCATAAATTCTTTTATTCACAATCCGCCAATATTTGTAATTTTTTTCAATGCGGTGTGTTTTAATCCATAATCCAAGACTATCCCAGCAATACCTTCTATTACCAGGTAAATGGAAATGTAATAAGAAACCAAAAATTGTAACTACCCGGTGAAAAATGTCCATATATGAACATTTATGGTTCAACCATATATGTATGGATCCGAAAAATGAGGTAACACCTAAGTATATGTTCATATATGGACATATATGAACATATAGATTTATTAAATATATGCGAATACATGCGAACATTGCTGTCCTTTATTATAAGGTTGTACGATAGATATAAATTTATGTATGACATTCAAATTAGGCGCTACATATGTTCCTTTTTTATTCATGGCATTAAATATAATTCCATATTTATCCAAATATGAGTTCCTTTTACATATATGGAAAAATGTATTCTTCGAAATATGTTCATATACAAGTACCTTTTGCATAAAATGAATAACATATACTTTCATATTTGTCCATATATGAGTGCCATTTCCATATATGAAATAACAGATGCTTCCATATATGTCTGTATATGAAATTTTGTTCATATATGGAATCATATAAAATCCATATATGTTCATAAAAAATCCATATTTGTTCATATGTGTCCATATATAAACCATATATGAACATGTTTGAGCGTATATGAACATTTTTCACCGGGTACTTACATTTTGGTCTTATAAAACATTATTTTAACATGGGGTGTCATTGGGGGTAAATGGTTGCCTAAGTCGTACCGGTATAGGATAAAATAAGTGATTACGAAGAAAATATTGAAATAAGTTGTTACTTGTACTATTAAATTCACTAGTTAGCTAAAATAAGCACATTATTTTATAGAGTGAAGTAAGTCATTACACATTAGTACATATTTCATTGGTTACATATAGGGAATAAAATAAGACGTTACCAGTAATGACTTTGTTTAAAAGTACACCGATCCGAGCAATGTAATTAGATTCAAAATTTTTATTAAATCGTACTTTCGCATAATAAGTAGTTATATTATGCAATACCAATAACTTATTATTTTTACCCTTATTAATAAGTTATTATAAAACACAATATCGGTAACATATTATTTTAACGGCTCCAAATAAGTAGTGATATATTGTAATATCGTTAACTCATTATTTCATACCTCCCATGTAAGTATTGATTTATCACAATATTAGTAACATATTACTTTAGGTTTCTAAGTAAAACCAAGGGTAAAGGGGTACCCATTGCCAGGCAATGCGTGAAAAAGGTCAAACCCATTACCAAGGTTTTGCTGGGATTACACTCATATCTTGCCCAAAGTTTGGTGGTTAGTTTACAAAAAAATTTTGCGAAAAGGATAATTTTACACCAAAATATATTCGTTTGCAGAATGTCAATAGTTAATTAGCTCTTCTAAGTCATTTTATACACTTTTTCGTATTCCGCCGTTATTTAGCAATTTTTTAAGTGCGATTTCTTAAAATTTATAATCTAGGGATTGCAAAAAAAAATCACGAAAAAAATTACAAAAGGAAATTTTTTGCATTAATATATTTCTTTACAGAATGTATATGGCTGACTAAGATTTTTAATACAATTTTTGTACCACAAAGACTTTTTTTCCCGTTCCGCTATTATTTTTCAAATTTTCGAGTGCGGTGTTTTAAATTTATAATCTAGGGACTATAATACACATTTCATAAAACAAGCTAAAAAGAAAAAAATCGCGAAAAATAAAATTTGCAAAAAGCTAAATTTTTGCATCAATATATTTGTTTGCAGGATGTAAATCGCTGATTAATTTTTTTAATTCATTTTTGTACCATAAAGCCTTTTTCGCCCTTTTCCGCGATTATTTAGCAATTTTTTAAGTGTGTTTTTTTAAATCTTTAATTTTGGGAATATAAACCAATTTCCACACCAAAGTTTGGTTCTAGTTTGCAAAAAAGAAATCGCGAAAATATTTTGCAAAAAGGAAAATTGCATCATTATATTCGTTTGCAGAATATTAATCGCCGATTGAGCTTTTAAATTATTTTTCTCTACCATAAAAGCTTTTTTAGCGTTCCAATATTATTTTGCAATTTTTTAAGTGCGTTTTTTTTAAATTTATAATCTAGGGACTATAATGCACATCTCCTAAAATAAAGTTTGGTGGTTAGTTACAAAAAAAAATTTAAGAAAAAAGATATTCTCAAACTTCTCAAACTTTTATGTATACCTTATAGAATTCAAATAATTTAAATTTATATGCAGATATAGACTTCTGCATTTGAAAATAAATTTGTTTGTAGATATGGGAAAATGTAAAATTTTCAGAAAAGTGGCAAAGAATGGGTATTTCGCTTTCAAATCGACATTATAGATGGATATAACATCAACAATGATTTTGCCATCAAAAACTCATTTTGGCCAAAATTGCAGATATAGATTATTGAATATAGTGTCTCGATATATTTTTATAATTTTGAAATCATTTTGAAAATTTTAAAATACATCTTGGACAATCTTGAAATGCAATTGTACAAATATCAAAGGTTTTTAGACAATTTTAAACAATATTTGGACAATTTTGAAAGATTTTTGGACAATTCTAAAACCTTTTTGGACAATTTCGAATGATTTTTGGACAATTTTAAAACATTTTTGGAAAATTTTAAAACATTTTTGGCTAATTTTGAAACATTTTAGACACTCTTGAAATATTTTTAGACAATTTTAAAATGTATTTGGACACATTTAAAACATTTTTGGACAATTTTAAAACATTTTTGGATAATTTTAGGGTATTCAATTAATCGACATTTTCATTTAATCGATTAATCGATCAAATAATTGTTCGGGTTTTTTTCTTAACCGATTAATCGAATAAAATTTTAAAATTAATCGATTCATCGAAAAAATGTTATGTAAAATAATATACATACATTTGTTGTATTTTTAGTAATTTTATTTAAAAAAAAGAACAAAAACAGTTTCGGAAACTCTTCTAAAATTCATAAGAATAAAAAAAATGCTATAATGCAGATCATATTTTATCAAAATTTTCATTACTTCTGTCCCCTCTGTAATATATTCAAATTTTATCCAAATCGGGGAGAACCACACCGCAGACCTTTCCTTTAATTTAGCTTTTTATAAAAATTAGCCAGACTCTTATATATTATACATAGCGCTCTATAATATTTTCAATGAGAAGAAGAATAGATAAACTCGCAGATTAATTTATACCTATTTCGTAAGCATTCAACTCATAAAACACATAAATGTAGAGAGACATTCTGTTGTTTTAGCAACTATTTCGCAGGGAATTTAAAAAAACCTTGTGATTAATTTTAAAAAATTTTTTTCTAGCAGAGTTAGCTGAATTGGGCTCTGAAAAGCTCATATGTATAATAAGTTATTTAGTTCTCATCAAACATTATATCGAACTCATAAATACTAATTGTGACTATAATCTTGTTAACAACTTATTTATAAATTACTTTATTTTTTACCTTTCAAATAAAAACACCTGGATATGTTTATTTGATGAATGCAGAGTGCTCACTACTTTGGAAGCTGACAAAGCAAACTGTTGATGTTTTTGTTTTTTCTTTGACATTTAAGATTTTTTTCACAATTTGTTAAATAAGTTTTAATAAAATCCCATATTTACTTTAATAAAAATTTTATATTTTTGAAATATTTTATTAATTTTTTACCAATTTCGATTAATCGATTAATCGTATTAAATTATTCGAATTATTCGTTATTCGAAATATGGCCACTTTAAATTATTCGAAAAATTTTTGAGCAAAACTCAAATCGAATAACGATTAATCGACTGAATATACTAGATAATTTAAAAACATTTTTGGACAATTTTGAAATATATTTGGAATTTTCTGAAATAAAACTAAAAATGGTATAGAGCACCAGATATTGATTCGCTATTAATCGATTAAACTTGTTGTTTCAGTTTTATATCAAAAAGTTATTCGAATTCGAAGCCAAAAATTCTTTAGTTGATTTACTGCTCGTCAAATTTCAGTTATCTATCTTCATTAGTTTATGAGAAACCCTAAAACCCCCTTTTCTCGGAGATTATGATATATTCGAAAAATTAGACTTCATTAACAAATATCGCGACTATATTGCCATGTTGAACTGCTTATACATATAATGATTTTTATTTAAGGGACAAGAGCCTAAAAGTATAAAGTTTTTTTGCGTTATCAAATTTTATATATTCTTTTAAAGATGAGTACACTGTAGTGTACCAGGGGGAGGGAAAGAGTTAACAGAAGATGAAATGCATTCATTCTCTTGATATTTTATACTCGTTGCTTTGACCCAGTGCGCTAATAATGAATTTTTGTATTAATTTTTTGTTAATATGTAAGAAATTATTCATAATCTGAGAACTCAATGGAAAGTTTTACAAATTGCATTATTGTTCACAAAAGGCGAAGGAAAACAGCATCAGTTTTACAAGGTTTATATAAAAGAAAAACTTCTCAGAGTCTATAGACGAAAAATGGTTTAGACTGGATGTTTTTTATTAGACCAAAATGTTCTGAACATTTAATTCGGAAGGTAAGTCTTTAAAATCTTGCATAAAATGAAAGAAATTTAATTTTGTCTTGTATTTTGGATTTAATATTTTTATGGATAAAGAGACAACTAAAAAAAAGTATTCAAAAGTTGGAAAATAGAACAAAAATAAAACTTCGATAATATCGGAAATAAAACAAATTTCAAAAAAATTATTTTCGCTAAGCCTAGAAAAACCTTGGTAATAAGTGGTTTTCACCATGCATATTACCTGATAATGCAATAAATCCATTACCCTTGCATTATTAAGTCTTACCTTCCATTGTTTCCGATACCAAATTCAGACATTTGGATGTAACATTTTTGTTAATGTAAAATTAATAATCGCTTTAAAAACTTAAAATTTAATTAACACGTTTTTGAAAACTCCTTGCAGTTAAGTTAGGAATAACATACTACTAGGCAAGGATTTACATACATCTTTGGATATGTCCTTGTTAAAGTAATAGGTTTTGTAATAGAAAAGTAACAACTTGCCTCGAGATAGATCAGATATTAGAGCTATTGGCTGGCAATCTGGGTCCCAGGTTCGATTCGCAATCAAATTTTATTAAAAAAAAAAAATTACAATAAAAAATATCTTTTGTTATGAAACTTATATGTATTTTTGAAAATATATTTTTCGACCCATTATTTTTGTCAAAACTGGTAAGCATATACATAGGTAACGAAATATTTTTTTGATTTTTCGTATGCTGTCGTAAGCCTTCGTAAGCATAACTCATTATTTTGCGCTACATCTTCATATAAAAGTAATAAGAAATTTGATAAGAATATAGATAACCACATATCTGGTAATGATTTTCTACACTGGGAATTTTGTACCATGGAATTTTTTGCTTTTTGATTTTTGGATAATTTTTCATTGTAAAGTTGTGATTTTTCTTACATTTTTTTGGGGAGATTTTAAATTGAGCAATTTTGCCTACAGCCTATTGCTTGTCATTTAAAAAATTTGAATTTCCATCTCTGTTTATAGCGGAATTTTAAAGAAGTTTATGTTTTTTTGTTTAGATTGGTACCATCATTAATATCTTCATCATCACTGTCGTCATCATTATTGTTACTATAATGATGATGATAATAATCATCATCCGTTTGTTCTTGTGTGAAAACAATGAGGCCTCTGAAGATGGGCTTATTGATAATGAGTTATTTTATGTATTTCTTATGAGGAAATGAAGTCATTAGTAAATAATTAGGTAATTCACAAGGGATGTGCTATCTGTTGTATCGTTGTATCGTCCTAACAAAAAACAGAGTTGTTAAAATTTTTATTTGTCTTTAACAACGATTTTCTATTGGGTTTTCTATCTGTTAGCACACTCAAACATAGGAAACTAAACATACGTAAAAATGTTGTATCGTGCTATTCTCAAATGTTGTATTTTTTCAATTTAAATTCTAACAACTCTGTTTTTTGTTAGGACGATACAACGATACAACAAATAGCACACCCCTTGTGAACGACCTTAATGTTTTAGTTTTTCCTACACAAATTGTGGATAGTAAGTAGTAATAAATATTATTGTCTCCAACATGAAATTGTAAAAGCAGGCTATTCGATAGATTGCAGACATACACAATATGTTTGTATGGCTAATTTACCAGTTTTTCTGGCTATTGAGTTTTTTTTGAGCATGATCTAAGCAAACCATGGTTGGTAACGGAAATGATGCGGTTGTCGGTATCAGTAAACGCATTTTAAGGGTAACTCCATTGCATATATGTACATATTTCGATATTGGTGTTTAACAGTATTCTAAGGATAACGGCATTTTGATAATTTCGGCATTTTAATGGTTACGATAGTCATTTTAAAGCGGTTTGAGTCGATAACGGTATTTTAGTCATATTGTCTGCCAACCCTGAAACAAATACATGTCTGAGTTATTTTTGATTTTGTTTTCAAAAGGAGATTTCTTTTGTTTTATTTATATCATAAAAAAATACATATTTTACTCCTAATTGGTCTGTAAAATTTATTTGGATTATTTTGTTTACAACTGTCTGCGGTTTATTTAGGTGATGTTTCCAGTACCGGTGTTCTGTAACTATGTGAGAAGTTACCCACAAAGAAATTGGGTATTTAAAACAGAAGCCTCCCCGTAATATGGGGGGCATCTAAAAGACGCCCGAATGAATATACATACTTTGTTATTGTATTTTCGTTCGTTTGACAAGGAAGGTCTACGAATAATTTTAAATCCTTTAATGCAATTAATGTACATCCCGATAAAAAATAGAAAAACTAATATGCAAGTGCTTGTGCAAATTTAAATGTTACTGATATTTTAGAAAACATTGTTTTCTATTGTTGTTTATACATGAATGCATGTCCCTACATTGCTAGATCTGTCAAAACAACAGAGTAGTTCATTGGAAGATGACAAAGCAAATTGTGGAAAATTTTTTGTTGTTGTTTTTGTTTTTTCTTTGACATTTTAAATGTTTAATAATGCTCCTAGACGAGAACAATAAATTCTCATTGAGTTTGTAATTTAACTTAACAAATATTTCCAGAAATTCTAAAAACGTCGTCCCCTGACGATTTCCTTAGGCAAGAATGAAATCCGGACATGCCTACAACGGATTATTTTTCACAATTTGTTAAATACGTTTGGGATTTTAGCATATTTAAATCCTTTAATATAGTTCCCTCAGATTTGAAAGAATTTTGAAATTTGATATATGATAGAGATGACAGAAAAAATAAGCATGTTCACCTTTTAAAAAGTGGGAAAAAAATGTCCCCGTTATTATTTTTTTGTATTTTTTCCATGTTTGTTTCAAGGAAATGTATAAAAATTCAAGTGGCAGTATATTGAAGATCTATTAAACTGTGGTGGGCGCTGTGGCGTAATGGTTAGCGCATTGGACTGTTACACGTGAGGTTGCGGGTTCGAGCCCCAACCAAGGCAACATCAATTTATGAAAAATAGTATTTAATATGTATGAGTTTTTTCTATCCCTCATACATATCGCAGCGTCCTCTTTCGGTGTTCCCATTGCACTTAACCCCACCGAAGTAAAATAATATAAACACTATAAAGGAGGACGCTGCGATATGTATGAGGGATAGAAAAAACTCATACATAGGTACAGGCAATACTATGGATCGGTACATGGCCAGATTTACTCTTTTTGATAATATTCATCCAAATCGAGCCCGCACCATGCGTACAGAAGAAGCCACCGCTGGTGTAGACGTGAGTGTGACAGAGGACTCCGGTGCCAACATTTCCGTGAATGGCGAACGCTACAGGCAAATTAATTAGGAAATAATTATTGAGACACATTTTTACATATAAATGTGAAATTGTTACAAATGAAGTATTAGGTATTAAAGGATTTTTAAGTAAACCTTTTCACCGGCGTAGCTAGACCATTTTTCTAGGGGGGGGGGGGGCTATAGCCCCGTCTTATAAAAATTTGGCTTTTTTGTAATTTATCAAAAAATGTATCTAAAGTTTTATAGGTTTGGTTCCTCTGTTTCGTTTACGATCATCTGTACCATCGCCAGATAGCTATTCGGACAGTTACGCTTTTAGCTTTACCCAATAATCACTACAAAAATTTAAGTGAAATCAAAGTTGAGGCTTACATTTTGTTTGAATTGCACTTTGTTTTATGACTTACACCAGCAATACAAATATACTGATCGAAATAAATCTGTACAACTAGCAGAAAAAGCTGCTAAAAATTTGTTAAAAATGGCCCTGCAGAAAAAACTGCCGACTGTAGCAGAATCTGTTAAATAAATTTTAATTAGATAAAAACAGAAAAAATAAAACTGTTAAATCTAAAAATTTTCAGCTATATTTGGGTGATATTTTGGTTCGTTTCAAATGAAATTATCTGAATATTAGCAGAAAACACACAGAAAGGAAATTTGCTGAAATTGGCGGAAATTTTTGCTGAAAATTGTTGAATATTAATTTCAGATTGGGATATTTTCAATTAGAAAAAGGGACTTTATGCAAATACATACATATTTGCAATAAAATGGCATCGAATTGGTACTATATATTTAGCTAGAAGTGCATATTTTAGCATATTGTGCTATAAATGCATATTTTAATATGTGTATATTGTAGCTTATCATGTTTTAATGCATATTATGCCAATAAATGCATATTTTTGCATATTTTGCTAAAAATAGATGTTACAAATCGTACTTTTGATTCTATCAAAATCTTAGTTTTTTTTTGGAAAATTTAACTTTAAAATAATTTTTTTCCTTAAATTTATAAACATTTTTGGATCTTTTAATTCACGGAAACGAAAGTGTTCGATAAATATAGTTACTAAATTTTTGACGATGATATTTAAACTACTTTTAAGATACTTAACAAAAATATATAGAAAACGCTGAAATAAATAATAAATTCATGTTTAAAAACTTTGTAATAAAAACTTTCCGATTTTTAATACTTTATGTTTATAAAACATGATTTTTACAACATTTCTTGCCCTGGTCATTACTGACGATCTACTTTCATAAGAAAGTTGAGTCAGAAATGGATAAGAGATTTTATTTCAAGTAAAAATTAATTGTTAAAAAAAAAATCTGGGGGGGCTAAACTATTTCTGGGGATGTTTAGCCCCCCCCCCCCCAGGCCAGCCTATCTACGCCTATGAACTTTTTGCACCTTTCATTCAAATATAAGGAGTTTTTTGACGATTTCTCATTTAGAAAATGACAATTTTTTTTTCACCAAATGTGACGATTTTTCACCAAGTTCGGTTGTCAGCACTAATTGAGATAATGTATGATGGTTAACGAGAGAATAATATGAATAGCGAAATAAAGAAACATTTTAATTTAAAATGATTACTCGTATAGACGACCATTTCATTAGTAAAATGTGATTTATATAATAATAATATGTTTGCAGCTACCAACTATGGTCTCCTTTTCGAAATTTGTTTTTGGTTCCGTAATATCGACCAATTGTGTAGGGCAGGGCTGGCAAAACTATGACACGCGTGTCAGTAGTGGCACGCGAGTGGATTTTAGGTGGCACGCGACGTTTTGTTGGATATTTTCAAAAAATTTAAACTATTAGAAGACCAGCAAAAAATTCAGTTAAATGTTAAATTTCGCTACAAAAATGTGTGATTTAACTCCATAATGATAAGTTTTTTCATAGAGCATGAAAATCGTCTTTTAAAATGAATAAAACTCTGTATTGCCACCACTTTTTGTTTAAGGAAATATGGTTAATACAGAACTCGCAAATTCGATAATCAGAAAATTCTGGGAGAATTTCTAAAATTCTAGATTGAAAGAAGTTTAAATGTTTCGATGAGAAAAAGCCTCATAATCGGAGAAATAAAAAGTACCAGAAAATTGCACAAAAATGAAAAACAACTTGTAATAAACTTGGATCTAAAAAATTAAGTTTTTATAAAGGGAAAATAGGTGCTACGAAATAACCCTCAAATGAAATAAAGCTGAAAATAAGTTTCATATTGAAATAACCCCCTTTGTTTGTCTGAAATAAAAATTTCTGTGTTCAAATCCATAATATTCGCTTTTATTTATTATTATGATGATAAAAACTACGCGATTTATTTTAACAAAATCAGATTTTTGCCCAAAGCATATTTTTCAACTAGTTTCTTACGTATGTACTTAAATAATTTTTGGCGCCCAATAATTTAACTTTTTTTTGTAGCAAAATGAAATAACCACCAAAAATGGAATAACCCCCCAAAAAAATGAAAAGGCAATAATGTTTAAACTGTTTTAATTTTATTTCTTTGGGGATTTTTTCATAATGAAATGATGTCAATATATAATGATTAAATAAACCCCCAAAAATTAAATAACCGTCAAATATTTTTATGTCATTCTTGGATGTTATTTAATTTTTCCCTTTGGAGGTTATTTCTTGGGGGTTATCCGTAGCGCTATTAATATGTACATCTGCAATGATATTTTTAAGAAAAAATTTCAAAATTTTAAATTTAAAAAAAAAATGACTTAAAATACAACCAAAATTAAGTTGGCACGCGAGAAATTTTTACAAAAAAAATTTGTCCGCTTCTGGCACGCAGATAAAAAAGTCTTGCCACCCCTGGTGTAGGGTATTTTACTATTAGTCCTAAACGACCATAATATTCTCTCTTGTTTTTATTTATTTAATTTATTTCGCCACCAAAGGGGAATCAAAAATTTTGTATCATGTCAGCCAGTGTGTAAAATTTCATATATGAATTTTCAGTGTTGACAACTCTTGAAGGCAGGAAAGCACCGTGAGTATTGTGAAAAAAGGGTAAAAATTTACCAAAAATGGGGTAAAAAAGCACGATATTAATTTTTTGAAAAATTGAAGTCAAGAATTTAAAAAAACATTTTAGCTTTGTATAATTGTGTAAAAAGGGTTCAAAAAATAACCAAAAAGGGGTAAAAAAGCACCAAATTAATATTTCAAAATTTTCAAGTTTAAATATAACGAAGTTGCTATTTAAAATTGTACTACAAACATTGTGAAAAAATGTATTTTTTGTATAGTTCGTTAAATTTTTTCAACTTTGACAGAAAATTGAAAAAAAAAACGAGAACAAATACCGAAAATATAAACTGTGCAAAAAGCACTAAAAGCACTGCCAGAAATCGGAAAAAGCACTGTAAATACCCGCTTTTTTAAACGGGTATTTGTAAAAAATCACCGGGTACGGGAAAGAAAAAAGCACCAAAAAATACCCGAAAAGCACTGAAATGGCAACACTGTGAATTTTGTTTATCTGTCTAAACAGAATCCAATTTCAATGTTGCATTTCGAACACACATAATGATTTTTAAAGTAAACAATTAAAACTCTACATCAGTGTTGCCATTTCAGTGCTTTTCGGGTATTTTTTGGTGCTTTTTTCCTTCCCGTACCCGGTGATTTTTTACAAATACCCGTTTATATAAAGCGGGTATTTACAGTGCTTTTTCAGATTTCTGGCAGTGCTTTTAGTGCTTTTTGTACAGTTTATATTTTTGGTATTTGTTCTCCTTTTTTTCAATTTTTCTTGAATTTTCTGTCAAAGTTGAAAAAATAATAGGAAATATACAAAAAATACATTTTTTCACAATAGCACTTCGTTATATTTAAACTTCAAAATTTTGAAATATTAGTTTGGTGCTTTTTTACCCCTTTTCTGGTTATTTTTAGAACCTTTTTTACACGATTTTATAAAGCTAAAATGTGTTTTTAAAATCTTGACTTAAATTTTTCAAAAAATTATTATCGTGCTTTTTTACCACATTTTTGGTAAATTTTTACCCGTTTTACCCGTTTTCACAATGCTCACGGTGCTTTCTTGCCTTCAAGAGTTGGCAACACTGCTCTACATATTTTATACATTTCTCTTGTGTCCGGCAAGAAGTACTCTCTTCACTCTCTCATAAAAAAAAGATATTTTTATCTCATGACAAAAAAAAGAAAGAATATGTATCTATAAGATACTTGTTTTCTTTTTGTAAACTCAAATATTGCGTTCATATGCGTTCTAAAGCGTTACTGTGCGTTATAAATGTTTTTACTAACGCTTGTGTTTATTTTGTTGTTGGTGTAATTTTTGTTGACCTGCGCTTTGGTTTTTTTTTGCTGGTGTTGTAGTTGTTGTTGCTTTTTCTATTTTTGGGAAAAACTATCATGAATTATGTTTTTCTTTTATCTTTGGTATATAATTTGCATTTTATGTTTAATGTGGGAGTTGTTTACAGTTTTTTGGGGAATACAACAAGAGAAAAAAAAAATAATAAAAATGATGCAAAAAATTATTGACATTATCTTTGGACGAAACCACAATAGTAGAAACTTTAAATTAAAGGATTTTTAAATTTTTAAACTAAGTTTTAAAAGTACTTCATAGTAAAGATCGGCGAGTGAGTGAATGTTTACTCACGAACGCCCAGGAGCTAAAAACTATAATCACGCACTAACAATTTAAAAAAAAAAAACGTATTTTCCTGATTAATATGGTGTTTATATATTTTTTCTTTTTCTAAAATTCGTCGTAGTTGGGGTTTTTCTATAAATTTGTGATGTTTATGTTAAAAAATTAAAACTTTTAAACAAGGTTGGCAACCAATGCCTTTATAATACCGTTATCCGATTCAAAACCCTTTCAAATTGATAACCGATACCAATACCGAAACTCTTAAATTTAAAAAATACCGGTATCACACGCTACAGGTCCCAAGTATTAAGATATTTTGATAAAATTTATTACGCCGACTTATATCTTCTCAAGGACGAAGCCTACTGATTTCTGTTTTAATCAGTCCATGTTTGGACCTAGTGCTGAAATAAATGTTCCCCAAAATTAGCTTTTTCGCTCTCTACAAGTCGCAAATACGAAGATGTTTTAATGAAATTTGATACGCTGACTCACGTGTGCCCAAGGATAAAGGCTGTTTATTGTTGTTTAACGGCTTCAAAATGAGAATTTGCATAATTCTCATCTAAAGCCGGAGTGTCAATCCTTGCTCGAAAAAATTCGAAAATTCGAATACATCCGAATCGTTCCGGCACATAGTCCGATTGCCGTGGGAACCGGGTTATACCGCCCACACTCGGTCGTCAGAGCCTCGTTAGCGTCACCTGTGGGTGAGGTTGGCATTTGGAAATAATTTCCCTTGACCCCCGCTGTTTATTGTAGATAGGATCGGTGCATATTTGGACCTATCGCCCATAAAAAAAATATATTTCCGATTTTAAAAATTTATAACCGTTATTTTTTTAACATTTTATGGTCAAACTTTTTCCACAAGTTCATTTCAGCCCATTCCAAGCATTAGTTGATTTTTAACCAGACTTTAACTATTTTCCGACTTAGGCCCATTAACTTTTCTCGAGAAGTTAACTTTACCTTAACCATGGGTAACTAACCAATACTAAATATTTATCCCTATGAAAATTTAACGATAATAACTTATCAATATTTTAACTCTGGGTAGTTAACCTTAGTATGAAATGTCAGAATAAAAACAAAAAGATAAACAAAAATTAATAACAAAATTTTTTTTTTTTTAATACGGGAAAATTAAAAGTTTTTTTCGCGGTTTTTTGTGTGTTTCTGGTCGTAAAAAAAAATAATAAACTTGACCACGTCGTTTTTTTTAAGATTCGCGGTCGCTAAATGCTATAAAATGATTGTGTCTTTTTGCATACTACGAGAGGTGATTTAATTAAATCCATTTGGTAAGTCTATAAAATAAAAGTGGATTATTGGAACTATTAATAAGTATTTCGTGCTAATCGAGACAACTGCGGAAAGATTCGCGCATAAAATTAAAAAAAGAATAGTGGAAATTTTGTGATAGATTATTAAATTAAGGCAATTTATGTGATCAGCACATCAAAGTGAGTAGAAAAATCATCGCTGTGCAAGATTTTGTATCTTTTTGTAATTGCGAGTCAAAACTGTGGTTTATCCAGGGGTTCCTCACATACTTTTAAAATATTTAAAACATGATTGGTTCACATTTCATAAATTCGAGAGTGATTTCTATGCGCTTTTTTATATTTAAGAATTAAATTCAGTAGTCTTGTACTTCATTCAGTAGTCTTGAGCTTTGATACATGATTCATTTTGAATTTGATACGCTGATACCAAATTACGGTTTTTCTTTTCCCGGACTTTTTCATTTCCCGGGACAGCGGGATTTTTTTCGGAATTTCCCGGGATCCCGGGAATTCCCGCTCGTTAGAAAATATATAAATTCGACATATATTGTACTTGAAAAACTACTTTTTCGTTAAACACCGTTCGAAAAAGTTTATCTTTTGGTTGTATCCATGAGAAAATGTTCTGAAAGGAGGGCTAAATATCCATGTCTTCCACTTTTTCCAGGTCAATTCGTTTAACAATTTAAATCGTAAATTAGTATTTATGTAATATATTTATATGAAAGGCCGTCCTAATTAATAAAAAAACTCTTAGTAATATATTAACTAAATATTAATTTCGCAGTTCAAGCTGTTAAACGAATTGATATAGAAAAGTGAAAGACACGGTTATATTATTTTGATCCCTTTTTTCAGGATATATTGGAATTGTTAATGGGTGCAAACTTGTGTCGGACCAGTTTTATAGTCAGAACTAAAATCAATTTTTTGCTTAAATATTTCTTATACATGAAATCCAAAAATTAGATATAAATCGTGTTCGTTTACCTACTACAACTTACTACTTTTACTACAGCTGGAAAAATTCAATACAAAAAGTAAACAAAATTTTCCAATTGTAGTAAAAGTAGTAACAATTTCGAGTAAACGAACACACTGATAGATATTTTGTATATTTATTTTGTTTTTTTCTATACAGATTTTCAGAAGTATCCTTTTAGAATTAGTTTTATAAAAAAGTTTAAAAGTGAGCATTTTTCACAGAAATTTTTAGGCAAATTTGCCTAAATTGTTTTATAAAAGTAGACACTAACATATTAAATAGTTTCATAACCTTAATTAGTTTTCTTGAATAGAAATTTTTTATGCCACAACTCCTTTTTAAATTAGCATATAAAAAATTCAAAATAATTTGAAAAAGCATCTGATGTATTTGTTATTTTAAAAATTAATAATATTTAAAAAATATACTTAAAATAAAGGAATAGCAATTGAACTTTAAATGAAATTATTTGAAGTAAAAGAAACTCAAAATACTTATGTTAATTGAAAATAAGAAAAAATTACTATTTATTAACTTTAATCCCCAGTTTATTGGAGGTATTTGGAACTGAAATAATGATGCTGAAATGTTGTATAAAGCTGGTTTACACTAATATAAGATTTTCGGTACGATTTTACTTCAGTACACGTGCAAAACATATAGGCAAGGTTGCAAAATCTTTCCGAGCATCTTGTAGTTTAAAACAGCCTATATAAAAATTGCTTTATTTGAACAAATATCATCATCTTAAAGAAGAAAAAAATTCCCGAAGGACAAGTATTTTAGTTTGTAAATTTGGTAATTGCATCCAAAAACAATTTGGCTTAATTCAGTTTATTAAATTTTAAACCGTATTTTTTAATTTTAAATATTCTTTGAATGGGGCAATATTTAGTCGATCTCTTATTTTTAAGTAAATGAATGTTCTTTTTTAGTTTGACTCTAGATCATAAATTAATATCACTTTCTGTTTAAATTATTTTCAAATCAAAGAAAGATGATACAATTTTTACAAGTAATTTACAAAGAATAAAAATATATTTGAAAGAATTCGATAAGACCAGCAATACAGAATACGTATTTTCGGCTTTCGCTACAAAGCCATCATCAGTGTATTTCGTCTTGTGTGGGCTAATATTTTAATGTTGTCTACTTATGCGACCGTTGAAAGAAAATCTAATTTCGTATCAACAACTCAACTTAGACTAACATCAACGAAATTTAACAATGCTATTTTTATCCTTTTGTTATTATTACTCTATTTTGCTTTGAACCTTAATTCTTAAGATATCTCAGCTGATTCTATTCAACTCTGTGTATGATAACCACAGATTTTTGAATTACAACGAACCGTTAAATTTAAATTTAAATGTATATTATTTAAATTATATTTTTGCACCGTGTCAATGTGTTTTAAGATGAATGGGGGAATATTTAGTCGATCTCTTATTTTTAAGTAAATGAATTTTCTTTTTTAAATTATATTAAACAGAGGTGATATTAATTTATGATCTAGAGTCAAACTAAAAAAGAACATTCATTTACTTAAATATTCTTTATTTAAATTAATTTAAAAAAATCAATGCTTTAAATTTAAATAAAGCTTCTAAAATTGCAATAAAACTAGCTAAAACTACTGTAAAAGACTAAAAAAAAAAATCCCGGGAAATCCCGCATAAAATTCCCGGGATTGCGGGATTCAAAAAAGGGCGGGATTCCCGAGAATCCCGTCCCGGGAATTCCCGAGAATCCCGTCCCGGGAATTCCCGGGACATAAACCCTATACCAAATTCTTAAATGTAAGTTACCCAAAATGGAACAATTGTTTTTCTGAGAGTAGTTTTCAAAAGAATTTTTTCCTATAACGGTACACAAATTAAGAAAATGTTGTCCTATGTATTTTAGAGAACAAAATTCATTCTTTACTACCATCGTAAAAAAAAGTCTTCAGCTATTTGAATGCGTTTTGTATAGTATTTTTCGCGTTTTTAATCACGATATTCTCAAAATTGAGAGGTGATAGAGAATTCGGAATAGAGATTTGGAATCAGCAAGTAAAATACTAAAAGTATGTATCAAGCTTCTACCAACAGCGACTTTTCATTTTGTAGAGGTGTATAATTCGTGTCAAATTGTTGTAATATTGGTCACCATTTTTGGTTTTAATTATTCAAGACAGATTTTGGCTCCCTGAACCAATAAAAAAATAAATTTTTCCTATTTCCTTATATGAGGCCAATTTCTGTAAGCTATCACAGAAACCTAAATCCTGAATAGAAAAAATTTGTGCACGATTTTACGTACTGATGCAATTTTTATAAGTTTTGGTAAAGTGGGGGAAATGCACATCGAAAATACTTACATGTGTCATAAACGATTCTTAGTCAAAGTTTGGTTAAAGCTGCGTTTTAATTTTTTTAATAATCAGCATTACAAGTCTAATGTATTAAATATCTTATGTAGGGTGAATTGTTCTAAAATAGCCTTGGTTAAGTTTCTTAACCACAGAAATTTCTATGGTTAAATTTTAGCATTGTTTAGAAGAAATGCTTGGTTAAAATTTAGATAAGTTATTCAAAAAATATGTTTACCAGTGGTTAAGGCTAGTAGAGGTCTTAACCAGGGTATAAATTGAGATAAGTTAACGGGCGTTAGAAATGCTTTTTTTGTGCTAAAATTTTTATATTCATATTTTGATGACCTTATAATTTTCGGATGGATAGCGAAGATCGAATGTGAAATTTGAAGGAATTCCTTTTAAGGCAGGTATAGAAAAATTGTGGGTAGATGTTACAAGTATTTTTTAAATGTTTCAACCAAATCGAAATTGATCTTTGACATGCGCTGTACATCTGAAATTCTCATAAAAAATTTTTTTTTTTAGAAATCCATTTTTTTAGGATAATATTTCCTTATCCTCTTTTATTAAAATAAAAATAAAACTTTTTCAAAGTGGATTTAAGGTCCAAAATTACTCAAAATGTTAATAAGATATAATGAAAGTGAGCGGCAATGAAGACATATTTTTCGTAAAAATTCCGATTTAGAATATACTTAACTTTGCTCAAAAATTTTAGATAAAAACTCAAGTGAAATATGAATACCGATTTGGCTGAAATTTTCCTCCTAACAAACCTAGTGCATAATTCTCAAAAACAAAAAAAAAAATGTTGAAATAGGAAATAAAAAACATTTGCGTACTGAAATAAAGTTCCCCAAGATTGGTCACCCTATTACAGCTGTGATGAAAATTTCCGAAAAAAATTGCAAATTGTATATCAATTTACACACATCTATCCAGAGACTTAAAAAGACAAATAAAAATTGAAAATAATTTCCCTTACTCATCTTAAAATAATGCCACTGTATGCATGTCGAGAACATACAACTTTTTCAAAAATAAAAAATAAAGTAACGGAAATACAAATAAAGTATCTATGCAATCGAATATGATTCAAATTCAATAGCAAATGTTACGTTTAGCATTTAACCAACGTTTGCACATTTTTTCTGTTTTTTTTTTTTGTTGCAAATTTCCGTCTTCTATTTTAGCATTTTCCTTTTTTAACACTCTTTTTTTATATAGATACATATATAAGTATCTGGTACAAAGAACGAAAATGATATGCTTTTTTTTACATAAAATTATTTAGTTTTTGTTTTATGTCTACCCTCCAATACTTCCCAGCAAAAATTTGTTAAGCATTACCCGTTACCTTCTGCATTATCCTTAAAGACAAGTATGATTTATAAATGTAAACTTATAATTAAAACATTTTTGAGAATCTATTTTTAGATAGAAAACACAAAGCATACATTTTTTTTATATTTTGAGGTATCGGCTTGCAATGAAAGATTCCAGGTTCGAATCCCAGTGAGATCACGTTATATATTTACTAAAAGCCAATACATTACCTCTGCGCTCATCGCCTGTAGAATTCATCGGTAAAGTGTAAAGTAATGCATCTGCCTATTACTCTACACATTATTTGAAAAGTGTACCCAGGAAATTTTTTTACAATCGTTAGCAACCACACCCATTCTACAACTGGTTCCATTGCAACCGATTCCATGGAACTGGTTCCGGAACCAGTTCCTGGGATCCTATATGGAAGGTGCGGTTGACGTAGAATCAATTCCAGAACTGATTCTAGAGGACCGGTTCCACTTTGGAGCTATAGAAGGGGTTGCTTTGGGACAATTTCAAACAAAAAGAATCGCTGTTAGAATCGACAGTAGAAGGGGTTGTGAATGAAAAGTAGCTATTCTACAACCGATTCTTTGGAACAGAAAATTTTCCATAGTAGCTTTGCTGGGATTGAACACTTTTTGTGTAATTTAAACGAAATGTGTGTGTAAGTCTTCTTTTGTAAAGATGGTATGTTGTTTGTCATAAAAATATATATTCATTTTCTGTTTTTTTATTATTATTTAACAGATATGAAAAAAGAGAAGATGTCTGAATTGTTTCTATATTATTCGTCATGGTACTGCATCACCTGCGCTACTTTATTTACATTTATATCGTATCTACAATGAAAGAAATTAATGAACTAAATTTCAGTTAAACACAAACATTTTTCCAAAGTGCTCTTTTGCAGGAAGAAGAAATCAGTTTTATACTCATATATGTAAATAAGGGTTTTCCGCAATTTTTGTCACAAAACAAAGTTTTAAGATTTGATAACTGAAGAAAAGTCTCAGAATTTGAGTTTTTTTTTTAATAAAAAATTCCTGGTTTTGCTAAATGGACGAACATGTTATAAGTATTGTTTGGAATGAAATCTTTCATTGCTTCGAAACAAATTTTGATTAGACCAAAAGTTAAATGTTGGTTTAACCAGACTTGCATAAACGCAGTCAGATCCAGAGAGTTACCGTTCCAATATTGTCGAGATAACAAAAATGCCAATACAGATCTACTTCGCAAACTGGCGAGATACGAGTGTTCCAAAGTACTTAGTCATTAAAAGTTTCTTTACGAACAACGTCTTCGTACTGAAGTTCATTCTGCTCTTCGGGGTAGCAAGAGCTTTAGGTCATTAGTGAAAAGAGTAAAGGATACTATTAGGTCAGCTATCCCAACTCTTATAAAGGATGACCAAATATTCACTGAACCGCTTGATAAGGCTAACTTTTTGGGTGAAATGTATGCAGGTAATTCATTCCTGCCGGAAAGCGATCAACCACTGCCCGAACTTGAACACGTATCGAGTACTATGCCTACAATATTCTTGCGAGCTTGGGCAGTTAAAAGTAGGGATGTGCGATTAATCGATTAATCAAACTTCCTCATTAACCAATTGTCTGATTAATCAATTAATCGATTATTCAACAATTTTGATTAATAAAAAACATAATAAATCAATTAATCAATTATTTCGATTATTCAAAATAATGATTAATTGATTAATCACAATCTTGATTAATCATATTTATGATAATATCTTGTTTTTCTTTATTAAAGACGCATTTTAAGGCCAGTTCAATATAGAAACATGAAACTTAAGAGTGAACAAGTCTGGCCAGTGAGCAAGCAATCTGCCTGATTTTCTTTATTTGGAGCTACATAAGGCATCGCCTTAAAACAAAGATAAAATTGTTGTAAAATTATTCAAGTTCTGATTAATCCAAATTCAAATTAATCGATTAATCATAATTCTGATTAATCAGATTTTCAATTAATCAATTAACTGATTAATCAAAGTTCCGATTAATCACACAGTTTGATTAATCGATTAATCGCACATCCCTATTTAAAGGGGTTCGTGCTAATCTCAACGTAAACAAGTCATCTGGGCATACCCGCACTGGTGCTGAAACAGTACTCTTCGAAGCTAGCTCATCCATTGGCTAACCTTTTTGGCGCTTCTTACCATGCGTGAGTTTTTCTCTCGTGCTGGAAGGTTGCCAATGTCCAGGCAATCCCTAAAAAGGGTCCGGTTAACAACACTGAAAGTTACCGTCCGATCGGAATATGCTCTGCGCTCTCTAAGGCGATAGACAGTATGGTTAATTACCATCTTGTGTATGGTCTGGAGTCTGTCTCACTTCTTAATGACGGACTGTGTGGCCTCCGCAGAAATCGTTCTACGGGAGACCTGCTAGCGTTCCACTCGGAGCGTTGGAGTCGATCCATCCACCGTTTTGGTGAGAAAAAAGTTGTTGCTCTGGATATTTCAAAGGACTTTGATCGTGTATGGCACTTATATTAAAGCTTATTGCTTTTGGCGTGGGTAATGACTTCTCCTGTTTTATTTTGAGCTTTCTCAGGGATCGCACTACTCGTGTTGTTATAGATGGGGTCTCATCCGACGAGTTTCAGCTAAATTCAGGCTTACCGAAGGGTTCTGTTCTTTCTCCTTCCTATTTCTTATCTTTCTCAATGATCTGCTTGATCAAAATTTCAACTGTGTCTACTGATTTGCAGATGACAGCAATATTTGTTATTTATTTTCCTTCGATCGTAGGCCAAGCTTTAAGGAGATTGGGGGTAAAAGGCAGATTATAAATTACACACTAAATCGTGACCTTTCTACAATCTCTGAGTAGGGTCGTGAGAATAAGGTCGACTTTAATGCCCGCAAGACCCAATGTTGTGTGTTGACCCATAGGGATGCGGGGTCAACACTGCCATCTGTACATATAGGTAATATCTATATTGGGGATTAGGAAACTCTTGATGTTCTGGGCATGAAAATTCAGTGTGATATCCGTTGGAATAAGCATGTTTTTCAGGTGTCTAAAGAAGCATTTAAGTGTCTAGATTTTTTTCGTCTGTGCAAGAAGTACTTCACCCCATCGGATATTTATACCAGCTATATCCGACCGAAGATGGAATACAACTCTCACATATGGGCAGGAGCTTCGAAGTCGAAGTGGAGTTTCTGGCCCGTGTGCAAAGTAGGGCGTCGCACAGTGCTTCGTCCCCATATAACGATAGGACAATAATAGAAGGAGTGGAGATAGAGTTCTGAAATTTGGTATACTGACATAGAACCCCTTTATTAAGAAAAATTTAAATTTTTGGAAATATCGGGCCAAGGACACGCCCACCTCCCGTAGGTCGTGAAATTTAAAAATAATATATTAGCTACATAAATGGACGTAAAATTACAAAAAGTATCCATTGATGCACATACAACTGGAAACGTTTGTGTTAATTTTTGTCAAAATCGAACCAAGGACTCTTAGTACTGCCATATATCCATATTAAATCTTAAATTAAAATCTTTATAAACCTGCAAAAATTATCCGATTGCGAAGAAATTAAGCACGTGAAGTGATATAAGATCAAGCCATATTTGTGCCAAATTTGGGTAAAATCGATTCATTAATAAAACAAAATGCCTTTCATAAAAAAATGGGTTTTAAGAGCTTCCCAGCAAAAAAATTGCAAGTAGTGCTTTACAAACTACTTCTTTCAATGCTTCTCAAGTATCCATTAGTGTATTTTTACTGCTTTTTAGAAGTTATTCTGAACAACTTTAAAAATTCACTTCTTTCATTGCTTCCCAAGTATCAGTTATTACATTTTTCCAGCTTTTTTAGAATTACTTCTGAACAACTTTAAGAAATCACTTCTTTCATTGCTCCCAGGTATCCGTTATTACATTTTTACAGCTTTTTATAATTACTTCTGAACCACATCCAAAAAATCACTTAAGTATTGCTTCTAAAGAGTAATGCTCTAAAAGTGATCGTAAAAAGCGATTTTGGTATCATTTGGCATTCCCAAATGATGAAAATTAAAAAATATTGTTTAAATTCAATATTTTTAAATTTTAAAATTTAGTACTGAAACCAAGTTGGATGGAGTGCACCTTTTACACTTGTTAGAGTTAGAGGATTATAATGTTCCGCAAAAATATTTGTCATGAAATTCTACTATAAGTCTCTGAAGACATCAGCATTGAAAATTTAACTTAAAGGCCAGTAATAAGTAAAAACTTAAAATGTGTTTAAGGGTTAATTTCGTACTTATTCAGAATTGGCGCTCAAATGTCCAACAAACTTGGATTTTAGGGAGAAACCATAGGAATCTTCCATTTTAGGTATAGGATGTGTTCAGCGTACTTATGTAAAACACTACGAGAAACATTTTTGTGGAACATTTTAACCCTCTAACTCTTCAAGTTAGGGGTCTTTTTTGTCCCTTTTTAAAAAGGGCCCAAAAAATTCCCTTTCATTGAAGAGTTAGAGAGTTGGAATGTCCCACACAAATGTTTCTCGTAGTGTTTTACAAAAGTCCGTCCAACACATCCTATACCTAAAATGGAAGGTTCACTTGGTTTGAAGACTAAACACTCTTAAATGCGTGAAATTTGTGTAAAAATCATGAATTTAGTTAGGCATTTCAAAAAATCCATTTTTTTTTTAATTTGTGGTAAAAAATAGTAATTCATTTTTTAATGATCTATTATATAACAGTATAAACTTACAAAAAAAGAAAAAAAATATCTAATTTTATACGATTTTTTTTATACTCCATCAAACTTAAATAATTTTTGGATTTTCAACAAAAAAAAAATTTGTTTTTCGGAGCAATAAAAAATAATTATTTTGTAAACATATACTAAAATCCATATTTTAATTCAACTACAAATATATTGAAGTAATTAAAAAAAATCTTCGCACTAGTTTTTAAAAAAATGTATTTTTGAGAATTATTTTCGTGAAACAATTAAAACCCATTTTTCTGTTAAGTCATTTTTGCATAAAATTCTCTGAGTTTAGCGCCCTCTCTTGGCGGCAAAGGCAATCACACCAAATATTTTTTCACATTTGTTTGAGTTACTTTGTTATGTTTAAAAAAATTCTTCTTTAATCACAATTTTAAAAAAAAATTTTTTTTGATTTTTGTCCATGGGACGAAGCATAGTGCATAGCGTATCCAACTCTATTGAATCGTTGGAGCATCCTCGAACTGTGGTGTTTTTAGACCTAGAAAAATTATATCAGGAAGTTTCATCAATATCCGCTCAGTGATATCTGTCATTTAAATATGTTAAAAAAAATTTAAAATTTATTAAAATTTTATTTTTGACCTGAAACAGGGGCTATTTATTAGATCTTTTGCCCTAATTTAGAGGAATGAATTTATTGATCTTATGTTGTAATATTTCGATCAAAATATATGAAATTAAAAAAAGAGAAAAAAGCATTGTCTAAAAGCTAAATAAGTGACAAAACTCGCAGTTTTTTCGAAATCCGCTGATATAAAAACGGTGCGCTAGCAAAATGAAAAAAAGGAATTCATACAATTTTATCAGTTTTTAATCCCTAATATGTCCTTAAAAATACCTAATAGTCCAATCGTTGATGTTTTGAAATTTCTTTAAACAAATTTTTTAAAATTCAAAATTGGATATTTGAAAACACTATTTCAAAAGTCCGACATTTTTGCCTTGATTTTAAACGAATTAGTTTAAAACAAGATTAAAAATACTTCTTAACTGTTTATCTGAGCATTAATAAAATACAAAAATGTATTTGTAGTAGATTATTTAATTAAATATTCAAACTTGGGCTCAAATTTCTCGATTAAGTGGTCTGCGACACATCAGTTGCCGGGGGAAATTGTAATAACTTGTCTGTCTTTTTAACCGATTTTTATTTCGTGCCTTTACAGAAAGATAATTTACTGCTAATCACAATTTCCTAAACTTTTTGATACAAATGCGATTTAAAATATGTACAATATTAAGGGATTGAAGTCTTTAGTAGTTCTACTCGTAAGTCGAGGCAAATATTTCTCAGTAAAATGTTGGAAAAAGTTGCTTCTATTTATTAGACTAATAGTGGCATAGTTCTAGCATGCCAACCTTGTATAGTAAAAATTAGAGATGAGCACGCGAACAAAATTTTGCATGATTCATGTGAATCATGCATGAGTGTGAGTGAAATTTTAATTTATTCATGTGAACGTGAGGGAGTGTGAGGAGAAAACATCTTTTCGTGAGTGAGTGTGCATGAGTAAAATTTTTGCTTGATTTTAATAAATATTTTCTTTAATTTTTCATTCGAATTCATGCTTTTGAAATAAATGGTAAAATTGTATATTCAAAGCAATTTTTAGTTGAACGTCAATAATTTTGCTATTTATTTAAGTGCCTATGCATAATAATTTGAAAACCCTATAATACATTTATAGAATGAATTTTGTATGGAAAATTTGTTTTATAAGTCACTTATAAATTATAAAAGTGATTATGCATATGGCTCTTACATTTTATTTTTTCGGATAAGATTTTATTTCATGAATTTTCGTAATTCACATTAATTACGCGTGAATATAGGTAATTTTGAGTTAAATTAGAATTTACTTACGTGAATGTTAGTGAGTGTGAGTAGAAAAAAATGTTCATGACTGATTGAAATTTTTCTCTCGTGGGCCACTCATGTGGCCATCTCTAATAAAAATAATGAGATTTGATTACACCGTGCAACGGCCACTCTTCATCGATGGAAAATTCGATATACACGTCAAAGAAGAGACTGTGTTTAGTAAAACTTCCGATGTACTTTTACAAGGACTTTAAATTTTCAAGGGATAAAAAATATGTTGTCATTATACAGTAGTATACTTTGAAGCCACTTATGAAGGACATCTGACATGATGAAGAAAAACTGGGTATGCAGTTTTACAATAAATGTTCCCTACTTTCATATGCATATCGATTTTTCCATGTGTGAGAGTAAAACTTGAAAATTGTATTACTATATTATAGCCGTTTTTTCTAATCACTTGGATTTAATAAATCCAAAAAGTATTTCTAAAAGTGCTCAACAGATGGGGTTAGATTCTCTCTATTTTAAAAAGAATTTTCTGTTCGACACTTCTTTCACCCTAATTTTTAATGCCGAATTCGATGATGAAGGATTTTACTTTAACTTTTAATTATATTTTATATAAAACAGCGATAAAAAGTCTGCCTTTTCAGTTTTATCACTTCAATTTATATTTTTACACAATTGAAAAATTCCATTGCAATATTTAATATTCACTAATTGGATTTAATTAAATTACTTACTGTAGAGTGAAAAATTGCCATTTCTATTTCAGGTATTTCTCCATGTCCAAGATTAAAAATATGTATTTGGTGAGGTGTAGTTTGTTTTTCTAAACATATTTCATAAAAAAATTTAATAAAAACCTTTTATTTGTTAGTTTTTCAATTTTTTTGTTTCTCTTTTAATTTTTATTCGTATTTTTTTCTGACATTAAATTAATAGGCTGTTTCATATATTTGTGCTTTTATTATGGATTTATTAAATCCAGCTTTTTTTTGGATTTAATAAATCCACTTTTTGTATGAAAAATTCTAAATATTTAAATTCCTTAACTTCAATCATGTAGAGTGTCAAATGTTCATTTTCACATGTCTCAAATTTTCCTGAAGATATTTTTTTGTATTTTTCTGTACTTGAAATCCATTTGCACCTTATAAATAAATAGTAAATATGCTTATGATGCTCAAATATAATACAACAAGTACTCGTTGCTGAATTTGTATATTACAGTAAAACTCGGTTAAGACGAACTCCGAGGGACCCAATATATTAGTTCGTCTTAAGCGAAGTTCGTATTAACAGAGGTCAAGTTTGTCAAACAAGTTTTTTTATTCACAAAACATTTTAAATTTTTAATATAACTAAAAATTTTAATAAAAAATTATGTGACCCTTTCATTGCATTTGCCTTGGTAAACTTTTTTTAATATATTTTGAAGAAAAATATCTGTGGAAAAATTTTTAGATTTGTCAAATTGAAAAATATTTCTAAGGAAAATTTCCAATTTTTTAGAAGTTCGTATTGAACATGGAGAATTGTATGAAATTTATTCTGTTCGACTGTCACAGACAGTTCGATGTAACCGAGGGTTCGTCGTAAGCGAGTTTGTATTAACAGATGTTTTTTATATGAAAATTAATACCAAAATATTGGGACTTTGAAATTAGTTCATATTAACCGAGAATTCGTCTTAACCGAGTTCGTATTAACCGAGTTTTACTGTATATCTTTATACATTTGTTCGATTTGTTTAGTGAGTATGTGAGTGCATGTAGTACGTTCGAAGATGTAAATCAATAGATGTTTTTTAAATGTTTTGGATCATATAAATGTAATCAGCATACAATTCCCAAGCAATAAATTGTCAATCATATTATTTTTGTTATTCTATGTGCAGACAAAGTGCAATTTCGTATTTCTATGAATTAACCCGAAGCATACCATAGTTACCATATGTTATGATTCGGCATTTAAAATTAAAAACAGAGCAGAAGGGTTAGAATAGAGAAATTCCGGCCCTTCTAAATACGAGTACATAAGGATTGCTAAGAAGATATAAACCTCATAACCTTAAATGGGGCTTCAACCAGTAGGAGTTTTTCTTTGTCAAAAACATCGTTTGCTAAAATTGATATACCTACAAATAAATACATATTTTTCATCATCAAATTTAAACTGCTACTTAGTCAATATTGACTAGTTGTAGTTCTAAGTAAATTGTATTTATTAGACCGACTGACTCACGAAAAAAAGTAAAAAAGTGCCTCCTCAAAATAAACCTTGGTTTGTTTTATGATGAATCCCAAAATATTTCGGGTCTAGCACTGAGATCTCACGAGCTGGACCATTTTTAAAAAAGGTACTTTTTTTAGTTTAATTAAATTCATCAAAAAAACATTCTGGTGTATTTTGGGTTAACCATGTAAGTATTTGTATCAAGATATTTGTTTATCATGAAGTACGTACTTTTAGAATGTACTTTTAAATTATCATTATGTAATTTTATCTCAAGTTGTATTACTCGTAAGTATAAATTAAATACAACACAGATACAATACAAAATTATTGACCTAAATTATGATGGAAAATTATAATTGAAAAGTACGACTATTTTTGCAATAAGGATTATTTACATAGATAAAAATAGTTTCCCAATAAACTAAAGAACGATACAATAGTGAATTATCTACCACCTTAAATATTTGAAAACGATATCATATTCCTATAAGATTATAATATAATTTTCGATAAGGTTTGATGACAAAGTATACTTAAAAATATACATTATTTACAAAAAATCAAATAGTTTTCAGAAGCAAATACAATTTATAAAAACTTGCACTTTTTGCAGAGCTTTAAAGAATTAATTCCTTTTTGGAATGAATTCCCAAAAAATTAATTCAATTCTTTAATTCAAGGAACGAATTTATTAATAAAACATAAGCAGGAATTAATTCCTGTGAATGAATTCAAAGAATTCAAATTTATAGAATGAATTCTCTGACCAAAGCACTAAGCATTCGAATTAAAGAATTAATTCACTAAAGAATTCATTCAACACGAGTTAATTCAATTTTAAGTCAAAGAATTCATTCAATTCTAGCTAATTCAATTTTTGGTCAAGGAATTCATACAACTCTAGTTAATTCAACTTTTGGTCAATGAATTCATTCAAGTTAATTCAACTTTTGGTCACGGAATTCATTGAATTCTAGTTAATTCAACTTTTAGTCAAGGAATTAAATTTATTTCGTTTAATTCCCTAAGGAATTAAATTCTTTTCGTTTAATTCCCTAGGAATTAAATTTTTTTGTTTAATTCCCTAGGAATTGAAACTTAAATTCAGGGAATTCAACGAAAAAAATTTAATTCCTTAGGGAATTAAACGAAATAAATTTAATTCCTTGACTAAAAGTTGAATTAACTAGAATTGAATAAATTCCTTGACTAAAAGTTGAATTAACTAGAATTGAATGAATTCCTTGGCCAAAAGTTAAATTAACTAGAGTTGAATGAATTCCTTGTTGAATGAATTCATTAAATTTTATGAAGGAATTAGAAAAAATTTTTTTTTAATTTTTTTGTTTAATTCCCTAGGAATTGAAACTTAAATTCAGGGAATTCAACGAAAAAAATTTAATTTCTTAGGGAATTAAACGAAAAAAAATTTAATTCCTTGACTAAAAGTTGAATTAACTAGAATTGAATAAATTCCTTGACTAAAAGTTGAATTAACTAGAATTGAATGAATTCCTTGACCAAAAGTTAAATTAACTAGAATTGAATGAATTCCTTGACCAAAAGTTGAATTAACTAGAATTGAATGAATTCCTTGACCAAAAGTTGAATTAACTAGAATTGAATGAATTCCTTGACCAAAAGTTGAATTAACTAGAATTGAATGAAGTCCTTGTTGAATGAATTCATTAAATTTTATGAAGGAATTAGAAAAAAATTAATGAATTCCTTTAAGATAAATCGAATGAATAAAATAGGAATTCATTCAATTCCTTAAGTTTGGTCAGGGAATTCATTCCCAAAATATAAATTCAGTTCAAAAAAAGGGAATTAGGGAATTAATTCTTCAAAGCTCTGACTTTTTGCTTCGTTTGGCTAATTATACTCTTTTTTTATTGGGCAATTATTTGCAAAATCTAGGTGAGTTCTACTTTTCTCTTTAATATAACGATTTCATTATCAATTTTTCATCATTCACTTTATCTTAGCTCACTATAAAAGGATTTCGATTTTGCTATTATATATGATAACATTTTCGATATCGAAATCGCCTGGAATAACGATAGTGTTTCGATGTTGGACCAGATTTTAGCGATTTTACTATCGTTATTCCAGGGAATTTCAATAGCGAAAGCGATATCAAAATTCCTTGGAAAAACGATATCATTAGGAATTGTACATTTTAGCACAAAAAATTTATCGTTTTCGTATCACAAGTTTTCGTATCGTTTTCGTATACGACAATAATTATCACCTAGATGATATCGTTTCGTTATTGGTATTTTAGATTACCAATAACCGCATCGTTTCGGTTACCGTCAATGGAAATTGATTTGAAATACAACCAGATTGTTTCCTAAACATCATGTAATCATTGATCATTGATGTAAAACCTATAAATCAAGGATTACGTATGCTATTTCAAAACTGCATCTCTTTTCGTTCTGTCTTCAAATCTGCTAAATATGCATATTTTGTCATTGCGTGCATGAATGCTTAAAAAAGTGCAATTTAATTTCCTGAGATTATGCTAACAATTACCGCATTTTATGCTCACGTTTAAAGTGCAAAATGAAAAGAAAAACAAACGTGTGGAGCTGCCAAAATAAAAATCATTTAACAAAAAAGTTAATGTAGCATAAAAATAAAACGTGTGTATTTACTTCACATGCACTCTTCTTTGGACTCGTACCATGTAAATATGAAATATTTGTACATGTTTAAATAAAACGATTACATTTAGTAAAATATTGTTTTAAATATAATAACCTTTAAATTATAAACGAAAAGGAAATATTAAATACAAATTACTATTAAATTTTATAAATATTTGATGCATTTTAAAAATTTTTTACTTTTTGTATTTCATTTTATTGCTAATTTAATACCAACCATTAAAATCGTAAAATACAAAAATCATAATTAAATTGTATGCGTGCATTGGGGTGAGATTTATTTCTGTTGAATTTTTAATTTTCGAGAAAATGTGAAAACTTTGAATGTCTTTTACAAACACAGTGAAAATAAATAGTAAATGTTTTCAGCTGAATTATTGTCAATTGAGTGATAAAAACAATTAAAATTTGGTTTAGCAATCTCTAAAAATTATAAACGCTATTAATTTTTAAATCGGACTAGACTACGTTTTTGCATTTTCCATGGATATGCTTCATCAGTGATTTTCCATGAAATTGTTTTAATTGTTTGCGCGTTATATTTAGTTGTCAGATTATCTTTATATATGACAATTTTTTCAACAATCATTGGGATAGGAATCGAACCTGCAGTTATTTCTAACATTACAAACTTAATTATACCAAGTTTCTACCGCTTAGCAAGGCCTTGCACTGCATTGAAACTAATTTGTAGTTAATTTTTCTATTCAGCTTTCCGTTACTGTTACAAACATTCTTTTCTTAGATTTTTGCTTATCTTCCATTTTTCTCCGTGTCTCCTATTTCGCTCAAAAAAAAAAACTTGGTAAGTCAACGTTTCTTGACTCAGAAATTTTTTTTTACCAGAAAGATTGCGAAAAAAAATTTGTAAATTCAGAAAAAGTTGTGCTAATAGCTGGTCGATTCCCCTACGTTCGGAAAAAAAGGATTTGTTTTTTGATACCTCCTTGCAAAAATAAATTAGAATTGAAGGTGACGGTGAACTTTTTTTTTGTGGTACGGTCTAATGTACAGACTTCCACATTATAGAATTAAACATCCAATGATGGAATTAAAAATCCAAAAATAGATAAAAAGTAAACAAAATTATAACTCACTGTTGGCACTGAATAATTGTCAAAAAAAAAAAAAAAAAACAAAAAGGGAAATAAAATGTCACTATATCAATGAAACCTTTTTCCTTTAAAAAGCGAAAGGGAGCACAAAAAATTTCGCAATTTAAAATTTAAAAATTAGTTTAGTGTTCTAGTGCACTTCCTGATGCTCTACTAACTATTCCACTGTTTTTTTTGAGTGTACATTAGAGTGGGGCGATTTTTTTGATATTGTGCCATCGATTTTTCGATAGCTTTTGGCATGAGGAAAAAAAGTTCCACTACGACATATCAAAGAAATCATTTTCGAGGCGCCCAAATTTCAATTTTTTGCAATTTTCTAATAAATGCTAGATTAGCGCCATCTTGCGGTGGCTTTTTGAAACAACTTATGAAGTTGTAAACAATATAACATTACAACCTTGCCAAAAAGGCATTACTTATGAATATCGAATAAAAATTTTTTTTTTTCCTCATGCCAAAAGCTATCGAAAAATCGATGGCACAATATCGATTGCTAAATCGACCCACCCTAGTGTACACTGATAGAATTTTCGTTCATAGCATTAATGAATCGATTTCATTAAAATGGATTCATTGATTTCATTAAAATGGATTCATTGATTTAATGAAAAAATTCATTAACTGAATGAAAATTCATTGTTGTTATGAATTTTTTTATTCGGTTTTTTTTTTATTTTTTCATAATTTCATAAAAAAAATTCATTAAATTAACGAAAATTTCATAAAGAAAAAATTTAACTTATAAAATTGATTTCAGGTACAATTTTGCCTCTTTTTGGTTTTCCCTATACAGTAGACGCTCGCAAATTAGAACCGCTTTTTTTTTTGAGGCAATTCTAATTTCTGAATTATTCTAATTTCTGGACGTTTTTTTTTCGTTTCGTTTCCAATGATAAAGTGTTTTTTTTACGTTTATTTAAAATTTTAAATGATACACTTTCACTATTTAATAGAGACTGCCAAATAATATGTACACGCGTATCAAATTTCACAAATAAACTAGCCAAAAATGTACATAAATGCGACAAAAAAAAAAAACAAATAGGGAAAAACATATATAATTTGGTGATTCGCCTTTTTAGTTTTACTTTATTCAAACAGAATAAAAATAAATTGGGGATTTCCTGTGTATTCAAATAACCAAAAAAAAAAAACGCTCAGAAATTAGAATTTTAAATTCGAATTTCAGAGCGTTTAATGTATTGCAAACATTGATTCTAATTTCTGGACGTTCGAATTACTGAAAGCTCTAATTTGCGAGCGTCTACTGTATATGTGTTATTTTTGGGCTAAACAAAGAGACCCTCATCTCGGGAGTTATATCGGCTTTAAGAGAACAAGTTGAGTTTAGGGGCACAGGCACGATTTGTTCTCCCATATAGTACTTTTTGGGCTGAATAGGAAATTTTTTTTTGTCGGAGACCCCTATTTGGGGTCAAAGTTAAAACATGGACTTGCCCGTATCTCCGCTACTTATTATCGGATCAATATGACAATATGAGCATCATTGGAAAGGTAATTGAAATGGCTTTAATATAACATATTTACTAACCCATTACGAGCCGATTCCAGTTTTTTTTTATTAATGGTATGATTTGTTTACACATAATTGCATCTTAGATCAACTTTTGCTTTTAACACTTAAGCCCGGTATTTTGTTCATACTTTTGCGAAAAAAGCTGTCAAACTCAATATAAAAAAAATTATTTTTCACTTACGTGGAATTGTTGCGAAATCTATAAAACGCTTCATTAAAAATATGAACAAATCATTATACTAATAATAACTTCACGTCTTATTGAAATAATTTCATTAAGTCTATGCTAAAATAAAAAATATTAATGAAATTATTTCATAAAAGTAGTGAATTTAATTCATTAAACACATGAAACTTTCATAATGTTAATCTTAAAATTAATGAAAAAAATTCATATATTCTATGAAACTTTTATTAGAGCAATGAAAACATTCATTAAAATTGATTTAATGAAACATGTTTCATTAATTCAATGAAACCGTTCTTTGGGGACTTTCCAATGAAAAAATTCATTGTATTAATGAACAGATTCATTAATACTATGTACAAAATTCTATCAGTGTAGGCAATGGAATTTATGTAACCTCAAAAAACATTTTCCGACCACAACATTCCTCAGTTAACTTATTTTATAAAGTAGCTTTCTGAATAGGTGTCTGCCTAATAAATACACTCAAAAAAGTTTGTCGGTGGAATCTATTGAAAATGACACTTAAAACAAAGGCATATGCAGTTAAAAAGCGACAAAAGTATTTACCTTTATAATAACTCAAAATTTATTTATTTTTTAAAAAATAACTAACAAATACATTAAAAATAGCTAACAAATTTTTATTACAAAAATTTTATAACTAACTATAACTATATAAAAGCGTATTTTGTTAAAAAAAAAACTAATTTTTTCTTTCAATTATAAAATGATGTGTAATGGCTTCGTCGTACTTGACATCTGAAGTAAAAGTTCCAAACCGTTCTCCAGCTATTCCCTTTTGATGCAATAAAATTTTCCTAATTTAATTTGCAAACTAAGAAAAAATATATCAATAATAACAAATATATACTAAACAAGAATTTAAAAAAAATCAACGAAATTTTTTGTTTTTTAAATAACCAACAAAAATAACGGTTTTCTGTAAAATTACTGTTTTGATAGTTGTTTATTATGATATTAAAAATAACTACTTTAAAGCACTGTTACGAAATTACAGTACTAGTACAGTACAGTATTAGTTGGTTTCTTAAACAACTATCACAACAGTTGTTTTGAATTTATCTTTAGAAAAACAACTGTAATAATAGTTAAAAACCACACCTACTGATTACTACACAAACAACTGTTATGTAATAACTGTAAAACTTTTTTGAGTGTATGCATTGTGCATTACTTTGAAGTAATAAAAAAAGTATAAATATGCAATTGTACAATTTTGTTATTAATTCAAATAGGAATTTGTTGTTTGCTTAATGAATAAATATTAAAATATAACGGCTTTTTATTATTATTATTATTATATACAACCAAGTATATGTATATACGCACACACATTCACATAATAAACGAGTAAAAATGTTAAAGTCGGGCATGCCGACTATACAATACCCTACACCAGTCTGGTTAAAAGCCAACTAATGTTTGGATCCGAAATTCGAATGGGTTAAAATGAGGCTTGTGTCAAAATTTTCTATAATCTGAGTCAGCGCACCAAATTTCATTAAAATATCTTAATATCATGGACCGATGTTCACCAAAATCAATAGGCTTCGTCCTTGGGCCAAAATAGGTCTGTGTACCAAATTTCATCAAAATATCTTAATATTTGCGACCTGCAGCGTATAAACAATATAATTTTGGTGGGACCCTTAAATGGCACTAGGTCTAAACATGGACCGATGTTCACCAAAATCAATAGGCTGCGTTATTGGGCCAACATAGGTCTGCGTACCAAATTTCATCAAAATATCTTAATATTTGCGACCTGTAGAGTGCGCACAAGATTGCATGGACAGACAGACAGACGGACGGACAGACGGACACCGTTAAATCGAAATAAAAAAAAATTCTGAGCCGATCGGTATACTATAAGGTGGGTCTACGACCAATATTTTTTGGTGTTACAAACATCACCACAAACTTATAATACCCTGACCACATAATGCTGTAGGGTATAAATATTACATACAATAGTAATACCAAGAAGACTATAAGTTCAGGAGCGGCAATTCTTATCGAACCGAACATTGGATGCAACATCGGACAAAAAGGTTCGATAGAGACAACATGGAGTCATAATGATGGCATAGACGAATAAAATTGAACTTTTCGTTGAAAAAAGTGAAAAGGTAGAATAAAGTAGCACAAAATTTTCAAAATTATGAGAAAAAATAAGAAAATTATCGGTAATAAAAACAAGTAAACAATTTTATAATTTATGAAATATATGAAATTTAAAATTTGCCGCATTTTCATTATTATTCCACTCTTTTTTATTCATTTTGAATTTCAATATTTTCTTATTTTTTAAACTATATTTTTCTTTGATTTCTTATTTTTATTATTATTTTTTATTTCTGACAATTTACCATCAGTTTTCGTGCTTCTCGGTTCGACTGTATAACACCACTTCCATTTTTCCTGCCGACGTTGTTTTCGATGTCTCGCCCGATAAGTATTAGGACCCCTAAACTTATGGTCTTCTTGGTAATACAAACATGCACTAAATGTATTTCCATAATCAACACCATCATCATTATTGTTATAAAAAATATTTATACATTTTTATACATTTTTATACAATAAGCATTAGTAAATTTACACACCCCATCACATAAATAAGGAACACATTTTCGAATTATAGATCTTTTTACTCCAAGGAATTGGAAATATGTCCCGAAATAAAAAATATATTTTGAGCAGAATATTGATTTTACGTATGAGATTTTATTAAATTCAAACATAACATCCCATGTAAAAATCGAATTATATATGAACATACTTGATCATACATTGACTTGGCCATTAGACCGTACCGCAAAAACAGTTCGCCGTACACCCTACAATATGAAGTATTTTTGCAAAGTTGCCTACGTTCGGCAACCAAAAAGTAAAAAAAAATTATACTGGGTTTATCGAAAAACTTCCTTAGCAGAAGTTTAATGATTTTTTGGGAGCTTTAATTTTCTGACATTAGGGTGGTACATTAGGGGGTAGCAACTGAGATCTGGTGGGTAACTACTAGAATAGGATACTTGAGGTCAATGGCTCTAAGAGCAAAACACTGGTATCCTCGAGAGAAAAACATGGATGTATCATACTTTAAGATCCGACTGTAAATGTCAAGGATATAACGAAAAATGTAAAATGGCAACCCCTACGTTCGGCAAAAACAATTTTTTTTAAAACCTCCTTGCAAAAATAATTTAGATTGTTTGGTGTACAGCGAACTTTTTTTGAGGTACGGTTCATATATGACCATATTATGTATAAATCTGGCAGATCCATAATGGAGGCAACAAATTTAATTTTAGTCCTATGAAACTGGAATTTTGTCTTAATGTGATCTTTAGGTCACTGATTCTAAGCAATTAGATTTTGAAAATGCATAAAAATACGAAATTATTGTGAAAATAACGAAAAGTTTCGTAAAATAAGCCATTTTTCGTTTATTTTACAAAAATTGTCGTTAATTTTTTTTTTTGTAATTTTATACATAGATTATTATCAGTGTAAAAATATTACTCAGTTGTCTCCTACAAATGCAGGCCATTTTGTTGATATTAGGAAAATAGCCTTACGCGAAAAGGAACTGGTCACCAGACACGTCACGTGGCCAGTTATTGGGGAGTGGATTAATGCTTGGTTCGATTAATTTATTTGAAAAGCATCGCTGAATTTAACATGAGCTTGTCTTAGGAGGGGCTCAATTGCTCCTTGTGACATGTTACAGGACTGACGCAAAAGAACCGGTCTCAGGACTGAAGCAAAAGTACTTCTCACAGGACAGACACAAAAGAACTTGTCATAATACTGACGCAAATGAACCTATCGCAAGACTAACCTAAAATAATCTGTCACAAGACTGACGCAAAAGAACCTGTAACAAAACTAACGCATGAGAACCTATCACAGAACTGAAGCAAAAAAACCTTTTGTAATTTTTTTTTAATAATCAAATTTTTCCTATTAATTAACATGTTGATTTCTTTGGAAAGGTGATAGAGAAGAGTTGAAAGGTGGTGAAAGATGAAGGTCTTCAAATATGGCAACACTGTAATTGCGCGGGATGTTGAATTTAAGAACAGTTGTTGTGCGCCATCTGATGGTGAGTTTGCGAACTTTGTTGAAGCTGTTTAGTTCATAGCCCTGTTATATTATTTTACTTCGGTGGGGTTAACAGCTATAGGAACACCGAATGTGGACTCTGCGATATATAAGAGGGATAAAAAATCATACATATTATTTTTCCCAAGGACCCAAAATAATTATTATCAAAATTTTTGGAACTGAAAAAATTGCTCAATTTTAAGAAATATTTTTAAAAATTGATTCATAATTATTACTGGCAATATCAAAAAAAAATTCGTCGCCCAAAACTATTTTCATCCAATTTCTATTTATACCCTACACCACTATGTGGTCAGGGTATTATAAGTTTGTGCTAATGTTTGTAACACCAAAAAATATTGGTCCTAGACACACCTTATAGTATACCGATCGGCTCAGAATTTTTTTATTTCGATTTAACGATGTCCGTCTGTCCGTCCGTCCGTCTGTCTGTCTGTACATGCATTCTTGTGCGCACTCTACAGGTCGCAAATATTAAGATATTGTGATGAAACCTAGTACACCGACTTATGTCGACCCAAGGACGAAGGCTATTGATTTTGGTTAACACCGGCCCATGTTTAGACCTAGCGCCCATATAAGGGTCCCCCCAAAATTGGTTCGCTGACTCACATTATAGAAAATTTTGACACAAGTCCCATTTTAACCCATTCGAATTTCGGATCCAAACATTAGTTGGCTTTTAACCAGACTGGTGTAGGGTATTGTATAGTCGGCATGCCCGACTTTAACCTTGTTACTCGTTTTTTTATTGCTTTGTAATAATTTTTTTCTTATTTATAATTATTATGTTGCAAGTAATATTTATTTTATGTGTTTGATTATTCCAGTTTCTAAGAAATATAAAAAATAATTTCTTATATAAAAACTATTTAATTTTAAAAAATGGCAACATTTTTCGAATAAATTTTAATTTAGATAATAGATAAATTGGGAATACTTACAATTAAACTTATCTTTAAAGAAACCTTTATAAAATTATTAACCTAATAGTTATTTAATTAACTTTGATTCCGTTTGGCCACTTTTAGCGCGCCATATGGTGGCAAGCCACGTTTGGCCACGATCACTGTCATGAAAAAGCTTTATTAAATCTCAAATATATAACTTTATAAAAAATTGTTCAATTGGGTAACTCTTTCAAATAGAGGATTAAAATATTTATTGAAGTGTAAAATAATTATGAATAACTAAAAAAAATTTCGTTGGCCATAACTATTACCAGTCAAGAAATAATATATTAATTGGAGACAAATAATTATGGGTAAGAAAAAAAAATAATAAAAATTAAACTATAATTAAGGAGTGAGATCATAAAAATGTCAACACACATAAAGTTAAATAAAAAATTTATTAAATGAAATTTAATACAAAATCAAACAACAGAAACCGCATGGAATTCTAACCACTACGAACAAAGTTATCCACTTTTTTCGGAAACCCTCCTATTAAGGCTTTTATGGTAGTTTCTCTCACCTTTTTAGAGCAGGTGGTCCATCTACGTTTGAAATCTTGCATATCCTGGGAGACATTTTTTGTGCCCTTTAATTCTCTTTTAACAAGAGCCCAATATCTCTCCACTGGCCTGAGCTCCGGGCAGTTTGGTGGATTTGCCTCTCTTGGGACAAAAACCACATTATTATCATTATACCACTCCAGCGCTTTCTTGCTGTAGTGACAAGATGCTAAATCGGGCCAAAAGTAAGTGGATACATTGTGCTGACTCAAAAATGGAAGAAGTCTCTTCTGCAAACACTCCTTGATATAAATTTCGCTGTTTATAGAGCCAGATGTCACAAATGACTGGCTTTTTCCTGGCATACTAAGAACTTTTCAGGGAATTTCGTTTGCTTTTTCGACCTAAATTTTTCCGCAACATTTCCTCGAACATCGGAAACACAAAATTCTTGACCAGGGAGCTGCGAATAATCAGCCAGGACATAAGTTTCGTCGTCCATTACACAACAGTTGTATTTTTGTATAAAATTTGATTTCACTTTTCGAGCTCTGGTTTTGGCCTCCAAATTTTTAAAAGCGTTTCTATCGGGAACTTTTTGAACTTTGTAGGACTTTAGTCCTGCCTTACGTTTCACTTTACGTACAAAAAAGTCCGAGCATTTTTCTGCCAGATGTGTTAGGAGTTCTCTTAAGGATGCTTTTAACTTTATATGCCTTACCAATGTTACGATAACCATTCGTTGTTCCTGTTACCGGCTTCCACTCAATTGTTAGGTGTTCCAGATACCTTTTTACCACTTTTGAAACTGTTTAGCGGCATACATTAGTTTCGTTGGCAATTTTTTTATATGTCCATGTTTGGTTTTGTTGAAAATATTTAATTATTTTTGAATGCACTTTTCTTCCATCGTCCATTCTGTAAAAAATTGCTAATTAAAACTCATGATGTAAATCAATTTATTAACTGACATATTTTAAAATGTAAACTGCCGAAAAAAATTATGAGAAGCTTTAAACCAAAGTTATAGGCTAAAATGTGTGTTAACATTTTTATGATCTCACTCCTTATTATTTTTAAGAATTATCCAATAAAACTTATAACTCAATTCGTATAAAATTTGCCACGTATTATTTGGTCCACATCTTATTTGAGAGAAAATCGGGTAGTTGTTAAAAATAATTCGCTGTTTATATGCGATTAGAGAAAGTTTTCTATGGTATTTGGTTACCTTGGAACAATATTTTTATAATTTGCAATATTAGACAAAAGTTAATATTTTCATATTTGATTATTCCATGTTTTGTTATATAATGTCTTTACTTAAGTGTTGCAGAGTGTGGTGTAATGAATATATTAATATACAGACATAAATGTTTATGTGAATATGTTCGTGTGTTTCGCATGCTTTTATTGAAAACTACATTTTTATGTTTATTTTTATTACTATTATTTTTTTTTTTACTCATATTGCATGCAAATTTGTTAACAGATTTTCCTTTTAATATGCAGTATTTGTTAGATGTTAGTAACGGTGTTTTGAAGGCCTTATCACTTGGTGAGACAATTGAGGAATGAACGAAAATAAGGATATACATAAAGAAATATCTATAGGCCTAGAGCACATTCATCCCCGTGCAAATTTTTGTAAAAAAAAAACTGAGAAGAAACTACCCAGTTGTGTAACCCGCAAATTTTAACAAAACTCGGTTATGTTGTAGAGGGAAATAAATTAATAGGGGTTAAAAAAATGTGGTAACAAATGTCACCGTTTTTGTATTAAAAAATGTCTGAAACTCACGAAACTTACACTTACAATATTATGTAGCTAAAGACCACTGCAAATGTATTTAAAAACAAATGAAGCTTCTCCTGAAAACAGCACCACTAACATTTCAATGAATTCACCTTTTGTTTCCATTTGATTTTGACTGTTAATGAAATCCACCCCAAAAGATATCGAAACAAATGTTTTTACTTACAAGAATAACTTGCGATATAGTAAAACTGACTGTAATTACAATTGTTTGTAAATGAATGATCAAAAAATTACCTACCAAACAGTAAAATTAACTGTTTTACAGTCGTTTTCTTAAGTATTTGCAGGTAATTTCAAAACTGAATGGTTTAAAATTAGCCATATTCAAACAAAAATTGCAAAACATCACTAGAATGGAAAAAAATCGTCAAAATTAAAAAATCGCCAAAGCTGAAAAAATCGCTTAAATTAAAAAAAAAAAAAAAAACAGTAGAATAATAAAAAAAAACGCTATAATAGAAAATCATCATCAAAATTAAAAATAAATATCAATAAAACTAAAAACTAGCTGAAGTTAGAAAAAATTCGGTGGAATATAAAAAATCGCTAAAAATATTAAAAACACTAAAATTTAAAATTCGTTGATGTTAATAAAATTTCTTGAGTAGTTAAACATGTCGAAGTTGGAAATCAATACAAATTAACAAAGACTAAAATTAAAGAAATCGCTAAAGTTTAAAGAAATTATTGGGTGCATAAATTAAAAATGCGGGATTCACAACAAATGGCGAATCTTTTACATATGGTTTGTGTCTTTAATAGCTTATATGGCATTTTGGAGGGTAAAGTGTATCGTTTATTCTCCATTAGTCATTGAACGAAATATTGTAAACAACAAAGTTTTTTTTTTGCTTCGACAATGGTTTTGAATAGTTTTGATCAATGTATTGTAATTATACACGATTTGAAAGGAAAAGCTCTCAAAGTTATAGATATATACCCAGTAGGGATGCCAATCGGGATTGATATTTGAAAATCCCGGGATTTTCGGGACTACGGGATCCCGGGATTTTACGGGATTTCGGGATTTAAATTTTCCTTTATTTGTAAAAATTTTTATGTTATGTAACTAATTTTTTTATAGAATAAAGCGTTTTATAATTATTTAATAGCTGTTAATTAATAATGTGGTACATTTTATGAATATTGAAACATCTCAGTCAGAAATTGACAGTGGTACAAAAAATCAAGTAATTGCATACCACTGGGTAACCGCGATGTTACACTCATTTGGGACGCTTTGCCAGCGTTTGCAAAAATCGTTTTGCCAGTATTTGTTTTACAAAACATCACAGCAGGGCAAAAAAAAAGATACATATGAACTTTTTTTAAATTTTATTTTGGAAAATATAATTCCAAACCACCTATTTATTGGTTTTGGCAGCGTTTTGCCAAAGTTAAAAATTTTGTTTCTCCAGTACTTTTCCGGCGCTTTTTGAACTACCGGTCCTTTTGTCTATTGGCGTTATCATATTCGAAATGGGAAAACAATTTTTGTCAGTACTTGTACTGTTAAAATACCTTGCCATCGCTTTCCCGTTTGTATTTTTCTGGCTTGGATAATATATGAAGGACTGTCATTAAGTACACTTGCGCCCAGTATTTTGTAAGCAGATTTTAAAACAGATTCGTTGCGATAACCTTGCCCACTAAATCGTGTAATTACAGCAACAAAGTTATTTGGTTATCGTTATCATATGTTTTCATGGAAGAATTCAAACTTACAGTCCCAGCCAAAACTTACAGTGCCAGTTTCAGAAATCGAATTTCGCTTGGAAGAATAAATCGGTATAATAACAAACAAACTTGATTTTTCGCATGTAGTACTCAAAAACTTAATATTGTTTACCAAAATTTCAAATTTTTCTGCAAAGTCTTTGCATAGTTTACTCGAATAATCTACTTAATTTATAATTTTACCAATATCTTGGCATCAATTTCTTATTAATATGAGAAAATGCAAGAAAAAACTTATGTAATCTAAAATTGCTCACTTTGTTTATTTGCGTTTATATTAATATTAAAAAATAAGAAAATCCCGGGATTTTTGAGAAATAATCCCGGGATTCGGGATTTTGCCAATCCCGAAAATCCCGGGATTTCGGGATTCGGGATTTCCCGTTTGGCATCCCTAATACCCAGCAAAAAAAAAAACTGGAAGTCATGCTAAACAAACAACTTCTTTCACTACTTCGAAAGTATCAGTTAGTGTATTTTTACTGTTCTTTTAGAAGTAATTCAGAACAACTTCAAAAAATCACTTCTTTCATTGATTCCAACATATTTCTTCGTATATTTTTACAGCATTTTTAAAAGTAATTCTGAACAACATCCAAAAACTTACTTAAGTATGGCTTCTAAAATATAATTGCTATAGAACTGATCCTAAAAGCAGGTTGTGATAAAGCTTATTTCCAAACAGATGATCGCCGGTTCGATTCCCGGCAGGAACAATATTTTTTTAGTTTTTTTTTTGAAATTTAAATTTTTTGTTAATATTTATAATTAATTTGTTTAAATTTAATATTTTTTTTTAATTTTTTAATTTTTAAAAAAATATAAAATAAAAATTATTGAAAATCGCTTTTTATGTACCTGTGAAAACAGTACTGGAAAAATACGGAATTGCAGTACACCTTTTGCACTTGTTTAATAAGTACTTTTATTGAAGAGCATAAAGCACAATATCTCTCAATAACAAAGTGGTGTTTTTGTGACAGTCACCTTTCTTGTCAAAAAATAACCCAGCGGTAGAGAGCTAGACCAAGAAGCATATATAACTAGGAGATACAATCGCTATCGGATCGCACCCGAACAGAAAATTATTACCTTGTCCGACAACGCCATAATATTCTCTGACAACTCTCACAACACCACAATTTTCTTGCCGATATCCGGCCCGATATGCGATTCGATGGCGATTATATCTGCTAGCTATATATGATTCTTCGCTAGACTATCAATCTTGAGGTCACCAGTTCGATACCCGGTGGCGGCAATAAAAAAATTTGTAAAATAAAAAAGAAATTTTTTTTTTTTTAACTTTTAATTGATTAAAAAGGGTTTCCTTTGCACTCATTCAAAAAGTACTGAAAAAATTTAGAAGAATATTAAATCATTAGTGTTTCTGTTAGAAAAGAAATACATCTAAATCATTAATTGTAATGCTTTTTCTACTGCCTTGGCATCTCTTTTTTTACTGGGTGTATATATAATTTGATATAGTAAAAGTAATTGCAACATCAACAAAGTACAGCCTGAAAAATAAAGTACTTAATGTTCTATAATACATAATACGTATGTTTTTATGATAATTCTTTGTACATGTGATGCATTCAATAACATTTAAATTTAATGCATTTTTATAATGCAATATTATTTTAGAGTTGTTATCGTAGCTGTTTAAAACACTTTGTTGTTACACTGTATCCAGCATATATAATTGATAGTAGAATTTCCTACTCGACTTTATTTGAAACATAAACCACATTTTTTGAACACAAACTGTTGAGTTTTTAGCTCCGGTGTCATATTCTACATTTCGAAACACATTTTTAAGCTGGAAAATATTAGCGCATTTCACACCGCTCATAGGGCCCGTGTAAATTTTTTGACGAAATTCGGTAGAAAAATGCATTATTGATTACTCCATAAGCGATTCTTTAAGTTTTTGTACTTATATCCCGTCCTAAATTTTTTTCAAAATTAAAATTTTTGGATTTTGTTAAAGTAAATATCTGCACTAAGACAACAGATTTATTGTCAATCGAATGATGTGGTTGTTGCAATCAAATTTTATTATTATTATTATTAAGGCAACCGAAATTATGTTACCAATTACTATTGTCGCAACTGAGTTCCTGTTTTCACAACACAAAAATTCGGTTTCCACAACCGAACCATTCGATTAGTAACCTTCCCCCCTTTTTCAAATGTTTATTGGGAATCGGCATAGGAAACCATGTAAATCTTTCATTTTAGGTATAGAATATGTTCATCGAACTTATGTAAAACACTACGAGGAACATTTTTGTGGAACACTTTAACCTTCTAGCTCTTCAATTAAAGGGACTTGTTTGGCCCCTTTTTAAAAAGGTACAAAAAAGACCTGTACGTTGAAGAGTTAGAAGGTTAAAATGTTCCACAAAAATGTTCCTCGTAGTGTTTTACATAAGTTCGCTGAACACTTCCTATACCTAAAATGAAAGATTCACATGGCTTCCCCTTAAAATCCAGGATTGTTGGATATTTGGGCGCCAATTTTGAATAAGTTCACACATTTGAAATTTTGACTTATTTCTGGCATTGAAGTTAAATTTTCAACTTTGATGTCTTCATAGACTCATAGCAGAATTTCACAAATATTTTTGTGGATTATTTTAACCCTCTTTTCTTGTTTTTCATCTCATTTTCCTTGTTTTTCATCTCATTGAAACGTGCCGTGACCATGGAATTGGCCACATGTGCTTATAAAACGGACTGTATAAAAATCAAAATTTTAACGAATTTTTTAATCATGACCTTGGAGACAGTGTACTATGAACATTTATATTTTGTTAGAATTGCTAATGTAGACATTATTTTTTTTATATGTGTGTGGTGCATTTAAATAAGCCTGCTTAACGGTAAAAGACTACGGACTTAATAACTTGTGATATGCAGGTGTACTTATAGCAGGATTAAGTGTGAGAATGTAAAGTAAGATGTAAGAGTAATATTAAAATAAATAATAAGCTTTGAGAAAAAAACTATGGTCCTTACTATAAAAGAGTATTTTAAGTTTAAAGTCGACTTTATTTTTAAAAATATGGCTTTGTTCATTTTGTGTATAAAAACCCTATAAAAATATTTATGTTTTCAAATATTTTGAAAGAAAAACCACGTGGAAAGAAAATCCACCACCCCAAAAAAGTGACCCCAGCGCACAGACATTCGGCTTATCGGGCAGTGACCCACAGGAATTCCTATAATCATACTAAAACCGCTTACTAAACCATGAATAGTCCTAATTCTCACTGCAATAGGCATCGGCCGTAGGGTTGGATATATCCTTTAATCGGTCAAATCCGCTCACCTTGCCCTTGTCTCCCTATATGATATTTCGTATATCATGCCGAATAGCTCCCACAATGGAATTAGGACATTCAACTATAGACATCCATTTATGGACAACATGCCTGGGCTCCAAGTTAGCCAGACCTAGAACCAGAACAATCCGGCCAACACGTAGAGAAAAGATGCGTTTACAATATGATCACGTCTATAAAACTATGTTCCCTACTCCCATGCATGGTTGTTGCAATCATATTATTAATGTATTAATTATACTTTACAAATGATGTGGTCGTCTATAATCATTCTATAGTTAAAATCTCTCTTTTTTTCGGTTATCATATTTTTCTCTCGACTACAATCATATATTATCTGTACAGCCATATTCCTGTCTTCGAATTACAATCATATTGATATTTGTATTTAGAGATATCATGTTAACAATCATTGGCATGTTTTCGAAAACTATAAGATGGTCAGTATATTTTTTATAAGCGTCATCGATCACCTAGCCTCATTCTTGTTGGAGATTTTGTGAAAAAGAGTTATAAGAAGCAATCAAAACAAAAGAATAGAAAAATAACTTATTGGCATTCATTTTAATAGTGACATTTTTTGTGGAAGAAAGAATTCAGTATAAACAGGAAGCTTCTAATTAGATTGTACCTTAAAGTGCTTCGTGTTGTAAAATAAGTAAAAAGCGATAAAAAAATGATTTATTTTTTAATTTTTGTGCTCACGTAGAAAAATTATTGTTGAAGAGCGTCCAAAATAAGGAGTGTTACAGCTTTTAGTTTTGTGGGAAAGTCAAACTGAAAAAATTGGAGAAAATTTAAGAAAATGTAAAGAGTGTGCGAAGTAATCATAATATGTTCCCAGTTATCATAATATGATTCTAAGTGATCACAAAATTTTCGACATGATAATAACATGATCATTAGGAATATATTATGATTAACAAGAAAATATTATGATCATAAGGAACATATTATGTTGACTTTTGGATGTATTGTGAAATTTTATTCTTAACGATATGGAAGTCTGTTCTAGTATTTAATTTCTTACCGATAAGCAGTACCTATATCTAAGACCTCTGTATATCTTTAGTATCATATTTCCTGGTCTTTAATTTCATAAATTACGATTTTACCGTGCTCTTTACAATTCTTATTCATAAAATTATTTTGGTGGATTCAAACATTTTTTTCGTTTTTATTTGACTTTAATCTCAATAAAATATTAAAATTTTCAATTAGTCCTCTTGCGTTTCGAAAAACCTTTTAGTCGATACTAAATAAGTATATAGTAATATCATATATGTATTTATATCAATTTATACAAGCCAATGCTTTTATTCACTACTCCATACACATTTACCTGCATTTTATGTTTTAATACGTATTGTTTTATATTTATGCCAATATACGTTCAACATAATTTATTTGCATGCAACAGTAGTTTTCAATAGTGTTTCAACAGTTTATTCATTCCTCTGTTTTATTATTTTTTTTTTTTTTGAAGTATGTTTGTACTTCTTTTAAATAATATTCCTGGCAAAAATACACTTTTCTTTGCATCTGAGGACCTGTACTATTTAAATACATTTATACATCCACATAATTAGAGTGGGGCGATTGTTTTTTTTTTTTTTTTGCCATAAACAAAATTTATGTTATTACAGGGTTTTCCAGACATCATAGTGTGGTAGTATGATCAATAGAGTGGGACGAAGTTAAAGAAAATTTTCATTACTAAAGTTTCACCATTGATACAAAGTTGAGGATAAATACAATTTTGAAAATCGGTTAATATTTTCTGTCTCCAGTAAGCGGTTTAACTTTTCGGTTTAAAAAAAAAAATTGCCTAAATTCCTAAGAAGCTATAGAGTTAACTAATATCGTGTGGTACATTGTTTTTAGTTGATTTTGGTACGACAAATTCGAATATGCCAAAATCAAAAATTGAATTTCTCCCCGATATGAAATATTTTTTCACAACTTTTTTTCAGTAGCATGACTTTAAAATCGAAAATTTTTCATTTCGGTTTACTCTGTTGACAAAGTTTAACTTTCATAGTTTATAAAATTTTAAGAGCTGTTTACACCCTACTCCTCTTCGTTGACCGGCTATAATAAGTTTGTGCTGATGTTTGTAACAAAAAAATTATTGGACCTGGGCCCACCATTTAGTATATCGATTGAATAAGAATCACATTTTGGAGGCGATGTCCTTTTATCATCCACACTAAAACATGTTGGAATCGGTTCTAAAATCAGTTATAGAACTGATTATGGGACAGAGAAACCTTACGTTTTCATTCCCAGGAATTAGTTCCAGACTCTGTTCCGTGGAACTGGTTGTAGAAATACCAGCTATAGAATATTTATATAAAATATATATTTTAAATTATTGTACGGCAACGCAGGAAAAATTATTTTTAAAAACTATTTCCCGGCAAGAAAAAAGGAACGAAAAAGCCGTAGAAAAGGCACTGCAATTAATTATCTAGATGTACTTCTGCTTTAACAGAAACACTAATGATTTTAATATTGAGTTTTCATGGGAGAGGAGTACTCCCAATTCAACATTTCTTCAGTACTTTTTAAACAAGTGCAAAGGAAACTCTTTTTCATCAATTAAAAGTTAAAAAAAAATCGCAAAAAAAAGAAAAATTATATATTTTATATTTTGTAAAATATTTTCTTTATGGCCTCAACCGGACATTTTGACAAGTGCATAAAAAGCAAATTTTCATCGTTTTCATTTTACATATTTTTAAAAATTAAAAAATATTGAACTAAAAAAAATCGAATTATAAATATTAAAAACAAAAACGTTAAAAATGTTGAATCCGCCAGGAATCGAACCCGCGATCATCTGTTTCTAAATAAACTGTATCAGAATCCCTTTTTAGGATCACTTTTACAGCAGTAATGCTTGAGAAGCAATAATTAAGTGTTTTTTGGTTGTTATTCAGAATTACTTTTAAAAACAGCTGTAAAAATATACTAGTGGGCCCTTCGAAGGCAATAAACGAAGTTATTTAACTTAAATCGAGTACACACGTTTCATAAAAACAATTTAAAATAATTGACTTAAATTAAGTACATTTTTACTTACATTCAGTAAGTTTTGTCTTAAATTTTTTGGAATTTTAGTAAAATTTAGTATGTGTTTTACTCAAGTCAAGTGTTCTTAAATTTTAAGACACTTGAACTTGTACACTCAGGGAATTATGTAGGTAAAATCGACTGAAAATGATAGTTAAAATAACTGAATTTGCAGTTAAAAAGGTGTACACAATATTTGCACTTAAATCAACTGTAATATGAAGTTATTTTTAACTATTAAAAATCAACTTATAAATGTTGTTAAAACAACTACAAATGCAATTAAAACAGCATACATGCAAATTATTGTAAAACGGTACAAACAACTACAAATGCAGTTAAAATAACATAAACAAAAATTATACTACATTTAAACTTAACTAAAAACGAGTAAAAAGGTTAAAGTCGGGCATGCCGACTATACAATACCCTACACCAGTCTGGTTAAAAGCCAACTAATGTTTGGATCCGAAATTCGAAAGGGTTAAAATGGGGCTCGTGTCAAAAATTTCTATAATGTGAGTCAGCGCACCAAATTTCATTAAAATATCTTAATATTTGCGACCTGCAGTTTGTAACCAAGCCAATTTTGGGGGGACCCTTATATGGGCACTAGTTCTAAACTTGGACCGATGTTCACCAAAATCAATAGGCTGCGTTATTGGGCCAATATAGGTCTGTGTACCAAATTTCATCAAAATATCTTAATATTTGCGACCTGCAGCGTATAAACCATGGGCACATTATATGGGCACTAGGTCTAAACATGGACCGATGTTCACCAAAATCAATAGGCTTCGTCCTTGGGCCGACATAAGTCCGTGTACCAAGTTTCATCAAAATATCTTAATATTTGCGACCTGTAGAGTGCGCACAAGAATGCATGGACAGACAGACGGACGGACGGACAGACGGACATCGTTAAATCGAAATAAAAAAATTCTGAGCCGATCGGTATACTATAAGGTGGGTCTAGGACCAATATTTTTTGGTGTTACAAACATCAGCACAAACTTATAATACCCTGACCACATAGTGGTGTAGGGTATAACTAGTAATTTTTGATAACTAATTGCAGAAACTATTAATTATAGAGATACGAAATAAAAACTTACACTACTCACCGATAGAGGGCGCTGAAATTAAGTATTACCTAAGCAATTATTTAGTATCAGCTGAGCTTATATTTTAAAACTCAATAATAGCTAAAACTGCTCAAAATAAGCAAAAAACTAGCTCGGAATATATTTAAATAATAAAATTTGAGATATCCGATTGTTGTTTGTTATTATTATTTAAATTTCAATAGAAAAAGAAAATTGTCAATTTTATGAAAAAAGTGCCATCTAGTGACAACGATATTTTTATAACTTATTATTTTTTTTGATGATGGCATACCCCTGACTATTTGTATTTACCTGTCAAATTCCACAAAAATTTCAAATCAAAAACAAAAAGTTTTAAAAGCTACTAGTTTTTGGTTGTAGCGTAATTTGGGTTTTATTGTAAAAATGTTAAAGCTCATTGGTTTTGTTAGTTAAATTTACTGCCTAAATTACTAACGCCAGTTATTAATTTAATAAAAACAAATTTATGTAAATATACTTAATTTTAGTCTTGAATTAATTTAAAATTAATAGAGAAAAAGTTATAGTTAATATCACTTTTATTGTTCACTATTAATATGTTGTTTTAGATGTCTGCCAGCGAGGGATGAAATGTTGTTTATTTGGGTTGCTTTTCTCTCCAGATAGAAAGGGATGAAAATATTAAACAGGTGAAAGAAAATAAAAATAAATACAATATTTTTTTAATATTCCCATAAATAAATATATAATTTATATTATAAAACTTATCTTAATATTTTATAAAATGTATAACCTTTTTCCGTATTACTCGTCTTCACTCCTTAGCGTTGTTTTATGACTAAAGACACAAGAGAAAACATGTTCTTCTCATATTCTCTCACGAGAAATTTTGAAACAAGCGCCATAATATTTTTGTGTGATTCGTACACACACACACTGGAATATTGAAGTATTTGTAACAAAATTCAAAACAACTGCATAAAATAATTGTTACTACATACAATATAGTAGTTTTTGTAGTTTGTTTAAAAAAATAACTGCCAAAAACATTGAACAATTTTGATCTAAGTAAAATAACTGCAATTGCAGTTAAAATAACTACAACCGCATTACTACACAAATAACTGTCATGTAGTAAATTCTGAGTGTACAAGTGAAATGATACTTCAACATACCGAAGTCAACAGCTGATATTCGTTATGACACCAATCTTGACGAACGAATCAAACGTTCGATTAATCGCATCAAATCACGCTAATAATCGCTCCCATCTGTTCGAATCCAAAAGCTGGTCAGAATTTTTAAAGTTGTGTAATTGATAAAAATCAAAAGTTGAAAAAAAAAAAAACAAAAAAATGCCGCTCTAATGAATTATATGCATATGGTTGCTGCCATTATAGCACATTGAGTGCATATTACCTACTTACCATACGGTTATTAATGTAAGCTGTTATAGTTATGTTAGTAGCTGTGTGTATGTGTCAAAATATATAAACCAGGACACTTGCATGCATATACAGGCAAAGCTTAAATAAGATGAGTACTCTTTATATACAGCGTTTGTAAAGGAGAGTTACATTAAATACGAAACTATTGTTTTGAGTTCGAAAATTAAATTTCAAGGACTGAAATTTAGCTATTTAGCTAAATAGTCTAATAACCAGGGCAAGTTTTAAATGGCACAAAAAAAGTTGAAATTGGCAGGCAAAATAGTAAAATTGGCACAAAAACGCAAAAAGGGCACGCTTATTCCATAAATTTTAAAGGATAATACATAGTTGATTTAAGTGTTTTTCTGAATGTTTTTACAAAAATAAAATAATGAAGGAATTTACCGTTGAACTGCTAAAGTGCATTCGCCGTATATTAGTATGACTTAAAAAAAATCTGGAATTTTATTAAATATGATTCCCTTGTGTCTGTTAAATTTTTCATTAAAAATGTTTTCTTCTTTTTTCTATAAATCAACTCTAAAAAAATATCGTTTATTTTTAATTTTTTCCAAAAATTATTTACAAAGATTGAGTTTTTACTGAATTTTATAGCATTTTTATAATAAAAAGTCTAAAAAAAAATAGACAAAATGGCTTTTTTTGGCTAGGATTTGTAAAACTGACATTTCTGCAAAATAAGTGAAAAAATGGCAAAAATGGTATTTAATGGCAAATGCCAAAAAAACTTGCCCTGCTAACAAACTTTTGGTCATTATCTATTTCTGTGAGCATTCACTGTTTAAGCACACTGTATTCATATCTATATGCATTATTTTAAGTACGCTTGTTTGTATAAACCGAAAGCTTTAAACAATTTTACAAATGGTACAAAATTGTTCAATGAAAAATAAAAAGGGAAACACAAAATGGTGGATGACTATTTTAAAATTTCGATTTATTAAAAAAAAGTCTCGAGTTTAATAAAGAATATATTTTTTAAACACTTGAATGTTTCGCTCGAATAAGAGCATTAAATTTAACTTTTCAAAAAAGCATTTTTAGGCTAATCGATATTTCAACCATGCTATTAATGAATTCCGTCATGTACACATGGTGTGCTTGAGTAGAATTTAAAAGCTAGGTCAAGGAAACCCGCGCTTATTTTAACCGAAACTAGTGCTGCTTTCATTTCATATCAAAATCATGCCAGGCTATTTAAATTTTTTTTAATAAAATTTTTTGTAAAGGACTACTTAAAACTACGCTGTTAGCGCTGGGTTTGATAATACCATTTAATCCCACTTTTAGTTTGCGGATATAATACTATTTTGACTTCAGATTCTTATTAAGGGTGCTCAGATAACAAAATAAGTATAAGGTTCCCAGCAAAAAGAAAGTTGTCAAGTCAGTAGAAAGCATTACAGTTAATTATATAGATGTATTTCTCTTTTAACAGAAACGCTAATGATTTTAATATTGATTGTCATAGGAGAGGAGTACTCCCACTTTAACATTTTTCAGTACTTTTATAACTAGTGCAAAGGAAAATTGCAAATTTAATGTGTTTATAACTTTTGAGGAAGGTTTATTCTTCTTTTTAACCTCAAACCTACTAAATTAGAATTAATAAAAATACATATTATTAATGACAATATTAATTGTATTTCGTCTATACGACGCATTTGAAAAAACAACACTTTACTATAAAAAATAAAAATGCCCTGTTGGCTGTCCGTCTCCAATATACACAAATTGCCTGCACTTGTACGTACAAACCATACGTCAATGTGGCAATATTTGTGAAAAGCTGACACGGAGGAAATAAGAAGATAAACAGAGAAAATCTGAAGTAGAATGTTTGTATATGTCTGATTGATCACTTCTGAAATTATTCATATAGAGACAATCTGACAATAAAAATATAAACAATAATACAATTTAATGGAAGATCACTGATGAAGCCTGTCCATAAAAAGGCAGCAACTAGATCTAGTCTGATTTGCAAATTTAATGTGTTTATAACTTTTGAGGAAGGTTTATTCTTCTTCTTAACCTCAAACCTACTAAATTGGAAATTCTTTTTGTTCAATTAAAAAAAATTTTTTTGCAAAAAAAAAATTTAAATATATCATTTTTTTATTACTGCCACCAGGTACACAGAGAGAATTTACAAAATTCTAATTAAATTTCTAAACACCTTTCTCATACCAAATTTCTAAATATTAAAAAAAAACTTTTTAAAAAGGCACCAACAAAAAAATTTGTAAACTTTGAATTTTTATTTTTAAACAATTTTTATATGAAAGATAACAATTTACAAACGAGTTACAAATATTTCAAACAAAAAAATTGTTGGGAATAAAATTTTAATTTAAAAGAAAATGTGATTGCTTTTACAAATTCTCATTGTTGGTGCCTACTGTTTTTTCTGTGTATCGAACTTGCGATCCCAAAATTGCCAATCTAGCTTTCTACCACTGAGCTGTTCTTTGCACTGCAATTTAGTATTTTTTCCAGTACTATTTTCACAAGTGCATAAAAAGCAATTTTTCATCATTTTTATTTTATATACTTTAAAAATTATATATTTTACAAAATTTAAAAAATATTGAATTCAAACAAATTAATTATAAATATTAAAAAAAAAAAAAAACTATAAAGTTATTGGTCCCGCCAAGAATCCAACACGCTGTCATCTGTTTGGAAATAAACTGTATCTAAATCACATTCTAGGACCACTTTTAGAGCAATACCCAGCAAAAAAAAAAATTGGAAGTAATGCTTTACAAACTACTTTTCTCACTACTTCACAACCGAGCAAAATTGTTGGATGTAAAGAACCGGTTGTAGAACAACTTGTACTTGCATGCAACCTGTTCTAATTTATGTTCTACATTAGTTTTGATTTAATTGCCTTTTTGTTAAGTGCACATTTGCTATAACTGCACAAAATTTTGGTTTCGTTTCTATTTTCCAAAATTATGTACGCAAATTATGTCTTCTTTAAGTGCACTTTTTGTACCTGCACATTTAAGATAACTGCCTCATATTTTTGGCAGTTTTACATTATTTTCATAAAAAAGATCACCGTTAGCTGTCTCTTGTGTTTTGCTTTGTTTCTCCATTCTAGGAAAAACAGAAACACATAAAATAAATATGTTGTCAACTTTTTTTTGTGACAAAAATATTCTACTTTAGTCGATTTTGAACCGTAAAAATCGCAAGATCTGGTGCAAAGCACAAAGTTTTCATCATCAGCTTCATTTGTTTTGTTTGTTTTCAGTCTGTATTGGTATAGCTGCACATTAAGGCAGGTAAACAATTTGACTTAGCTGCGTTTTTGGCTTACCTGCACAAAAATTCTTGCAAAAGTTGGCTGTGCAGCTAAGTCAAAATTACTGTATCATCGGTGATTATACCCTACACCACTACGTGGAGGGGGTATTATAAGTTTGTGCTGATGCTTGTAATACCAAAAAATATTGGTCCTAGACCCACCTTATAGTATACCGATCTGCTCAGAATTTTTTTTTATTTCGATTTAGCGATGTCCGTCTGTCCGTCCGTCCGTCTGTCTGTCTGTCTGTATATCTGTCTGTCTGTCTGTCCATGCATTCTTGTGCGCACTCTACAGGTCGCAAATATTAAGATATTTTGATGAAACTTGATACACCGACTTATGTCGGCCCAAGGACGACGCCTATTGATTTTGGTGAACATCGGTCCATGTTTAGACCTAGTGCCCATATAAAGGTCCTACTAAAATTAGTTGGTTTATACGCTGCAGGTCGCAAATATTAAGATATTTTGATGAAATTTGGTACACAGACCTACGTTGGCCCAAGGACGAAGCCTATTGATTTTGGTGAACATCGGTCCATGTTTAGACCTAGTGTCCATATAAGGGTCCCCCCAAAATTGGCTTGGTTACAAACTGCAGGTCGCAAATATTAAGATATTTTGATGAAATTTGAAAGGTGTACTCTGCGATATATAAGAGGGATAAAGAGATCATACATATTATTTTTCCCAAGGACCCAAAATAATAATTATCAAAATTTTTGGAACTGAAAAAATTTCTCAATTTTAAGAAATATTTTTAAAAATTGATTCATAATTATTACTGGCAATATAAAAAAAAAATTCGTCGCCCAAAACTATTTTCATCCAATTTCTCTATATACCCTACACCACTATGTGGTCAGGGTATTATAAGTTTGTGCTGATATTTGTTACACCAGAAAATATTGGTCGTAGACCCACCTTATAGTATACCGATCGGCTCAGAATTTTTTTATTTCGATTTAACGATGTCCCTCTGTCCGTCCGTATGTCTGTCTGTCCATGCATTATTGTGCGAACTTTACAGGTCGCAAATATTAAGATATTGTGATGAAACCTGGTATACCGACTTATGTCGACCCAAGGACGAAGGCTATTAATTTTGGTTAAAATCGGTCCATGTGACCTATCATCGGACCTAGTGCCCATATAAGGGTCCCCCCAAATTTATATTGTTTATACGCTGCAGGTCGTAAATATTAAGATATTTTGATGAAATTTGGTACACCGACCTATGTCAGCCCAAGGATGAAGCCTATTGATTTTGGTTAACACCGGTCCATGTTTAGACCTAGTGCCCATATAAGGGTCCCCCCAAAATTATATTGTTTATACGCTGCAGGTCGCAAATATTAAGATATTTTGATGAAATTTGGTACACAGACCTATGTTAGCCAAAGAACGAAGCCTATTGATTTTGGTGAACATCGGTCCATGTTTAGACCTATTGCCCATATAAGGGCCCCCCAAAATTGGCTTGGTTACAAACTGCAGGTCGCAAATATTAAGATATTTTAATGAAATTTGGTGCGCTGACTCACCCCTACGGGAAATTTTAACAAACTGTCACCGAACTGGCCCCTTTATATGAAATAGACTGGTCACTTTTACATGGCGTTGTCATAGGAGGGGGAAATTGACCCCTAGTGACATGTCACAAGACAAATCGCAGGACAGGTCCCTGAAATTTGTTTTTTATGAGAGTTCAGTAACCTGTCCTAGGATTTGTCTTGTGACATGTCACAAGGGGTCAATTTCCCCCTACTATGACAACGCCATGTAAAAGTGACCAGTCTATTTCATATAAAGGGGCCAGTTCGGTGACAGTTTGTTAAAATTTCCCGTAGGGACATTATATAAAATTTTGACACAAGCCCCATTTTAACCCATTCGAATTTCGGATCCAATCATTAGTTGGCTTTTAACCAGACTGGTGTAGGGTATTGTATAGTCGGCATGCCCGACTTTAACCTTTTTACTCGTTATGATATTAAAAATAACTGCTTTAAACAACTGTTATGAATTTACAGTACTTTTCGTTAGTTGTTTTCTTAAGCAACCGTCATAAAAGTTGTTTCGCATTTTTCTATAGAAAAACAACTGTAAATTCTGCCAAAAACAGCAACTACTGATTACTACACAAACGACTGTCATGTAGTAACTGTCACACTTTTTTGAGGTTTAAAAGTACTGGCTGTGAAAACAGAACAATGTAGCCAATATGATATAAAATTACAAATTCCATAGGCTGCAGTTTGTCATACTATTAAGATTTTTTACTGTACCCACACAAAACTTTCATGGTCGTTTTTATCGCCTTCTTACAATGATCAATGTTAAGTGTTCTTTATATTCTTTATATTTACTAAATAATTCTCCTTGATAAATAACATAAATTTTGCAGTACACCAATACACTTACATATACATATATTCTCTCTGTATCGAAGAGTGTGTAAGTCTGTTTGTTAGTATATGATATATAAAATATTTAACCAAAGGACATTCTATATATTTTTAGGTTGTGGTCAAATCTAAAAGTATAATAAAAAAATTTCATTATTTTGTAAGGAGTTTTTATAACTACAACAAAAAAATTTTTTGTTGTATTGTTCATCTTTTATAAAAATATTTGTTGGCACTTTCAAAGGACAATCTTACTGTAGTACTAAATGTTCTGCTCTTACTCCTTTAACTTGATTGTCATCCTATAAATATTTTTTTCATCTTTTACTGCTAAGTTTATTATTATTGTTATGTTACATTGTATAAACTACTGCAATAATTCATTGGCTCTACATAGACTTTTTATATGTTATTTTTTATATTAAAGAATATGAAATTATGTGTGTGTGTGTGTGTGTGTGTGAGTCGTGTATAAGTGGTAGCTATGGACCTGTGTGAGTGTTTGTATAAAGTTGCACATGTTATCCTTACTCTATTATATTGTATTGCATTGCATACCACTAGGTTAATTGATTTTATTGAATTCCATAAAGCAACATCCCTTTGTATAAATTCTGTTTATATTCTTCTATGAATATTAGGGAGACACTTGTTTTGTTTAAAGTACGCAAATACAAACAAAATTAAATGTTAATATAAAAATAAAATAAATTTAACCTTACTGAATTAATATCTTTCAATTTTATGTGAATAATTAGGTCCGAACTGCCTCAATAACAATATATTTTTTCATTAATTAGTTTTCATTAAAGTTTAAAATTCCACTGCTTGTCCCCTTTTAAATATTTCCCACCCCAATGGATTACAAACAAACATCAAAATCTATTGTCATTGTATTTTAGCCAACACTTTAGCCATAGTGTCCTGTATAGTGTTTTGTTTTCATAACTACCCAGTGTAGAAAAATATTAATAAGTTTTGTAACCGATTATAATATAACTAAATTGATCATTTTCTATTTAATTCTCTCATTATTATACCCTACACCACTACGTGGAGAGGGTATTATAAGTTTGTGCTGATGTTTGTGATACCAAAAAATAATGGTCGTAGACCCACCTTATAGTATAACAATCGGCTTAGAATTTTTTTATTTCGATTTAACGATGTCCGTCTGTCCGTCCTTTCGTCCCTCCGCCCCTCCGTCCGTCCGTCCGTCTGTCTGTTTGTCCATGCATTAAGGTCACAAATATTAACATATTTTTATGAAATTTGGTAAACCGATCTATGTCGGCCCAAGGACGAAGCCTATTGATTTTGGTTAACACCGGTCCATGTTTAGGCCTAGTGCCCATATAAGGGTCCCCCCAAAATTGGCTTAGTTACACGCTGCAGGTCGCAAATATTAAGATATTTTAAGGAAATCTGGTTTGCTGATTCACATGGTCCAGAGAAAAAATCCGATAGATTCTAGATTGAGTCTGTCCTTATTTGGACCTATCGCCCATATGGGCTATATTTACGATTTTCTCTTCTTTTATAATTTTATAGAAAATTTTGACACAAGTCCCATTTTAACCCATTCGAATTTCGGATCTAAACATTAGTTGGCTCTTAACCAGACTATTGCAGGGTATTGTATAGTCGGCATGCCCGTGTCAAAGAAGAGTATACACTAGGGTGCTAAGACCTTGTATGGAGAAAAAAATTGTGAGTTGGTGACCGATAATTGTGAGAATTCAATTTCCATTCCAACAACATTTTTAATTGATTCAATTAAATATTGTGTTGACACGATAAATTTGATTTTTTTTAATTAAAAAATTAAATTTGTTTGTTGAAACTCAACAAGAAATTTGCTGACTCGGTCATTATCGCCAATTCGATTCATTAAACTAGTTCGTTCAAATCGTCCTTTCGTGTTTTGAGCTTTAACCGAATCAGACCTTTGAAGAATTAATTCGTTTTTTGACAAAAGAAATCGAACGAAAACAAATATGAATTAATTTATTTCAATAATACACTCAAAATAATAAGTCTGTTGGCTGAACAGAAAAATTTGTTACTTTAACAAAATTTATTCCTGTTTTTTGGCTTAAAATAAAATTTATTGATTTTAACAAATTTTTTTGTTAAATTTAACAAATCTAAATTTAAGTAAGAATCTAGTAAAATTATAGTTTTATTTGTGATTATACTGAGTCTTAAAATTTGTTTAAATTAAGGTCTCGGGACCATCTCCGGGCCTAGTCCTTACCATCTAAAGTCATGTAAGGGCACTCGAAAGGAACAAACATTTTATCCGTTTTGCTTTATCTCGCTTAGTTTTCGAAATATGGGCCATTTTATGAAGTGGAAAATTTTGATTAGAAATTCCCGAGACTCCACCATGGTCCATTTTTGCAGTAGAGATAACCCCTTTCGCTGGCGTATTACGCGGTTAGGGATAGTCGAAATTTTCGACAATTTTTCTCTAACTATCTTAGTATTCGAGATATGGGCCATTTTAAAAAGTCGGGAGGAAAAGAAATAGCAACATCTTTAAAATGTTTTCAAAATTAGTCAAATCGATCTGAAACCCGTTTGACAGATTTTTCTTCGGACGTATTATTTTAAGTGTAGTCTTTTGTGAATTAGTTCATTGAATTTTTAATTCAGAATTCAAAAACTGAATTATAGAATTATAACTTCAAAGCTCTGGACTGAACTGCGTGTCATGAACTGATTTGTTCATTTTATAATGTTTTGCGCACTATTCACACCAAAAAATATGCAACTTTATTCAAAATAAAAAGTTTGTGTTTTATAAAGTTTGGCTATTTTTCTTAATTTCGAACAAAAATATTACAATTTTTAAAAACCATTAAAATTAAAAAAAAAAAAAATTAATTGAAGAGAGATACAAACAATTGTCCCAAGACCGAATAATGATGATCTATTTAGTTTATATCATACCAAAGAGTGAATCGTTCAGTTGAACTAGTTCGTTCGTGAACTACACAACTCTATTGTACGCGTAAACGCTTACAAAAAATTATTAAAAGTGCCGAAATTAAATAAAAAATAAATACTAAGAGCGTGTGTGAACATGCTAAATTGAAACTAAACTAAAATATTTTCGATAAAAATGTTGGTAACGCGATTTAGATTACATTCGTTTTGAACTAACTTATATGAAAGCATATTCTAAATGTTTTGCCAAAGTGAAATTTATATTTTGAAAATTAAATATATTTTTGAAAATGCATATTTGTATATGGCCAATTTTGTTTAAATAATTTGCTGTTATACTAACATTCACTTTTGCGAATATAAAATATATTTGGAACAGCTTTATATAAAACTAAATAGTGCCAAAAGTGGTTGCCGCACAACCGCTAAAGTTTTTTGATAAACTTTTATACCAGGTATGTATTTTGGTAAAATTATGGTCTAATTCATAAACTTTTACAACAGTCTTATTGCAGGATTTTAAGCTAATTTGTGAAAAACAGTATTCATATTTGCTTAATAACGAAAAAAATAATATAGGTTTATAGTCGATACTCATTAACTTTAAACCTTTTATAAAGTTTGGAGTGAGGAAATCACAATATAATTGTTAATTACACTGTGAGACAAATGGTAGGGGTCAGTGATCGGGAAGGGTTCAAACTACCGGAGAAAGTTATATCGGTAAAAAAGAAGTTACACGTGTCCCGGCGTTTCGCTGGGTCACCCCTAGGAATCGAGATATATCGATTTGACCTTTGGTGGTCTTTTTTTTGACATAACTCGAGAACCACTAGTCCGATTTTGCTCAAACAATTTTAAAAAAATTAAAAATTACAATTCCTTTAATCAGTTCATATAACGTTTTTCTATATACTCAACAGTTTTGCCGGTAAAAATAAATGTATGAAGAAAAAAATATTAAAAAAAAGTAATAAACAAAAGGTTATTGATTTTTATGGTAGCGGTAACAAACTTTTATTTTTACCGGCAAAACTGTTGAGTATATAGAAAAACGTTATATGAACAGATTAAAGGAATTGTAATTTTTAATTTTTTTAAAATTGTTTGTGCAAAATCGGACTAGTGGTTCTCGAGTTATGTCAAAAAAATATATATCTCGATTCCTACGGGTGACCCAGCGAAACGCCGGGACACGTATAACTTGTTTTTGACCGATATAACATTTCCCGTTGGTTTCATCCCATCCCGATTTTGACCGTCGCATAGTGTTATTTCATTTTCAGGCATGAAATGATTTATTAAAGCCATCCCATCCCTAGAATGTGGGGTTTCCAACAACTTGCATCCATCAAACTGAAAAAAGCTACAACAATTGCGTAGCCAATGACCGTTTTCGAAAAAATTTCCAAAAAAATTTAAAAATAAAATTAAAAAAAAAAAACAAAACAATAGTGATGTACAGACTGTCAAAACATTATTCGAAATTCGATTACTTTTGTATGCTTCGAATAATATGTTCTAAAAAATTACTTTTTTACATACATTTCCATTGATTTGCGTTGTAAATAAAAAAAAAATATTTTTAATAGCTTTTAAATTTATCTTAGCACATCATTAGTTCTCTAATTTAAGAAAATACATTTTCACTTCCGATTACCGAGTCAATCGTTTACTAAATTTGTACATCACTTACGACTTATTTGGGAGAAGAGAGAAAACAAACAATAGTGTTGCCACTATCAAATCGAAAAATTAATTTATAGTTAAAATACGATTATGAATCAAGATTTCTAATAACTCTTTATTAAGCGAAATATGTACTTTAACTATAGCAAGCTTCAAATACCAAATAAATTTTTTTTATGAATTAGCACATTAGTTTAGTTTAAATATAGAAATGCTTATGCATAATAAGTTGAAAACTTTACAACACGTTTATAAAATGAATTTTTTATAAAAAAAAAATGTTTTATAAGTCACTTATGAATTTTAGAAGCTATTATGCATTTGACCCAAAGTGTTGGGTATATTTAGATTAAAATATAATTTAAAATCAGATATGATAAATGCCAAACAGAATTCATAATTTATTTTACAACAAATAGAGAAAAAAATTATGAAAAAAGCTTTCCTGGAACCAATGGTTAGCAGTTAATGCATTTTCAAGTGCTACCAAGCACTATCATCAGATTGTATTCATGGGGTACTCTCTAGGTCAAAACTACACGCAGATAAAAGATATGGTTGCAATATGATCACAGCTACCAAACTATGGTCACTACTGCCATACATGGTTGTTGCAATCAGATTATTAATGTATTAATCATACTTTACAAATGATATGGTCACCTATAACCATTTTATAGTTAAAATCTCTCTTTTTGTCGATTATCATAATATTTCTCTCGTCTACAATCATATATTATTTGGAAATCATGTTCACAATCATTGCTATAGTTTCGACAACCATGAGATGATCAGTATATATTAAGAGCGTCATCTATAAGTTAGCGTCAGTCTTGTTTAAGATTTTGTGAAAAGAAGTTGTAATGTATTAAAAAAAAGACTTAAAAAATAGAAAAATATCTTATTGGTATTAATTTTAATAGTGACATTGATTTTGGAAGAAAGAAATCGCTCTACCCAAGAAGTCTAGAGAGATATAGATTGTCAAGCAAAACTTAAATGAAATTATTGTTTATTATGCAATAAATTGTTTAGTGCTATAAATTAAGTGAAAAAAGTAATTGATTTTATTCAGAGCGTCTGTAATAAGAAGTGTGATAGATTTTAATTTTGTACGAAAAAAAAAATTGAAAAAAGTGCAAAATTAAAAAAAAAATGTAAGTGCACGACGAAATGATCATAATATTTACGTACTGATTATAATATGTTCCTGGTGATCATAATATGATCCCAAATGATCACAACATTTTTTTCATTACAATAATATGATCATGAGGAATATATTATGATCATTAGGAAAATAATATGATCACTGAAAACATGTTATGATCATTTCGGATGCATTGTAAAATTGTATTTTTAACAATATTTTTCTACGCGCTGTTATCAGATGTTTCCATAATTTATTTTTAGTTATATATAAGTGATAACTAAATTAATTTAAATTATTTAAGTTTGTAAATTAGTCATTGAATACATAAATATACTACTGTGAATAAAACAAATCGTGCACAGCTTTTTTACTCACCTTCAAGAGAATGCTGGGAAAAAATTATAGGGATCATAGTATGATATACAGGACTATAATATTATAATATTGGAATCAGTTTAGAATCATAATGTAGTAATTAAGGTATCATATTATGATAGAAAAAGGTATTTCATAATATGATTGTCGCAATCATAAACCCAAAAATATATGATGCTCTTCGAATATGGTCATCCCAACCATGTTTTTTCTTTGCGTGTATGACAATAGTGGCACGCGAGCGGATTTTTGGTGGCAAGACGTTTGTTGAAAAAAATTAATTTTTGTTGTAAGACCAGCGAAAAAACCTGTTAAAAATTTACATAAATATTTTCGCTGCAATAATGCTTTAAACCGCAAATGCTAAAAATTTCCTTTTAAAATGATAAAAAAAGCGTCTTAAAACTATTTTTTGTTTACAAAATTATGGTAAATAACTCAAAAATTCATTCTTTCGAAAGTATTTCGGATCAAAAGTATCGAAACTTCTCTGCGATAGATTCATTAATAAATCAAAAAAGTTATTAAAAATTTCTAAGTCTCTACGAATAGATTGACAGTATTTTAAATATTTCGATGGTAAAAGGCTCTAGAATTGGAGAAAGTAAAAAGTGACAGACGTTTTTTTTTTTTTTTTGCTAAAGTTACCAAAAATGGGTTCAAAAGGGCCCTGAAGAAAAAATGCTCGAATCCATTGAACATGTTAAATTAAAATTTCTAAAATTTTAGATGAATTTTAGTTAATTACAAATGACAATTTACTCTGCTAAAATAAAAAATATTGTTTAATAATTATTTATTCGACCTTTCCAGTTGTAATAAAACTTCGGATATTTGTCCTCCAGTACCGGTGTTCTGTAACTATGTGAGAAGTTTCTCACATAAAAATTGCAACTCTGCCATATTTAAAACAGAGCGAGTATCATAATGTCAAATTTAGCCAGAGGTATGTAAAAAAATTTACTTATATTCAGTTTGAAATTTTGTGACTCAACCTGTTTTAAATATCGTAGACACATCGTAGAGTTGCAATTTTTATGTGAGTAACTTCTCACGTAGTTACAGAACACCGGTACAGGTCAGTTATTTTTTTATAAATATTATAACAGATGACAATGAATACACAACTATAGCTAAAAGTTTGGTTATGTAAACATTCACTGGAAGAATCCTGAGGATGATATTCAAAGAATATCGAAATATTGATTTATAAGGAGAATATTTATAATGAAATTATTGACTTCGAGCTCAAATATCTGAAATTTTATTAAACGTTATTGAATATTAGTAGATTTAAACAACCATAAAAGTTTTATGTTTCGAAATTTTCTTTTGGCTTTCTTTTTGAATATAATTAACAATCTAACCTTCTATTATCAATGTTTAAGAGATTTTTCCCACTGTTTCTTTTACTAATAGTCAGCAAATATATTCTGATGCTGATTTTAATAGATATTGCTGTAGGTTCCTTATTAAATAATTTTAAACTAATTTTTCTGCTATTTATAACTATTTACTTCTATCAGTGTAATTATAAATAAAGAAAAATAAAAAAGGTAAAAGAAAAATTGCGCAGAAAAAATGATAAAACTTGTTGACGGAAATGTTTCCAATTTTAAAAGTTTTTAAAAAGAAAATATACTTAAATTTTTCCAAAAAAAAAAAATGTGTCTGTTTTGGCACGCAACGAAAAAAGTCTTGCCACCCCTGCTCTAAGTTATAGTGTAGGTTTTAGTTTTTGTATTTATGTTAATTCTAAAGTTAAAAACATTTAGAGAAGTAAACTCAAACCTTTTTACTAGGGTTTATGTCCCGGGAATTCCCGGGACGGGATTCCCGGGAATCCCGCCCTTTTTTCAATCCCGCAATCCCGGGAATTTAGTGCGGGATTTCCCGGGATTTTTTTTATTCTTTTACAGAAGTTTTAGCTAGAATATTAAAATTTTGGAAGCTTTATTTCAATTAAAAACATTGATTGTTTTAAAAATAATTTAAATAAAAAATATTTAAAATTAAAAAATGCGATTTAAAATTTAATAATATAATATATAATATAAAAAAATATTATTTAGGCCGAATTTTTTGGGTTTAGTTAAACCGAAAACAAATTAGATTTTATCAAGTTTAAATACCAACAAAAATACTCGTACCTCGGAAATTTTATATTTTTTAATGATGGTCTTTGTTCAAATAAAGTATTTCAGCTCCAAATACCTCCAAAATAAACTCGGCATTAAAATTAAAAAAAATTACAATATTTTCGTATTTTCAATTGATGTAAGTGTTTTAAATTTTTATTACCTACTTCAAATAATTTCATTTAAATTTCAATTGTTATTATTTTATATCAGTTGTATTGTTCAAAATTTATGTTTTTGTTAGATTAAATATTGTTGACATTTGGTGATGTTATATTTTTAGTATTGTTTGGCTTTAGGTCATAAATTATTAAAAAATAAAAATCCAAATATTTTGTATTTTATTTTTCAATATTTTATTTTTTAATTTTCTTCCGATATTTCGATTTGCATCGCAAATCATCCTCTGGGATATTTAAAAAATAAAATATTTAAAAAAATATATTTTTGAACGGGACTGAGTTGAAAACTTCTCGCTGCACTTAAAGCTTACTATTATTTTTAAAATAATGCATCAGATGCTTTTTCAAAATATTTTGGATGTTAATTTAAAAAAAATGCAACAATGAAAATTAAATATTTTTTTAAGTAGTTGTGCCATAAAAAAGTTCTATTCAAAAAATACCAATTAAAGTTAAAAAACTATTTAATAATATTTTAGTGTCTATTTTTATAAAAAGATTTAGACGGTTAGCCTAAAAATTTGTGTGAAAAATACTCACTTTTAAACTTTTTAATAAAAATAGACGAATACTTCTGAATAGAAATAAAATATCTAGAAATAGAAATTTTTGGATTCCATATTTAATCCAAAAATCGATCTTAGTTCTGATTCTAAAGCTGGTCCGATACAAATTTGCACCCATTAATAATTCCATTATATCCTGAAAGAATTTATGATTCAATTTGTTTAACCGTTTAAACCCGAATTAATATTTAATTAATGTATTTCTAAGAGTTGTTTTAAAATTAAGACGGCCTTCCATACAAATATATTACCTGCATATTAGTTCGCTATTTAAACTGTTAAACGAATTGATCTCGAAAAAGTGAAGGATATGGATATTTTAGTAAGCCCTTATTTCAGAATATATTAGTAGATTTTCTCATGACTGCAACCAAAAGATGAACTTTGTCGTAAGTTTTTTTTAATAGATATCAAGTTTTTCAAGTAAACATACGCCGGATATATTCATTTTCTAACGAGCGGGAATTCCCGGGATCCCGGGAAATTCAGAAAAAAATCCCGCTGTCCCGGGAAATGAAAAAGTCCGGGAAAAGAAAAACCCTACTTTTTACTTATTTATTTCATGTATTACAACGAAAATCACATGTTTTTAAAAAAGCTATGATTTTTCTCTATGTTACAGTCGTTGCTATAACTAAAGCTCCTTTAGTAGTAAAGCAAACGTTTGTATGTTGTGTTTTTAATATTCAAACTTTTAATTCTATTTATAGTGATTATCATCATGACGTGTAAATGACTATCATGTTGCAATTAATGGTTATCACTTAACAATTTGGACTGTACCTTATCTGTGAGTATTTTACCGTAGATTTTAGTTGATCTTAAAACCAGACAAAAATAACACAAGAACGAATTAAGCCAATTTCGGATACCCTGTCCTGAAGTGAAGCGTATTCTAGTAAGAGCGTTCTGCATCGATCGAAACAAATCGTTGTTGGACGGGGCAAAGTCTGGACTATAAGGAAGGTGAGGCAAAACTTCCCAACAACTATTTTCTAAATAGTTTTTAAGCGGTCTTGTAACATATGGCTGAGCGTTGTCATGATGAAATATTACGACTTCATGTCTGGTAACATATTCCGAAAGTTTTTCGGGCAATTCTGGCTTCAAACGAATCAATTGTGTTCGGTACAGGTCCCCTATGATCGCCTGGCCCGATTTCAGCAGGTCATAACAAATGGGACCCTTCTGACCATACCAAATATTAAGCATTACATTGGCGCCACGGATATTCGGCTTTGGCGTTGATTTGGATGGTTGGCCTGGATTCACATACGATTTCTTGCGCTTCGGGTTGTCGTAATGCATCCATTTTTCATCGCCCGTAATGATTTGATGCCAAAATTACTTCTTTTTATGGCGTTCAAGCTGCATTTCGGACATGCAAAATCGTCTTTCAACGTCTCTCGGCTTCCAATCGTGTGGTATTCAATTTCGTTGCTTTTTGGATGAATCCTGCTACTTGCAAACATTTTGAAATGGCTGTTTGAGTGACTCCGAATAATTTTGCAAAATCTTCTTGAGTTTGACAACAATCTTCATCGAGTAATGCCTGCAATTCATTATCTTCGTGTCTTCTTTGTCTTCCGTGTCAAAATTACCACTTCTGAACCGCACAAACCATCCCTCGCACGTTGAAATCGATGGAAAATATTCAGGATAAGCTTTGGTGAGCAGTCGATATGCTTCAGCTGCACTCTTTTCAAACTGAAGAATTAAAACAAAACTTTCCCCACAAAAGTCGACATTTTCGAATCAAAAAACAACTTTGTTGTTTACACTATTTTGTTTAATGACTAAGTAAGAATAAATGCTAGATATTTACCCTCCAAAATGGCATATAAATTATTAAAGACACAAACCATGTGTAAAAGATACGCCATCTTTGGTGAATCCCACTTTTTTAAGTTATACACCCTATAATTATGTATGTTTTACAGTGGTTCTTAAGGCAGGGACATATCATTCATCGTTTCTACACTGGGCACATGACTATGATAGTTACACACTGCTATTGTTATAGGCTTCTCTTTGTAATACGGTCGAGTATTTATTTACTATCTGCTAAAATAAACAATAGTTTTAGTTGTATTTTTTTTTTGCTTTCTTTCTTCCTTTCTGTACTATATCAAAGATACACTTTTACAAAACATAAAATGCACTAGACTTGTATGTCAAGTTATTTAAGAGTTATGGGGCAACATGTGGTTGTTTGTTATTCTCTGTGGATTGTCTTTGTGAAATCATCTAGCACCATAATATGTTGCAGTAGTGGTAGCAGTAAGTAGCCTGTTATTATGGTTTATACTCGTACACATAATGAACTTGTTGAAATTCCTGGAATAGAATTGGTTGTCAATTAGTAGAAACTTTATTATACACACATATAAGTTTGTGAAAATATAAATTTCATTTTTGTCAATTGTGTCAAGTATTTATGGGAAAATATTAATGATTTCCATGAAAATTATAGATGTTTGGCATCATTAAATTTAAATGTTGCAAAATAGAATTATTTTTTTTTTTTAAATTCAATCTGTTAAACACACAGAATTTTAGTTATATTTGAGTTAAATTTTAGTTAATAGAAACAAACAACTTAGGGCCGATTACTAAATGTTCAGTTAGATAGTAACTGGAACTTTAACTGACACATTTGTTGTTGTTTCTGTTGGAAATGAAAATTAATTTAGAGTAGTTAGCAACATTTATTTAGTAGTTTACATATTCTTAAATAATCTGGCAACATTATACGACTCAATAAAGAATATTTTTCTATTCTATTTTATTCATCAAAATAACCAGGCGTGTTTTTAATTCGATACAGTTTTTCCGGATATAGTTTCAACAGTTTCTCATATAAAATTTTAATTTAATTGTCGTCTAATTTTTTATTGGACATCGCGCCTTAACCTGCTGTAATCATCAAAAAATTTTTATAAATAATTAGTAGACTAAAAAATCACAAAAAAATATAAAATTTTCAAAGCTTTTTTAGATTTTTTAATGCAAATAAAAATCTAGCCTGCTGAAATCAGCAGTTTACTATTTTGTTTAGCAAATATTCCTCTTGAATTTAGCAGGATAGACTGCTATTTGCATTCAACTAAATTCAACTTAAAAACAACAAAAATTGTATAGATACTACAGTTAATAATATTAAGCAAAAGTGAACTCAAATATAACTTAGAGAGAGCGAGCAAGTAGAGCCGTAGGAGTACTTAGAACGCTTTAGTCTTCTTTACATCACTGTCTCATTTGCAGTAGTGTCGTAGCGTACAGTTCAGGTTTGACTGGTATGATTAAAGTGTTATTTCCAATGACTTCTTTTAAGGGTTAATAACTTCTTTTAATCGTGGTGCAGGCAACTCTATTTGAAAATTATGGACTATATGGGTAACAAACATAAACTGATTTTAATTCATTGTTACATTAATTCCGCTATCCTAAAATTAGGATATAATCCCATAAAAAACAAATGTGAAAAAATATAAATTTGCGATTTAGTTAACTGAAAGAATTGATTTACTGTGATACTGGGAGGTACTCATATTTTATTTCTGACCATTTCATTAGCATATACTGGATTTGAAACATGTGTCGGGCGGTGTTATTAGTAATCATTCTCATTACTATTGAAGTCACTAACCAAAATCTTTTTATAATCTGCTACCAAGTTATGACTTCTTTTTATATTAAATACCCAAAAGGTTTGCTAATAATTTTATACACACAAAAAATTGAAAAAGAATTTTAATTATGAAATTGATAATATCAATTACAATTTTGATTGATTTTGCATCTATCACGCATATGATACTATTAATTACTAAAGACTATATAGGATTAATTGAAACAATTAAACAATTCAAATATTTAGCTTATTTCTTTATCAATTTTAATTTTAAAGAGACCAACTCAAATTTTATTTTAAACAGATCTTTAATTAGAAGATTTAAGCTAATAATTTTTTTTTGTGTATATATTAGAAAATTGAAAACTTGCTAACTAATTTTGCAAAGTGGAACTATTCAGTGTAAAGTAACATGCTGTAATATATAACACGTTAAAATGAACAGCTTAAATGTCTGCCTACTTAAAATAATTTTCCGATAAATTATTATGAGTAACACTAAAAATAAGGAGACTTGCAATGATGTTTTATACATTCAGAAAAGTTCTGCAGTTACTACATGACAGTTATTTGTGTAGTAATATATATTAGAGTGTCCCTTAAAAATAGATTTGTCATTACATCCCCCAGTTTTATTGGATATGTTCCCAAATGGAAGAAATGGATTTTTTTTGGAAAACGTTAACCCGTGGCGAAAGTTGGACGAAAATGGCCCCTTTTGGCAAAAAAGTGTATTACTATTAAAAATTCCCAAAATATGAAAATTTCGAAAAAATTATTTTTTATTCCATTTATTCATTTAATATAGTCAAAATGATTCATACATGGAATTTTGACTTCATCGGATATCATTAATCCACTTTAGCCTGGAATCCATTATGACCCACAAATTTGATAAAAATGCAAAAACGTGTTTTTTTTTTAAATTAATTTTAAAGATTTTTTAAAATGCTTAATTTGGAGATCTCGATTGCTATTTGTATGTAAATTGGAAAAATAATAATTCGAGTTTGTTTTTGGACCGACTGCTTTTCAGGACATTTTACAAAAATTTCTCATTTTGTCAAAAATTTCAATGTTTTCATCAAATTTTACACGGTTTTCGGAAAAACAGCGCTCAAATTTGGTTAGGTTACAATTATCTTTTCATTTCTTTAAAAAAAATTGAACCCTTGGTGGCCTGGGGTCAGAAAAGACTCATGGAACTTAATATTAATTATGACTACGAGATTGTAAAGCCATTAAATTTATAAAAAAAAAATCTCAACTGGATAAAAATAATTATTTTGTGTAACGTGATCCATATGGGCTTAATTTTTATACTTTTGGCCAAAAACACCCCGCTAGGAAATTTACAGAATAACACCTTTCGCATATCCCAATTTAATAAAAATCTGCTAAATGTTATTCTGTAAATTTCCAAGTGGGTCTTTTTTGAAAAGTGATAACATTAACCCTATATGGATCAAGTTACTCAAAATAATTATTTTTATCAAGTGGAATTTTTTTTTATTCATTCCAAGTGATATTTTTCCGAAAATTAAGAACGGTGTTATTCTGTAAATTTCCTAGTGGGGCGTTTTTGGCCAAAAGTATAAAAATTAACCCCATATGGATCACGTTACACAAAATAATTGTTTTTATCCAGTTGAGATTTTTTTTTTATAAATTTAATGGCTTTACAATCTCGTAGTCATAACTAATATTAAGTTCCATGGATATTTTCTGACCCCAGGCCACTAAGGGTTAACTTTTTTTTTTAAAGAAATGAAAAGATAATTATAATCTAACCAAATTTGAGTGCTGTTTTTCCGAAAATAGTGTAAAATTTGCTGAAAACATTAAAAGTTTTAAAATTTTTGACAAAATGAGCAAAGTCGATGAAGTCAAAATTCCACGTATGAATCATTATGACTATATTAAATGAATAAATGGAATAAAAAATAATTTTTTTTCGAAATTTCGAATTTTGGGAATTTTCAATAGTATTACACTTTTTTTTCCAAAAGGGGCCATTTTCGTCCAACTTTCGGCACGGGTTAACGTTTTCCAAAAAAAAAAATCGATTTCGTCCATTTGGGACCATTTCCAATAAAATTGGGGGGTGTAATGAACGAAAATCGACAAATCGCTATTTTAAGGGACAGTCTAATATATATACTTATTCCCGTCGTTCCAAGTTGGAGCATAAGGCCATATTTGTGTAGTAATACGGTGTAGTTAGTGGAACTGCAATTGCAATTATTTTTTTTTTAATTGGGGAAGAAATTTTCAATATTTTTGTCAGTAATATTTTTAAACAACCCACCAAAACTACTGCATTTTTGTAACAGTTGCTTTATGTAGTTGTTTTGGATTTTTTAACAAACACATTGATTTTTAGTGTGTGTGTGTTTGCCTCTCTTTCAAATATTCCACACATAGAAAATATGTGTCGCACATACTCAAAAAATACGGCGTTTAGAAATTTCTAGTGAAAGAATATAAGAAGAACATTTTAATCTTGTGTCTTTACTCAAAGAAAGGAAACTAAACTAAACAGGCTGAAAATTTATTTAAGAAATTTTATTAAAGAAAGAAAATATGGTGAAATAGAAAATTATATTTATTTACATAAATATTATAAAATATTCTACTTATTTTCTTCCAATTTTTTAATATTTTTATCCCTTGCAGGCAGATATGTATCTACAACAATGTATGTATGTACTACAAATGAAAAAAAAAATTTATTTAAGAATAAAATGAAGAGTATTTACAAAATTTTTTTTTTTAATTAATAATATGTTTTTTTTACTGTATTTGTAGTTGTTGGCACATTTTTACAATAACTTACATCACTGTTGTTTAAACTGCATTTGTAGTTATTTTAACCACATTAATTAGTTGATTTTAGCAGTTAAAAATAACTTCATATTGCAGTTGATATAAATGCAAATGTAGTGTACAACTTTTTAACTGAAATGTAGTTATTTTAACTGTCACTTCCCAGGAAAATGTTCTGTTCCAAAGAATCGGTTGTAGAATAGCTGCTTCTCCTTTACAACCCCTTCTACTGTCGATTCTAACACCGTTTTTTTTTGTTTGAAATTGTTCCAAAAGCAACCCCTTCTATAGCTCCAAACCGGTTGCTCTAGAATCAGTTCTGGAACTAGTTCTGGAACTGATTCTACGTCACCCACACCTTCCATATAGGATCCCAGGAACTGGTTGCGGAAACAGTTCCATGGAATCGTTTGCAGTGGAACCAGTTGTAGAATGGTTGCCGATTGTAAAAAATTTTCCTGGGTATGAACAAACAATTTTCGTTGCTCATTATAAGGCTGTTTGTGCTATTGGAAATCATATTTTAGATTCCCAAGTGAGAATTATTTTCCAACAGATAGTCGAATTTGTATGTGTATTTATGCTAGTGTTTGAGTATTTGTTTTTTCAGTGAAACATTGGTAAATAATTTATGTACAAAAGTTTCACGCATCGTTAATACAACAAAATGAACCCTTAGTAACAATAAAATATTGGTTGATAATTTATCAAAAGCAATCAATTTGTAACATAAAATAAAAATTAAAAAAAAAAAATCAATGTTGGTGAACATTTTCCATATAGAACACTAAATTTTTCGAATATAGAGATTTTCTTTGCGAAAATTTTGTCAAAATTTAGGATTTTTTTAAATGAAAAACTTCTTATGTGCTTATGCATAATAATTCGAAAACCTTATAACACGTTTATAGAATGAATTTTGTATGAGAAATTTATTTTATAAACTATTAATAAATATTTAAAGTGATTATGACCCTTAGAATTTGTAAATTTTTCTTTACAAAAAATGGCTTATAATCGAAATATTAGAAAGATATTTTGAGTAATTTGTTCTCAAGTAATAATCTTAAATTTTATGAGGCTTTTTGGTATAAGAACAAAATCTTAATTCTTTAAAGACAAGATGCAGTTGAGGCTTTGTATACCAACTACCCGACAAGCAAAAGTTTAAAGTATTAATTTGAAATGCGAATAGTTTAAGCAAAAGTTTAAAGTATTAATTTGAAATGCGAATAGTAAATGGAAAAATTTTTTAAATTTTTTAAAAAAGTGGGCACAGTGGGCTTTGTTAAATATTTACAAATTTAAGAAGTACATACATCGGCTCAAAGATGAAGTGTATCGATTTTGGCAAAAAATATTATTTTTGTTTTATAATCAGAACCACAGTGCGTATGATAAATATGATATTGATCATACGTACTGGGGTTCTAACTAATTACACAGTACAACAGCCAATCTGGGGGGTGAGAAATTCCAAGTCAGGGTGATGGTACTAGGTCAGTATAGTAAAACCCTCAAAGGGTTTGGCGTTCGTATGTGTCATTTTTTTTATGACCTTTTAAATTTTTTCCTTATCTTGATGTTTTTTCGCTTAGTTGTAACATTTTGGCAAAAACGTAGTTTAACATAACTCGAGAACCACTTGTCCGATTTTGATGAAACAAATTTAGAAAAATTTAGAATTACAATTTCTTTAATCCGTTCATATAACGTTTTTCTTTATAATCAACAGTTTTGCCGGTAAAAATAAATTTGTGGAGAAAAAAAAATATTTTTTTGCCTAAAAATTAAAAATTTTTTTTTTAAATTCATAAAAAATCCAAAACGGAAAAAAGGATCAAGTGTTATTAATTTCATGTAAAGTCACATAACCTATAAACAAAATTTAACGCGTTCTGCTTTTATTTACAATTAAGTGAAGGTATCCCATTTTGACAAGAATATTGATATTTGTTTTTATTCAAAAAAGTGTCATTTATCGCATTTTTCATAAATTTTCCCCAATAACTCCAGACTTCTGGCCATAAACTACTAAAAAAATTAAGTAAAAATTTTTATAATTTTTTATTTTTATTTTATTTATTTATTTTTATTTATTTTAATACATATTGCCTAGACTTTTTCGATGGTGGTTGTTCGGGACTAGTGGCATCGCATTCATCGCTATCATCAGTTTCTGAACCACACATAATGTCAATGTGTGACTCCACTGTTGGCCCTTCTGCATCTCCTGAAAATTCTTTATCATCAATATCATCCTTGTCTTGCCACACTAACTTACTCCAACAGCAAATTTCCGCAATTATTGCACTCGGCGACTTTTTGCCTCTATATCTGTAAGTTTTTGTTTTATTAAAATGAGTTTGAAAAAATAAAAAATCAGTATTACCTCATTTCAAATGGCATAGCAACTTGATGATAGCGTTCACCTTGTTCATCAGATTCGGTAGCCAATTGTTTGCTGAAGTAGTCCAGATGATGATGTAAATAATGGATTTTCAAGGACATGTGGACACCAATTTCCGAGAATGCTCTTAACATCCTTGCGACAGAAACATCGTAGTTGTTAGAACGATGCTTTCCCAACAAGCCTTCTATTACTTCTTTGATTGCCTGCCATGCATTCAATTCAGCGTCAATCAAAATATTGTTGAATGCGTCACTTTTAATCAGCTTTCGTATATCTGGACCATTTAGTACGCCTGATTGGAAAAAATTAATTTGTTAAGATGGAAAATCATGGGAAATGAATGTGATATTATAACTTACCTTCTTTAATTTTACTTTCGCTGAGTCTCGGGTAAATTAGTTTCAAACACAAGAAAACTTCATCTCTTTTGGCGACAGTTTTGATAAAATTCTTAACAATTCCAAGTTTAATATGCAGTGGAGGCAGCAATATCTTCTCCTTCGGCACTAGAGGCTCACGAATAATATTGGCCGTTTGTAACCTGCTGTGCTCTCTGAGTTTCCATCCGTGGCATGCATATTGGTCACCGGAAAATCGTGTGTCCCAATCGCACAAAAAGCACATATATTTTATATAGCCGCTTTGAAGACCGCAAAGCATTGCTACAACTTTTAAATCGCAGCATATGCGCCACATATGTTTGGCGTAGTTAACCATTTTTAAAATATTTTCCAGTCCATCATATGTTTCTTTCGTTTCTGTACTGTAGGCGATTGGAACTGAAGGTTTTTTATTGGTCTTATGCAGTAAAACCGCCTTCAAGCTGAGTTTTGAACTGTCAATAAATAATCTCCAGTCATCTGCTTCATATTTTATTTCCATTGCGTCCATCAATTTTCCTACATCCGGGCAATATGCAGAAGTTTTTTCATCATTCACAAGGAATAAACTTTGGAGTGTTGCCTGACGACTTCGATAAGCTGTGACTTTCACACCGGTTGCCAACAAATTGTTTGATTTCAAAATGGAAGCCAGCTCTTCCGATTTATGCTGTGTTAATTCCAACTTGGCAACAATTGAATCAAGTTTATTTTGATTTATTAAAATTGGCTCATTGGATACTGATGGCTCATATGGGGAATCATCACGTGCATGATATGTCGGAGCAGTCGTAGAAGAGAAAATATCTGGGCTAGAAGCTTTTGGCACAGGAATGTGGTACGAATGAGGCAATGGTGTTGCGGCACTTGCAACACCAACGTAATTATACGATTTTCTTATCATTTTTGCGGCTCCTTTATTCGCACATGCATAGCAATTCAATGGATTGTGACCTTCGCCAGGATTAGTCCAAGTCATTGGGATACTGAATGGCATACTTTCACGTCTTCTATTTTTCCAATCCATTAGACGGTTGTAGCAGCTTTTACACACTATATTTGGTACCCAATTTTCGTTCACTATAACATTTTGGTTGAAGTACATCTCGTATGTTTGAACAAAATCAGTACTGAAATTTCCCCTTTTTTTATGTGTTGAGACATATTGACCACAGCAGTAGCAAAAGCTATTTATATCTGGCTTGCACAGTTCCATATTCTATTCTCTTTTGTTCACTTTTAAAAAACTGGAGAAAAATCACTTTTACTGTTCGCGTTCGTCGGCACTTGTTGAATGACAAAAATCACAGAACCAGTGTGAGAAAGAGAAGAAGTATAATGACAATGCATGTTTTATATGAACATTACAGAACCAGTGTTGCCACATCAATATTTCTCTTTTAGTACAGTAGAAAAATATGAGAGAGTTCGGCTTGTGAGTGTCAATGTTTTCTCCAAATAATGTTGTGCATATCTGGAGCAAATTTTTGAAATTCATACATTTACCTAATTGTGAATAAATGAGAAACGCGTGCATCGATTTTCATGATCTATGCCTTTTTTTGCTCATGAGTTATGTGACTTTACGCGAAAGTAATTAGTTTTGGCACTTTTTTCCATTTTGGATTTTTTATGAATTTTTAAAAAAAAATATTTAAATTTTTAGGCAAATACTTTTTTCCCTTCATACATTCATTTTTAACTTTGAAAGTGTTGCACATATAGGAAAACGGTATAGAAACAGATTAGAGAAATTTTAATTCTTATTTTTCTAAATTTGTTTCATCAAAATCGAACAAGTGGTTCTCGAGTTATGTTAAACTACGTTTTTGCCAAAATGTTACAACTAAGCGAAAAAACATCAAGATAAGGAAAAAATTTAAAAGGTCATAAAAAATGACACATACGAACGCCAAACCCTTTGAGGGTTTTACTATACTGACCTAGTACCATCACTCTGACTTGGAATTTCTCACCCCCAGACAATAATCCCAAAAATGTTCCATAGTGTTATCAGAGAAGACAGAAAAAAGCAAAATCCGATGTGTTTAAAAAAAAAAAATATTGTAAAAAAGCAAGAAAAAAGCAAAAGTAAAAAAACTTGGAAAAACAACAGTTTTTGTATTTTTTAATTCAAAGTTAAGACAAAAAATTTTTTTTCCGCCAAAAAAGTATTTTTGGGCAAAAAGTCTTAAAAAAAGCAATTAAAAGCTCATAAATCTTAAGAAAAAGCTATTTTAAAGCTAAAAAACGGAAAATCCAAAAAGGCAAAAAGAAGCAAATATGAGTAAAACAAGCAATAAAAAGCATAAAAAGCTAAAAAAGCAATTTTGTCTTCTCTGCTGATTATAATCTGAGAACTGATTATAATTATAGAACAAATTTTTGATATTTGAATTTTTACTTAATAAAGTGCTTATGAATAAGAATTTAGAAACCTTTTAATACGTTTATAAAATGAATTTTGTATTAAAAATTTGTATTATAAGTCACTTATAAATTTTAAAAGTGATTATGCATATGACACTAAATATTTAAGGAATTTTTGCTTTAAAACCAAGTCGAGTAACAAGCTCAAAAGTTTTGAATTGATAGAAAGGCATCTATATATGGGTGATATCAAATAATGTGATAAAACCAATGGCCTTGCAACTCTCTCAATATATTTTATTTGAAAAAATATTATGCGGCTTGGAACAGGAACGAACTCCGACTGGTTAATCAGGGATGGGAAAGGCTCACTTAATCGGGCTCTTATACCAAAAAATGTTAGATCGCTCTTACATATTTAAAAATGTAAGTAACTAAAAAATAGCTTCCTTTTTGAAGCGTTAAAAAAATTAAAATTAAATATTTAGATATTAGTAAATATTAGCACAAATTGCGAAAAAAAAAACATTTGCAAAAAGCGAAATTTTTGCAACAATATATTCGTTTGCAGAATGTCGATCGTCGATTACCTCTTTTAATTCATTTTCTGTACCATAAAGCCTTTTTCGAATTCCGCCGTTATTTTGCAACTTTTTAAGTGCGGTTTTTTTAAATATATAACCTAGGGATTAAATTTTTGTACCATAAAATCTTTTTTCAAATTCCGCTATTATTTTGCAATTCTTTACGTGTGCTTTTTTTAAATTTATAATCTAGGGACTATAATACACATTTCATACCACAAAGTTTGGTGGCTAGTTGCAAAAAAAAATCGCGAAAAATAAGATTTGCAAAAAGCAAAAATTTTTTCATCAATATATTTGTTTGCAGAATGTAAATCGCTGATTAAGTTTTTTAATTAATTTCTTCTACCATAAAGCCTTTTTTCGCTTTCCGCGATTATTTTGCAATTTTTTAAGTGTGGTTTTTTTTAAATTTATAATTTTGGGACTATAGTACCAATTTTATACACTAAAGTTTGGTGCTTAGTTTGCAAAAAAAAAAATCGCAAAAAAAATATTTGCAAAAAGGAAAATTTTTGCGTCATTGTATTCATTTGCAGATTGTTAATCGCTGATTGAGTTTTTTAATTATTTTTTTCTACCACAAAGTCTTTTTTATTTTGCAATTTTTTAAGTGCGGTTTTTTAAATTTATAATCTACGGAGTATAATGCCCATTTCATAAAACAAAGTTTGGTGGTTAATTGCAAAAAAAGAAAATTTTGGCATCGTTTGCAGAATGTAAATCTTTTAATTAATTTTTTGAACTCGCATTCCGATATTATTTTGCAATTTTTTACGTATGGTTTTTTAAAATTCATAATCTAGGGCTATAATACTGTTGGAATAGTATAATTCCATAGTATAGTTCCATTCTTAATTTTTATAACTAAATTATTATTTTCCATCCCTGGTTACAATCGATGTTTTGAGTCATACAAAGAGCGCACATAATGACCCTGCAAACATTTAAAAGATAACTTCCAAGAAGATATTAAAGCGATATCTTCTATTTGTTTTTTGAATTAAAATAATCAAGTAGTATTTACTTTGAAATTGTCTTCCTTTTATCACTTGGAAGATAATTTGGCGATATTTGGAAAAAAATAATTCAAAAATTTTATCTTTTGTCATAATTTTTTATGATAATATTGCGGCAATATCACCTTTGTATCATTTGGAAGATAAAGCAAATTTGTTTGAAATCTTTTATCAATTTGGAAAAAATTAAAACTAAATTTGTGCAAAAACAATCAAAAGATATATAGGAAATAAACTCGTGAAAAGTTAAGATTAATTGCGCGGGAAAAATCGGCTAAGATGAAATCAAAATAATTTATAGTTGGTCAATGGATTATGTATGCAGATATTGTTTTTCAGGCTTAAATTTAATAATGAAAAAATTAAATCGTTTTTTTATTGTACCGGGAGTTTATTTAGCGATATCTCTTTTATCTTCCATATGAGTTATTGCTTTCGTATTGTCTGGAAGTATTGTTTTAGGGTAACAGTTGTTTCCGACGGAGGAAACTTCCGGAATACGAAATTTATATTGCCGGCAATAAATGTTTTCTTTCAGGCGATATGTTCGGAGAATCTTCTTCGTGGTTTGAGTATGTTCCTGTTCCAAGGCACATAATAGAACAAATGTTTTCTCAGTGATAGAGAGTCCCCCAATCTCTTTATTATGTATACTCTTTGATAAAACCCATGTAACCAGCTAATTTCTAATGCATGGATTACATTTGAGTTATATATTTCGATATATATCAGTGCACTGTCACCTGTTTTAGAAAATTTATAACAATCTGACCAATTTTTGGTTAAACATAAAATTTGTGACCAATTTTATAGGCCAAATGTAAACTCCGTAACCAGTAACTCATAAGGTTTTTTAACTTTAATAGCTTATATTTTAATAACCACTGAAGCTAAACACTCAATGTAAGAATTTGTATGAAGAGGAAAATAACGTTTTAACAAAAATTAATTCATTTTACAAACTTTTTCGTATATCTATGCTAACACGACTTCAACTCTAACGATTTTTCGTCATAATTTTTGCTAAAAATGCATACACCAGAATTTTGGAGTTATCTATTAATTATATTGCGAAAAGTATAATGTTATTTATACTCAAATGATCGTTGGACTTTAAATAAACATCTGGTATAACAGACTTAAAGTTTTTCTGCAGCATGTAACATTCTCGAGATGAAAAAGGATGTCTTTAATAAGATTTGAAAAAATGTTGTAAACTCCGTTCCTAATTTTTACACCAAACTATTTAACGAGTAAGAAAAATAATGGCATATTTGGATTCACCTTGTAGGCATCATATGATTTTGCTTCGAAAAGAAAATTCTGACAAAGCGTTTCTAAAAGAAAACGAAAAAGTAACCAAATGTAAACTCCGTTACTGTAAACTCCGTAACCAAAATGGTTTGCATCAAATTGCATTCAAAAAACTATAGGTAAATGTTTAAAATATTTCAAAATAACCCTAAACAGAGGTTATTCAACTGATATTTATGTGTCTAAAGATGACTCAACTAATAATTTTGTGTCAAATCAAAAAAAGTTACCAGTTTTTTACCCTAAACTGCTGGAGCGAAAATCGATTAATTTTGCATTTCATTGGTTCGGAATCAATATTTCGAGCCATTACTGACATTAGTTTGTCAAGTTAAATTTGTTTCACACAATTTAAGAATTTTTTGATCGCGTAATGTTAAGTTTTTAATATATTATTTTGTAACTTCGCAACCGCTGATTGAATTTTAAAAAATTTTATATTTTTGAAAAGCATTTAAAAGGGCCAAAAATACTAAATAAAAAAACAAAACTTTTTTTTCACGGAATGAATTGTATTTTCACCGCCAATTTGATAAACACAAATTGTATATTATTGAAAAGCATGTTGAAAACCCAAATAACTTCTTTGTTATATCTTTTGCTTGTGGAAATGTAAACTCCGTTACCACAAAAAAAATTGAAATGTTGCAAAAAAAGTTATTGCGACAATTTGTAGAAGAGGTGCAATTAGGTTTATAATGACTAAACTTACTGATTCCATTAAAAAAAACTGAAATATTAAAACTTTTTGCTTCTCACAAATTTGGCGCAAAAACTTATCACATTTTTTAGTTTCACCCATATATATTAGAGTTCGTCAGTAATATATAAAATTTCTTTGATTTTGGGATATCATCATTTTTTTTTTTTGGTTTTTGCATCAAAAATAAAGAATTGCGTTTTTTTTATTTTTTTATTTGAACTCCTTCCACTGGCGAAATTCGGCCAAAAACGCTGATTTGGGGACCCATTTTCTGCGGCTGCATTTCTGGGAAATCTGACTTTACAATTCGATTCCACAGCAAAAATTAATATAGAAAACTTTTTTTTGCGTTTTCTGAATACAGCAGATAGTCATTAGAGTTTTCCAAAAATCCACTTTTTTTTAAAAAATTTCAAAAAAATTACTTTTTTTATTATACACAATGAAAATGTATTTCCCTGCTGATAATATTGGTACAAAAATTGTTGATATACCGCGGCCCGTTAAAAAGTTATTAATTAATCAATTATGTTTAATAAAAACAATCTTTGTAATAAACATTACAAAAAATTACAAATTATTTTGTCTCTACTAAAAATTTGATTTATAATGCGGCAATGATTATTGAAAGCTGCATTTTAATTAGTTCAAATACTTTTTCAAAAAAATCCAAATTTGATTAGCTAATAACTTTTTAACGGTTCGCGGTATATCCAAAACTTTTGTACCCCTGTACTCAGCCGGAAATACATTTTCATTGCTTGTAATAAAAAAATTACTTTTTATAAGTTTTTGAAAACAGTGGATTTTCGAACCACTGTAATGGCTATCTGGTTTATTTTGAAAATGCAAAAAAAAAGTTTTTTATATTAAATTTTGCTGTTTTTGCTCTGGTCTTAAAATCAGCGTTTTTGGCCGACTTGCGCCATTGGAAGTAGTTGAAATAAAAAAAAAAATACGCCATTCTTTTTTTCTATGCAAAAACTTAAAAAAAAGTGATGATATCCGAAAATGAAATTTTTATGACGACCTCTATTGTATATACAGCTGTTGACAACTAATTAGAGACGCCTTTTATTTTTAAAATAATGCTTAAGTATTTATATAAAACAAAATTAATATTCATTTATTTCATAATATTTTAATTAAATATATTCAATTGTTTACAAATATACAAAAAGAACTTAAAAAATTATTCAGTCTTAAAAATATTTTATAAATTTATTATATTGTTTGAAATATAACAGCGACACCTAATTAGAAACGATTTTATATTATTAGGAAAAAAACTAATATTAATTTCTTTTTCTTACTTTTTATCAATATTTTGTTGCAAATCCCTTTTGTTTTATCACAGCCTTACATCGGTTGCGCATTGATGTTATTAGACGCCGACATCGCTCTACTGGTATCGTCTCCCATGCTTTCTTAACATCCCCAAAAAGAGTCGCCATATTTGTTATATTTTTCAGACTAACGACTGTTTTTACGTCCCCCCATAGATGTTCTATGGTGTTCAAGTCCGGACTGGATGATTGCAATTCCAAAACGTTGATGAAATTATCGTCAAAGAATTTTTTTGTCAGCCTCGCCGTGTGCTTGGGATCATTATCCTGCTGAAATTGCCATATAATATGCAAATTTTCCTCAGACCACGGGAGCATGACAGTATTTGGTATATCAACGTATTTCTCCTTATTTAAGATTCCATAAATTTTATAAATTGGGCCAACACCATTCCAGGAGAAACATCCCCATACCATAATTGACCCTCCACTATGCTTCACTACCCGTGAAACGAAGCGAGTATTAAATTCTTGGTTAATGGGTCATCTAACGTATCTCCGACCATCTGGACCATGGCGATTAATCTTTTTTCATCGCTCCAAATCACATATTTCCATTGATTTGCTGTCCAATTTCAATGGGACTTTGCGAAATCCACACGACGTTTTCTTTGAATCCTACTCAGAAGTGGCTTCTTTCGTGCTGCTCTTCCATGTATCTCGGCTTCCACCAAACGACGTGCAATAGTCCGCTTGGATATCGTGACAATTAAATTTTCTTGAATATCACGTTGGATGTCAGTAGATGACTTTTTTGGGCCGGATTTGAAGATTTGCGTTATCATTCGGTCGGTATGTGCTGATGTGTTTCGGGTCTCTTCTTTCGCGGAACATTGGCTATGGTCTCATATTTGTTGATATGCTGTAAAGCATTAAAAACCAATTTTTTGAACACTTTAGCTGCTCTGCTATTTCTCTATAAGATTTTCCAGACTTCTTAAGTTCAAAAATTGGGCGCCGTTCTTAAGGAGTGCAGCTTTTGCCTTTTCCCATGATAAATCTTAAAAATTATAGTTTCTTATTTGGAAACAAATAACCATAAAATAAAATTTTTTTTTTTATCAAAATAGCTCTTAGCCAAGAAGACTTTAATAAACAATTACGCGTTTCTAATTAGTTGTCGCACTTTCTTAGAATTTTACTACCCATGTGAAAATTGAAATATATATGAACATACATGATCATACATTGACTTGTATATGATCATACATGGACATACGTGGTCATATATGACTATGCATAGTTCAATGTATGACCATGCATGATTACATATATTTCCATATAACTTTGGATCCGAAATTTGAGGGTATATGACAATACATGTTCATATATGACCATATATGATCACATATGAGTCATATATACTCATATATGATCATATATGGACATATACACCCATATTCCCTCAAATTTCGGATCCAAAGATATATGGAAATATATGAGATCATGTATGGTCATACATTGAACTATGCATAGTCATATATGATCACGTATGTTCATGCATGATCATATACAAGTCAATGTATGATCATGTATGTTCATATATATTTCGATTTTCACATGGCTAAACAATTTGTAAACTATTTTCAGAAATTATAACAGCTTTTAAAATAAACAGCAACAAAAATGAGTGTAAATGATAATAAAAAGAGTAATAAATATAATACAATTGTTTTAAAGAAAAAACGTAACGGTAAATTTACGAAAATATCAATAATGATCATCAAGCTCTAGTGTAAAAAATGCGTTTCTAATTCTTTGTCAACAGCTGTATATATTTTTTTTTTGTATAAATAGAAAATAAATAAAAGTTTGGTCAATTTTTGGATAAGACATCCGGAACTAGATCTACATAAATCTTTTACAAATTGCCAATGAAAAATTTTATTATAGTCAAATTTGCACTATAAAATTTTTAGCTAAAAATGTGCCTATATTGTGATCGATATTTTACCTCGCCTAATTCGCCCATTTTTCGGAAAAATTGTAAGTTTGATATTATTCGGCATGCCCGACTTTAACCTTTTTACTCGTTTTGAAGTATAATTGATTGACGGACGGACGAGTTTTGTTAACTCAATATAAATGTGGATTGATATAGCAAATTTCTCTACTTATTTCTTGCTTCCTTTTGAGTAAACATACACTCATAGTATTTTTCCCTTCAGATTTACTGAATATGGGTTCTACACTCAGAGAATTATGTCAGTAAAATAAACTGCATTCAAGGAATTAAATATGCTAAAATCCCAAACGTAGTTTACAAATTGTGAAAAATAATCTGTTGCAGTTAAAAAAGTGTACACTGTAATTGCATTTAAATTAACTACAATTGCAGTTATTTTTAATTGGAATTTTGGTTAAAATAACTGCAATATCAGTTAATTTTAAATGCAATTGCAGTGTACATTTTTTTAACTGCAATTGCAGTTAGTTTGACAGAAATAATTCTTTTAGTGTAAAACAATTAGAAGTCAGTTAAAAACTACGTACTGTTAGTTTAAAATAATTGTGTTTTGTCTTTTTATTTTAAAAGTTAATTAACTAAGTGATAAAGTCGGTATCACAATTGATTTTTCGGTTATTTTAATACTCAATGTATTACAAAAAACTATTTGTTAAAAAAAATGACTATATATTGTATTTTAACTTATACCGAAACTCCATATTTTTATGTTTAAGAATGTGTTAGCCATCCCCTCTTCAATATCAACCACTGAAAATTTGAGGCTGAAATACTGCCCTCACTTATGAAAATTCTTGGCAAAATTCGAACAAACAAGTTTTGTTTTCTTTGAAAACAAAATAATAATAATTTTGTTTATTGAATGACTGACGGAAAAATTAAAAAAAAATATATACATACATATTTATGTATGTATTTCTTTGTAATTTGCATATTCATTCAATTGAAAACGGTAAATATATTGTGAGTGTATGAATCTATATTATATCCTGTAGTAAAATCAAATGTAGGATAAAATAAAAAATAATAAATGTTTAGGGAATCAATATTTGCTGATATCTATTTAAGCATAAAATCGGAAGTTGCGCAATTTTTATTTAAAATTTGTTGTTAGTTTATGGCGCACTAATAACATGAATATGTGTTTGTGTTTGCGTGAGTGTGAGTGCGAGAAGGATGTAGGAAGAGTAAGGGTAGTAGCTACTCATAAGAGTTTTGGTAAATGAACCCATAATTGCTTTTGTATAGTTGTAGTGGTATGATTACGGCATCGCCATCATCTTCATCATCATCACCCAACATCCGCATTTCAACCCAGTAAACAATTTTTTTGGAGTTTGAAAAAAAAAAGAGTGTTAAATGTCAGCTTACGTTCACTTATAGAAAACAGATGGCAATCTAGTGATTCGGTTAAGATAACCGAATTTTTTGATTGCAACAGCAGAAAATTAGTTAAGACAACAGACATTTAACTGAGATAACAGAGTTTTGATTTGATCAGCAACAGTTCGGCAGTCGCAACGAAATAATTCAATTAATTCAATCGAATCATTCGACAGAAAATAATTTCGATTATCAGCAGGAATATATGTTTTCTGGGTATTTATTGAAGAAAATGTGCAAAACAAAAGCACTTTATAAAAACAAACTATTTAACACCCAGTCTCGCTTTAACACTTTCAAAAATTGGGAAACAAACAAAGTATTTACTGGGAAAATACACAAACTCGCGTACCCTCAAACACATTGAAACAAATCGATAAATACCGATAGGCTTTTAATAATGCAGCAGAAATATTATTTTATTTACATTTCTCTGTGTAAGGAACTTCGTTGTATTAGTTTATACTTTATTAGAGTGGACCCAAGTTCAAATATTTTAGTTTTTGAAGTTGTAATACTGCAACAAAGCTGTGCAAATATGCATATTCCAAATCGGAGAAATATTCCAAAGTCCGAAAAATAGTCTAAATTTCTTACAAATAATGTTTGTATGCTCAACATGACGCATTCTATACACTAGTAGAGTTAAAACTACTAAAAACGAGTAAAAAGGTTAAAGTCGGGCATGCCGACTATACAATACCCTACACCAGTCTGGGTAAAAGCCAACTAATGTTTGGATCCGAAATTCGAATGGGTTAAAATGAGGCTTGTGTCAAAATGTTCTATAATGTGAGTCAGCGCACCAAATTTCTTTAAAATATTTTAATATTTGCTATCTGCAGTTTGTAACCAAGCCAATTTTGGGGGGACCCTTATATGGGCACTAGGTCTAAACATAGACAGATGTTCACCAAAATCAATAGGCTTCGTCCTTGGGCCAAAATAGGTCTGTGTACCAAATTTCATCAAACTATCTTAATATTTTCAACCTGCAGCGTATAAACAAAATAATTTTGGGGGGACCCTTATATGGGCACTAGGTCTAAACATAGACCGATGTTCACCAAAATCAATAGGCTTCGTCCTTGGGCTGATATAGGTCGGTATACCAAATTTCATCAAAATATCTTAATATTTGCGACCTGCAGTTTGTAACCAAGCCAATTTTGGGGGGCACTAGGTCTAAACATGGACCGGTGTTAACCAAAATCAATAGGCTTCGTCCGTGGGCTGCCATAAGTCGGTGTACCAAATTTCATCAAAATATCTTAATATTTGCGACCTGCAGCGTATAAACAGTATAATTTTGGTAGGACCCTTATATGGGCACTAGGTCTAAACATGGACCGATGTTCACCAAAATCAATAGGCGTCGTCCTTGGGCCGACATAAGATGGTGTACCAAGTTTCATCAAAATACCTTAATATTTGCGACCTGTAGAGTGCGCACAAGAATACATGGACAGACAGACGGACGGACGGACAGACGGACATCGTTAAATCGAAATAAAAAAAAATTCTGAGCCGATCGGTATACTATAAGGTGGGTCTAGGACCAATATTTTTTGGTGTTACAAACATCAGCACAAACTTATAATACCCTGACCACATAGTGGTGTAGGGTATAAAAATGTGAACGTGTGTGTTGTGTGTGTAGTGTTTTGAAAATTAAAAAAAAAAAAAAACTTTCAAGTATGAAAAAACAAACTACAAAATCGTTTTTTTGTACGTTTTGTCAGTTAAAAATTGATGATTCTTTTAACAGACTTTTAAATTATTTTTAATCTTTTATGGATTGTTTAAAAAATGTTTGAAAATAATTAGCAAAATGGTATGAATATAATGAAAAATCAGTAGTCCTTTTTTAATTGTGTTTTCAATTAAGGTTGTTTTTAACGCGAAAATATTGTGAGTGCACAACTGATTTTTAAAATTTAATTTTCCCAAAACTTTTCTTCCACCTTTTCAACTGCGGCCCACTCTAATTTGTATATGTGTGTGTTTTGCACACGAATGTATGAAATGTATGTATGTATATATTAGGCTGGGTCGATTTGTGGGGAGGCAAAAAAATCGCCCATGGCTCAGGGAAAATCGTATTCTAGGGATCAAAATAAGAAACTTTGCCGAAGGAACCATACCTCTAAAACGAATTCTACTACCCCTAACTGTTGACTTTTGTCCCGTAGGGTCAAGTTTTGAAAAATCCCACTTTGACCCATTTAGAGTGCCCCAATCGAGTCCAAATGTATGACCGACCCCCACTAACTTTGGAGGGCCGATCCACCCATGCCAGTGGTACACCCCCTGGAACTCCCCTGGGGGGTTCCCCATACAAACATTTTAAAAAATCACCATTTTTGGCACTTTATTTTATTATTTTTTATTTATTTTATTTATTTTTATTATTTTATTTATTTTTTCTCCTTAGAAATTTATTTAGTCAGAACATATGTAAATGAAAAAATTAATTTAACTTAGTAATAGAAAAGAAAAAATGCCCAGACTTGAAAGCAAAAAAGACTTCAAACAGTAATTTTTTTTATTTTCTTTTCTATTACTAAGTTAAATTAATTTTTTCATTTACATATGTTCTGACTAAATAAATTTCTAAAGAGAAAAAATAAATAAAATAATAAAAATAAATAAAATAAATAAAAAATAATAAAATAAAGTGCCAAAAATGGTGATTTTTTAAAATGTTTGTATGGGGAACCCCTCAGGGGAGTTCCAGGGGGTGTGCCACTGGCATGGGTGGATCGGCCCTCCAAAGTTAGTGGGGGTCGGTCATACATTTGGACTCGATTGGGGCACTCTAAATGGGTCAGAGTGGGATTTTTCAAAACTTGACCCTACGGGACAAAAGTCAACAGTTGGGGGTAGTAGAATTCGTTTTAGAGGTATGATTCCTTCGGCAAAGTTTCTTATTTTGATCCCTAGAATACGATTTTCACTGAGCCATGGGCGATTATTAAATCGACCCGCCCTAGTATATATATATGTTTGTGTAATACAAATAGGATTATATTATAATACTCCCGTGTACAAATCGTATAATTTGTATTTTAAATATTTTGTTTAATACTTATACATTTTCAGGAAATATTAAGCCAGAATACAGTGAGGACCAGAAGAAAGGAAATATATTTTCTTTCTTTACCATAAAACAAAAAATGGGTGAACAGTGGCGTAGTTTATGAAGTTGGTTGAAAATGTAAAATGTTTAAAAAGAACTTATTGTTGAGGCACTCCGAAAATATTGGTAGAGAAATTGGGACTGGCAAAAAATAAATTCACCGCAATCCAAAAGCTTAGAGTCAAAAATGTTTTTTTGTTGATGTGATTTTTTTATGTACTAAAATCAGTTAAACTAAAAAAATTAAATAAATATTCTGAATTATTTCTATTTGAATACACTGTAGGCACTGGCTTACAAAATAACAAAAATATTCTCTGCGCTAACTAAAAAGTCGAGTTAGAATTTTAATATGGTTTACTTTTTTGTCGGAGTCTGTTTATCTATATTCCCTAAATCTCTTTGAAACAGCAACAAATCTGGTTACAGATGTTAGTTGTATAAATATTGTTAAAAAAGAAAAATTATCTATAATCAGTGTTTTCAGAAAATCCTTGGGTAAATTCAGAACTTATGAACTTATGAAATTAACACCAAAACTTAACATTGTTTCTCATATTGTGCGAATTGGCTCAATTATATATTTAATCCTTTAATTCCCAATGGAACATAGGGCCGCTCAATTAACTCTTTTATAAATCAAGCGTTATAAATTTCAATTAATTTAAAAAAAATTTGAAAAAAAATTTAAAAAAAATTTTAAAGAAAATTTTACAAATTTTTTTGATTTTGTGTTTAAGTTATTTAGCAATAATTCAATACATGCACATGTTTTTAAAATTTTTTTGTAAAACTGTTTTCGTATTTAACAGGCCAGAATAGATAGAAAACCATATCAATATACACTGCTTATAAAAGCTGTAAACTAGTGTAGTTACCAGTGAGTCTGTGTTTATTTTTTTTCTGTTTGCGTTTATTTTGTAATTAAGATAATTGAAATACATAAAACTTTATTTCGTTTTGTTGTTCTTTTTTGTTAACCTTCAATAATACTAACAAGGAAGGTCAGTCTGTGCTTTTCCCTCAGATTTGGATTAAATTTAAATAGAGAAGGCAGAAAAAAATAAAGCCTCATATTTGAGGGCTAAAATGTGGGGTCCAAATAGCCCCGATTTAGGTTTTATGGATTATTTATGTTTGTTCCAAGTATATTGAGGTATTTTGAAGATATTTTATATGGTGTAGGGAAAATGTTGAAAAATTTTCAAACAGAAAAAGCAAAACTGCACTCTAGACCGATCCTCAAAAACAAGTTTGCCGTAAACCGTCCAATATAAATTATACTTGCAAAGGAGGTTAAAATAAATTTTTTTTTGCCGAACGTAGGGGCCATTTTACATTTTTCGTTATACCTTTGGCATTTACAGTCGGATCTTAAAGTATGATACATCGATGTTTTTCTCTCGAGGAGATCAGTGTTTTGCTCTAAGAACCATTGACCTCAAGTATCCCGTTCTAGTATTTACCCACCAGATTTTAGTTGCTACCACCCTAATGTACCACCCTAATGTCAGAAAATTAAAGCTTGCAAAAAATCATTAAACTTTTGCTAAGAACGTTTTCCATACATCCAGTAGCATTTTTTTTATTTTGGTTGTTGTCGAAAGTAGGGGTCGCCTTTTTAAATTTTTTTTTCATTTGATTTTTCCTTTATAGCAAAACTCTGGTCTCCTCGAGGTAAAAAAATCGAAAACCATATCACAATTTAAAATCCGACTTTAAATTCCGATGCTCTGTATAACGAAAAATTAAAAAAGGCGACCCCTACGTTGGGCAAAAAAAATTTTTTTTGGAATTGCCTTGCAAAAATACTTTATATTTGAAGGTGTACCGCACACTTTTTTTCGCCTGTAAGGTAGTAAGGTCTACTGCACTCTATCGCCAATAATAAAAAATTAACTTTTCTTCTATATGCTGTTAAGGGAGTCTTGGTGCACCCAGGACCAAAAAACCGGGACACTAACTTATCTATAAGTGTTGATAAATACTTAAATGAAAGGATATTTTTTCCGAATGCAATTTATTTCAAAATCCAGGAACTGTAGCTACTTCTGTGTTCATTTTAGACCTATTTTTTAGTGTAAGACGGACGTTATATGCAGGGCTGTAAAAACTATGGCACAAAGAATGAATTTAGGTGGTACGCGACATTATTTTGAAATGCCATAACACCACTGTGTACTGAAAGGCAGAAAACGGATTTTGAATTCAGTGAATGTATTTTTTTTTCATTTCACTGAACGAAAATGAAATTGAATGAATTCAGTGGTGAATTAATTCAGTAAGAAATTAATTCACATTTTTGATTTAATAAAAAGAACTATAGCAATTGAATTAATTCGTAACAAAAGAAATCAAACGAAAACAAATATGAATTAATTCCATTCAATAATATAGTCTTATGTGAATTAATTCATTGCATTTTTAATTCAGAATTCAACAACTGAATTAAAGAATGAATTCTTCAAAGCTCTTGTATGAATGTTATTTTAACTAAACATTAAGTTATTTTTAACTGTTGAAAAATAACCAACGAATGCATTAAAACTAACTCACAATGTCATAAAATTAACTGACAAATTTTTACTACAAAAATTTGAAAACAACTGGCAATAATTATCAACGTTGAAAACTCAACGTTTATACGTTTTTATATGTAACATACATAACTTCTTCGCGTTGCTTCATACAAAGTTTTTCTGGCATACAATAGAACGCTATTATACTGCAACTATTACTAACATTAACTGTTTATAATTTTTTTTAAAATTTAATCGATTAAACGTAGATTTTCCTTAAATACTTAACGTTGGTATGTATGAGCGAAAATACAGCCAATAATAACAAATATAAACTAAACAAGAATTTCAAAAACCCAACAAAATTTTTATTTTTTAAATAACTAACAGAAAAAAATAACTTTATTTAAAAAATACTGCATTGCTAGTTAATTAATTAATTAATTTTTAATTTAATTTCTTTATTTATAATATTGAAAATAACTCCTTTAAACAACTATTACGAAGTACAGTTGCATTCGTTAGTTGTTTTGTAAATAACTGTAGTGATAGTTGTTTTGTGTTTTTTCCGTAGAAGGGCAATTATAATTGCAGTTAAAAACAATAACTACTGATTACTACACAAACAACTGTAATGTAGTAACTGTAAAATGAAATTTTGTTGTACATAAACGTTTTTGATATAAAAATTTTGACAATTGGGCTTATTGACTAAATTTTAAAATGCCGCAGGCAAAAGTTCGTTTGAAAAGAGTGCGCGAATTTTTGCAATTTTTGTTTTCTTGCAAATCATGTTGTTATTTTTTTTTTGTTTATAGCGCCTCAGGCAAAATTTTTTTAAATTCTATTGAACTTAAAGCACACTTATAATTGTGAGAAAATTTCAGCTTTTTTGAGCACCCATAGTTAAGAGTAAGTAGATAACAAATTTATTTGAGGCTCCCAGGGGGACTAAATGTATTTAATGGAAGCCGCACTTAAGGGACCATAAAACAAAATGCTTTTTTTAAATCCTGAGGAAATTTTCTTTCGTTTAATTACCCATACTTATATATAAGTACGAATACCGGTTTTTAGGGCCTGGACGACCGGCCACGGGACCTTAACTCTAAAATAAAAAAAATCTGTTTTTTCAGGAGGAGGTGGCACATAAATATTTGTTATTTTTTTTGAGGTAAGTCCGATAAAATGCAGTGGAGCCTGAAAAAGTTTCGAACAACTTGCAACTAATGTTAAACCCCTAAATATCAATTTGGGGCGATATTTTTAGAAACGAAAGCTATTCAATTTTGTCCCCTCTTTCACATGTCCAAATTACGTCTAAATTTTTACTAACCTAGAAACAGACTTTCCTTGTAAGTTTAATTAAAATAACAGAACAATTTCCACTATCAGCTTTTTGTTTGTCGCTATCTTGTCTTTACATTAGAAAAAATAATATGTTTGCCAAAAAGAAATGTATTCGAATTTTTAATACTTTTCAGCCCCTTTTTACTCAGAAAATATTCGAAAAGCCAAAAATACTCAGTTATAATTGTTAAATGCCGGATCCAAAATAACTTTTTTTTTAATTTTTAAATTAATATGTTCGTCCATTTCAGACTCTTATTAACCAACCTCAAAAGCATGAGTCTGAAAAGCTTCAAGTGAATTCGGTCAATTTTAAAAATTTGTCATTCATCTTCGACCCGTCCTACTGAATTTCGAAAAACGCTATTTGCCGGATGCCTAATTTTTACCTACTCCAAGTTTGTAAAGACGTAATTTCCGATTATCGGATTTTATTTCCTCTAGCCAAATGTGTTCCCGGGGGTATGTGGGGGACCCAAGAAACCTCCACATACACATTTGGCTAGAGGAAATAAAATTTTCTTTTGCCTCGATTTCTGAATATTCTGGAGAAATACCTATTTTGAAAAATCCGGGGGCTCGAAGGGCATTTTTGAGCTATGGACCCTACAATTCGACCTATCCTAATATTATGGCGGGTCGATTTTTATGACAATAAATTATATGGGGGGGGGGATTATTCTAAGAAGAACTCTAAGCAACTCTCCCCTAGGAACCATAGGTCTAAAATGGATTTCGATTTCCATTTTTTTCCATCCATACAAATTGACCCACCCTAATATATATACATGACTTATTAAATTAATTAAATTTTTGAAAAAAAATAATGTTTATTGCTTAAGGAATTTTTTGGTGAAGATAAAAAGAAAAATTTGTTGTAGATCCCGATTCATATGGCACAAAAGTCGTTATCGAATTCTTTAAAATTTTTATTATTTGTAAATTACTTGTGAAAATTGTATCATCTTTCTTTAATTTGAAAAATAATTTAAACAGAAAGTTATATTAATTTATGATCTGGAGTCAAACTAAAAAACATTAATTTACCGGAATAAAAAATCAACTAAAAATTTCATCATTCATATTAAAAAAATAAAATAAATTAGAAATATTTAGTTAGAATACTGTTCCAAAAAAAAAAAATATATTGGTTCCTCCAGGAATCAAACCAGCGATCCTCTTTTTAGAAATACCACATTATACCATAATTATTTTTTGGGATGACTTTTAGAGCAATTATGATTTAGAAGCAATACTTAAGTGATTTTTTGGATGTTGTGCAGAAGTGATTGAAAAAAAGTTATAAAAATATAGTAACGGATACTTTGGAAGCAATGAAAGAAGTGATTTTTTGAAGTTGTTCAAAATTCTTCTAAAAAGGCAGTAAAAATACACTAACGGATACTTGTAAAGCAGTGAAAGGAATACACTAAACATTCTATAATTGTCACCTACAGGAATCACTTCCAAGATTATGGAATAGAAATATTTGGCCTTACATTTTCGTGAGGATTAACAAAAAACTAAGTAAAACTTTGGAATAATTTTTCGACGATTTTATGATTTTTGAAACTAAAACTAAAAATAAAAATCAATATATATTTATCCATTCATGGACATTTGTGAACTCACACATCCTGGTACATGAAGTTATACAAATTCATACATGTCCATACTCGTATACATATAAAATTCGTATATGTTCGTATATGTCGGTTAAGGTATAACTGACGGAAAATCAGTTGTACAATAGAACTAGATCCAAAATTGATTATGGAGGCACCGATTCCACTTTGGAGCTATGGAAGTGGTGGATTTTGTAAAAATTTTAAACAAAAATCATCGGTGTTAGAATCGACAGTTGAAAAAATATATTCTTCAACAAATTCTTTGGAACAGAAAATTTTGCTGGCATATTTAAAAAGAAGTAAAGTGATGATACCTGCAGAACAATTGCTAAGAGAATTTTTATCTTAGTTAAGATCACACTTTCCTTATTTGTTTCAATTTAAGTTTTAATCCTAGTTACTATCAAAATATTTTACTATTTTTTCTGGTGCTTTGTTATTTTAAATCCATTGTTATATTTGAATTTCCGTTTCCGCTGCACTTGGATAATATTTTTCCTTCCTGTTAATTCTCTCAATTGTGAATTTTATATTTATTTCTTTTTTCGTTAGTGTATTCATGTACAGAAGTTTATTATTTTTAGTTGTGTTTTTTTTTCAAATTTGAAGCTTTATGTTTATTTAGGATTCCGGGTGGTTTTTTGTTATCATTTGAATGCGTTTTTATAAGTACTTTTATTTGTTTAAATAAGAGCATTGTATGCTTTTGATTTAAATAGAATATATATACTACTTTACTTTATTTATTTGTCTTTTTTAAATGATTTGATGACCACAGATAAGTAATACATCCTCTGAAAAATCCGTAGGATGACACATAGGTGGTGCCACTAATGGAAAATCCATATGATTTTATTCAGTACATGCTCCAAATTCGAAGAAATAACTCATGTTTTTTTGTAAAATATGTTTTAGTCTCAAAGTAACATTCTATGCTTTAAAAAATTTTTTTTTTCTTGCGAGCGTTTTTATTTTATTGTTTTTATTAGAGATCTTACTTCGCATAATACAGCAGAACAAAAAGAAAAAAACTACATCCCAAAATGTAAGAATTGCACGCAGTCTTTAAAGAAAAGCCAATGACGATTCAGCGATTGTGGGCGAAGGCACATCATATGAGGCAGGTATTGATGGCGTTATATAAGCTACACAAGTATTCAGTGTGTATAAAAAATAAGAAACAAATAAAAAACAAATTAAAAAATATGCAAAATGAGAGCATTTTGACCGCAATGAAATGTATCATAATTTTTCTGCCATCGTTTTTAAGAATATTAGGGTTAGTATATCAACTACCCTTTAACCGATTCGTCCCAAATTTGGTGCACATGTAGAAAACTAGGAGATATAAATTTTATTCATAAACGATTTTTAGAAATTTTGCTATTTTCTTAGCCTAAAATTAATTTTAAACTTTAAACGCGTTTTCCCGCAACCATGAGTTCAAAATGGGTTGCCACTGTACAGCCAAAGCAGGTAAACTGATATCGATGTGGTGTTTTTTTTATAGTCACCAAAAAACTGTAGTGCTTATCGTGGCCCCTTTTTGAATTTCAGTCAAATCAATTTTATATTCTCAAGAAAAATTGTTTTTTCTTGCCTTTTTTGTAATTTTTAAGTTCATGTGGCAACTTTGTTAAAAAAAATTTTTTTAAATAAAAATCGGGCTAAGATAAAGACTAGAGAATTTATCTGGCATTAATAATCACTAGGGCAAGGAATTTCATGCACTTAAAAATGGAAAATATGCGCCTAAAATATGCGGTTAAAAAAGAAAAATATGCATTAAAAATATAAGAAAAATGCACTAAAAACTATTATTTTTGCAAAAATAATGCACTCTAAAACTTAAAAATGTATTTAAGTTAGTTATTTTGCAAACAGACACAGAACTCGAAGATTTCCCATAGGTCAATAAGGTTTTAAGAATGTTTATTTTGATTGAATCAAAATATGAAAACGTATCAATTTTTAATATTTTTTTACAAAATAAAAAATTATCCTAAAAATGCAAAATATGCACAAATATGCATTAAAAAGCACAAAATATGCATTAAAAAGGCACTAAATATGCATTTAAAGTCAAAATATGCAAAAACATGCATTTATGACAAAATATGCAAAAATATGCAACTACAAATCGATGCCATTTTGTTCTAAGTTTGATGATTCGGATAAATATTTAGTCCATATTAGTTTTGAACTATCGAGAAAAAACATGCATTTGCATGAAATTCCTTGCCCTAATAATCACTTTACATTTTTATTTTCCCATAAATAATGAAGTCTGCTCAGTGGCAGCCGATTTTGCCTTTTTTAAAAAGGCCAGTAACGAAGTGGCAACTCTGGCGATTTTGGCTAGACAAATATAAAACTGTTATTTTTTGAAAATACTACCTAATTTTTAAATAAAATAATAAAATTATTTAAAATATTGTTAATTGCATTTTTTACAAACGTTCAAATATACCCTTTAAAATGTTGTTGTTTTTACAGTATTTACCCCCCTTAAGTGTACACTCAAAATAATGAGTTTGTTGGCTGAACAGAAAAATCTGTTACTTTAACAAAATTTGTTCCTGTTTTTTGGCTTAAAATAAAATTTGTTGACTTTAACAAATTCTTGTGTTAAATTTAACAAATCTAAATTTAAATAAGAAATTAGTAAAACTACAGTTTTACTGTTGAGATTTAGGGTCTCGGGACCCTCCCCGGTCCCAGTCCATATCATTTAAAGGCATGTAAGGTCACTCCATATGAGCAAACATTTTGTCCGTTTTGATCTATCTCGCTTAGTTTTCGCGATATTGGCCATTTTATGAAGTGTAAAATTTTAACTAAAAATTTCCGAGCGTCCAAGGCCCCACTATGGTCCATTTTTGGATAGAGATGACCCCTTTCGATGGAGTATTGTGGGGTTAGGAGTAGACGAAATTTTCATAAATTTTGCTCTATCTGTCTTAGTTTTCGAGATACGGGCCATTTAAAATAATCGGGAGCGAAAGAAATAGCGCCATCTTTAAAACTTCGGATACATTGGTGGCGCCATCTACCGGGCAATAACAGAAACATGAAAATATTATATTTTAACAATAAATTGTGTAAAATTTTGTGAATGGATTCTTAAAAATTAGTTATAAATACCCAGCAAAAAAAATTGCAAGTAGTGCTTTACAAACTACTTCTTTTAATGCTTCACAAGTATCCGTTAGTGTATTTTTACTGCTTTTTTAGAAGTTATTCTGAACAACTTCAAAAAATCACTTCTTTCATTGCTTCCCAAGTATCCGTTGTTATATTTTTACAGCTTTTTTAGAATTACTTCTGAACCACATCCAAAAAATCACTTAATTATTGCTTCTGAAGAGTTATTGCTCTAAAAATTATCGTAAAAAGTGATTTTGGTATCATTTGGCATTTCCAAACAGAGGGTCCGGATTCGATTCCCGGCGGGACCAATATTTTTTAATTTTTTTTAAAATTTTTTTTTTATTCTTTTAAATTTTTTTTTTTAATATTTATAATTAATTTGTTTAAATTCAATATTTTTTTAATTTTAAAATTTTTAAAAATATGTATATAATACAAAAAAAAAAAATGGTGAGAAATTGATTTTAATGTACCTGTAAAAATAGTACTGAAACCAATATTGAATTGGAGTGCACCTTTTACACTTGTTTAATAAGTACTTTTATTGACGAGAATAAGGAACAATATCTCGCATTACCAAAGTGGTGTTTTTATGCCAGTCAACTTTCATAGCAAAGAATATCTCAGTGGTAGAGCTCAGCGACTAGTAATCGTGAGGTCACAAGTTCGATACCCGGTGGCGGCAATAAAAAACTTTTGTAAAATAAAAAATATATAATTTTTTTTTTGTGAAGAATTTTTTTTTAACTTTTAATTGGTGAAAAAGAGATTCCTTTGCACTCCTCTCCTACGGCAACTCAATGTTAAAATCATTAGTATTTATGTTAAAAAAGAAGTGCATCTAGATCACCAATTGTAGTGCTTTTTCTACTGCTTCGGCATCTCGTTTTTCGCTGGGTAGTTTTGAAAATTAGCACTTAAAATTAGTTTAAGTACTGAGGATTTTTAGTATGGTGTTAAATAAAGATAACTAAAATATTTAGTTAAATCAGTGTTTCAACTAAAAATTTTTTAAAAATTAGTCAAATTTAAAACCAGTTTAACAGATTTTTCTACGGACGTCTTATTTTATGTGTACCAATTCGGAAATGACGATATATGACTTAACAGGCAGCAAATACTCCGGAACACGGATCCATTGAAATATTTGAGAAATCGAGATTTAAACATTTTAAACGCGTTTTTTTAGAATTATATCCCATCCTACGTAGAAGAAAAGTAGGCACCAACAATGGAATTTGTACAATTTGTTGTTGTTGTTGTTTTTTCTTTGATATTTTGAATGTTTAATAACGCTCCTAGACGAGAACAAGAAATTCTCATTGAGTTTGTAATTTAACTTAACAAATATTTCCATAAGTTCTAAAAACATCCTCCTCTGACGAGTTCCTTAGGCAAGAATGAAATCCGGATAGGGACATGCCTCCAACAGATTATTTTTCACAAGTTGTAAAATACGTTAATACAAACATCTTTTTTTAAATGAAATTCAATTTTCAACAATTTGTTTGTTTGAGATGTTGGTAAATTGTTATTTTTCATATAAAGTTCTTTAAAAATAAAATTCAGAGCTACCAAAAAATAGCAAAAAATTTGTTTTATTTACAAATTCTATTATTGATGACTATATAAAATATTTTTTTGTTTGTACCCGAGTAAAAAAGAGTATATATAACATATATTTTTTAATATTAAAATATATGATAATATCAAATATTGTATGCGACTTTATATGTTTTTATATGATGATATATTAGAAATATTTTTAGAAATTTTCTCATATATAATCATATTAAATCATATATCAGTATTTGCTTTATTGCAAATTGTTTATATAGGAATATATAATTGATAAAACCGTTCAAAATTTTATATATAAAGAGATACGAAAAATATTTTTGATTTTATTTTATATATTACAATATATTAGTTAATCTCAGACACAAGTTGGAAACTCATTTAATCAAAAACAATTTTTTATATGTTTTACTAAATTTTTTAGCCTAAAGCCTAAACCACATAAAATCAGTGTCGACCGCAGTGCGACGTTTTGTCGATAAAGCAGTTTCTGTATCTTCTCTATTTGTCACTGCCAAGAAATTAGAAAAGTTTCTATATAAACAAGAGCTGTTTTTAAACAAAACTCAAAAAGAAATTTTTAAAAATATTAAATCGTTTTCGCGAAATTGAAGAACAAAATTTGACAGCACTGCCACTGTTCACTGGCAATTTCACTATGTGGTTTGGGTTTAAACCTCATAAACGCAGTGCGACGTTTAATCGATAAAGTAGTTTTTTGTATCCTCTCTATTTGTCACTACCGAGAAATTAGAAAAGTTTATAAATAAAGAAAAGCTGTGTTTAAACAAAACGCAATAAGAATTTTTTAAAAATATTAAATCGTTTTCGCGAAGTTCAAGAACAAAGTTTGACATTACTACCACTGTCCACTGGCACTTTTACTATGTGGTTTGGGCTTTTCATTAATTTAATATTTTCTGAGATTTTTTTTACTTTTTAGTTTTTTTTTTTAAATTTAAAAAATCCAATTTAGAAAAATTAACATCAAAAAGCATAACCCGGCTCGTAATGGGTTAATAAGTCGAGGCATGTTGCATACCATTGGTATGGTGTTTAAAGTACCTTTCCAACGACATATATTTTTATTCTGGGCCGATAAGTTTTGAGTGGAGAAATAAGCCATTCAATATTGTTATAGATCATTTTCAGCTCCATAAATCGGGAACTATGAGCCTCAAACAAAAAAGAAGTGCATTGCCGGGCTAATCATTAAAATTTTCAACAATTATTTTAATTTTTGCATTAAAAAATACAAAAATTGTTTTTTCGGACTTTCTTTTTGAAACAACAAATAAAAATCTAATATGACAATATCATATTAGAATCTGGACTTGAGGTGGAAGAATATTCTAACTAAATATATTAAAATTTTATTTAAAATAAAAAAAACTTAACATATTTAAAAAAAAATTTCTAAGTACAAAGAAAATTCCCATATTTGAGAACACCCGTATTCAAAATGAAAAAGTGTATGGTATCTAACTTGCTGCTAACTTTTTTACACACAAATTCCCATAAGGGGAATATGCTTTTTGATTTTGTATACGGGGGCTAATCTTTAAAGAATTCAACAATAACGGATTTATACAATGACGTCTTTAATAATTATCCATTATCAACAGTAGCCTGCGGCTGGTAGTGTGTAGGACGTGAAATCTTGCTGCCCTCCAATACAAAGTTTTTTTTATCATTTAAATTTAATCATATCGTATTGTATTAACTTATATCCAATTTGATCGTGACAAATCTCGGATATAAGTTATTCATTTGATATAACTTTGTATCCTTGTAAATATAATTATATCCGATTTGATACAATTTAATATAACCATTTTTCGGATGAAATTATATCCAGTTACATATTGGAAATATATCCATTCATACATAATTTTATATAAACTTTTTTACTCGGGTAGTTACAAAAAAGGTGTGTGAGAGATGTTTAATAATACAAACAGTATTTTATAAAAATATTTGACCCAAACAGATTTTTTTTTAAACACCTATTAATTATTATATATTTCACCACATGTGTACCGTTAATTGCAATTCGGTTCCTGAAATTTGATCCGCTTTCCAAAATATGGCCAAAAACAAACTGTAGAGTATGGTATCATATAGTAGGCATGAAGATCTTTAATATTTGTACTTGTTTTAAGCTTAAACGTCTTTTAATAAGTACATAAGTTATTATATTGCCCTTAATGATATTTCTTAAATAATGTTCATAGTCACAATAAATATAAAATTCATAATTCCTTAACAAAATATCTTAAACAAAATTTAATAAGTAGGGTAAACTGGGGCACATTAGTCACTGTTTATCTAAGGCTGTCTTTCTTTTTTGTAACTTTGAATTTTTATTTATAAACAATTTTTATAGGAAAGATAACAATTTTCAAACGGATTACAAATATTTCAAACAAAAAAATTGTTGGGAATAAAATTTCAATTTAAAAGAAAATGTGATTGCTTTTACAAATTCCCATTGTTGGTGCCTACTGTTTTTTCTGTGTAAACTAACAAATTTTTTCTCAAATATTATTTTGATCTAAAGATTTTTGTATATTAGCTTTCATTTTAATCCTTTTAATTCCAGTTATTCCAATGATTTATATTATTTTTTTGATGTTTTCAAAGTAACCCAAAACGAATAAACTATCCCACTCCATGGGTCTTATTCGACAATAGCATGAGCTAAAAAAATCTTAAAAGGTTTTTAGACATAAGTACGTCATAATTATGAGCCTACTTTAGTTTAAGAAATATGGTGAGAATGAGAGATAACTTTATTACAAAAGTTTGATTTGGTGATTCCTTTTCCATAAAATTTTCATGTAAAGAGTTGTGTTGCTATTAGAAGTGTCGATTGTTGAGAGGTTTCACTTTCAATTGCGAATCAATGCCGTGGATTATATCACCAGAGAAACTGCTTTGAATGCAGGATATCAAATCTAACCCAAGTGCAACTAATCGTACAAAACTATAATTTTTTTACACTTTGCAAGAATTAAGTAAATAACACTCTTGCTCAAATTATTGATCAATATCAACACAACATCATATGAAAGATGATCAATAACTGTACAAATTGTAATTAAAAATTATTTATGAATTTACTTAAATTCAGAGATAAATAGAGGGTGGTGTATGTGCCCCACTGGCGAATCTCCCCCTTCTACCATAGGGTTATATTTAAATGTGTTCGTCAGTTGTGTGGTGAACTTAAGTTCACTAATCCTATTATAAAGTTATGTTATGAATTTTCGACAAATTTCAATTCATCCTCTTCAAACAAATTTTTAATTCACCCTTACAGCCTTAACTTACAAGGAAGATATTCGAATGGGTTCTGCTGTTTTTAATGATATTTGATAAAGTAGAAAAATAAGAAACACGTATTTTTTTAGCCGCCCGATCTCAAATTTAAGAGTTAAAGAGTGATATCAAAAACTACCCAGCAAAAATATTAAGGAGTACTTCAAAAAGAATGACTATTTTATCTACATCTACATAAAATAATATACAAAAATCAAATAAAACAAATACAACAACACATAGCGACATGACGCACAAGCATAGTTTTCTACTGAAAAATTGTTAAATTTACAGCAGTATCGGATCTTTCCTATGACACGCACGTGTTAAATTCATTGATGGAAATGCCAAATTTGAACTACTTTTAATTTTGAGTTGTGTTTTTTCTTTGGCATTTCCATCAATGAATTTAACACGTGCGTGTTAAGAGAAAGATCCGATACTGCTGTAAATTTAACAATTTTTCAGTAGAAAACTATGCTTGTGCGTCATGTCGCTATGTGTTGTTGTATTTGTTTTATTTTATTTTTGTATTATCTTATTTTGAATGTTGAGAAAAAAGTCATGCATTAAAAAGTGGATGTTCTCTTTTTGCAGGGTAACTTATTTTTCTATGAACATATGTCTGAAATTTATGAAATTTAGATCTATTTATACACTTCGTTAAAGTACTTTTAATGCCCATTAGACCGTACCTCAAAAAAAGTTCGCCGTACACTCTCCAATATGAAGTATTTTTGCAAGGCAATTTCAATAAAAATTTTTTTTTGCAGAACGTAGGGGTCGCCTTTTTCAATTTTTCGTTATAACTTCGGCATTTAAAGTTGGATTTTAAAGTGTGATATATCGATTTTTTTCCTCGAGGAGACCAGTGTTTTGCTATAAAGAAAAAATGCAATGAAAAAAAATTTAAAAAGGCGACCCCTACGTTCGGCAACCAATATATAAAAAAAATTTCTACTGGGTTTATCGAAAAACTTCCTTAGCAAAAGTTTAATGATTTTTTGCGAGCTTTAATTTTCTGACATTAGGGTGTTACATTAGGGTGGTAGCAACTGAGATCTGGTGGGTAACTACTAGAACAGGATACATGAGGTCAATGGCCCTTACAGCAGATCACTGGTCTCCTCGAGAGAAAAACACCAATGTATCATACTTTAATATCCGACTGTAAATGCCAAAGATATAACGAAAAATGTAAAATGGCAACCCCTACTTTCGGCAAAAAAAAATAAAAAAAAATTTTTTGAAACCTCCTTGCAAAAATACTTAATATTGGAGGGTGTACGGCGAACTTTTTTTTTTGCCTGCAAGGTGGTACGCTCTAATGTAGATGCTTCACTATGACGTATTTCATTTATACGTTTTTACAATACAATGTTTTCTTCTACTGAACGGCAGAAAACAGGCTTTTAATTCAGCATACGTAATTTTTGTTTTTCAATTAAGTGAAAGTATTTTTTTTTTCAATTCAGTGAATGTATTTTTTTCTTTTTTAATTCACTGAACGTAATTTAATTTTTTTTAATTCACTGAATGTAATTTTATTTTTTTTAAATTCACTGAATGTAATTTTATTTTTTTTAATTCACTGAATGAAAATGAAATTGAATGAATTCAGTGGTGAATTAATTCAGTAAGGAATTAATTCACTTTTTTTCCGTTGGATTTATAAAATTGAACGCGTTCACCAGTGAATTAATTCATTTGATTTAATAAAGAGAACTATTGCAATGGAATTAATTCTTTGAATTTATTGTTTGATGAACGCGTTCAGTTGAACGAATTCAGTGAATTACTTAAGAAAAGGAATTTATTCATTTCTGTAAAAAATTGAATTCGATTAATAGTGAATTCATTCAAAAAAGAATTAATTCTTCAAAGCTCTGGTTAAAAGAGCATAGCTTTACTTATTATTTTAGATTGAATCAGCTGATTCGTCACGTTAAATTACGTATGGCTAAATGAGCTTTAAGCATTTACAGTTTTTTGTTTGAACAACTACAAGTTTCAAGTGTGTTAAAAAACTGCAGTAATTGTTGATAGTTGTTTCTTTAAATAACATGCATAAAGATGGTTTTTATTTTGTCATAGCAAAGCAACTGCTACTACAGTTAAAATAGCTACGCTAATAGAAAAAAGTGAAAAAATTTAGTTAAAACTACTAAAAATTAGTTAAAACTTATGCTTCAGAAAAAAACTGCTAAATTAGCAGATGATTTTTGCTATGTATTAGTAAGATAGGAACATCAACAAGAAAACTGTTAAATATACTTTAATTAAATTTTTGTTAATAGAAAGTAATAAACTAACCTGCTAAAATCAGTAAAAAAATTTTGCTAAATAATTAGTAACCTAAAAAATCACGAAAAATTAAAAATTTTTTCGTTTTTTTGTTTAAATGCAAGTAAAAATCAAGCCTTTTGAAAACAGCAGCTTACAATTTTTTTTAGCAAATACATCTGTAAATTTAACAGGATAGACTGCTGTTTGCATTCAACTAAATTTTGCTTAAAAATAACAAAAATTTTGTAGATATAATAGTTTTAGTCTACTAATATTTAGCAAAATTTTCTGCAGATTTTACAGGACAATTTGTCATTTTCAGTTAACTAAAAGTTAATTAAAATACAAATAAAATTTAACAGTTTTATTTTGCTGTTCTGATTTTACTGGGATTTAGAAAAAAAATATGTTAATTTAACATTTTTTTCTGCAACATCATTTTAATTAATTTTCAGTTGCTTTTTCTGCTATTTTTACAGATTTATTTCTATGAGTGTACTATCGTTTACTACACGAATAACAGGCATGTATTAGCTGCATAACTTTTCTGAGTCTACGCAATATAATTAAAATTTGCCATACAAAAAAATGTGAGACGAAATTCATTTGACAGAAATTATGATGGGTGCGAACGAATTTATATATAAGCCATATAAAAGTGTAAATACAAGTATACAAAGACTTATAATTGTGTGTGTGTGTGTATTTATTTGTCACGAAAATCCAATTATAATTTCAACATTCTTTATACACAATGATTGGAAACCACATGCAATAGATGCCTCCAAACAATTGATATGATTATTGAAGGTGGAAATTATTGAAATTTCACAATGACGGGTGAGAGAAACGAGATTCATTGTGACAACAAGATTTTATGCCAGCCGATTCGTTTCCATGGAACTACTGACATGTATATTTATGGCAACAGAAATTCGGTATGAGAATTTGAATAATGACGAGGCGGTTACAGTATTTTAAAATCTTCTTAACAGAATTGAAAGTTTGAAGCCAAATTTTATTCAGTGATGGCAAAATTGATTAGGCTTCTTATAATAAAACGAAAGTATAAAAACAACAAAAGAAAAAATCAATATCCCAGCAGTGTTGAATATCCGTGAACACCTACTGATTGTTTTAAAATAGCGAACTCTCAAAATCAACCCATTGAAAAAATCTTTCCTTCCATACACGGATTCAGAATACCATAATTTATTGGAAAATTTTTATTGCAAAAAAAGGTTCTACAAAAATTTAAAATTTGTTCAATAATGTTATTATTTTTTCTTTTGAAAAAATCGATTTTTAATTAACTTTAAGAATTTGTAATAATTTTAAAAATTTTAATTTCAGAAAAGTTGATCTTAGTGCAAATTTTCTGGTATTATATTTCCATGACCAAACCTTCTTGCCTACACTATGACAATATTTAACACATTTATTATTTACATATGTAATTCTCAAAACTATAGAAAAATGTCAAATAAAAGAAGAAAAGGAAAAAAAGAGAAAAGGCTTAAATTAAACTTAATCATAATTAAATTAATGCGTTAAAGGCGTCAAAGGAAAATTTTAATCACACAGCCATTTGCCAACAAACACACGCACACACCAACATATGGTGTTGCCAGGTTTAACGAATTATCGTCATTTTGACGATTTTTACTATCAAAAATAGCCAAATGACGATTTTTTCTTTTAAAATGACGATTTTTATTACGAAATACAGCAAGAAATGTGCAAAAATTGAAAGTTTTTAGTTTTTAAAATAACGCAAAATCGCAAAAAAACTACCGCAAAATCAGAAAATTTTTCTTCTTCTGTAAGATTTTTGAAAAATATTGCAGAATTTAAGACAAAAAGTATTGATATTGAAAGTCTAATTAAAATTGTATTTAGAAAAATACAAAAATCTGTTTAAGTGCATCATAATTTTTTATTTATTGCAAAAATGTCAATTTTTCTTTAAGATATTTCTTCTAAAATGTACAAAGCTTATGGAAAAAATAACAAAAAAATTTTTCAATTAAAGGAATTAAATATGCTAAAATGCCAAACGTATTTAACAAATTGTGAAAAATAATCCGTTGTAGGCATGTCCCTATCCGGATTTCATTCTTGCCTAAGGAAATCGTCAGGGGACGACGTTTTTAGAATTTCTGGAAATACATGTTTGTTAAGTTAAATTACAAACTCAATGAGATTTTCTTGTTCTCGTCTAGGGTCGTTATTAAACATTTAAAATATCAAAGAAAAAACAAAAACAACAACCGAAAATTTTCTACAATTTGCTTTGTCATCTTCCAATGTACTACTCTGTTGTTTTGACATTTTATCATTTTTGTGTAAAACTTCTGTTTTTAACGTGGGGAAGAATGCCTGTAAAATACAATACATATGTCTGGATTAAATATTTAGAAGCCTGAAATTTGGTGGCATTGCTTTTTGTTTTTTAGATGAACTTATTCGAGGTTTATAAAAGTTATATTAAATATGTTTATTTGAACAAGCACAAAATTATTAAAAAAAGCATAATTTTTACATTAGTTACCAAGTTTTCAGGGTTCTAATTACAGAAAAAAAAAATTATTTTGACGATTCTACGATTTTTTAACAATTTTGACGTATGAAGATTTTGACGATATTTTCCAAAATTTTCGACGATTTTGTGCCTAACAAACCTGGCAATACTGCATGTGAGTTTTTGTTAACAAAATTCTTTCTTCTTCTTTGGAGTCTCATACATTATGAATAATTTAAAATTATATCCTTTTATACTTCAACATATTTAAATTAGAGACGGACGTGTGAGGTATATTGTTTTATTATACGCACACGCACTTTGGTAAATTAATATTTTTTTTCTATTTGCCAATTTTTATTACACCTGTTAATAATCGACAATAAGTAATTGATCTTATAGTTAATTGGGTATTAAATTATGCTAAATCAACCCTTAAGTTAATAATATTTAATATACATATGTATGAGAATTTTTAGCATGATATTAGTGAATTTTTGCATAAAACCAGTGAAGTTTCACTGGAACTCGTCCACTTGAACCTTTCATTTAATTAATCGAATTTTCATAAAATGTTTAGTTTAGTTTATTTATTTCCATTCCAGTACAACAAGAATTAATCTTATAATTATAGTACAGGAATTTTAAGTGCTAAAATTTGTAATTTTTTGTGAAAAATTTAATTTTATTTATTAAAAGTTTCATATACTCAATGAAAAAGTTTCATTACAACTAGATTCATAAAACATATGAAGCTTTTTCATCATGCGGTGTGTTTCACACCGATATGATTGAAATTTTGATATGATAAGAGACCCATATTTTTTCAGCGCTTCTAAGTGGGACATTTGCGAACAAAAATCATGTTATTTTTACTGCATTTTTCGAAACAACTTCTTTTATCCAACTTAGAAGCAATAAATTATAACAACAAAATCACAAACTCTGCCTTATTTTATTGCATTTTTGGTCCCCTCTACCATAATTAGTTATCAGAACGTTGTTATTTTGTAAAAAATTTTATTTAATTATATAGGGTTATTGATATTCAATAATTTCAACATATTTCTGTATTAATTTAATCGCAGGCGTTTTCAAAGGAATTTCTCACAATTTTTTTGGAAAGATGTGTAATTTCTTTGAATGGACCCGATCTTTTATTTCTTTTTATTTTCAATGTAGTACATTTTAAGCTGATTTCAAAAACAATTTTTGTGGACAAAATCCGCTTTGGTGTGGGCGGGAATGCAAATTTAAAATTTAGTAAATATTATACTATAGAAAAGACACCTGTAACATCCTTTCAGTTAAGCATAATATGACGCCATGGATTAACCGATTGTGGACAAATTAAAGATTTTTAATTATGTTTATGCCTTTTTTGTAAAAAGCTTTCAGTTTATATAAATGGATAGTCAAGACTTTAAGCCTTCATTTAACGTACCACATGATCTTTTATCTCTCAAAGTTTTTTCAACTTTTCCATCCCTCTTAGCTAAACAAAAAGTATTTCTTTCGCGAGTATTTCGACAGTACGGACTCAGAAAAATAGTGAGTGGCAAACTCTGATTTTTGGATGGGGTTAATTTTAAATTTCTTGTGTATTTTCAAATGTCGATTTATAGAATTGCGGTCAAAAAAATAGAATCAATTAAAGTTTTTCTATATTTATACCCGTTGCTTTTATTTTTAAAGATCAAAATAATGATTAAATTGTCCCCGAAGTACTGGAAGATGGTCCAGAAAATTGTAGAAAATTTTAGTGTAGCATTTGTTTTTTAAATATGCTACCCGTTCTAAGTAGGCGTGGCTTTTAATGAAAAATCATCGATATCGACCTTTCATCAAATTATATACTAAAATTTAGCGAGTACTGATCGGATCTGCACAGACTGAATACTGTTGAAAATTCTATAAAATTTCCTTAAATATGGCATTATTCTTATTCACAAATGGTCGCCAGATTTAAAATCACAGCAGTTTAAATATGAGTAAATTTTTCTTTGTTTTTAGCGATTTTTAAATAAAGTTAACTACACTGAAATTTTAATATGAAATGCATTATACCCCAGTGTAGAAACGGTAATGACATATCATTATTTTTTGGACTACCAGTAATGACACCCACTTACCTTCTGTATTATTTTAAAACATATAATAATGAGTTACTGATAATGACTTATTTTTATCATTATTTCAAATAGAAAATAATTTTTTAGATTTTTTTGAAAATTTTTTGAAATCTATTTTTAGACTCAATATTTTTTAAACACTGGTAAGGATATATGTAACCACATATTTTTTGATTTTTTGTATGTTGGCGAGTAAGCTTACTTGTGTGCAGCAAGTCAATTGTGTTTTTATCTATTAAATATTACATGTCGATATAGCTCAGATGGTAGAGCTGTTGACTGGCAATCTGTAGACCCAGGTTCGATTCCCGCACCAGCAAATTTTATTTAAAAAAAAAAATACAATAAAAATATTTTTTTTTATATAATTTATTTTTGTGAAAATCTATTTTAGACTCATTATTTTTGTCAGTACTGGTAAGCACATAGGTAACGATATATTTTTTGATTTTTCGTATGCTGGTGTGTAACGACAACTCATTATTTTTCGCGACATCGCCATATAAAGGTAATAAGAAATGTAATAACAAAAGTAACTAGTTACCATTACCAAGTATGTAGTTACATAACCACATACCTGGTAATGATTTTCTACACTGGGCTATAATATAAAAAAAAGCCTAACTGATCTGTTATATCGTGGTAAGTATATCATCCCAGCAAAAACTTGGTAATGACTGGTCATTACTACATGCATTACTTAGATCTCATATCTCATTACCCGTTGAATTACTTTTAAACTGAATGTAATGAGTTACCGATAATTATACCCCACACATTACTATTTCACAATACCTAAAACCAATAATATATGTTCTAAATCATTAAAAACCATAACTATGGCGTAGCCTAGTGGTTATCGTTTTTGCCTGACAGACATGAGGATCGCTGCTCAACTCGTGTTAGCTTCCATTGTTGTTTTTTTTTTGTAATTTATATTAAACATCTATTTATAGAAATGTTGATGTTCATTAAGCAGTATTTAATAGCAACAAGTTTTGTGAAAAATAGACATGTATAATAGTTGCCACAATAAATGTGTACATAAGTTAAAGCATTAAAAATCATAGTGATGTCGTGGTCTAATGGTGAGAGTGTTTGCCTGACAATCGTGGGGTACGCTGATCAATACGTGTCAGCTCCTATTGGTTTTTAAATTTTTATATTTTTTTAAATCTATATTCAACATCTATTTATAGAACAACTGATAAACTACTTACAGGTAACATCAGTGTAATGACTTTCCTCCAATGACATCACCATGTTAAAATAAGTAGTTTAGTAATTAAAAGGTAACTAGTGAACACTTAAGATTTCAATACCTAAAACTCATTACATGGTAATGAAAGGTTTTGCTGGGATAATACCATTCGCTTTAAAATTTCAGTGTTGTTAACTTTATTTTAAAATCGCTAAAAACAAAGAAAAATTAGTTCATGTTTAAAGCGCTGTCATTTTAAATCTGGCCACTATTTGTGAATAAAAATGATGCAAGATTTAAGAAAATTGTATGGAATTTCCAACAATATTCAGTTAGTATAGATCCGATCAGTACTCGCTAAATTTTACTATGTAATTTGAGAAAAGGTCGATATCGCTGATTTTTCATTAAAAGCCACGCATGAACAAAAAAAAAAAAAAAAAAAAAAAGTTTGTCTCAAATTGTAATTAAAGAAGGATAACTCAAACAAATGTGAAAAAAAATATTTGGTGTGATTCAGAGAATTTTATACAAAAATGATTTAACAGAATAATGGTTTTAATTGTTTCACGAAAATAGTTCTCAAAAATACATTTTTTTAAAAACTTGTTCGAAGATTTTTTATTAATTAAAAAATCCAAGTAATGCTTTACAAACTACTTCTTTCAATACTTCATAAGTATCTGTTAGTGTATTTTTACTGCTTTTTTAGAAGTTATTCTGAACAACTTCAAAAAATCACTTCTTTGATTGCTTCCAAACTATCCGTTAGTATATTTTTACAGTTTTTTTTTTTAGAATTACTTCTGAAGAACTTCCAAAAAAACTACTTAAGTATTGCTTCTAAAGAGTAATTGCTCTAAAAGTGATCGTAAAAAGTGATTTTGGTATCATTTGGCATTTCCAAACAGAGGGTCTCGGGTTCGATTACCGACGGGACCAATATTTTTTTTTATTTTTTGTTTAATTTTTTTTTATTCTATTAATTTTTTTTTAAACATTTTCAATTAATTTGTGTAAATTCAATATTTTTTTAATTTCTAAATTTTTAAAAATATGTATAAAAATGGTGAGAAATTGCTTTTTATGCACCTGTAAAAATAGTGCTGAAAACAACATTGAATTGGATTGCACCTTGCACACTTGTTTAATAAATACATTTATTGAAGAGAATAAGGAATGATATCTCGCAGTAACAAAGTGGTATTTTTATGCCAGTTAACTTTCATATCAAAGAATAGCTCAGCGGTAGAGCGCTAGACTAGAAATCATGGGGTCGCAAGTTCAATACCCGGTGGCGGCAATAAAAAAAATTTTGTAAAATAAAAAACATATAATTTTTTTTTTGTGAACAATTTTTTTTAACTTTTAATTGAAAAAAAGAGCTTCCTTTGCACTCGTTCAAAAAGTACTGAAAAGATGTTGAATTGGGAATACTCCTCTCCCATGACAACTCAATGTTAAAATCATTAGTGTTTATGTTAAAAAATTATTACATCTAGATCATCAATTGTAGTGCTTTTTCTACTGCTTTGGAATCTCTTTTTTTGCTGGGATATTTGTAGTTAAATTAAAATATGGATTTTAGTATATGTTTGCAAAACAATTATTTTTTATTGCTCCGAAAAACACATTTTTTTTTTTGTTGAAAATCCAAAAATTACTTAAGTTTGATGGAGTATAAAAAAAATTATATAAAATTAGATATTTTTTTCTTTTTTTTTGTAAGTTTATGCTGTTATATATTTGATCATTAAAAAATTAATTACTATTTTTTACCACAAATTAAAAAAATGGATTTTTTAAATGCCTAAATTCATGATTTTTACCCAAATTTCACGCATTTAAGAGTGTTTAGTATTTAAACCATGTGAACCTTCCATTTTAGGTGTAGGATGTGTTGAGCGGACTTTTGTAAAACACTACGAGAAACATTTTTGTCGAACATTCTAACCCTCTAACTCTTCAATGAAAGGGATTTTTTTGGGCCCTTTTTAAAAAGGGACGAAAAAGACCCGTAAGTTGAAGAGTTAGAGGGTTAAAATGTTCCACAAAAATGTTCCTCGTAGTGTTTTACATAAGTTCGCTGAACAGACCCTATACCTAAAATGGAAGATTCCCATGGTTTCTCCCTAAAATCCAGGTGTTTGGGACATTTGAGCGACAATTCAACATTTTAAGTTTTTACTTATTACTGGCCTTTAAGTTAAATTTTCAATGCTGATGTCTTTAGAGACTTATAGTAGAATTTCATGATAAATATTTTTGCGGAACATTTTAACTCTCTAACTCTTCAACTTACGGGTCGTTTTTGTTGTCCATTTTTAAAAAGGGGCCAAAAAAGTCCCTTCAATTGAAGAAATAGAAATATTGCTGGACGTGCCTCAAAAAAACCTTTCATATGATAATCATATTGAGTTTGTTGTCTTCAGCTAAAATGCAAAATTCTTACAAAAACTAAAAAAAGACGTTTTTGAAAATGGTCCAGCTCGTGAGATCTCATTGCTAAACCCGAAATAGTTTGGAAATCATCATAAAACAAACCAAGGCTTATTTTGAGGGGGCATTTTTTTTTACATTTTTTCGTGAGTCGGTCTAATGTTTATACATTTTGTGTTTACATTTACTTACAATGCGTTAAATTAAACAAAAATTTATTCTTTTATAATCGTAAATTTACAACAACAAATTTTTGGAGTGTAGATCAATATTTTATCGGCAGTTCCTTCAGTAGTTTAGCAGTCATTTGTTCATAATCTGGAGGCTTGTTATTGTTTATCCTTGTTTTGATTGACCTTTGAATTTAATTTAATATATTTGGAATAACTAAAATATTAATTTAGATTTTTCTAACAATTTTCTAAAAGACTTCCGATTGGATGTGAAATCTATTAATTCAGCTATGTTTTTTTTTCTCTTTATTAGAGTTTAAAAAGTTGTGGGAGGAAATTAATGAAATTTATTATTTATTAAATTGTCACTTACTTAAGTCTACATAAAATATTTATTACATAAAGTATACTTTTAATGATAGTATTTCTGTTCATAATTTATTTTTATACACTGAATGAGAGTGGTAGTAATTGTTGAAGCATTAAGTTATAATTCGTTTTGTTTTATTCAATGACCACCCACCCACCCATACATAGAGCCAAGCTAATGTTTACTGTAGTATTAGTTTATCTTTACTAAATTTATTTTATTTTTGGGTTGAACATGTCATTTAGTTATGAAACAAAAGGATGACTTACAGTTGCTGAAACTATTGAACGTACAGATATAGAGTAAAGGCAGTATGTTAAACGTAATCGAATAATTTTGGTATCAGCTATTAATAATAGAAAAATAAATAAACCTTCTAACAAAAATAATTCAAAATTTTTAAATTGTATACTCATTTGTAAATGTATCTGTTTAATGGCCAACCTTACACCTTTAACTGAAAATTAAAACCTTTTAAACTTTATTTTAAATTGTTAGTGTAAAGTTTGCCATATGTTGTTTGTATGTGGCAGTGAATATTTCCTGTTTCTTTGTTAAGTATTTTATAATCACATTAATATTATTAAGGATGGGTAAGCAACCACTTATAATCTACAATATTGTACTGTCAAAAGCCACATTAAGACTCATTTTTAATATTTGAAGTTTCAACTTTTTGTTTTACTTTTTACAAATGACTATAAAAATGAGCAACATAATAGTTGGTTTTACGACTAATGTAAAATACCTCAAAATATAAGTTAGTACGTTTATTAAACAATAAGTATAATTCAGGGTTGGGCAGATTAAACTTTATATCAAGTGAATACTTGTTCAAAAAAAGGTTTAAGGGAAGGGAATATTAGGTAAATTGTGTTTAATAATTCATAGGATTATATTTAAATTTGACAAAATTAATTAACAAATATACATTAAAAAATATTAAGCATATCTTTTTCAAGATTTACCCTATAAGTATAAAATTTCCAAATTATGCAAGAAAAAGCTCGCATTATGGGGATTTTTATTAAATTTACTTTAACATTTTTGTCTATTTAACCGCATCATTCGGGTGTTATATTTAAACAATTTTAAATTTAATATGAAATATTTCATTACAAGTGTATTTTTTTGCCATAACATACTGACTTAATATTTATCATTCTCGTTTTTTTTAACATGCACTGATTGCGTTTTTGAGTTGATTTTTCTTTTATAAAAATGCATTTAGTTTGCATATCTTTTAACAAAGTTAACACGTACGTGCCGGTATTGTCAATATACGGATTTTGTAGATAAAAAAGTAGAAAAATTAAAGTCGACCATATGAAACCCTACATCACATTACGATTTGTTTCATATTCAATGAAGCGGATCAAATTCCTCTAAGGCAATTTCAGTAGACCGTGCAATGATAACAGTCCCAGTATAGAAACGATAATGACATATCATTATTTTTTGGACTACCAGTAATGACACGGACTTACTTTATGAATTATTTTAAAACATATAGTAATGAGTTTTTTTCTCTTTTTTCTCTTTACTAATAACTAAGAACTTTTTTCATTATTTGTTTGATTTATTTCTATAATTTTTCAACAAGGATATAAGGTGCTCGTCAAAAAGATAAGTTCACTTATATTTTCTTCTGTTTCTGCAAAAAATACAAAGAGTATTGAATAGTACCGTTACTTAAAAAAATTGTTGCTCAAGAGTTGTTTATATTAACATCATTTGCTCTTATTTATTTACCGTTAGTTCAAATTATAAATCGAAATATTAATAACGTTAATTTTTAAATGCTTTAAAATGATAAGGTCAGTGCTAATAAATCTGCAATCGTTAACGCATTGTTCTTTTTGTTAATTATTTTTACGTAATATTCTATTTGTATGAAATTGAAAAGTGTCCTATTGACACATTTTTTGACCAGCCATTGGGGATGCGAGGTATTGTACGAACATTGGGTGGTTCGCATTGTGTAGTGCAAAATTATTTAAAAGATCGCGAAAATTATGGAAAAAATAAACCTCTGGTCGACCAAAAGTCATTTCTTTAGCGTTTCCTTCAACAAAAATGGATAGTTTGGAGTACCAGCGAGTACTCTCAAATCATTTATTGCCATATCTGGCCACATATCGTGGTACCAGATCTGATACCAAATCTGGCCAGATCTACTCAGATCTGGCCATCAAAATCACCCGCTTTTCAAGATCACTTTAGATATGAACAGATCTGGCTATAAAGTGTTTCACACATACCATATCTGATCATATATGATCTGATCTGGCACAAGATCTAAATAAATTCAATAATATCTACCCGAGTAAAAAAAATTGATCTCGCGCAATATCTAATTATATCCAATTTGATATTGTTTAAGATCTGCTGTAATATCTAGCTGATCCAATTAGATCTCAAAATTGGGTGTATCCAATCATATCGTATTAGATCCCATTGTATATATGGGGATAAACTAAGATCAAGTTATATCTCAAAATTGGGAGGTCCAGTGATATCTTTGGGGATAAACCTAGATCTATTTTGATCCGAAAATTGGCGGATCCAGCTATATATTTGCGGATATTTTTAGATCTAATTTGATCCGAAAAATGGCGGATCCAATTAGATCCAGCTATATATTTGGGGATAAACTTAGATCTAATTTGATCTCAATTTTGGCAGATCAAATTAGATCCCGCAATATATTTGTGGATAAACGTATATCTAATTTGATCCGAAAAAGTGGCAGATCGAATTAGATCTAGCTATATATTTGGGGATAAACTTAGATCTAATTTGATCCGAAAAATGGCACATCGAATTAGATCCAGCAATATATTTGTGGATAAACTTAGATATAAATTGATCTGAAAAATGGCAGATCAAATTAGATCCAGCAATATATTTGTGGATTAACTTAGATATAATTTGATCCGAAAAATGGCACATCGAATTAGATTCAGCAATATATTTGTGGATAAACTTGGATATAAATTGAATAGAAAATTGGCAGATCAAATTAGATCCAGCAATATATTTTGGGATTTAGTAAGACCTAATTTGATCCAAAAAATGGCAGATCGAATTAGATCCAGCTATATATTTGTGGATAAACTTTGATCTAATTTGAAAAATGGGGGATCCAATTAGATCCAGCTATATATTTGGGGATAAACTTAGATGTAATTTGATCTCAATTTTGGCAGATCAAATTAGATCCCGCAATATATTTGTGGATAAACGTATATCTAATTTGATCCGAAAAAGTGGCAGATCGAATTAGATCTAGCTATATATTTGGGGATAAACTTAGATCTAATTTGATCCGAAAAATGGCACATCGAATTAGATCCAGCAATATATTTGTGGATAAACTTAGATATAAATTGAATAGAAAATTGGCAGATCAAATTAGATCCAGCAATATATTTTGGGATTTAGTAAGACCTAATTTGATCCAAAAAATGGCAGATCGAATTAGATCCAGCTATATATTTGTGGATAAACTTAGATCTAATTTGATCCGAAAAAGTGGCAGATCGAATTAGATCCAGCAATATATTTAGGGATAAACTTGGATGTAAATTTATCCGAAAAATGCCAGATCGAATTAGATCCAGCAATATATATGTGGATAAACTTAGATCTAAATTTATCCGAAAAATTCCTAATCGAATTAGATCCAGCAATATATATGGGGATAAACTTGGATCTAAATTTAACCGAAAAATAGCAGATCAAATTAGATCCAGCAATATATTTGGGGATAAACTTGGATCTAAATTTATCAGAAAAATGGCAGATCGAATTAGATCCAGCAATTTATTTCGGTATTAAAATGGCAGATCGAATTAGAAACAGCAATATATTTGGGGATTGACATCTAAAAGTATCCATAAAAATTACAGATATAATTAGATGCCGCATTATATTTGGGTACTACGTAAGATCTTCATTTATTTGGGATTAAATAAGATCCCAGACATATATTGCCAACTGTTCAAAAAATAATAGACTGGCAGAGCACTGATTGTATAAAAATTACAATATTTTGTTAAAATAAGGTTTAAACTCAGAAGGTAACGAGTTCAATATGCATTTCTTTTACAAAATGAATTTCTTTTTATAAAATTAAAATTTTTTTTTCTATAATTTTTTTTATAAAATTATATATTTATTTTTTTATTAAATTGAAATCTTTGAATAAAATAATTTTATTTACATCTTTTTGACGCTCTACACCATTTCCAATTGTATTAATTGTTTTAAGATTTATCAATTGTATTTCAGAAATAATCAATTGAATTTCAGTTTTATCAATTGTGTTTCAGAACTCATCAATTATTTTTCACATTTATGAATTGTATTTCAGAACTAGTCAATTGAAGTTCAGTTTTATCAATTGTGTTTCAGAAATTATTAATTGTATTTCCGAAATTCACAACTGTATTTCAGAAATTATCAAACTGTATTTCAGAAATTATCAATCGTATTTCCGAAATTATGAAATGTATTTGAGAAATTTTTCTCTATTAGCTATGAAATTCTGAAATAGATTTCATTATTTCTGGACACAACTAAATAAATAAATAATTAAATTTGCTTATATTGTAGTTTCTGAAGTGCAAATAATATTTTGTGATATACAATTAAAATTTTCTAAAATACATTTAATAATTTCTGGAATACTTTTTTCGATGCTTATAAGTTAGCTCGAAATGCTTTTATCATTCATTTAATTTGTAGCTATCACACATCTATAACAAATCTCGTTAGATTAGAGTGTAGAGGCCTTGGCTGACAATCTGGTGGACTGGGTTAAATTTCATGTTTTTAAAAGCAAATATTAAAGAAAGTTTTCTCAATTTTTTCAAAAATGTTTTTTGAAATCTATTTTTTTGCCAAGATAGTTAATGCAACGTTCTGCCAACGCATAACGGACCATCGCCAACGGTTTGCCAGCATTGTGCCGAATTATATTTTTCTGTCTGGGATGTTCAACTTAAACCTATTGTATATTAACATTAATTAAAACTCTATTTTTATTTTTAGGAAATACATTTTTATTTTATTATAAGTTAACATTAAATTAAATTTTAGATAATGGCACCAATTTGTAGTTGTAATTATTATATATTAAATCGTATATTCATAAACATTCTATACAGTTAGACGAGGTTTATGGAACTATTTAACTTTATAAAGTGTTTATAAATTATAACTTAAATGTACATATATATATGTTAAATGTACGTGAACAAATTGTTGATATGGACCCACAAACTGTATCTCAACTGATATTGGAATTATTGTACCATTACCATACATCAATATATATTGAATGATATACATATATTACAATATATGACACTGTATTATAAATATTGTTAATGAAGTAACATATCTGATAATATTTTTTATAGCGCCATACATAGTTTTACATTATTCAAATTTAACCATATATGGAATTGTATTCAAAATGTTGATGTGGTACCAAATTTGACCATATATTGTTTAAATTGTGCCATATATGACAATATATTGTTTAAATGATACCATATATGTCTATATATTATTATTGTTTAAATGACACCATATATCAATATATATGGGACTATATATGGTAGCATATATTATCATATCTGCATCTGTATTAAAAATGTCGTTCATCAGGTACCATATATGAGCATATATTGTTGAAATGGCACCATATATGACAATATATGGTTTAAATTGCACCATATATGGTAATATATTGCTTAAATAACACCATATATAAATATATATGGCACTATATATGCTAGCATATATTATCATATGTGGAACTGTATTAAAAATATCATGAGGTACCATATATGGGCATATATTGTTGAAATTGCACCATATATGATAATATATGGTTTGAATGGCACCATATATGATAATATATAGCTTAAATAACACCATATATAAATATATATCGCACTATATACAGTACCATATATTATCATATCTGGAACTGAATTAAAGATTTGGTTTATGAGGTACCATATATGACCATATATTGTTTAAATGGCACCATATATGATAATATCTAGTTTAACTGTCACCATATATAATTATATATTGTTTAAATGATACCATATATAATTATATATTGCTAAAATGCCACCATGTATATTAAGATATAGTTCTATATATAACTATATATGCAATAAGATCAACCATGTCATGTAATATATAATTATATATGCCATATCTAATATTATGAAGGCCAATATCTAATTAGATGAAATTATATATGGCATAATATAAGGAAAAATTTTGTGAAAAAACGTCATATATAATTATATATGGATATACATAACGACATGTATAATTATATATTGTAATATATGCCATATATGATTATATATAATTTTTTTTACTCGGGTAATTATTACACGCGTGTAAAAAACAGATCTGTTTAGATCTAATTAGATATTATTGAATTTATTTAGATCTGGTGACACATCAGATCATATATGATCAGATATGGTATATGTGAAAAACTTTATGGCCAGATCTGATCATATCGAAAGTGATCTGGAAAACTGGGTGACTTTGGTGACCAGATCTGAGCAGATCTGGCGAGATTTGGCATCAGATTTGGTACCAGATCTTATCAGTTTATAGGAATAAGTTTTTTAATTTTAAAGTGAAAATCAAATTAGATCTGATTTTATATGGTTTGCCAGATCTGTCTAGATCTAATTAGATCTCAAATTTGTCCCCAATTTTGAGATCTAATTAGATCTGGCTCAATCAGATCTGCTGAGATCTGATCAGATCTGAACATTTTTACACGGGAAGTAAAAAGTTTTCGTTTCATTATATAACCACTTATTTGGTAATGAAAGATTTTGCTGGGAATGTCTGTTTTTGCTGGTTACCTAGGGTGAGCTATAATTCTGTAAATACGGGCTATCGTTAGTGTATGTTATCTGAGATTTTAGATATTAAAAGTGGCGATTGTAAAATTTTCGGGTTTTAAAATTTTTTTGTTGGTCTTAAACGTGCGTTCACAATGAAAAAGTACTCTAATCTGTAACAAATTTAGTTTCTTTCTCTTTCATACTAATACATTTTGGTATTTTGCTATCTTTTTTTATTCCACTTCAGAGTCAAACTTGTTTGACTCTAGAATACAGATTTGTTCCACTCTAGACTTAACAGTGACCTGTTAACTATTTAACATGAGAAATTCATCTTAAAAAACACATCACTAAATAATTTTTGCACATCTCTAATTGTGAACAAAAATATTTAAAAAATATTAAAGTAACACAAAAAATTTGTGTTTGAAACAATAATTCAAATTAAAAAATATTTCAGACTAAAAGTAGTGGCATAAAGTGAGGAAATTAGCAAAAAAGTGATGTAAGTATTGAAGTGTCAAATATTTTTTTAAAGTAACTCTCTTCTGCATTGTGAACAGTTAACATTTCGTCTTAAAGCTGTATCCATTAAACTTAGAGTTTTAGCCGATTAAGGCCCAATTACTGAATGTCCAGTTAAATTAAACAACAGTTAAATTAAAATTTTTTATGGGACCCAACAACAAATGTGTCAGTTAAAGTACCCAGCAAAAACTGACATTACCGAGTAATTAAGCGAGTAAGTAGCACACAAAGGGTTTCACTACTTACCAGGCTATTTACTCGCAACATTACTTTTTTTTTTTTTTTTTTATTTTATTTAAGTCTATGGATTTTTCCTTACAGACTAGTTACAGAGAATTATACCCAGATGTAGAATACTAATAAAATACAACATATAAAATATTAAAATTAAAGATTTTATCTTAAATTGTTCAAATGTAGTATAATACCCTTTTTATGATGTGCAAGCTTTTGTTAAAATCAATGTAGGGGTATAGCATGTTGAATTCATCACAAATTCGACGAAATGGATCAAAATTGGAGTAGTTTGTAACATAATATTTTATACTGAGGAAATCAATATATCTTGATGAACGAAATGGAATAAATATGTTTATTTTGCTGAGCAGGAATTCAGAGTTGACATCACCATTGATCAAATTAAACAAAAAAGTAACATTCAGCATGCGTCTGCGACTTTTTAGAGTAGGTAATTTTATAAGAGCAAGGCGATTTTCATAAGCGGGAAGTTCTGCATTAGCAGCCCACCCAAGACCACGAAGGCAGAATAATAAAAATTGTTTTTGTACGGATTCAATAGAGTTTGAATGAACAACATACTGCGGATCCCAAACAACTGACCCATATTCAAGAATTGGCCTAACTAAAGTAGTATAAAGCTGTTTCGTAGTATAAGGATCAGAAAATTCTTTGGCCCAACGTTTAATAAATCCTAAGACACCTTTTGCCTTATTAACTGTTAATGAAATGTGAGATTTGAAGTTTAACTGCTTATCCAATAGAATACCAAGATCATTAAACGAGTCCACTCGTTCCAGGTCAGCATTGTTCATTGTATAAGAGCCATTAATGGGAATTGATCTTGCAAAAATCATGTATTTACATTTGTTAACATTGAGATCCATCAAATTTGTATTGCACCAGGAAGTAAAATAATTAATATCATTTTGCAAAAGTACTTGATCAGTGGTATTATTAAATGAAATAAATAGTTTAACATCGTCTGCATACATTAAAATGTTAGAGTGTTGAATAGCAGAAGGGAGATCATTTATAAAGAGAGTGAATAACAGAGGTCCTAGATGACTACCTTGTGGAACTCCAGATGTTACGTTTATCATACTGGAAAAGGTATTTCGAAATTTGACACATTGTTGACGATCATTAAGGTACGAGCTAATCCAGCTCAAAAGCGTAGCACTAAAGCCTATTCGGCCAAGTTTGAACAAAAGAAGATCATGGTTTACTTTATCAAACGCCTTACTGAAATCCGTATATATAACATCAGTTTGTTTTCTGTTGAGAAAACCTTCATTAACATTGTTCGCGATGTCCAAAAATTCATGGGTGGTCATTACCCTCTCGCTTACAAAAAAAGTGCGAATAACGAGTTACCCATAATGAAAGAATAAGTAGTTACTCACAAAGATATAATAAGTGGTTACTCAAAAGTTAGGAAATAAGTGGTTACCCTACATTGTAAAATAGTTGGTCATATTGGGAAAAAAAATTTTTACCTTGGAAAATTTCCTATTTAGTTCAAAACAAATTTATAAATAAAATATTAATATAAAAAAGACTTAATCAGTACTTATTTAATCAATTACCAGTAAGTGATTACCTTGCACGAAGATATAAGTACTTCTATAACTTATTATCGGCAAGTCATTATTTTGTATTTTAAAGTAATGCAAAAGATAATGACCTATCATTACTTGGTAATCCGTATGGTAATGACCTGTCATTACTATGTTTTTGCTGGGTACCAGTTAGTTGCTAACGGAACATTGTGAAAAGAAGGCTTAGGCGTCAAACTGTTACTTCATTAGTCTCGAGTTATACTTTTCGAATTTGTGAACTCTAAAAGTTTGACAGTTACAACATGACATTGCATGTAAAGCAACTAGTATTGTTTTTCACTTTAATTGGAGTTGATTTTCTATGGAAAAATACAAATCATCTATTATGACAGTTATTTACTAACGAAAAGTACTTTATTTTTTAACAATCGTTTGAATTAGTTATTTTTAATATCATAATAATCAACTACCAAAACAGTATTTTTACGGTAAATAGTTATTTTCGTTGGTTATTTTGATAATAAAAAATTTGGTAGAGGTTTTGAAAATTTTTGTTTAATTTATAGTTGTTATTATTGATAAATTCTTAGTTCGCAAATAAAAATTAGAAAATTTTATTGTATCTCCAAAACATAAAAATGTAATAACTTGAGAACCGCTTGCTATTTTGACTTGAAGTTTTAAGTAGGATGAATTAATGGCCCATTTTGTTCCAATCGAAAAAAATAGTTTTTTTTTATTAAAATATATTTTTGTGGTATGAAAAACAATTAACTGTAAGAATATTAGTTTTTAACTATTTTGTTGGTTGTTTTAACATTATCGTAATTTGTAAGTTGTTTTTACTGCATTTATTAGTTGTTTTTCAACAACTAAACATATTTACTAGAGTTGATTTATAGGAAGAAGAAGAAAACATTTTTTTTATTGAAAAATTTAACAGACACAAGGGAATCACCAGACTGCCGCAGTTTATGTGTTAACTGATCAAAGTAATTTATAATTGTTAATTTGTCTTTATATGAAAAACTTTTTATGTATTGCCATGACCGAGGATTGAAACGGCAGCCATCTGCACAGGCTATGACTCGTAGCATCACCTCTTAACGAGATACACCACGGTCGGCATAGCGCTGAGTGTGGCTAATTAAAGTTTTTTCAATCACAGCCTATACAATAGGTTTGTTTTTTCGAATTTTATATCTATAACTACTTGTAAAAAAACGACCATCCGTTCTTAAGTGACTTGTTTTTATTTTTTTGTAAACAAATAAAATCTAAATATTTGAGACCGCCTTTGGACGATATCTGTTTCCGTATATGGGCTTAACCGGAACGCGAAATAGAGCAATTACATTGAGTGGCATGCTCTTCCTTTGCTAACAACCACATAATTCATTTGTTAGCATTTGTTGTTTTTAATATTTTATCAATTTTAAAATACTAAAATTTCAAAAAATTCTATGACAAATATTTTTGTTTACATTTAAAAGAGAAAAGCCAAGAATTTTCAAGACTTGGCAGCATTTTTATAACTACTTAATTTTTAAGAAGCTAAATTTATACCTACTTAAAATTTTTATAAATGCTTAAATTTGTATGGAATATTTATACAAAATTCGAAAAAAACAAACCTAATGTATGTTTTGTAATCATAATTACATTTTTAGTAATTTTGTGAATTTTATAACTGCATATACCTTTGTTTTCAGTGGATGCCACAGACAAATTTTTGTGTGTAGATATTTTTTGTATAAAAAAATTAACCGAGAGGAACTCAGCCAAAGTTGGTCCCAGTTTTTTTTTTTTTTTTGGAACAAAATTAGCTCTATCTGATTAGTGAATACAATTTTATAAGTCCCTTGCAAGAAATCGCTTAAAATTTCTTTGTTTTGGTTATACCATTCAAGATCACTGCATTCAACCTCAGATAGGACCTTCCCATGGCTACTAGGTCAAAACTTGAACCGATTTTAACCATTTCAAGAGGATGTGTTCTTGGGCTAATTAAAACTGATGGACTAAATTTTATTTAAGTATATTTCGAATACCGACCTGTTTGATTACAAGCGTCATTCATTTTACATTGGGCAGACGAATGGACATTGGTAAATTTACTCAGCAAGAGATTCTGAGTTGATCTGTATGGTGTGGATATATGCATATTATTTTTGGTAATTACAGATGTCAGCACGAACTTAATATACCCTGTTCCGCAGAGTAGTACAGGGTATAATAAATATAGTATACCATTGCGTAAAGAAAGAGTATGAAGTAGAGTATAAAAAAATGCAAAAAGATGACAAAGAACGGAAAAGCAATTTAGTTTTTATTTTAATTTTCGTTAAAACATTTTATTTATTTTTGGTAATGAATAAAACCCAGTTAAAAGAAGAATAGTTGGAGTAAATTTTAACAAATTGTATATGCAAAAAAAATTTTAGAGGTTCCCGAGGAACAAAGCTGGACGGACACAAGAGAAAAAAGCTAAATCAAACAAAACCACATATTACCATAGTGGTACAATCATTACGTTACAAAATACTTCATTGATAAATTTTATAGGCCATTAGAGCCAAGGTAGTTCGTTACTTATGTATAATACCAACCAATTTTTTTTCTGTGTGCATCAAATACTATGAATTTAATCCCGAAATAAGCTTAACAGATTTAAGTATCTATTCCTATGGAAAATTCTGTGACTCTTAGTTGTGATTATATTCTTCTTGTGTATGATGTTGCACAATCACAGTAAATTATATTTATTAAAATTTTTATTTGAAAACTTCCAAAAAATTAAGACCTGAAGGGCAATTCTGTAACTTTTAATGACAAAATTCGATAGTTAAATTGACAAGTTTTCATAGTAAACTGACAACTTAACTACCGAATTTTGACGTTAAAAATTTAGAGAACCCCACTACTGTTATCGACACAGACATATTATTGACAAATAAAATTGCATTTTTTTTTGTTTTGTATGGAAATTTGTAACTTTCAGTCTTAAAAATAGTCTTCTGACAGCGACAATGAGTTACAAGTAGGAATAGGCACCTAAATATGCTTTTAATAGAAAATTTTTTAAGTAATTAAAGCCCGATTACTGTTGTCCACTTAAAATTTAGCCGAAAGTTAAACAACAACAAATGTGTCAGTTAAAGTACCAGTTAGTAGCTAACTGGACATTCATTAATGGGGCTTAAAGTGTCTAAATTTAAATATTAAAATAAAATTTCAACGATTTTGTTCTACACCGTCTTTTGTATAATTTAGTTTGAAAAATTCATCAACACAAATTGAATATTTAAATTAAACCTAACAATTATTTTATTATCCTTATACTTTTTATTTCATTTTTGTATACTTTATTTATAATAGTTATTATATCAACACATTACCAAATAGATATTTTTATTATAACGGAAATGATATTTGCATAGTTATACAGGGTGGCGCAAAAATAATATGATAATGTGAATTGCCTCCCATTTTGTTAGAAATAAAAACAATGAGTTCTGTTTTCATGAAAAGTTTATTTGAAGATGTAAAATTTATTACATTAAGTTGAAAAAATTATATCGGTCAAATTACCAGCTCCCGAGTTGATGCACATTTGTTCTCATTTTACTGCATTTTGCATTTTTGCTCGTAAAATATAACTAAACAGTCACTTTAAAGGAATGCAATGGCTCTTTTTGCATTTAATGTGCATTCTCGGTGCCCCAGAAATGCATATTTTGTTTGTTAACATAACCACTTAAGTGTAAAGGGTCTTCGTCGCTCATTATGATTTCATGATTTTTGCATTAAAACAACATAACGAAAATTGGTCAAATAAGCAGTAACAATAATTCCACGTTCTGCAGGTGTGTATCGCTCAATTGCTTGTTGTAAAATAATTTTCTATTTGTTTACTACATAAAGATGTCAAAGCACAATGACATTTGACGTCATTTGCAAAAATTAAAGCACATTCACATTATGACATTACTTTTGCGCCACCCTGTACTATGCCAACCTTTTTCTGTTATTGATGCTGGTTAATTCGGTTACTTTTCAATATTCAATATTATGCGATAATTTTAATTTGGATATTCGATACTATAGTATTTATATTTTCAATATTTATTTGGATATAAATATATATGGATTTCTTATATATGATGATTTCTTTATATATGATGATGTATAGGTTGAATTATTTTTAAAAACAAATTTTTGAAATTGTTTACGTGCTTGATTTATTTTTTTTTTAATTGTGAACTTTTTCCTAAAAACTTTTGACTTTTATTTTTCCCGGTTCTATGTTAAGGCTGATATATTTTGTATCTTTTATCTTTCCGAAATACTACATTGAAAATACCGAGTAGTTTCTTTTTGGTATCGAGTACCCAAAAATTGAGCCAATACTCAGATACTCGATACCCAGCAGTACCACACACTTACCCATACATATATAATATATCTATTTCTGTGTGATTTCCCTTATTAAAATTTTTGTTGCTGTTGATATATTTTTATTCTAACGTATATTGCATGAGTTTATTGCATGTACATTAGACCGTACAACCTTACAGGCAAAAAAAATGTGCGCGATACACTTTCAAATATAAAGTATTTTTGCAAAATTTTTTTTTCCCAAACGTAGGGGTCGCCTTTTTTAATTTTTCGTTATAACTTCGGATTTTAAAGTGTGATCTATCGATTTTTTTGCCTCGAGGAGACCAGGGGCCGAATTACGGCATTCGTGAACGAGCGAAATTGTTCGAAATCCGTTTTTTCAATGTGTAAATACGTAAAAACTAACAATGATAATAACATATTTTAATTTTATATCCAATCTAGGGCCGAATTGTAGAATTCCTGGCTCAAAAAACTTCATCCAAATGCTTAATTTTCCGAAATAAAAAATTAATTTCGAACGAAAAATTTCGATCACGGATGCCGTAATTTGACCCCACTTTTCGCTATGAAGGAAAAATCAAATTAAATAAATTTAAAAAGGCGACCACGTTGGTCCCCTCTAGAGAAAAACATCGATGTATAATTAGGGTATGGGTATGAAAAAAAAAGTGTCAGTTATTGACTGCCCCCCCCCCCCCCCCCTCAAAATATGTATTTGGCTGTAAAACATCGTCTCCCAAAAAATTAGGACATTCGGATAAGAGGAACACTTGCCTCAACGGCCCTGAAGTTTGAAAAACGGTATACATGGGAATAATATGATTTTTTTTTTAATTTGTAAAAATTTTTAATATTTTAAATTAATCTTGAATTAAAAGGATTAAAAAATCGTAATAAACAGTATATTAACTTTCTAATAAGGTAATAAAAACTAAAATCGGTTTAAAAAAACCAAGTTATTACAATTGCCCCCGGCAACTAATGTATCACAGAACTCTTAATCAAGAAGCTTGAGCCCAAATTTTGAATTTTGTAGAAATAATGTAGTGCAAAAACATTTTATTATTTTATTAACTCCAAGGTACTCAATTAAAAAGTATTTTTTTTATCATGTGCTTTGCAAACTTGTTTTAAATTAGTGCCAAAAAGGTCGGAATTCTTAAACACTGTTTTCAAATCTACAATTTTACATTTTTAATAATTTTTTTAAAGAAATTTTAAAAAATCAACGATTGGACTTAAAGGTTTTATTAAGAACATATTGTAGATTAAAAACTACAAAAATTGTATGAATTCCTTTTTTCATTTGGCTGGGGCAGAGATTTTATTTTAACGGATTTCGAGAAAATGGCAATTCTTGGTATTTATTTAGCTTTTAGGCAAGTTTTTCTTTTTTCTTCTTTTAATTTCAAATAATTTTGGCCGGAATATAACAATACAAGTTCAATTACTTCAATCCTGAAAATTAGGGCAAAATATAAATACATTAAATTGCCCCTGTGTAAGGTCAGAGGTCAAATTTTAGGCGTTTTTAATTTTTCTTAAACATATTTATATAACATATATTCCTGAGCGGATTTTAATGAAACTTCTTGGTATTAAAAAAAATAAATTTTTTTTGAAACCTCCTTGCAAAAATAATTTAGATTGGACGATGTACGGCGAACTTTTTTTCTTTTGAGGTACGGTCTAATGGGCATACTAGTATGTGTGCGTGTGTATGAGTGTATTGGCATATAAATATATTCAACATATTTCCATACGACATTTCAATATTATAACAGTTTTATTTTATTTTTCAATTTTTTTTCTTTTTTTTATCATTTGACACCAAGAGGGATACTTTTTTTTGTTAGTGTGCTAGGTACGTGTATATTGAACAGTTCTTGTACACCAATACAACGATTCACAACCCTGTAATGAACTATACTGTAAATCAATCCCATGCCGAATATTTCGGTGGAATTTATATAAGTGTTTAAAAATTTTTAAACACACATATAAAACAGATTTATAGTTCCAACCGAATTTTTGTAGTTCCAGGTACAATACATTCCAAAATTTTATTGCGATAAATAGAGTTTCTGTTCCTAGCAGAGCTTTGAAGAATTAATTCCTTTTTGAATGAATTCACTACCAATCGAATTCAATTTTCTCTACAATTGAATGAATTCCTTTTCTTAAGTAATTCACTGAATTCGTTCAACTGAATGCGTTCATCAAACAACAAATTCAAAGAATTAATTCAATTGCAATAGTTCTTTTTATTAAATCAAATGAATTAATTCACCGGTGAACGCGTTCAATTTTATAAATCGAACGGAAAAAAGTGAATTAATTCCTTACTGAATTAATTCACTACTGAATTCGTTCAATTTTATTTTCGTTCAGTGAATTAAAAAAAATAAAATTACGTTCAGTGAATTAAAAAAAAAAAAAATAATAAGTTCACTGAATTGAAAAAAAAAATAAAATAAGTTCACTGAATTGAAAAAAAATAAAATAAGTTCACTGAATTCAAAGCCTGTTTTCTGCCGTTCAGTAGAAGAAAACAATAATGTACAAATAAAATTTTTAAATAAGCAATTTTACAGCGTGTGCTAGTAAAAATTAACAAATTAGAAACCGGATGCTGTTTACCAACCTACATGATTCAAAAATAAAGCCTTTTACTATTAAAAATAAAAACTTTACAGATATAGATAAATTTGGAAAAAAAATATAACTATATAACTAGTTTGAAAAATTAATAGTTATATTTTTTTCCAAATTTATCTATATCTGTAAAGTTTTTATTTTTAATAGTAAAAGGATTTATTTTTGAATCATGTAGGTTGATAAACAGCATCCGGTTTCTATTTTGTTTATTTTTACTAGCACACGCTGTAAAATTGCTTATTTAAAAAATTTATTTGTAGATTATTGTTTTCTTCTACTGAACGGCAGAAAACAGGCTTTGAATTCAGTGAACTTATTTTATTTTTTTTCAATTCAGAGAACTTATTTTATTTTTTTTTCAATTCAGTGAACTTATTATTTTTTTTTTAATTCACTGAACGTAATTTTATTTTTTTTTAATTCACTGAACGTAATTTTATTTTTTTTAATTCACTGAACGAAAATGAAATTGAACGAATTCAGTAGTGAATTAATTCAATACGGAATTAATTCACCAGTGAATTAATTCTTTTGATTTAATAAAAAGAACTATTGCAATTGAATTAATTCGTAACAAAATAAATCGAACGAAAGCAAATATGAATTAATTCCATTCAATATATATTGCTTAGTGAATTAATTCATCGAATTTTTAATTCAGAATTGAAAAATTGAATTAAGGAATTAATTCTTCAAAGCTCTGGTTCCTAGTCTCAATATTTTATTTTAATTACTAAATTAATGGAAATTAATAAATTTAAATTAATTGAAAAAACTAACACTGATACCGGATTTTTGTTGCCGATATTTTATTGATATGACTAAATCTTCGATGAATTGGTGGTTGTTGGTAGTAAAGGTAGTGTAGGAATTGGATGTTTTTTTTTTTTAATAAGAAAAGCCAATATTTTGGATAATGTGACAATGGTTTGGTTAATCTCACATATTTTCTGTACACAAATAAATTTTACTTTCCTGATGAGGAATTTGAAGCAATTGAAATTAAAATTATTGAATAACGAAAACATTTCGGTGGCTCCAACCAAATTATTTTCTATGTGCAGATACAATAACGAAGTGCTGTTTAAAGTAATCGTTAAGCGAGGATCAGGTGTATAAATTTTCATAAAATGTTTATGCTTGCAAACGTACATATGTGAGAAATATAAAATAAATATTTCATTTTAAGTTGGGGAATAGTTTTCATATTATTATTGTATTTTCTATTTTTTTTTTTTGTTCAGTTTCCATTTGTGTAGTGAGTTATGTGTGTTTGTATTTCTATTTCCTAACCAATTTTCGTTATGTTCGTTAACTTTATATACTATACTTTTGTGTATTAGTTTAATTCAAAATTTATGCATAACTTTTTCTCATATTATTATAAATCTTTTTGAACAACAGATTTTGAATACACTTTTAGAAAACTGTAGCAAAAAAAAAAAGAAAAGAAAAATTCCAACTGTTTTTTAGCAATACAAAAAGAAATATGAATATCTTTTAATATTGGTTTTTAAGTGTTTATGATATACTTAACGTGACCAAAAATTTATCATAATCGGTTGCCAAACACACCAATTATATTAGAACAGATTTCATTTAACTAGTTCTGGAACCCGTTCCACGGAACTTAGATGTAAATTATAATTGACGGAGAATCAGTTGTGGAATTTTTTCCAGAATTGATTCTAGTGGAACCGGTTCATATTTGGATCTACAGAAGCAGTTACTTTTAGCAAAATTTCAAACAAAAATCAGCAGTTATTTTAATTTTTGCATTAAAAAATACAAAAATTGTTTTTTCGGAATTTCTATATTTTCATATATTTAGTTAGAATATTCTTCCACCTCAAGTCCAAATTCTAATATGATATTGTCATATTAGATTTTTATTTGTTGTTTCAAAAAGGGGTTGATCATTTTCATGATAGACAATACAATTGTTTCGTAGACATCACTCTACTCTTCAGTTGTCCGCAATAAGAAAATGATAACTTTCTTACTCAAACCGAGACATTACATAAGGTACAAAAAATCAACGGGACGAGAATTTTGTACTTTAGTATATGAACTGTCTGAAAGTAAGAAAGTTATCATTTTCTTATTGCGGACAACTGCAGAGTAGAGTGATGTCTACGAAACAATTGTATTGTCTATCATGAAAATGATCAACCCCTTTTTGAAACAACAAATAAAGATCTAATATGACAATATCATATTAGAATTTGGACTTGAGGTGGAAGAATATTCTAACTAAATATATGAAAAATCAGCAGTTTTAGAACCGACAACCGATTCTTTGGAAAAAATCATGTTGCTTGTTAGTTGGTCATATTATGAGCATATAATTTGCTATACATATAATTTTACTTCACTACGAATAGTATTCTTTCGAGCATATTTGGGGATATATGTCATATAAAATTTTGTTTGTTTGGATATAAAAAAAAAGACAAGCGTGAATTTTATCCTAAAATTTTAGCAATAACACACTTTTAAGAATAATTACGTAAATATGGTAAAAGTTTAATAACTTTTTATCATTCTATAAATAAATTTTATCAACGTCGTAAAAATATACGGACAAAGAGTATAATCACAATGCAAATGTCTCCGTTTTTTCCACATAAATTGACATTTAATTCCGTTCACCGATTTCCTTGGGAGATAAATCTTATTTTATTTAGCCGGAATTTCATATTCTCTTATTATTACCCCAGTGTAGAAACGGTAATGACATATCATTATTTTTTGCACTACCAATAATAACACCGACTTAATTTCTGCATTATTAAAAAAGATATAATAATAAGTTACTAATAATTAGTTACTTTTTCCATTATTTCAAAATAAAAGATCACACTTCAAGATCGGACGGTAAATGCATTACTAATAATGACTTATTTTTTATCATTATTTCAAACATAAAGTAATGTTCTAGATTTTTTAGCAAATTTTTTTAAACCTATTTTTAGACTCAATATTTTTTCAACACTGTTGACAAATATGTTTGAAAAGCATTTGAAAAATATTTGTTATATTTGAAAAATACTTTTCAAATTTTTTCAAACTTTCAAATTGTTTATAATTTGTTAATTTAATTGTTATTTCCTGAAGATGCTACACAATGGAGTAGCGAAATCTCGAAAATAGAAAACTTTTTATAAATAAAAAACAAACCTTAAGTTCAAGAAAATTGTGGAGTTAAGGTAATAATAAGTGTAATAATGAAAGTAACTAGTTACAATTACCAGGTATGTAGTTACATAACTACATATTTGGTAATGAATTTCTACACTGGGACACACAGATAATTTTACAAATGTTACCACATTTTCGAAAAATCACTTTAATTTTAAAAACAAAAATCGTGATTTAGTACACAGTACAGATATAGAATCAATTCATGAATGATTTCGTCATAAACATGTACCATAGAAAGCAGATGGTTTAACCTAGAAAACGGCGTAGAACCTGAAGTGTATGCATGCATGCATCTCTATGTCTGTTAACTGGCTATGTCCGACATTGCAAGAAATTTTATTATCAGGTGATAGGTTAAGTTTTGTTGATAAATGTTAATAAATATTAATAATAAAAATTAATAATACAGGATGGCCCAAAACTACCGAAGGGGTTTGAGTAAAAGAGCCATTGTGTCCCTCGCAGAGTGCGCTGTGGCTCCATTCTATTGGAACCATACTTGCGGATGGTTTTCCACAGCTGGCTTTAAAAAATTTTCCAACATTGTCAAAACATTGTTCAAAAAAATATGGGCCAATTATCCCTTCCGACGATACGCTGCACCAAACACCGCACCAAATAGTACACTTAAGTGCGTGTAATTGTCGCTGTTGAACTACTCTTGGATTTTCCGTAGCCCATATCCTACAGTTTTGCCTATTAACGAATCCATTTAATTAAATTATGAATAAAATAATGATTTTCTCTTGCTTTTTGCCGGAAACGATTTGGGCACGTTGTTCATTTGTGTACTGTTCCATTTTAAATTCCCCAAGTCTTCTTTACAAAATACTGAAAAAAAAAATTATAATAAAAAAGTTATAAGGAATTCAAACCCCTTAGGTAATTTTGGGTCACCCTGTATTAAAAACTATGAATGAATGTTTTTCGTTGAATTTTGAGATCACATATTATAACATTTTCTTTCAAATTATTTTCAAATTAAAGAAAGACGATAAAGTTTGTACAAGTAAATTGCAGAGAATGAAAATTGAAAAAATTCCATTAGGCCAGCAGGATAGAATACGTATTTTTGGGTCTCGCTATAAACCCATCTTCAGTACTCATGTCTTTATGAGTTAATAATTGATGATGATCTGTTTATATTGAATGTGAAACAAGTAAGCAAATTGAAACAACTCAATTAGTAGACTAACATCAACGAAGTTCTAACAATGCTGTTTTTATCCTCTGTTATTACTGTTTCTTAAAGCTGGTTCTTTCGAAATTCAACTCTCATCGGCAACTTATATTACACTGTACAACAAAATCAAATGTGTTCCAAAATAACATAGTTTTGACAACTGATCCTGCTGAGGGGTTAAAAAAAATATACTTGTATCGGCGTTTGAAAATTTTGTCTGGCCTTAAGTTTTTTTTGGGGGGGGGCGGAGGGGGTTAAAGTTTACCCCCTTTTGCAAAAGATTATTGTGAATCTGCATAGGAAGGAAACCATGTGAATCTTCCATTTTAAGTATTGGATGTTTACCGAACTTGTGTAAAACACTACGAGGAACATTTTAACCCTCTAACCCCTCAACTAAAGGGACTTTTTTGGCCTCCTTTTAATTAGCTTTCTTATATCTGGACAATTTAGTATGCATATGCGCCACATATTTTTAGCGTATTAATTTATAAAATATTTTATAGTCCAACATACGTATCTTTTGTTTCTGTACTATACGAGATTGCAACCGAAGGTTTTTCATTGGTCTTATGCAGTAAATCCGCTTTCAAGCTGACTTTTGAACTGTCAATAAATAATCTCCAATCATCTGCTTCATATTTTATTTCCATTGCCGACATCCGGGCAATATGCAGAAGTTTTTTCATCATTCACAATGAATAAATTTTGGAGTGTTGCCTGACGACTGCGATAAGTTGTGACTTTCGTACCTTTCGATTTGCAAAAATTGAATCAAGCTGATTTTGATTTATTAAAATAGGCTGATTGAACATAGATGGTCCGAGATTAAATGAGGGATCATTACTTGCATCATATGTTGGTGCAAACGTCGGAACAGTCATAGCAAATGGAACATCTGGGCTGGAAGATTTTGCCACAGGAATATCGTTCGAAAGAGGCAATGCTGTTTGGGCACTTGCAACAGCAAAGTAATTATACGATTTTCTTTCCATTTTTTTCAATGCGGTTCCTTTATTCGTACATGCGTAGCAATTCAATGGATTGTGACCGTCGCCAGGGTTATTCCAAGTCTTTGGAATACCGAATGGCATAGATTCACGTCTTCTATTTTTCCAATCCATTAGAAGATTGTAGCAACTTTTACACACCATACCCAGCAAAAAATAACCTCGATTTTGTAAGCAGTAACTACATTTGTATGCTTCCAAAATAGCGCTTAAACTTCATGCGTTTAAGAAATCAATTAAAGAAGGCAGAAAATCAAATCTATTTTAATTTTCTTTGCCTTCTTAACTGCATACTTTTGAAGCAGTAACGAATGCAGAGATTTCTTTTGTTGTTTATACGATGTGCTGCGAACAGTACATTGCTTCTGACTTACGATCTGTTACAGGCACACATTTTTTTACTCTGCCTTCTAAACTGCTTCTTTTATAATCAGGAAAGAAAGCAGAGACTTTATTATCGATTTTACGACAAAGTGTTACCACAATGGACTTTGTCGGGAGCTCCTCAAAAAAAAAAAAAGTACGTGACCCCTTTAGAATCAGATAGAAAAATTTCTTTTTCAATTCCAGAAGGGGTCCTTTATTTTTATTAGCGCATTACTGAAGCAAATATTTTACTGTATCTTTGGAGAAGTGAGTGAAGTGCTTTAAATTTTATTAAATACACATTATTTTAGTGCATCTCGAAGCCGAAGAAAAGGCGCATTTCATTGCTTATGAAGGCCTGATTTTAGTGCTTCTTAATTGCCAGGGAAGAAGCGCTTTTCACCTGCTAAAAAAAGAGACATACCAAGTGGGACTTCACAAACAAAAATCATGTCTTCTGGAATTAGTTTAGGAAGCGCACGGTTATTAAATAATGCCTTGCAAAACTGCTTCTAGGTATGCAGTATTTTTTTCTGGGTTTTTGGCACCCAATTTTTGTTCACTATAACATTTTGGTTAAAGTACAATTCGTATGTATGCAAAAAATCTGTACTGAAATTTCAATTTTTTTTTTTCATATTTTGGTACATATGTATTTACCACAGCAATAGCAAAAGCTATTTATATCTGCACATTTCCATTTTTCGCTTTAAATTGAATATTTATGTCCATATATAATGTGAAATACGTATAAACTAAATAACACAAATGTCGAAGTTACTATGACATGTAATAAAAAATATGAATATGAAAATTTAAATACAAATAAAAAATGTATGTCCTATCCCAGTCAGAAGTCGCCAGTGGTACAAAAAATCAAGCACTGGCATACCACTGGGTAACCACGGTGTTAAAAATAAATGACTGGCAGAATACTCATTTGGGACGCTTTGCCAGCGTTTGTAAAAAGCGTTTTACCAGTATTTGTTTTACAAAAATTTCGGTGGTTTATAAAAAAAACCACTGGCAAAGAATTGGCATAGAGTGATATGCCAAGGTTTGCAACCAGTGGTTATCCAGTGCTACCTAGCCAATGCTACCAGGCGTACAAAAATCAATTCACTGGTAGACCAATGATTTTATAAAAATGCTGACGCTTCGTTAAAAATTGTTTGTAGTCAGGAGGTTCCGAGTTCAAATCCGGTTGCAGCAAAAAATTTTTTTTGGATTTTTTTTAATTTAAAATTTTTTTTGTTTTATAAAATCAAATTTTTTGTTTGTGGGAAAGCTCCTTCAAGACCAACTTTTTTTTGCCCTCCCAACACTGGCATGCTAGTTACAAAAAATTGCTTGCCAGTACTAGCATTTTGGCACAGCCAGTAATTGTCCAGCGATTTATGTGTTTAGCTATCAAATATTATATGTCTCGTTAGCTCAGTGGGTAGAGCAATGTTCTGCCAATCTGATGGCCTGGGTTCAAATCACGGCAGGACCAAAAAAAATACATATGCACTTTTTTTATATTTTATTTTGGAAAATATATTTCCAGACCACCTATTTATTGGTTTTGCCCGCGTTTTGCCTACGTTTAAAAATTTTGTTCCTCCAGTGCTTTTCCGAAGCTTTTTGAACAGCCGGTCCTTTTGTCTAATGATGTTATCATTTTGGGAATGGGAAAGCACTTTTTGCCAGTACTTGTACCACCTGTTAAAGTGCTTTGCCACCGCTTTACCGTTTGTATTTTTCTGACTGGGATATTATGTATTTCCTATTACTCTATCCACAGCTGTGTGTAATTGTGATTGGCCTAATGAAGCGCCATCACCAATGATATCCCAAAAAATATTTTTAACCGTCTTATAGAATTCGGGCTTTTGGAAGTACGAAGAAAAAAGTAACCTGCATAATTAAAAATAATTTGAATTGTCTTTGGCTTTATTTTTTCAGTCGTTTATGGCCAGAAATTTGTAGTTATTGACGAAAATTTATGAAAAATTGAAGGAAAATTACACTTTTTTTTGAAGGTTTCATTCAATAAAATTAGTCCAATTTGATTTTTTATATGGATATATTAATAAAAAATTATTTTGCTGAGGAATGAAATGAGAAATCATCAATGATTCTTGAGTTATAACTGAAAAGCTAAGCAAAAAACATCAAGATAAGGAAAAAATATAAAAGGTCATAAAACAAGTTTGGCTTGAAAACGCCAAAACCTTTGGAGATTTTACTATACTGGCTTATTATTTTCACCATGATTTGTAATTTCTCATTCCCAGACAATGACACGGAAATTTGTTTTAGCATATCTATAATTTAGATGAAGATCACGAATATAAAATAATAATAATTTGTCAGAAACTGCAGGGTGGTCAAATGGCAATTATTTTTGCCAACCGGAAGGGCATTCCACAGAGACCATTTTTCTTGACATAACTATTATTAGGTCAGAGATAATGAAAATTACAAAAACTTCAAAATCCCTTCGGCAGAAACTCAAAGAGTTAAATCACAAACCTCTCCGTTCAAAAACCATACATTTATAGAATATTCTTGAAATGGGACATGCTCTATATACCGTTGAACGCGCCTTTAAAAACCTTTCATACACTGAAAATATTATTACAGTAACTGACTGTAGTTTATTTAAAAAGTTATTCGTACATTTATTTTTAAATGATTATACAGTTGAAATAAAAAGAAAAATATTTTTTAACTGTTTTTGTCGTTTATTTAAAAAATAAATTACATAAAAATACGGATTTTCTGTTAAGCCCAAATTAGTTTGGAAGTATCGTAAAAAAAGTAACGTATCATTCTCATAATGAATAAAAAGAGTATAAAAAATAAAAATATTGTATTTTTTATCTTTTTCTTGTGCATAGAATTAAATGTCAGGTAATAAAATAGAAAATTTCTATTTTCAATATAACTTTTTTACGATTTTACTTGACAACAGTTTCAATGCATAGAAAAAAGATAAAAATATATTTCTATATTATTTTAACACATTGAATTGATTACAGATACGTTTTTTTACTTTACGATTAGACTAATGAAGCCTTTACAGTTAATATATTCATTTAAAATGTTTTATTAAAAAAGAATTGCTTTTCGATTTCTAGGTCAGTTAAAAAAACTAAATATCATTTATTCTTACGGCTTTTGTAGTTAATTTTTTGAAATTTAAAAAAACGAAATAAATGAAAAATCATTACTTTTTTAAGGATTTTGTAGTTTATGTATTTATTAACATTTAAAAATAAATGAAAAGTTCTTTTGATTTAAATGAAAAGTTAGCAGACCGGTTTTCAAGTGATTTTTCATTTACATTTTCAGTTAATTTAAACTACAAACTATTTTGAGTGTATTAATGATAACCATATTGTGTGTCCAGCTCGTGAGATGTCACTGCTAGACCCGAAATATTTTGAGAATCATCATAAAACAAACCAAGGTATATTTTGAGGGGGCACCTTTTTTCTGTCTAGTTTTTACAAAATCGTCAGAAATAGAAAACCTGCCAGGTAGCTTAAAGCCCGTTACTTTTTTACTGGTAGTTTTAAATACCAAAATAAATTGATATCATAATTATATTCTTTTGTCTAAAGAAATTTCCCTTTTAATAAATTTGTTTCAGTCTTTCGAAGTGGTTGCTTTAATTTCATATTTCGGATTTCTTAAACTTAAACGGCAGAACTTAGGATAGGTTATTAAATTTGACATTCTGCACTGTGTAATTGGTATCAGGAAACTCTGTTCGTTGTACACGTGGTTTGTTACAAGTTTGTTCGTTATATACGTGTTCCTCTGTATATAAATACAGTTTTTATATGTGTGTGTATAATTTTAGATCAATGATAACACACGTTCTTAATTAAATGGCTGTGGTGTTGTTCGTCAGCATGTTTATGTTTAAAAACATTTTCGAACAGATTAAGTTCATGAGAAGTCATAAAGAAAATATATTAAAAATTGCATATTGACGCTGCGTTTCATGTCGACGAGTTAACTTTGACTATAAACTAATAAAACAAAAGCAAATGTTAAAAATTATATACAAAACAACAACAATATTTTTGGGGTAATCAATAGTTAACTGAAAAACTCTCAGTATGAAACAGACCGCAACAGTTTAATAAGATGTTGACAAAATTTTGCTAAAAATTAGCCATTCTTTGAAATAAATTGTTCAAAATAAATTATATTTAATAAACATTTTAGATTAATTACACCACTCCAGATATAACAGAAATATGTCTGTATACTAGAGGATTAAACAAAAGATCTTTATTAACCGTTACATGACCACAGGCAAGTATACTTGCCCAAGAATTCTGTCAATTATAATTGTCCAGGTGAAATATGGAGTTAATATGTCTAATAGGGTGGACCTTATTTTTCAACTTGAGTATAAAAATGCGCCATGCAAAAAATTAAGGTGATCATGTAACGGGAACACGTGCCGCATCGGCCCTGAAGTTTGAGATATGATTTACAAGACGAAAAAATCACTTTTTTGAATTTTTTTTTAAATACTGTCTCTTAAGTAACTGTATTTTTAAAAATTGTAAATTAAATGTTCTTTTAGTTTGACTCTAGATCATAAATTATTTTTCAAATCAAAGAAAGATGATACAATTTTTACAAGTAAATTACAAAGAAGAAAAATATATTTGAAAGAATTCGATAAGACCAGCGATACAGAATACGTATTTTCGTCTTTCGCTACAAAGCCATCATCAGTGTATTTCGTCTTGAGTGGGTTAATATTTAATGATTGTCTACTTATGTGACTGCTGAAAGAAAATCGAGTTTCTTATCAACAACTCAACTTAGACTAACATCAACGAAATTTAACAATGCTATTTTTATCCTTTGTTATTATTACTCTATTTTGCTTTGAACCTTAATTCTTAAGATATCTCAGCTGTTTGAATCATAATCTATACTGAATTACTTTTCTGCCAATGTATAAAAATCCAAAATCGGTTGGAAAATGTTTAAGTAATTTTAATTTCCTTAGACTCTTATACCAAGGTCAAAGGTGAAATTTTTGAAATTTTTAGATTTTTGCTGGAAGTATACCAAAACAATGTGTTGTTTCTTGCGAAATTTGGTGAAAGTTGTCCAAATAACTCTGCTAACACCAAATTTTATATATACCCAGTGTAGAAAATCATTACCAGATATGTAGTTATGTAACTACATACTTGGTAATGGTAAATAGTTACTTTTGTTATTACATTTCTTATTACCTTTATATGGCGATGTCGCGAAAAATAATGAGTTATGGTTACACACCAGCATACGAAAAATCCAAAAATATATCGTTACCTATGTGCTTACCAGTACTGACAAAAATAATGAGTCTAAAAATAGATTTTCAAAACAATAAATTATATTAAAAAAATATTTTTTATTGTATTTTTTTTTAAATAAAATTTGCTGGTGCGGGAATCGAACCTGGGTCTACAGATTGCCAGTCAATAGCTCTACCACCTGAGCTATATCGACATGTAATATTTAATAGATAAAAACATAATTGTTTGCACACAAGTAAGCTTACTCGCCAGCATACAAAAAATCAAAAAATATGTGGTTACATATATCCTTACCAGTGTTTAAAAAATATTGAGTCTAAAAATAGATTTCAAAAAATTTTCAAAAAAATCTAGAAAATTATTTTCTATTTGAAATAATGATAAAAATAAGTCATTATCAATAAAAAAAATTTATAAAAATTTAGAAATTAACCCTTATATGGGGTCGAAATGACCCCAAATTTATAAAATGTAAAAAAGGCCAGTTGACATGAAAATCGATATAAAAACTTTAATTAAGCATTTTCCAGAAAGAAGGTGTCAAAATTAACCTATTTGAGAGCATAGTTTCAAAATGACCAATTTTTATTATGTTAAATAACGCTGGTTGGATGAAAAATTTATGACCATTAACAGCCTGATATTAAATACATTTTCATTTTCGTTCTTGGGTCATTTTAAACTAACGCAGCGAATTTCGTTCAATTATTGCAGCCTTTGCACTAAAAAAAAAAAATATGGTTGGGATGACCACATTCCGAGAGCATAATATATTTTTGGGTTCCCTACTAAAAAAAATTATATGACTTTTGATATTATATATAATTACATCCGAAAAATGAGAACATCTAATTGTATCAAATTAGATCATATTATGATCATATTAGATCTAATTTGACACAATTAGATCTAATTTTATGAAATAAGATATGGTTCGATAGAATTTTATCCGGATTTTGTCCTCATCCAAATGTATCAAATATAATATAATCATATCCAACTAGATATAATGGTATATAATTCGATACAATTATATATATATTTAGGATATAATTTCGTAAAATTTTATATAAGCTGTATTTTGTCTCATGCCTATCAACGTTAAGTATTTAAAGCAAATCTACGTTAAACCGATTGTAGTACAAAAACATTTTAAACAGGTTATGTTTATAATTTTTCCGTTATAATCGAACGTATGTCGGTAAAAGTTTTTAGGAAGTAACGCCAATAAATTACGTCAGATGTGAAAATGTATAAATGTTGAGTTTTCAACGTTGATAATTATCCGTGTTGAAAGCTAACGTGCATACGAAAAGTAATATGTTAGTTTTCGTCTTAAACGCGTTTTTATGCACTTTGGGGTTTTTTATGAGTTAACGGATATAGTTAAGTCGAAAACACAGCTATAATTATATCTTGGTATATATGTTCCAATATAAAATTATACAAAGTTTTATATGATAATATATGACTATATCAAAACTTTTTTACTTGGGTTTATTATTATATTATTATGTACATATATAGTGATAACAATAATACTGTTACCTAGTGTCTTGACATGCAATAAAATGATAGCAAGCAATTGTCAAAATGATTTCATCTCAAGTGAAGACACTTAATTTCAATTTGATTGCAATATCATGATATCGCTGACACGCAAACGGCTCTTGCAATGATGTCTGCCATCAAATGTAACTTTTAGTTTTCATTTTAATTTAGCAATCAAGAAACAATATAAATTTTAGTAAACAACAATGGAGAAAATTTAATTATTTATTATTTCTATGGCTGTTTATTCCAAAGAGTATTTACATACATCTATTTAAATTAATTTTTGAAACCACTTTTGCATATATAAAAAAAAAAAAATTAATTATGGAAACATATGCAAGCAGGTGGTAGAGAAATATTGTTAGGAATGCTATTTCACAATATATCCAACAAAGATAACAACATGTTCCTAATGATCATAATATTATCCTGATCAGCATAATATATTCCCAATGATCATATTAAATATGGCCATGTAGAAAATTTTCGGATCATATTATAACCATTAGGAACATATTATGATCATTTCATGCCAAATACTACAAAACTTTTAAATTTATTTTTAATTTTAAATTTAAATGGACTCTCTTCAGCAATATTTTTTGCACCGTAAACATAATTTTATTTGAAGTTTGCTTGACAGTCTATATTTTGACATGACTTTCTACTTATACCAGATTATTTCTTCCACAAACCATGTCACTATTAACTTTTATGCCTTTTTGTTTAATATCACTTTATTTGACTGCTTATCAGAACTTCTTCGCACAATATCTTAAAACAAAAATGACGTTAAATGAAGACACTAACTGACGATGACACTCATAAAAATTATCCTGACCATCTCTACCAATTCAGATAATAATATGATTGTAATTAGAAGAAAGTAATATGATTATCCAGATAATATATTTCTGTAGACGAAAGAATAATATGAAAAAATATAACAACAAAATGACTATAGGCGACAATATTATTCGTAAAGTATGATTTAAAAATTAAAAATTTGATTGAAACAACCAAATATGGCAGTAGGGAACATAGTTTTGTTTAAGTGATCGTACACTCACAATAACTTTACGGTGAAAGTTCAACAATTGTTTAAAAAGTAAATCAGTAAAGTTGTTTCAATTGAATAAGTAGTTAAATTTTAAAGAAATATATTTTTTAACTTTTTCTATCAGTCATTCAATAAACAAAGTACACAAAATACGGACTTTCGGTAGAAGTTAAAATATTCAATCAAAATTTTCTGTCAAAAACAATCAGCTAATATAATACGAATAATTTTAAAATAAACGAGAAATCTATTATTTTTACCGACTTTGTCAGTTAATAAATTAACCATTAAAAATAAACGACAAAATACAATTGTAGTGGGTAGTCCTTTACAAATTACAAATAAGTTTAAATTTTGAGGTTCAAAGTTATAGAATTATAACCCAAAGTGCTTCTCAATCACATTTTATTTTTACATAAAAATAAAGGTATGACTAAATCATTAATAAATCAAATCTTTTCGCTTTTACTAAAGTAAACAGCAAAGTGGTGATTTTTTTCAGTTCAGTATATGAAAAAAAATGTAATGAAATTAATTTTCATTACATTTGAAAATCAAATTTCATTACAATTGCTTTTTGTAATGTAATGAAGAAAAACATAATAATAATGATTTTGTCCCATCTCTGATTAAATATAAACGCTCGATATATCTAAATAGATTTATTATTATTAAAAATGTTTTAAATTCATTATAGTATTTTAATTGATAAAAGTCATAATAACTATAATTTTTTCGATATAAATAAACAAACAATACTGTATTATTTATTTTAATATAGCAACATGATTTATTATTTTCCATGTTTCAAATAAATAATTAATTATAATAAAAGTATGCTTTTTTCTCACTTCTGGTGAACACAATTTGAAAAATATTACAATAATATCTGTAATAATATTTATTGTTTGCAATTAAAATAATAATATAGTTTAAAAAAAAAAATGCTTTAACTCTATTGTCAAGGGTTAAGTTAAAAAAATAAATAAAACACCACACTTTAATAACACTACCCGGTCAGAAAAATACAAACGGGAAAGTGATGGCAAGTCACTTTACCTGGTGTTGCAAGTACTGTCAAAAAGTGCTTTATCATTACCAAAACGATGACATCATTAGACAAAATGATTTTAATTTTTGCATTAAAAAATACAAAAATTGTTTTTTTGGACTTGCTATATTTTCATATATTTAGTTAGAATATCAGCATATTAGATTTTATTTGTGGTTTATTTAGAATTTGGACTTGAGGTCGAACAATATTCTAGCTAAATATATGAAAATATAGAAAGTACGAAAAAATCATTTTTCTATTTTGTAATGCAAAAATTAAAAAAAATTTTAACAATTAGCGTAAAACGACTAGTCTAGGGTGACCATTTTTTTCTGACTTAAAATCAGTACAAATTTTTTAATATAGAATCGCAACAAAAGAAAATAATTGCTGCAAAATTTTTCGGTTACTCCTACCGAATTTGTATTCCGGCTAGCGAATTTCTGCTATCACAAACAAATCACATTGTCTAAACTAATTATATGTAGAGTCAAACGGCATATTAGATTACCACAATGAACCAATCGATTGGCCGTCGCAGCAAATCTGTTTTCTCGTTGCTAAATTCTGGCTACTTTTTCCTAAATAAACATGCTGGGTAAATAAAAATATTTTTTTTCTGAACTTTTTTCTATCAAATAACCCTCAGATTCTAGGCATTTTTCTTTTCGAAATACCCACATCAAAACATTCAGATTTGAAGGACATTTTCTAAGAAAAATCTTCAGCTTATGTTGACATTTCCTTTAATAATTGTTGTATCATCAACTGATTTTCTATTTTCGAAACCGAAATCGTTTTTTATTAACACAACGGTAAAAAATTGATTTTAAACCACTAAATGCTAAAAATATTTATCCAATTCACTTAAGATTTTTTTTAATCGCTGAACGGAAAAATATTTTTTAAATCACTGAACGGTTGAGTGAAATGTTCCGTTCACACTGAATGGTTTATAAATTGAGTGAGCTCGTTTTTCGATTTATAAGAAACGGAGGCATTCGTCAGTGAATTTTAATTTGATTTGGTAAAAAGACTACTACAAATAAATTAATTCTTAAATCATTATTGCAATTGAACACGTTCAATTGAATGAATTCACTTCATTTGGTTAAAGGATTAATTCGTTCACTTTAGACAAAAATTTCATTCGATTTAACGGGTTTTCAATTGTATTTGAATTTTATTATGATTTTTCTTATTAGAAAAAATATTGTATTATTAGTAGGGTTTGGGGAAATCCCGGAAAAAGTTTGCCGAGAATTCCCGGGAAAATAATATATTTTTCCCGGGAAAACGGGAAATTTTAAAAATATTAAATTTTTAAATTTTTTTTTGTTTCGAATAGGATTTTTTATTTTAGTCATAAAAAACATTTTAAATACCAAAACAAAAATGTCATTGTTATAATCTTTTAAAAGGGAATACATTTATTTGACACACAAATAAAATCTTTGCCAAGTAATTAGGAGCATTTCAACTAATAAAGATTTTTCGCATAACTTATTCAAAATTTAAGTAGTAAAACCTACTTGGTAAAATGTTTAAAAAAAATATGAAAAAAAGCTTTGTTTCTTACAAATAATCGCCCTTACTATCTAAATTTTTCAAATGTATAATTTAGGTAAAGTCGACTTTAGTTAAAATATTGGGTGGCAGTATGCCTTGACTTGGTTTATTTTTGGAGCATTCTGATTGGTTAATTTATTTTCAACCAATCAAAATATTTGAAAATATAAATATTTTTGTAAGGTTTTTATACACAAAATGAACAAAACCGTTTGATTAAAAATAAAGTCGACTTTAAATTTAAAATACTCTTTTATATTAAGGGCCAATAATTTTATAAGTAACGTTTTCATTAATAAATGTGAAAAGAAAAGACTGGTTAACGATGGTATCTAAATTTGGTTATCCGACATCTAAATTTGGATCACAAAAAAAAAAAAAAATTGATGGTCATGCAACTTCTCTTGAAGAAAACAACAACAAGAACAACGTTTCAGCTAAAATTAGCAAAGTACCCGAAGAAAAAGCTGAATGGGCATTAAAGTTTTTATGGTATGGCAAACATTTTCTGAAATGGTATCCAAATTAGCCGCAGTCAATCCGCACCATAACTAGATCTTCGTTTATTCGATAAAGTTTTTATAATAAAAACCTGGCATTGCAAAAAAATGAAACCGATGTAAAGAACATTATATTAAATTACTACAATCATGTAAAAGATATCATGATAAAAGAAATACCGAGCAATATTTCTAACAATAGGAGATTTACTATAATCTTAGATGAATGGACAAGAATATCACAAAAGAGATATTTGAACATATGTATAAATAGAAATAATTCATTTTATAACCTGGGGTTGGTTTATATATCAGCTGATGAATCTTCTGATGAAATAAGAAGAATTGTAAAAATAAGACTAGAAGAGTTTTATTTGTCTTTGGAAAATAACATTGTGGCCACCATATCTAATGGGCCAAGTGTGATGAAACGGTTTGTCTCCGACAGTCCAGTAGTAGGTGCTTTCTGCTGGAATCATGCAACTAATTTGGCAGTGCTGCGAGTAATTTATGTGAAATCAAATGTTCAACATTCTGATATTTTTTACTTTGAATTCTCACTACACAGACTGCATTTGTACTGAAATAGTTTTTTTTTTAACAAAAATTACTTATATGGGTGGTTTTCATTAACAATCTAGTTCAAAAATATTTCCCGGGATTCCCGGAAAAAAAAAAAAATATAAAAGTACAAAATTCTCGTTTGAATTTTTATACGTTAAACAATTTCTTGGTTGGTGTGTTCCTATAATCATTTTCGTATTGCAGACAACGTATGAGTGGGGTGATGCCCACGAAACAATTGTATTGTCTATCGTGAAAATTGCCAACTTTTTTTAAACAACAAATAAAATATAATATGACAATATCATATTAGAATTTGGACTTGGGGTAGAACAATATTCTAACTAAATATATCATTAGCCAAAAGTACCGGCTGTTTAAAAAGTATCGCTAAAGCCCCAGGAAAACAAAATGTTCAACTTTTAGCAAAACGCTGGCAAAACAAATAAGTAGGTGGTCTTGAAATACATTTTCCAAAATAAAATAAAAAAATGCGTGTTCAATTTATTTTGTTCCGGCCATGATTTGAACTTAGGCCGTCAGATTGGGAGCAGAGAGCATGAGACATATAACACTTGGTTGCTAAAAACAAAAGTGAATGATAACAGCTGGACAACTACTAGTTGCGCTTAAATGCTTTGTTGGAACTAATACGCTTTAGGGAAAACAAAAAAGAAACTAAAAAAAGTTGGTCTTAAAGAAACTTTGCTAAAAACAAAGAAAATCGATTTTATAAAACAAAACAATTTTTTAAATAAAAAAAAAAACAAACTGTTTTGTCTGCAACCGGATTTGAACTCGAAACCTTCCGACTGCAAACCTTGTTTTAACGAAGCGTCACTATTTTTATAAAATTTTTATATCGTTGGCAATTTCTGACTAGGAAGTACTGGATAACCAGTGGATGGAAGCGTTAGCATTGAAACCTAAACCAAATATTTGCCAATTAAACAATAACTGGCAAAATGCTATCAAAGCATTGCAAATAAGTATTATGCCAGTTATTTATTTTTAATACAGTGGTTTCCCAGTGGTATGCCAGTGCTTGATTTTTTTATATCATTGGATATTTGTGACTGGGTACTCTACAAAAGTCGACCTTGTTTGCACAGTAGACCGTACCACCTTACAGGCAAAAAAAAAATGGCGGTACACTTTCAAATATAAAGTATCTTTGCAAGGCAATTGGAAAAAATTTTTTTTTTTTAATTTTTCGTTATAGCTTCGGCATTTAAAGTCGAATTTTAAAGTGTGATATATCGATTTTTTTGCCTCGAGGAGACCAGTGTTTTGCTATAAAGGAAAAATCAATTGAAAAAAAAAAAAAAATCAAAAGGACAACCCCTGTGTTCGGCATCCAAAAAAATAACAAAAATTTCTGCTGGGTTTATCGAAATACTTCCTTAGCAAAAGTTTAATGATTTTTTGCGAGCTTTAATTTTCTAACCTTAGGGTCGTAGCAACTGAGATCTGGTGGGTAAATACTAGAACGGGATACTTGAGGTCAATGATCCTTAGAGCATTGGTCCCCTCGAGATAAAAACATCGATGAATCATACTTTAATATCGGACTATAAATGCCAAAGATATAACGAAAAATGTAAAATGGCGACCCCTACGTTCGGCAAGAAAAAAAAATTTTTTTTTAAACCTCCTTGCAAAAATAATTTAGATTGGATGGTGTACGGCGAACTTTTTTTGTGGTACGGTCTATTGCACAGTCTCCTATTTACGTATTAAAATGTTTTTAAAGTATCGTACTTTGTCCCACTAAGCACGAATTTGTCGAAAAAAAATTACAGCATACCGACTTTCCGGGTTTTAGGCACAAAGTACAGATCTCAGAAATTGTCGTTTTGGAATATTTCTTATAGTGTATATTTAAAAATGGAATTTGGAAGAGAAAATACTTATTACAGCCGACTCATATCCAAAAATAGGACATACATTTAAACCCAAAAGTAGGCTTGTTCATATTACAATTGAAATATATTTGTATTGAACCATAATCCATACAAAAGCCAGACAGTCATATAGATAGTATTCTAAGGTCTCGCCATCTCGTCATGGTTCGAACGGCCCATTCGGCATAGGTGCGCCGAATAAGACGATAGTATATTTACTATCTTAACAAATTCTATTTAACTGGCAAGCAAAGTATCTCATGTGATATCCTCTGATTTTTATGAAATTGGGAAATGCGGTAGAAAATGGAAATAATATATTAATGGGTGATATCAAAAAATGTGATAAAAACCGTGTAACCATCTAATTTCTAATGCATGGATTACATTTGAGTTATATATTTCGATATATATCAGCGCATTGTCACCTGTTTTACAAAATTTATAACAATCTGACCAATTTTTGGTTAACACATAAAATTTGTGACCAATTTTAAAGGCCAAATGTAAACTCCGTAACAAGTAACTCATAAGGTTTTTTAACTTTAATAGCTTATATTTTAATAACCAATAAAGCTAAACACTAACTGTAAGAATTTTTATGAAGAGGAAAAGTGCCGTTTTTAATAAAAATTAATACATTTTACAAGCTTTTTCGTATATCTTAGCTATCACGACTTCAACTCTGTAACGATTTTTCGTCATAATTTTTGATAAAAATGCATATACCAGAATTTTGGAGTTATCTATTATTTATATTGCGAAAAGTATGATGTTATTTATACTCAAATGATCATTGGACTGTATGTAATCATCCAGTATAATAGATTTGAAGCTTTTCTGCAGCATGTAACATTCTCGAGATGAAAATGGATGTCTTTAATAAGATTTGAAAAAATGTTGTAAACTCCGTTCCTAATTTTTACAGCAAACTATTTAACGAGTAAGAAAAACAATGTCATATTTGGATTCACCTTGTAGGCATCATGCGATTTTGTTTCGGTAAAGAAATTCTGACAAAGCGTTTCTGAAAGAAAACGAAAAAAGTAACTAAATGTAAACTCCGTAACCACAATTGTTTGCATCAGGTTTCATTCAAATAAATGCAGATAAATGTTTAAAATATTTTAAAATAACCATAAACAGAGGTGATTCAAATAATATTTATGCGTCAAAAGACGATTCAACTAATAATTTTGCGTCAAATCAAAAAAAGCTATAAGTTTTTTACCCTAAGCTGCTGGAGCGAAAAACGATTGATTTTGCATTTCATTGGTTTTAAATCGTTATTTCCAGTCATTACTGACATTAGTTTGACAAATTAAATTTGTTTCACACAATTTAAGAATTTTTTGATCGCGAAATGTTATGTTTTTAATTTATTATTTTGTAACTGCGCAACCGCTATTTGGATTTTAAAAAATTTTATATTTTTGAAAAGCATTTAAAAGGACCAAAAATACAAAATTAAAAAAAATTTAAATTTTTTTCGCGGAATGAATTGTATTTTTATTCGCGAAACCGCCAGTTTGATAAACACAAATTATATATCATTGGAAAGCAAGTTGAAATCCCAAATACAAAAAACTAATAAATTGAAGAAAATTCGTACGCAATTTTTATACCCTACACCACTATGTGGTCAGGGTATTATAAGTTTGTGCTGATGTTTGTAACACCAAAAAATATTGGTCGCAGACCCACCTTATAGTATACCGATCGGCTCAGAATTTTTTTTTATTTCGATTTAACGATGTCCGTCTGTCCGTCCGTCCGTCTGTCTGTCTGTCTGTCCATGCAATTTTGTGCGCACTCTACAGGTAGCAAATATTAAGATATTTTGATGAAATTTGGTACGCAGACCTATGTTGGCCCAAGTACGAACAAGTTTGATTTTGGTGAACATCGGTCCATATTTAGACCTAGTGCCCATATAAGGGTCCTACCAAAATTATATTGTTTATACGCTGCAGGTCGTAAATATTAAGATATTTTGACGAAATTTGGTACACGGACCTATGTTAGCCCAACAACGTAGCCTGTTGATTTTGGTGAATATCGGTCCATGTTTAGACCTAGTGCCCATATAAGGGTCCTACCAAAATTATACTGTTTATACGCTGCAGGTCGTAAATATTAAGATATATTGATGAAATTTGGTGCACCGACCTATATTGACCCAGTAACGTAGCCTGTTGATTTTGGTGAACATCGGTTTATGTTTAGACCTAGTGCCCATATAAGGGTCCTACCAAAATTATACTGTTTATACGCTGCAGGTCGTAAATATTAAGATATTTTGATGAAATTTGGTACACAGACCTATATTGGCCCAATAACGCAGCCTATTGATTTTGGTGAACATCGGTCCATGTTTAGAACTAGTGCCCATATAAGGGTCCCCCCAAAATTGGCTTGGTTACAAACTGCAGGTCGCAAATATTAAGATATTTTAATGAAATTTGGTGCGCTGAATCACATTATAGAAAATTTTGACACAAGCCCCATTTTAACCCATTCGAATTTCGGATCCAAACAATACACCAGACTGGTGTAGGGTATTGTATAGTCGGCATGCCCGACTTTAACCTTTTTACTCGTTTTTGTTATATCTTTTGCTTGCAGAAATGTAAACTCCGTTACCACAAAAAAAATTTAAATTGTGCAAAAAAAGTTATTGCGACAACTTCTAGAAGAGATTTTTGCAATTAGGTTTACAATAACTAAACTTACTGATTCCATTAAGAAAAAACCGAAATATTAACACTTTTTGCTTCTCACAAATTTGGCCCAAAAATTTATCACATTTTTTGATTTCACCCTAATATATTAAATTTGTTATCAGCAACGTGCCGTTGCTATAGTAAAATAGCTGAAATGCCTTTTATCATAAAATACCGTTACCAAAATAAATAAAATATTGTTAACTAAATAGCGCAACAGCGAAAAAAATTCAATACATTTTTTTTAGATCAAATAATTCTTTCAAACCTTTTATATAAACTTGAATAATAAGCAAACAATCCCGAGAAATCCCATAAAAAACTACCGGGAGAGTGGGAATGAAAAATGAGCGGGAATTCCAGAGACATAAACTCTTAAACGTGTGTTTGGGTCGCACAGTGTTACGTCGCCATATAACGATTGGAAAAAATAGAAGGAGTGGAGACAGAGCTTTGAAATTTGGTATACTGACGTAGAACCCCTTAATTAAGAAAAATTTTAATTTTTGGAAATATCGGGCAGCCCACTTTCCATAGGTCCTGAAATTTAAAAATATTATATAAGCTACATAAATGGACGTAAAATTACAAAAAGTATCCATTGAGATGCACATAAAACTGTAAAAAGTTTGTATCAATTTTTATTAAAATCGAAGCAAGGACTCTTAGTCCTGCCATATATCCTTTATTTTAAAATCTTTATAAAACCTGCAAAAATTATCCGATTGCGATGAAATTTAGCACGTGAATTGATATTTGTGCCAATTTTGGGTAAAATCGATTCATCACCAAAAATGGGTTTTAAACGCTTAAAATGATTTTGTAAAATAAAAAAAATTAAATAGGATTAAATTAGGAAACCATGTGAATCCTCCATTAGAAGCATAGGGTATGTTCAGTGAACTTATGTAAAACACTACGAGGAATATTTTTGTGGAACATTTTAACTTTCTAACTCTTCAATTAAAGGGACTTTTTTGGCCCCTTTTTAAAATGGACAAAAACGACCCGTAAGTTGAAGAGTTAGAGGGTTAAAATATTCCGCAAAAATATTTGTCATGAAATTCTACTATAAGTCTTTAAAGACATTTAATTTAACTTAAGTGCCAGTTATAAGTAAAAACTTAAAATGTGTTTACGGGTTAATTTCGTACTTATTCAGAATTGGCGCTCAAATGTCCCAAACACCTGGATTTTAGGGAGAAACCATGGGAATCTTCCATTTTAGGTATAGGATGTGTTCAGCGAACTTATGTAAAACACTACGAGGAACATTTTTGTGGAACATTTTAACCCTCTAACTCTTCAACTTACGGGTCTTTTTTTGTCCCTTTTTAAAAAGGGCCCAAAAAATTCCCTTTCATTGAAGAGTTAGAGTGTTAGAATGTTCCACAAAAATGTTCCTCGTAGTGTTTTACATAAGTTCGCTGAACACATCCTATACCTAAAATTCCACGTAGTGTTCCTCGTAGTGTTTTACAAAAGTCCGCTCAACACATCCTATACCTAAAATAGAAGGTTCACATGGTTTGAATACTAAACACTCTCAAATGCGTGAAATTTGTGTAAAAATCAAAAAATTTTTTATTTTGTGGTAAAAAATAGTAACAAATTTTTTAATGATCTTATACTGTTATATAATAAACTTACAAAAAAGGGGAAAAAAATATATATAATTTTATATAATTTTTTTTATACCCCATTAAACTTAAGTAATTTTTGGAATTTCAACAAAAAAAAATGTGTTTTTCGGATTTGTATAATTATTTTGTAACCATATACTAAAATCCGTATTTTAATTTAACTACAAATATATTGAAGTAATTAAAAAACAAATCTGCGAACAAATTTAAAAAAAAAATGCATTTTTGAGAATTATTTTCGTGAAACAATTAAAAGTCATTTTTCGGTTAAGTCATTTTTGCATAAAATTCTCTGAGTTGAGCGACCTCTCTTGGCGGCAAAAGCAATCACACCAAATATTTTCTTCACATTTGTTTGAGCTACTTTCTTATCTTTAAAAAAATCCTTCTTTAATCACATTTTGAGACAAATTTTTTTTTTTTTTGATATTTGTCCATGGGACGAAGCATATTGGGCCGTGTCCCTTATTTTCTCCTCCTTAACAACATATCCATATTGGAATACCTCTATTGTTAGTACACTTTGTGAACACCCTTAATGTTGAAATATTTTAGAAAAAATATTAATATGACGAGTTATGCTATGTAACTTTCTGAAAACTTGCTTTCATTTTAATATTTATAATTTTTGCAGCCATTGTATTCATTTTCCATACACTGTTAGAATTATCTGTATGCTGTTAATGAATTTTTACATTAATTTAATAAAGTTTCCCTATTATTCGTCCCTTGAAAATTTCCATTAAATTAATTCAGTTTTTCACAAAATTTTATGAAAAATCTCACATTATTAATCAATAATTTCATAAGCCAAATGAAAAAGTTTCATTAAAAATAGTTTCATAAAAATTATGAAGGAATTTTTTATGAAATTTAACAAATTTTCATTAAAACTCGTCCACGAAAATTCCCTCTGTGTATAATAATAAAAAAATGGTCCATATAACATTTAACATTTTGCCATTCATTTATTTATTCATTCCATTTTTCCATACATACAATGACTCCTCTTCTTTTGTATATTGCATTTGTGGTAGTTGTTTTTTTTTATGTCACAAAAACATGGTCCAGTTCATATAGACATGTATATACACTCAAAATAATAGGACAGTCATTTCGAAAATGCCCAAATATCTTAGTGTAATACAGCAAAATGTATCAAAAATGGCCCAAGAGTGAACATGTATAAAACTTTAAGTATCTGTGACTAAAACGGTTTAAGTAAATTGTTTTTATAATTTAGCTTAATTCGTATTGCATCTAACAAGGACAACTTTGGAAGTTATTTATGGATAAAACTAACTTGGAAGTTGTTAAAATACTTTTTACGAACAACTTCCTTCCTATGGCAAGCCAATTTTGAATTCATCAATAAAAATATCAGAATAAAATAACATTTTGGCAGCACAAGTTTTGCTGTACTATTTTAAATTCAATTTAACAGCGGATTCTTTAAATTTAAAATAGTTCTATTTCATTTATTAATAGATTGCTGTTTCTACTGACTTTTTATATTGAGTGTACCACATGCATATAAAGGGAACATGAAACTGGTTACAACTTTAACGAACCCTGCAATGCCTGTGGTATGTTTTTGTTGTTCTCTTTAATGTTATTCTTTTTATTGCTGCTATTGTTGTATTTGCTACAGTACATAGAGGAATATATTGTATATGGTAACGGTTCTTTCAGGCAACAAAAGAATTATTTTTTGAAATAATGAAAATTGCTGTTTCGTTGAACACGTTTGTGCAAGGCGCGTAAATTTTCTGTTCATTTTGATTTTGTTGTTTTTCTGTATTCATTCAAAAACTTTATGTTTCCGTTACAACACACTGAAGAAAATTTTATTTTTTTTTTGAAATTGGCTTCATCATTATTAACGCCAATTTATTTGTCTATTATATACATATAGTATATATTGTACTACATATATGTTTAACAGACCCGGCTGGGTTTGATGTAACGTTAAAATTTACATTTATTTGTGTGTATATAAATAAAATAAACTCGTTTATTCTTTAGGGTTTTCTGACTTCTATTTAATAAATTTTAAGTCACAAGACAAAATTATTTTCAAGTTTACTAAAATTTTATTAATTAAGAAATTTTCAAACAAAATAAAATACTTAAGCAACATTTGAGTAAACTATATACTCCCAAGTAAAAAAGTTTTGATATAGTCATATATTAGCATATACAATTTTGTATAATTATATATCGGAACATATATACTAAGATATAATTATATACAATTTTACGAAATTATATCCTAAATATATAACTATATATTGTTATATATTGCACAATATATAACCCAACATATTACAATATCCAATTATATAAAGACCTGTATATATTTACATATGCCTCATATAATTATGTGTAATTGTATTGAATTATATACCATTACATCTAGTTGGATATGATTATATTATATTTGATACATTTGGATGAGGACAAAATCCGGATAAAATTGTATCAAACCATATCTTATTCCATCAAAATAGATCTAATTGTGTCAAATTAGATCTAATATAACCATAATACTATCTAATTTGATACAATTATATGTTCTCATTTTTCGGATGTAATTATATATAATATCAAAACTCATATAATTTTTTTAGTAGGGCTTATCTTTAAACTAAATAATATGCCCGAGAAAACATTGTCGAAGCAATTTCAACTACACCCTGTCAGAAATTGGTACAAAAACTTAAGCACTGGCATACCACTGGGTAATCGGCGGTATAAAAAATTAAGGGCTGCCTGTATTTGCTTTACAAAACTGTCGCAAAGAATTGGCTTAGAGTGCACGTAAAGAAAAAATATGGTTGGGATGACCATATTCGAAGAGTATCATATATTTTTGGGTTTATGATTGCGACAATCATATTATGAAATACCTTTTTCTATCATAATATGATCACCTAATTACTACATTATGATTCCAAAGCTGTGCACGATTTCTTTTATTTAAAGTAGTACATTTATTTATTCAATGACTAATTTACAAAATTTAATAATTTAAATTAATTTTAGTTATCACTTATATATAACTAAAAATAAATTATGGAAACATCTGATAACAGCGCGTAGAAAAATATTGTTAAAAATACAATTTCACAATGCATCCGAAATGATCATAACATGTTCCTAATGATCATAATATTTCCCTCATGATCATATTATGGTAACGAAGAAAATTTTGTGATCATTTGGAATCATATTATGATCATCAGGATTATAATATGGTCAGTACGAATATATTATGATAATTTCTTCGTTCACTTACATTTTTTTTTTTAAATTTTGCACATTTTTCAATTTTGTTTTCTTACAAAACAAAATTAATTACTTTTTTACTTAATTTATAGCACTAAAGACTTTATTACATAAAAAACGAGTAAAAAAGTTAAAGTCGTGCATGCCGACTATATTATACCCTACATCCAGCCTGATTTAAAGCCAACTAATGTTTAGATACGAAATTAGAATGGGTTAAAACGGACTTGTGTCAAAATTTTCTATAAAATCATAAAAGAAGAGAAAATCGAAAATATAGCCCATATGGGCGATAGGTCCAAATATGGACCGATCCTATCTACAATCAATAGGCTTTTTCCTTGGGACCATTTGAGTCAGCGAACCAAATTTCATTGAAATATCTTCGTATTTGCGACCTGCAGTGTGTAACCAAGCCAATTTTGGGGGGACCCTTACATGAGCACTAGGCCTAAACATGGACCGATTTCAACCAAAACCAATAGGCTTCGTCCTTGGGTATAAATATAAAAAAATATTAGCCTATTTTTAGATATATTGAGTATCAGAACTAGTTCTGATCTAAAAAAGAAATATTTTCTTCAATTGACCATTGAAACTGGTAGACTTTTCCAAATTCCATTTAATTATAGTAAATAATACATATATTAAAAATAAACGCTAAATGTGTGAATATTTAACCGCGCCTACCGCCGCCCACCTTCTGAAAAAATATAAAAATTTGCTCCAATTTTTATTCATACTGTAAGTTTGATACGGTCTTCATTTGGGATTTTTTCATTGGCATTGGAATTTCATTAGCATTATTAGTTCACTAACAAAAATGCCAAAAAAATTTAATTACTACATTCACAATATATTTTCCATAACCGATTCAGATTTATTTAAAAAGTAATAGGTAAAGTTTGTTTTCAATTGAAGAATCAATTAAAATACATTGAAAATTATTGTTTAACTTTTTTTATCAATCAATAAAAAACAAACTAGAAAAAATATGTATCGTCTGTAGGAGTTGCTATTTTTAGTCAAATATTCTATTTTTAGATTTCTATTTTTATTAAAAATTATTTAAATAATTTCGTTGTTTTCTGTTATAAAACAAAAAATTCAAATTCTTTTTTGTTAAAATAGTTTGTTTATATACAAAATTATTTCAATTCAAATTACAAGAAATTCTTTACTCATACACACAAACATAGCCAATAAAAATATGAACGTGTGTGTTGTGTGTGCAGTGTTTTGAAAATTCAGACAAAAAAAACTTTCAAATATACTGATTTTTCATTATATTCAAACCAGTTTGCTATTTATTTTCAAACATGTTTAAACAATCCATAAAAGAAATAAAAATAATAGAAAAGTCTATTAAAACAAACCACAAAATCGTTTTTTTTTACGTTTTGTCAGTCAAAAATTGATGATTGTTTTAATAGACTTTTCAACTATTTTTATTTCTTTTATGGATTGTTTAAACAATGTTTGAAAATAAACAGCAAAATGGGGTGAATATAATGAAAAATCATTAGTCATTTTTAAGTTGTGTTTTCAATTAATTTAATATAAATTAAATTCAATTCAAATTCAAATGTTAGATATTTTCTGGCATTTGAATTTGTCCTACTTTAAAGTAGGGTGACCATTTTTTTCTGACTTCAAATCAATACAAATTTTTTTTTAAATGTATTCACAAAAAAAAAATTATATTAAAATTCTTCGGTTAATATTACCAAATTTTTATTTTGGGCAGCGAATTTCTGTTGTCACAAACAAATTACATTGTCTAAACTTTATGTAGACACAAACGGCATATTCGATTACCACAACAAACCAAACGATTGGCTACAAATTCCGCCTTGACAACAAGTCTGTTTTCTCATTGCTAATTTCTGTCATAGAAAACCGTTTACATTCTGGCTGTTTTTCCTGCATAAAATGATTTGAAGACAATTTTAAGGTTTTGTGAACTGTTTTCTATCATATAACCTTCAGATTTTAGATACTTTTCTTTTCGAAATACCCACATAAAAACATTCAGATTTTAAGAACTTTTTCTACGAAAAATCTTTAGCTTATGATGACGTTTGCTACACTCAGAAAACAGAATCGTACTGATTACCGTTTCAGTTGCTACAACCGAATACTTCTTGGGACAATTGAAATGTTGTTTTCACAGCCAAATAACTGTTGTATCAACTGACTTGCTATTATAGAAACCGAAATATTTTTTATTTTATTAACAGAACGGAAAAAATTGATTTTAAATTACTAAACGGTACAAATTTTATTCATATCACTTAAGGGTAAGATTTTTTCTGAAACGACTGAACGAAAAAATATTTTTTAAATCAATGAACGGTTGAGGTAAACCGTTCATAAATTGAGTGAGTTCTTTTTCGATTTATAAAAAATGAAGGCATTCGTCAGCAAATTAATTGGATTTGATAAAATTAATATTACAATTGAATTAACTCTTAAATCATTATTGGAATTTAACGCGTTCAATTAAATGAATTCCCTTGATTAATTCGTTTACTTTAGACAAAAATTTAATTCGATTTAACGGGGATTTAATTTGTATTTTGATTTTTCGTATTAAAAAAATGCAATATTTTTTTAAATGTTAAAAATCAGTACAATTAGAACAAATTTCAAAAAATCAGTACAAATCAGTACACGATTTGTTCATCAGTACACGTGACTAAAAGTCAGTACATGTACTGATCAAATCAGTACGAATGGTCACTAGGGCGGGTCGATTTAAAAATCGCCCAAGTGACAAGGAAAATCGTATTTTAGGGATCAAAATAAGAAACTTTGCCCGAGGAACCATACCTCTAAAATGAATTCTGAATCCCCGACTTTTGATGTTCCAAATTTTGAAAAATCCCACTTTGACCCATTTAGAGTGCCCCAATCGAGTCCAAATGTATGACCGACCCCACTAACGTTTGAGGGCCCACCCACCCATGCCAGTGGCACACCCCCTGGAACCCCCCATACAAACATTTTTTCATGTAAAGTGCCAAAAATGGTGATTTTTTTAAATGTTTGTATGGGGAACCCCCCAGGGGGGTGGGTCGGCCCTCCAAATTTAGTGGGGGTCGGTCATACATTTGGACTCGATTGGGCCACTCTAAATGGGCCAAAGTGGGATTTTTTTTTTCAAAATTTGACCCTAAGGGTCAAAAGTCGGGGATTCAGAATTCGTTTTAGAATTATGGTTCCTCGGGAAAAGTTTTTTATTTTGATCCCTAGAATACGATTTTCCTTGTCACTTGAGCAATTTTTTGCCTCCCTATAAATCGACCCGCCCTAATGGTCACCCTACTTTAAAAAAAGGGGAATGATTAGATTGCTTTACATTGACTGTTTTATAAAATAGGATACCTCGGGATCTCTCCTGGACCTGGCCTATTTGTATTATCGGTGTCTGTTAATACTCCAACGGGGCAAAAATTTTATCCATTTCGCTCTATCTCGTTACCCTACGGGAAATTTTAACAAACTGTCACCGAACTGGCCCCTTTATATGAAATAGACTGGTCACTTTTACATGGCGTTGTCATAGGAGGGGGAAATTGACCCCTTGTGATATGTCACAAGACAAATCCTTGGACAGGTTACTGAACTCTCATAAAAAACAAAGTTCAGGGACCTGTCCTGGGATTGGTCTTCTGACATGTCACAAGGGGTCAATTTCCCCCTCCTCTGACAACGCAATGTAAAAGTGACCAGTCTATTTCATATAAAGGGGCCAGTTCGGTGACAGTTTGTTAAAATTTCCCGTAGGGTAGTTTTCGAGATGAGCGAGATAGAGCAAAATAGACAAAATTTATAGGATAATAGAAATTAATACACTAAGAAAATAAGAATTTCGTGCCCGTTTCATTTCATTCCGCTCCCTGCGGTAGGTGTTCCAATTTCCCCCGTTTGCCATTCCATTCCATATCGTTCCCATTTACACCGATTTTCCAATCCATTGTCGGAGTGCATTAATTTGTATTATCAAGTAAATTGTTAAAAAAATAAAAATTAAAAATGTCACCCCGTGACTGTTTTATAGAAATGGATTCATCGGAAGCTCTACAAGATCTGATCTATTTATATTATTGGTGTGTTATAATACTCCAAAAGAGCAACATTTTTTTCCGTTTTGCGCTATCTTGCTTAGTTTTCGAGATATGGGCCATTTTAAAAAATCGCCATTTTACAAAATGGACTGTAGCTCGAAAACTAAGCGAGATAGAAAGGGATAAAACGGACAAAATTTTTGCAAGCTTCAATGCAACGTTCGCGCTTCTATTATTTATAGGAGGTAGGTACGAGGGCGATCCCCAGGAATAAATTTTAGGAAACAGCCACAGGGTGACCCAAATATTTTTTTCAATTTGTGTGATAATATAAATAGAAAGTAATAGTTTAAGATAATACAAATACAAATTTCTTTTCCCGTTTGAAATGCTACAAGTAAATAGTTACCATTACTAGGTAATGGGTTGTATAATCCAATATTTGGTAATGTTTTTTTAGATTGGGAAGTGAACGAATTAATTTTTAAAAATATTCGATTAAATTTATAAAATTTATTTATGCGGAAATACTGTACCTTTTTGTAAAATTTGTTAAAAAAAAAAGATTATTAGTTTTTTTTTGTTTTAAACTTTTTAATTTTTATTGACCAGTTTAAGGATACAACTAATAATAATCATATAATATTGTTTCTTGTTTTTTTTTTTTGTAATTTTAATATACCTTAAAACTTATAAATTTATAAGAAAATGTTGTCGTTTTATATGTTTTTTTTATAAATTTTATTTTGGATCTTACATATTCAATATTTTAAGTTTATTTCACTTTTTTTAATTGTCTTTCTGTCTTATTTTTGTTTTCAAAATTTCGGGAAAATTGTTTATATTTTTTTTTGCTCCATAATTGTAATTTTTAAATAAATAAGTAATTAATAAATTACTATAATTGTATATTTTTAATATAATTTTGTTATTATATTAATTAAATGATGTTAAAGTCTGAAAGAAAAATTTGGTTGTAGCTACTAAATTACACATGATATTCTTTAGTTGTTGCAGGAACTTAATCATTGAAAAGAGACTTGAATTACGGAATTACTCAGGTTACTTCTGCAGTCTGGATTTATTGGTTGTTTGAATAGTATTTCGGCTTTGTTATTTTCAAGTGAAAAATCATTAATTTGTAGAAGAAATGTAAATTTTGACTACATTTTAAAGTTATGGAAAAAAAAACTACTAATGTTACAGAGAATACGTAGCATGCATGTTATTCATTTATTTAAACCAAATAAATAAAATTAATTTATTTTAGTTGATTTGTCAAATTTGTGGTCTATTTTATTAACTGTCAAAAACGATGAAAATTTAAATTGAAATTAATCAAATGTTAGCAAACCTGTCTTTAAATGAAATTTGATTCGTTTTTAAATATATTTGTGGCGTTTTTGAACTACATAATATTCTAAGTAATTGAAATTGTGAGATGAAAACCAAAAATTTCTTTCAGTGTATTTTTTTTGCTCTTTTTTTTGTATATAATAAATATTGTTGTCAATTTGAATGATTGGTATAGATTTAAAGAAGTTTTGTATAGGATTTTTTTTCCAGCTATTTTACGTCATAATTTTATTTTATTTTATAACTTTTTTGTTGTTGATGTTGGATTTTTCAGTTATTTCTGCTTTTAATAGCAACTTTTAATGTATATTAAATGTTATGTATGTAAGTATGTATATTTTGTTGTTGTTTATTTTTCTGTTAGTAGTATAGTATTTTATAACTTTCAGTATTTTATGGTTTAAATTGTTTTTGTTTAGGGAATTTTCTGAGGAAAGTTAATTTTAATTTTTGGGGAAAGGTTGTTTATAATGATGAGGAAAAGTAGAAATATGTATGTTGGTTGATTTTTATTTTGTAGGTTATGTTAGTACAAATAATTTTAAAAACTATTTTTATTGAAAGGGATTTTTTTTTCTTTTCTTTTGAGTAATTATTACATCAACTATTACATTTTTTTTTTATATTTTAAAATTTATTCATTTCTTTTTGTTTTGTATAAGTTATTTTATTTTGTTGTCTTAAATTACTTATTAAATGTTTTTTCTTGTTTTTTTATAATTTTAACTTATGATTTTAAGTTTTTTTGTTTTAATATTATGTTGATCTTTTTATTTATTTTTTTTTAAGTTTTTTTAAACAGAAATATGTCGCTGGGGGTCTTTTAGTTAAGACTTATTAAATAAGAAATTTAGGCACGTCCTTTGCGGGCACCTAAAAAGAGAAAGAAAGAATTTGTTAGAAATTAATTAAAGTTTTTTAAAAGAACTTTACATAACAAAGCACAGTTGTTCTTTTTCTATATATAAACTTAGTTGTTAAACAAAATACATAATATTAAACACTGAATAAAATTTCCTAGAAAAATGCAAATTGTACTCTACCAGTCAACAAAGATTTTATTGGGAATGTAACCTAATCAACACAAAAGGGCAAGGGAGTCGGGTTTGGCGTAGGAAATTGAGATCTTTCGGATCGTATTTATTTAAACATAATTGAAGTGTATACTGGAAAAGTAATAAATCAATTGAATTGTTTATAGAATTTATGAAAAATTAAATTAATTATTTTTATTCGTTTCGGTTATCCCAGAATTACTTTTTTATTATAAATGCTACAGCTTTATTGTTAGTATTTAGAAAGATTAAATAAATATTTAGGGTCATATGCATAATCACTTTTTAAATTTTTAAATGGCTTATAAAACAAACTTTCCATACAAAATTCATTTTATAAACGTGTTATAAGGTTTTAAAATTATTATGCATAAGCACTTTAGTGTATTAACAACTTCATACATTGTGTTATTCTATATCATGATTTCACATTCTCCCAAGTGATCTTCGATAGAATTTTAATATCATTATTTGTCTAGTTATTGGGCAAAATGATTTTTTTTTTTGCCAAACAATTAGGATCATTTCCACTATTTAATAGAAACTATTATTCTGAGCTATCACAACATGTAATATTAGTCCCGTCAAAATAGACATATCAGTTTATATTAATTCACATTGAACTGAAATTTGGTACAGGTCTTGAGTACACTGTTATTATTAAAATGTCAAAGTCCCCATCGATCCCACAGCTGCTAAAAAATTTATTCAAGGTCAAAAGTCAAAAATATCCTTTTTTTAATTTTTCTCGTAAACGGTAAGTTCTATCGTAAAATTAAGTTGACAAAAATTGTAGATCATGCAGTTGTACTCGTAGACAACAAATGTTAAAATACTTATATAAAATAAAAATGACGAAAAATTGGTTTTCATGCACCTGTGAAAATAGTAATGAAAAAAATACTGAATGGCAGTGCATATTTTAAACTTGTTAAATAAGGACTTTTATTTAAGACAATAAGACACATAATCTCGCAATGAAAAGGTAGTATTTTTCTGCCAATCAAGTTTCGTATCAAAGAATAGCTTAGTGGTAGAGAGCTGGACTAGCAATCTTGAGGTCTCAAGTTCGATACCAGGTGGCGGTAATAAAAAAAATTTTTAATAAAAAAACCAAAATTTTTTGCATTAACAGAATGAAATGTGCTAAAATCCCAATACTTATTTGGCAAATTGTGAAAAACGATCTGTTGAGGGTATGTTCCTATCCGAATTTCATTCTTGCCTAAGGAAATTGTCAGGGTATGACGCACAATGCTTCGTCCCATGGACAAAAATAAAAAAAAATTTGTCTCAAATTAAGATTAAAGACACATTTTTTGCAAGATAATAAAGTTACTCAAATAAATGTGAAAAATAAATGTGTGACTGCTTTTGCCGCCACGAGAGGGAGCTAAATTCAGAGAATTTTATACAAAAATGACTGAACAGAAAAATGGCGTTTTTCTCAATAATTATCAAAAATACATTATTTTAAAAACTGGTTCGAAGTTTTTTTTTTAATTACTTGAATATATTTGTATTAAAATTAAAATATAGATTTTAGTATATCTTTGCAAAATAATTATTTTTTATTTCTCCTAAAAAGGCCTTTTTTTTTGTTGAAAATCCAAAAATTACTTAAGTTTGATGGAGTATAAAAAATTATATAAAATTACATACTTTTTTTCCTTTTTTTGTAAGTTTATACTGTTATATAATAGATCATTAAAAAATTAGTTACTATTTCTTATCACAAATTAAAAAACAATATGTTTTTTAAATTCCTAAATTCATGATTTTTATTCAAATTTTACGTATTTAAGAGTGTTTAGTATTCAATCCATGTGAACCTTCCATTTTAGATACAGGATGTATTGAGCGGACTTATGTAAAATACTACGAGGAACATTTTTGTAGAACATTCTAACCCTCTAACTATTCAATTAAAGGGAATTTTTTGCCCCTAAAATGGAAGATTCTCATGGTTTCTCCCTAAAATCCAGGTTTGTGGGACATTTGAACGCCAATTCTGAATAAGTACGAAATTAACACTTAAACACATTTTAAGTTTTTACTTATTACTGGCACTTAAGTTAAATTTTCTATGCTCATGTCTTCAAAGACTTATAGTAGAGTCATGACAAATTTTTTTGGGGAACATTTTAACCCTCTAACTCTTCAATTTACGGTCAAAAAATTCCCTTTAATTGAAGAGTTAGGATGTTAAAATGTTCCACAAAAATATTCCTCGTAGTGTTTTACATAAGTTCGCTGAACATAACCTATGCCTAAAATGGAGGATTCATATGGTTTCCTATTTTAATCCTATTTAATTTTTTTTGTTTTCGAAAGATTATTTTAAGCTTTAAAACCCATTTTTTGTAAAAGACATTTTTTTTTTTATTAATGAATTGATTTTATTTTTGGCACAAATATGGCTTGACCGTATATCAATTCACGTGCTAAATTTCATGGTAATCGGACAATTTTTGCAGATTTTATAAAGATTTTAAAATAAAGGATATATGGCAGGACTAAGGGTCCTTGCTTCGATTTTGATAAAACTTGACACAAACGTTTCCAGTTTTATGTGCATATCAATAGATACTTTTTGTAATTTTACGTCCATTTATGTAGCTAATATAATTTTTTTAAATTTCAGGATATTTCCAAAAATTTAAATTTTTCTTAACTAAGGGGTTTTATGTCAGTGTACCAAATTTCAAAACTCTCTCTCCACTCCTTCTATTTTTGTCCAATCATTATATGGGATCAAAGCACTGTGCGACGTTTTTAGAATTTCTAGAAATATTTGTTAAGTTCAATTATAGGGTTTTTCAATAAGAGCGCTACAAAAGTAAAAAGTTTAAATAAAAGAAAAACGGTTTTGGATATCAATGAAATTCTTTATTCCTGCGAAAGTACGTTCGATGCCATTATGTATGGAAATCGATCTCTTTTGCATGGCCACCACGGGCACGCTTGCAGAAGTCCAGACGCTGAACCCAATTTTCGACGGTTTTCAAGCATAAATCGGCCGATACTGCTGCAATTTTACGTTCGATATTCGTACGGAGTTCATCAATCGTCGCTGGCTTGATGGCATAGACCATAGATTTGACGTAGCCCCACGCTCCATTGTTGATCTGCTAGGACGATTATGACGACCATAAATTGGACGTAGCGCTCTTAACGTTGCGGCCACTGACTCCGAATTTCGGTAGTAAATTTTAATAATTTCGACTCGTTGTTGGCTCGTATATCTTTCCATCATGAAATGGCAATCCTTACTGAAGAGAAATGTCAAAAGAGCGGCAAGAAATATGGCGCCGTTTGCTGTCCCTGTCTTTCTACTTTTGTAGCGTCCCTGTTGAACAACCCTTTACAAACTCAATGAGAATTTCTTGTTCCCGTCTAGGAGCGTTATTTAACATTTAAAATATCAAATAAAAATAAAAACGACAACAAAAAGTTTACCACAATTTGCTTTGTCATCTTCCAAAATACTACTATGTTGTTTTGATAGATCTAGCAATGTAGTGACATATATTTATTTATAACCAATAAATGAAAATCGTATGTTTTTTATAATTGGTATTTATGTTTAAATTTGCACAAGCACTTGCATATTCGTTATTTAAAATTTATTTTTATCGGGATAAACAATAATTTCATTAAATGAATTAAATGTGGAAAAATTTGTACTGCAAAAATGTTGAATTGGGAGTACTCCTCTCTAATGACAACTCAATGTTAAAATCATTAGTGTTTATGTTAAAAAAGAAGTACATTTACTTAGGTCATTAACTGTAGTGATTTTTCTACTGCTTTGGCATCTCTTTTTTTCTGGGATATTTCAATTGGTCGCAGTTTTGGGCAGTTAAGTGGGTTGGCCTCTTTTGGTTCAAAAATAACATAATTCCGATTGCACTATTGTGCTTTTACTGTAATGGTAAGCTGCCAAATCTGGCTAGAAAACTTTAGATACGTTATGTTGTCTTACACTCAGATAATTGTACTGATTATTAGTACAATTTTTATTTTTAGTAATCATTTTTTGCTATTCTCTTATTACAAATTACGGAGTTTTTTACTAATTTTCGCTGCTGATTTCAGCAAAACATTTTACTAATTTTTCAAAACCGAGTGCTAAATTTAGCAGAAAAATATACTAATTTAAAAATATTTTTTTTTTGATTTTTTACAATTCTTCTTTATTTTATATTTGTTACTATTGATATATTCTTAGTGTAGAAATAACACACAGAAAATTTTATTGCATCTCCAATGCATAAAACGGCAATAACTGGAGAACCGTTTGCAATTTTGACTCAAATTTCAAGTACGATGAAGTAATTATACGCTTGTTACAATTGAAAGAAATTTTTTTTTTTAGATTTTACAGTTTTTTTTATTTTTTAGTACAATTTTTTGCTAATTTCAGCAGATTGATTTTAAATTACAGTTTACAGTAATTTACTGAAATTTAGTAGCTGCAACTAATTATTTATACTAATTTCATTGTATTAAAATTATGATATTTAGTAAGTTTTTTAACTGATTTTAGCAAATCGAATTTGAATTGCATTTTACATAAATTTTACTAAAATTTAGTAGCGGCTACTAATTTTTTTACTAATTTTATTGTACTACAGATCAGCAGACATGTGTTGCTAAAATTAGCAAAAAAATACCGCTGGCCTCAAAACAGTTAAATTTCCCGTAATAACAGCAAAATTTTCAGTAGCCATTACAGACTTTTTTGGTTGTGTGTACAGATGGAAGTAATTTTTTTCGAAAACAATCTTTAATGTAAATATTTGAGTTTCTTGAGCCAAATGTAAAAAAAATATTGACTCGTTTTTCCGCAGCTACAAACAGGTTGCCATACTAGGAAGCAATGGCCCTGCAACTCTCTCAATATTTTTTATTTGAAAAAATATTATGCGGCTTGGAACAGGAACGAACTCCGACATGTTAATCAGGGATGGAAAAGGCTCACTTAATCGGGCTCTTATACCAAAAAGTGTTAGATCGCTCTTACATATTTAAAAATGTAAGTAACTAAAAAATAGCTTCCTCTTTGCCTCGTTAATAAAAATTAAAATTAAATATTTAGATATTAGCAAATATTAGCACAAATTGCGAAAAAAAACATTTCCAAAAAGCGAAATTTTTGCAACAATATATTCGTTTGCAGAATGTCGATCGGTGATTACCTCTTTTAATTCATTTTCTGTACCATAAAGCCTTTTTCGAATTCCGCCGTTATTTTGCAACTTTTTAAGTGCGGCTTCAAATTCCGCTATTATTTTGCAATTCTTTATGTGCGTTTTTTTTTTAATTTATAATCTAGGGGCTATAATACACATTTCATACAACAAAGTTTGGTGGCTAGTTGCAAAAAAATCGCGAAAAATAAAATTTGCAAAAAGGAAAATTTTTGCACCAATATATTTGTTTGCAGAATCTAAATCGCTGATTACGTTTCCTAATTAATTTTTTGTACCACAAAGTCTTTTTTCGCGTCCCGCTTTTATTTTGCAATTTTTTAAGTACGTTTCTTTTTAATTTATAATCTAGGGACTATAATACACATTTCATACAACAAAGTTTGGTGGCTAGTTGCAAAAAAAAAAAAAATCGCGAAAAATAAAATTTGCAAAAAGGAAAAATTTTTTAATTTTTGCAGAATGTTAATCGCTGATTAAGTTTTTTAATTAATTTTTTGTACCGTAAAGCCTTTTTTCGCTTTCCGCGATTATTTTGCAATTTTTTAAGTGTGGTTTTTTTAAATTTATAATCTAGGGTCTATAGTACCAATTTTATACACAAAAGTTTGGTGCTTAGTTTGCAAAAAAAAAATAAATCGCGAAAAAAATATTTGCAAAAAGGAAAATTTTTGCGTCATTGTATTCATTTGCAGATTGTTAATCGCTGATTGAGGTTTTTTATTATTTTTTTCTACCACAAAGTCTTTTTTCGCGTTCCTCTATTATTTTGCAATTTTTTAAGTGCGGTTTTTTAAATTTATGATCTACGGAATATAATGCCCATTTCATAAAACAAAGTTTGGTGGTTAGTTGCAAAAAAAGAAAATTTTGGCATCGTTTGCAGAATGTAAATCTTTTAATTAATTTTTTGAACCCCAAAGCCTTTTTTCGCATTCCGATATTATTTTGCAATTTTTTACGTATGGTTTTTAAAATTCATAATCTAGGGCTATAATACTGTTGGAATAGTATAATTCCATAGTATAGTTCCATTCTTGATTTTTATAACTAAATTATTATTTTCCATCCCTGGTTACAATCGATGTTTTGAGTCATACAAAGAGCGCACATAATGACCCTGCAAACATATAAAAGATACCTTCCAAGAAGATATTAAAGCGATATCTTCTATCAGATATTGTTTTTGAGGCTTAAATTTAATAATGAAAAAATTAAATCGTTTTTTTATTGTACCGGGAGTTTATTTAGCGATATCCCTTTTATCTTCCATAAGAGTTATTGCTTTCATATTGCCTGGAAGTATTGTTTTAGTGTAACAGTTGTTTCCGACGGAGGAAACTTCCGGAATACGAAATTGATATTGCCGGCAATAAATGTTTTCTTCCTGGCGATATGTTCGGAGAATCTTCTTCGTATTGCCATGTTTGCTGGGTGATATTATTTGAGTATGTTCCTGTTCCAAGGCACATAATAGAACAAATGCTTTCTCAGTGATAGAGAGTCCTCCAATCTCTTTATTATGTATACTCTTTGTAGGAAGTTGACAAGAAATTTCGATTGTTTTTTCCAGGGTTGGCAGGCAATACCGCTAAATTACCGTTATCGATTCAAAACCCTTTCAACTGGCTACCGTTACCCCTAAAATATCGTTTCCGAAATAACCGAAATACCGTTATCCTTAAAATACCGTTACCGAAATAACCGAAATACCGTTATCCTTAAAATACCGTTACCGAAATAAATGAAATATCGATACCCCTGAAATACCGTTACCAAAATAAATGAAATACCGTTATCCCTAAAATACCGTTACCGACATTTTTAATTTTCTGCTTTTGGTAATTGCGCGTGGTTATTGAGTATTTTTCATACATTAAGTTGGTGAATTGGTTCTGTTTTTAAGCTCATTTGTTTTTTGTAAAAAAAATTGAGGGATGCATCGAAATAACTGACTACCGTTATCCTTAAAATACCATTACCGAAATAACTGAAATACCGTTAACCTTAAAATACCATTACCGGAATAGTCAAAAAACTGTTATCCCTAAAATACCGTTACCGAAATAACCAAAAAACCTTTATCCTTAAAATACCGATACCGAAATAAATGAAATAGCGTTAGCTTTAAAATACCGTTACCGAAATAATCTAAAATAGCGTTACCCTTACCGATAACCGCATCGTTTCCGTTACCATCCATATATATTAAATCCTAACTGCAACTGGTAAATTCTTCGCCGGTTATGAGTTATCAAATTATGACCATCGATATGTAACACTGTGAGACAAATGGTAGGGGTCAGTGATCGGGAAGGGTTCAAACTATCGGGGAAAGTTATATCGGTAAAAAAGAAGTTATACGTGTCCCGGCGTTTCGCTGGGTCATCCCTAGGAATCGAGATATATCGATTTGACCTTTGGTGGTCTTTTTTTTGACATAACTCGAGAACCACTAGTCCGATTTTGCTCAAACAATTTAAAAAAAATTAAAAATTACAATTCCTTTAATCTGTTCATATAACGTTTTTCTATATACTCAACAGTTTTGCCGGTAAAAATAAATGTATGAAGAAAAAAATATTTTTTGCCTAAAATATTAAAAAAAAGTAATAAACAAAAGGTTATTGATTTTTATGGTAGCGGTAACAAACATTTATTTTTACCGTCAAAACTGTTGAGAATATAGAAAAACGTTATATGAACAGATTAAAGGAATTGTAATTTTTAATTTTTTTAAAATTGTTTGAGCAAAATCGTACTAGTGGTTCTCGAGTTATGTCAAAAAAAAGATATATCTCGATTCCTAGGGGTGACCCAGCGAAACGCCGGGACACGTATAACTTGTTTTTGACCGATATAACATTTCGCGTTGGTTTCATCCCATCCCGATTTTGACTGTCGCATAGTGTAATTAACATTTTGTTAGCATACTCGTTTAATATAAAATCCGAGCAACAAAGGATTTTATATATTCAAATTAGCAACTTTTTTAACATTTTCTTTAGTCATTAACAAACCTGTGTGGTTGCTATTAAAGTTTACTAAAAGTTTTCGTTAACTAACACAAAGTTAAATTTAGCTTAAATATTAAGTTTCTATAAGAGAAAAAAGCTAAATACTTTAGTAAGGATACTATCCTATAAAAGAGCACATATTTGTTCTTTTTATGTATAAGTACGTTGTCAGTAGTGGGTGTGCAGTTTTTCAAGGAAACTTCTATTTTTGTTGTTGAATATGTTGTTAAATTTTAAAATGTTTTTTTTTTTTTTGCAAAGCAAGACGATGGAAAAAAGAAAACTTTAATTAGTTCTTCGTAAAGGTGGGGCATTTAAGTTCTTTCATCTTTCTCAAAGTTTTTTTTTTCGTATTAAAAAACTTTAAAACTAACGTTTTAAAAAGTCAAACAAAGAAAACATTCTCTTATCAGAAACACACACACATACATACATTAATATTGTTGTAGTTTAACTAATTTAGACTTTTGCTATAAAGAAAGCTAACTTATATAACAAGATGATGGACAATAAGAAAATTAAATAACACTGTGAGACAAATGGTAGGGGTCAGTGATCGGGAAGGTTTCAAAATACCGGGGAAAGTTATATCGGTAAAAAAAGAAGTTATACGTGTCCCGTCATTTCGTTGGGTCACCCCTAGGAATCGAAATATATCGATTTGACCTTTGGTGGTCTTTTTTTGACATCACTCGAGAACCACTAGTCCGATTTTGCTCAAACAATTTAAAAAAAAAATTAAAAATTACAATTCCTTTAATTTGTGCATATAACGTTTTTCTATATACTCAACAGTTTTGCCGGTAAAAATAAATGAATGAAGAAAAAAATATTTTTTGCCTAAAATATTAAAAAAAAGTAATAAACAAAAGGTTATTGATTTTTATGGTAGCGGTAAAAAACATTTATTTTTACCGGCAAAACTGTTGAGTATATAGAAAAACGTTATATGAACAGATTAAAGGAATTGCAATTTTTAATTTTTTTAAAATTGTTTGAGCAAAATCGGACTAGTGGTTCTCGAGTTATGTCAAAAAAAAGATATATCTCGATTCCTAGGGGTGACCCAGCGAAACGCTGGGACACGTATAACTTGTTTTTGACCGATATAACATTTCCCGTTTCATCCCATCCCGATTTTGCTGTCGCATAGTGTAATTTTTAGCTTTCTATATAACAAGTTTTAGTAAAATAGTTTCTAAAGAAACTTGCAATTAATTAAATAATAAGCGGGCCTTAGGTATAATGAAGAGAAGGTTGGGTCGAAAAAATTTGGACCAGCCACCTTCTAGGATTAGAGATCAGTGTATGATAAACAGTTTTTGCCACGCCCCTTTTGGTTTTGTTTACTGCATCGCAATTTGAAGTCTGATCGTTTGCTAACAGCTATATTTCTCTATTTGATCAGTTTTGACTGCGAATCAAAATTCTAGTTGTGATTTTCGGTATCATAGTTGTGACTTTCGGTATCATGGTTTCTGTGAAGCCTAATACACTGTACAATAAAATAAAATTTTTTTCCTCTGGCAGAGGGGCAAAAAAAAATACAAGGGTGTTGGTGCTTTAAAATCTTCCGTCTGGCCCAATGTTTTTCTGGAGGTCAAAGGTTTTTCTCCTTTTGCACATGTTTACGATGTATTCAGCCAACTTATGTAAAACACTACAAGGGACATTTTTATAGAACATTTTAACCCTCGAACTTTCAATTAAAGCGACTTTTTTGTCCACTTTTTAAAAAGGGACAAAAAAGACGCGTAAATCGAAGAACTAAAGGGTTAAAATGTTTCAGAAAAATATTTATCGTAGAATTCTACTATAAGTCTCTGAAGACATCAAAATTGATCTGATATCATAAACACTTTAAAAGTTTTATTTAAAAGTACACTCAAAAAAATAAGTCAGTAGAAAAATTAGTAAAACTTCTTGTATATCAAGTGTACTAGTTTTCAGCAATTTTTTTTGCTGAAATTCCGTTTTCAGCAAAAAATTTAGTTGTATTTTTTTAGCACTAAACTAATTTTGAACTAATGTTTTACTAATTTATTTTGATACAAAAATTGTGCTGATAACCGCATGCATAGTGTGGACGACAATCAGATAGACATCTTGATGTCGCAGCTTGTCTGGAAACGGAAATGACAAAAAAAGAAAAACAACTCTACACATATTCTGTATTTAAATTTTCAGCAAATAAATTAACTAAAGTAAAATTTCGCTACAAGTTTTTTGAGTTTTTTTCAGTCTACTAATATTCAGCAAAAAGTTTAGTGATTTTAGCAAGGATTTTTTTCATATGCAGTCGACTAAATGTTAGCAAAACTTTTGCTGAAGATTACTAATTTTTTGGTTAAAATCAGCTCGCTGATTTTCAGCAAACCTTTTGCTGAAATTACCAACTTTTTTGCAAGCACGCTCCTGACCAAAAATTTGCTGACACAGCAACATTTTGTGCTGACTTTACTGACTATTTTTTTTGAGTGTAAAGTCGACTTTAAAAAAATATACATTTGCCACTCTTAGATAGTAAGGCTAAATGTTTTCGATATTTCGATACTCTTCTCGTTTTAGGTCTCAACTTTGACATAAGAAAAGAATTTTATTTAAATTAATTGACCCTATTAAAAATTCTGCTTGGCACTCAGTTAATTTCTAAGAAACGTATTAAACATCAGTATGACAATTTCTGTTTTTACATCTCTTTTTCACTTTTTTCTTTTATTAATTATAACTTTCGTAATAATTTAAGCATGTTAAGGCAATTATAAAGATTGTTACAGTTAATAGTCAATTTCAATTAATATTTTAATTTAGCTACCAACTAAAACAACTAACTGTACATTAAGTAATGTTATAAAAGCCCTCATCTTCCTTTTTAGTTTTACTTTGGTATTATTACACACCAGTGATTGTCCCTAAGTCAGTGGGTATTATTGCCACTGCTAATTTACAGCGTCTTTTACAATTTGACTTAATTAGCTTGTGTTGTCTGTCTGTCTGTGTCTCTTACCTTTATCTTTATTTTTGCGTTGTTCCTTGGCAGTCTTATCCTTGGATTTGCCTGGTTTGCAATTTTTCTTAATAACACGTGTTGCTTCACACGATGGATCGCTTGTTGCTTTCAATTTGTCAGCGCGTGTCATTTGACCAGTAGCACATTCAGACCAGGAGCCTTTTTCATAACGGCAAGCTAAAAATAATGAAATGGGAGAAAATTAATTGATAATGAATATTAGAAAATAAGACAATTAAAAGAATTATTTGCTATAGGTTTCTTATAGAAATATTAAAAGAGCAGTAATAAATAAAGTGAAATCTTTCAAAGATATTATGTGGTGGTCAACAAAAATTGCGATTTAAAATGTAGATTTTATAAATGTTAAGAAATTTTTAATTCACATTATGCAGAAAAGTTTCATTAATTTACACAGAAAAAATTATTAACCTTAAATATCTAATTAAATATATATTGAAAATAAAAATTGTTCCTAAACAAGTAATTGAATCAATTAATATTTTAATTGACTTTTAAATATTTTTACAAATATTTGTTACATAATTATTTGTTGTATAATTTCCAAACCTTTTTTTTCCTTAAACTGTATGCATATTAGAGTGGGGCTATTTGTATGGACAAACATGTTTTGATATTGTGCCATCGATTTTTCGATAGCTTTTGGCATGAGGAAAAAAAGTTCCACTACGACATATCAAAGAAATCATTTTCGAGGCGCCCAAATTTCAATTTTTTGCAATTTTCTAATAAATGCTAGATTAGCGCCATCTTGCGGTGGCTTTTTGAAACAACTAATGAAGTTGTAAACAATATAACATTACAACCTTGCCAGAAAGGTACTACTTATGAAAATTGTGGCAACTAGAGGTAAAAGTATATAAGTAAAATTATTTTCTGCTTGTTTTCATCAACATCATCATCATCGTTTCATAATCATTATCATCATTTCATCATCAAGAAGAAAATAATTTTACTTATAAACTTTTACCTCTAGTTGCCACATTTTTTATCCGATTTTCATAAGGATTTTCATAAGGACCTTTCTGGAAAGGTTGTAATGATATATTGGTTATAATTTCATTAGTTGTTTCAAAAAGCCAACGCAAGATGGCGCTAATCTAGCATTTATTAGAAAATTTGGGCGCCTCGAAAATGATTTTTTTGATATGTCGTAGTGGACTTTTTTGCTCAGTGCAATCCCAAGAATCAGAAACGCGAAGCGCCCATTAAGATGTTCAAATCGTCCCCCCCCCCCCCCTAATGCATATATAGAAAATTTTTAGTATAAGAACCAAAACCTTTGCAGTTCACAAACAAACCAAACACTTTTTTACAATTTCATATAATTCAACAATTGTCTTAATTTTTGCATTAAAAAATACAAAAATTGTTTTTTCGGACTTTCTATATTTTCATATATTTAGTTAGAATATTCTTCTACCTCAAGTCCAAATTCTAATATGATATTGTCATATTAGATTTTTATTTGTTGTCTCAAAAAGGGGTTGATCATTTTCATGATAGACAATACAATTGTTTCGTAGACATCACTCTACTCTTCAGTTGTCCGCAATAAGAAAATGATAACTTTCTTACTCAAACCGAGACATTACATAAGGTACAAAAAATCAACGGGACGAGAATTTTGTACTTTAGAATTTTGTGCTTTTGAAACAACAAATAAAAATCTAATATGACAATATCATATTAGAATTTGGACTTGAGGTAGAAGAATATTCTAACTAAATATATTTCATATAATTTTTTTTTTTATTTTTATTTTCAATTAATGGTTTAATTGATATTATTACTACTTTAATCGAAATTGGTTTCAATTAATCGTATACAATTTTTAGTAGTTAATAGTATCATTTGAGTGATAGGTGCAAAATCAATTAAAATTTTAATTGAAATAATCAATTTCGTTGTTAAAATTCGTTTTTAGTTTTTTCTGTGCACTAAACAATTTCATTACCCGAAAATTTTGTCTGTATACATTTGAGTGCTTATATAAATGACAATATTTTTATATTATATGTCGCATTCAACACTAAACGTCTAAGGAGCAACTTCCATGATGTATCTAATTTTAAAAACTTAGCTTTTAAAAAGAGGCATTCTATTTACAAATATTAAAAAAATTCAATTAAATATTTAAAATTAAATTAATGAGTTTATTTACTTTCCTTAGATTTTTTTATTTTATTGAATTTTTTTCTTTCATATTTAAATAGTTTTAACTATTTTCTGTACACTGTAAAACTTTTTAATGAAAAATTCGCTGAAATACAAAAGTTACATCACGTTAAACGAACTCCTATTGCAATATCTCATTTCATTTTATTGCAATGTATATTGAACATATTTTTAAAACAACTTTAGTACTAAATACGAGTCGCGATACTTTTGCATACGTCAGAATTCACTACCTTGCTAATACCTGCTGCTCAGGAAAAATTTCTGTTGGAAAAAAATTGTTGTGGAATAACTATATCTCCTCTATAACCCCTTCTTCTGTCAATTCCAACATCCATGAATTTTATTTGCAATTGTCCGTTAGTTATACCTTATATAAGAGTGCCCCAATCGAGTCCAAATGTATGACCGAACCTCACTAACTTTGCAGGGCCGACCCACCAATGCCAGTGGCACACTCCCTGGAACCCCCTGGGGGGTTCCCCATACAAACATTTAAAAAAATCACCATTTTTGGCACTTTACAAATTGATGCCCAAATGTCCCATAAATCTGGATTTTAGGGAGAAATCATGGGAATCTTGCATTTTAGGTATAGAATGTGTTCAGCGAACTTATGTAAAATACTACGCGGAACATTTTTGTGGAACATTCTAACCCTCTAACTCTTCAATGAAAGGCAATTTTTTGGCCCCTTTTTAAAAAGAGACAAAAAAGACCCGTAAGCTGAAGAGTTAGAGAGTTAAAATGTTCCACAAAAATATTCCGCGTAGTATTTTACATAAGTTTGTTGAACACATCCTATACCTAAAATGGAAGATTCCCATGGTTTCTCCCTAAAATCCAGTTTTGTGGGACTTTTGAGCACTAATTTGTAAAGTGCCAAAAATGGTAATTTTTTGAAATGTTTGTATGGGGTGTGCCACTGGCATGGGTGGGTCGGCCCTCCAAAGGGGTCGGTCATACATTTGGACTCGATTGGGGTACTCTAAATGGGTCAAAGTGGGATTTTTCAAAATTTGACCCTATGGGTCAAAAGTTGGGACATCAGAATTCGTTTTAGGGGTATGGTTCCTCCGGCAAAATTTCTTATTTTGATCGCTAGAATACGATTTTCGTTGTCAGTTGAGCGATTTTTTTGCCTTCCTACAACTCGACCCGCCCTAACACTAATAAACAAATTTTGTTTTACAAATATTTTACTAATTTTTGGTAGAAATTGTAATTTTTACAGATTTCTTTTTGCTGAATTTTTGTAATTTTAGCTTACTTCTTTGGTTTTTAAGAAAAATTAATGAATTTTATTAAAAATTAAATTTAAATTTTGAAATCCACCCGAAACCCAAAGTTTTATAAGCCAAATATCTCAAAAACTACAGAATCGATTTTTCTATAATTTTCAGTGAATAAAATAGATAAGTAGGGATAAGTTTTACTCTAACAATGCTGAAAGCGTTGTTTTCATTTTTTAATAGTAAACTTAACTTTAAACTTATATACTTATACTCATATTGGAAATTGGATGCTACTGTGCAGTTTAAATGGATGGGCCGAGGCCTTTTGAAATTTTTTGCCTACTTTCTATTTGAAAAATATAAAACATCCCAACAAACACCAGTTCAAGCCTTAGAGAAAATTTGAGATTTACATATGATATCAAGCGTATATTTCAAATCTGTCTCGATAAATAAAGTTGAGTCCATAATTTTATATTGATTAATATTTGAAACCGATTTGAAAAATACACTTGTAAAAGCTTTGATATTTCTATATAAAATTCTGTATTTTTCTCTAGTGTTTTTCTATTTAATAGCATAGGTTTGAGATTTATCATTTATATCAAATGATTTTCAAACTGAAAACGAGTTTTTAAAAATTTTTTAGAAAAATTATCTTCACGTTAGAGAATTATATATATTTCAAGTAGTTGTGAAGTATTTTTCTACATTCGATAATGATTTGAGATAATTTTGTATGTATAACGTATCTCAAATAACAAAACAAAAATGTCAATAAATAAAAAATATAATGGAAAATTTTAGGAACAACGCGTAAATACGCCTAATATTACAGGAAGAGGCGACGCGTTTTAAATAAATGTTAATATTTAAAAGGAGCTAAGAAGGCAAGTTATAAAATATGATAACAGTAAACATAAAAAATTAACTTATTTCATCAACAGATCGTACTTTTTACAGCGAATGAATCAAATATCGCCAATTTAAAAGTCCATCAAGGTTGTGCTTTGAATTTTTCAGGTAAGATATAATTTAAACTAAGCATTTTTAAACTCTCCTTTTTTCATTATGAGATTTCGATCAAGAGTTTTGTATTCACCACTATAAAAACCAATAAAAAAAATCTTATGGACATTTTATTTAAAAAAACAGCCTGTATACAGTTCTAAAAAATATGTTACATGGGCCAGTTTTATAGTCAGAACTATGGACGATTTTTGTCCTAAATATTTCTTAAGTTAGAAATTTTGTTTGAAAATTTCTGGCTTAAGCAAAATTTTATAAAAAAATCTTTCTCAGTTCTGACTATAAAACTAGCCCTTAAAATTTAATGTCTATAAGATTCTCTTAATTGTCTTTGCACATTTAGACTGCACAAAAACTACCTAGTTTATGGCCGTTGCTAGTTTTTACTTGGCAAAACGCATACATAAAAACAAACAAAAACTAGTTTTGTACAAACACTAGGTAGTTTTTGCTAAGTCCAAATACAGTATAAGAACTAATTTTTGTCCGAAATACTACTCAAGTTACAAAAAAAAAATTTCAACATTTCTTAATTAAGCAAAATTTTAGAAAAACTTTTTTATTTCTGACTATAAAACTGAAAATAACTTTTTACCATTCGGGAGTTTTATTTTTTTAATTTTAGTGAGTATGAGTTAATAGGTTGATAGGTCCAGTTAAAATTAATTTCTTAGCGGCGGATCTAATTGCCTAGTTAATAGCTTAGGAATACCTAATGAATGACACTAACAGACAATACCATTATCGATTCAAACCGCTTGCAACCGACTACCTTTACCCTTAAAATAGCATTAGAAAAATAACCGAAAATACCGTTACCTTTTTAAAATACCGTATCCTGAAATGCTGTTATCCTTAAAATTTCGTTACCATTATTCTGAATTCTCTTCTTTTGGTAGTTGCACATGGTTAGTATTTTGCAAGTTTTTATTTTAGCTTTTTTTTGTAAAAAAAAGTCTTGCAGTATACACCGAAATAACTAAATACAGTTACTTTTGAAATACCGTTACCGAAATAACTAAATACCAAAATAACATTCATTTACTTAAATACCGTTATATAACCAGAATACTAATATCCTTAAAATACCGTTGGCTAAAAAACTAAAATACCATTATCCTTAAGATACCGGTATCGAAATAAATGACATAGCGTTACCCTTAATATACTGTTATTTAAATATTCTAAAATAGCCTTATCCTTACAGATTATTTCGGTTACCAACAGTGATTAAAACAAAAGATTTAAGTCATAAAAAATTTGTTTGGACTTTAGAAACAAAAGCATTTTACAGTAGCGATTGGGGTGGTCAATCCATTAAGAAAGACATTTCTCTTGAAATGCTTAATTTTAACTTTTACTTTTTCCCTGCATTATAACCACTTTATCATAAACTGACTAATAATCCCCGTCACTTTATTTTTTAGGATAAAATTGGAAGATACCTGTAACTACAAATTCTTGGGTCATATTACCATTCCATGTCAAAAGATCTACGGAGAATAGTAAGTAAAATACTAGTCGATGGAGAATGGAGGGAGGGAATTGTTTCGAAAAACGAACAAATATAAAATTATTCGTTTTTCAATAAAACTATGTATTGTTGTTGCACAAAAACGAATAATTTTATTCGGTTTTTAGAAATCCCCTGAACACATAATACATATTAAAAAAAAATTATCTTATTTACACTAAATCATTGTTTTATTTTAAGGTATCTTAACATGGCCGATAACCATTTCAACATCCAGGATTATTAAGTTTAGATAAAATTTTATGTCGTTTAATTTTGTTATTTTTTTTAAAAATGTTAATTTTTTAAGTGTAAGAATAAAAAAATTAAAAAAATAACTTTATTTTTTATATTGGAGGACGATTTGATATATTATATAATTATCAAGTTTTTATATACAGTATTTCTCTATTATAGAAATAATATCAATAAAAATAAAAAAATTAAGTTCGAGGTAGATTTGAAAAATATTTGGAATTTGTGTTATTATTAAGAATACTTTTCGACTCTAAAATGATTTGAGAACTATGCTAGACCTCTAACTGCCGTTTTTATGGAGAACGGCATGATTCTCGAATTGAGAATAAAAATTCTCAACCCTATTCTCAAAGGTAACGTTTGAGAATTAAGTTTGTTATCAAATCTATATATATTCGGTTTCAATAGTAAATGTTTGTTGGGATTGCTTTTTTGTTTTAATTTGTAAGTTTTGCCCGGTACTTTTGTGTGCAAATGAAAACCCTAAAAATCCGACAACTTCAGGGCCTTAATAATTTATTCATCTCTATGATATATCTTATTTTTTTTTTTCAGATAATTGCTTATGGTTGGACAATGCTACCTGACTTTGCCTTAAAAAAGGCTGTCTAATAAAATAGCCTTCAGGGTTGCCAATGTTGTCCGAATCATAAATCTTAATTAAATAAAAAATACATAATAATGTGTTTTTATACTTGTAACATAAAAAGCATTGGTTTTTATAAACGATTTTTTTTAAATTTTTTTATAACACTTCTCTACAAAAAGAAGGTGAATGATATTGCTGTGATTTCGAATCTGCAACCAGTTTGTTTAAATTGGATTTAGATTTTGCACAAATCTCGATTCTACTTTTTCCATTTTTCAACCGATTTTATAATTTGGTAACTATAGCTCCAAAAAGAAAACTCTTTACACAGTTTAAGCCCAATTGCGTGTCCTTTTCTTCAAACTTAAGTGTGTATCAATATCTCAAAAACTTTTGTAAATATAGTCGCTCAAAATCAGAAATTCAAAATTTTGTAAGGTTTTCTTAGTAAAAAATTTTTTTTTAATATAAGCGAAGTCCGATTTTAATATCTAAGCCAATTTGGAAAGAAAAAAGTCCAAAATTTGTATATACGTAGCAAATTATATGCACCTTTAGAGCTTTTTTTAATTTAGATAAAAGAAAAAATATTCCACTGTACCCTTATTGAATTCTTTTTTTCTAAAAACATCAGATTTCATTCAATACTGTTTTGTTCAATATTATTGATCAATTTTTCAAACCAACCAATCAGAACATTTTATTTTTAAATACTTTGTTTGGATTGGTTGATTTTAAAAATATTGATCAATAATATTGAACGTGTATATTTGCCTTTATAATTTTCAAAGTTTATATTTAAATCACAATATTTTCATACACATTCAAAATGAGTTTGTCGAGAAATAATTGTAGAAATAATACGATTGCATGATTTAAATATGAACTTTGAAAATCACAAAAATTTCGCAACAACATCAATAGAGAATAAAATGTGATAATTTCAGAAAAAAAAAATTGAGTAATAGTACAATAGATTTTCAGAACAGTAGAATAATTTTTTTCGAAGTGTAAAATTAATTGCAATATGACACATATACAAATTTTGGACTTTTTTTTTATATTGGATTTGATATTTAAAATCAGGCTTCGCTTTATATCTAATTTTTTTTTAATCTAAAAAAAATTTTGAAATTTTGAGTTTGAGCCGCTATATTAACAAAGGTTATTTAGATATTAATACACACTTAAGTTTGGAAAATAGGGCATGTAATTAAGCTTAAACTGTGTAAAAGGTTTTCCTTTTGAAGCTAAAGTTACTAAAATATAAATTTTTTATTGAAATAATTGGTTGAAAAATGGAAAAAAGTAAAATCGCGAGTTGTGCAAAATCTAGAGCCATGTACACAAGTATCCTATATCGTAGTATCTCCTATCGTAGGTACACAAAATGTGAAGTACACGAAATTGATTGCATTGTACGGACTTATGCAATTTTTTAAAGATAATATGTATATCCTATTTTACAGAATAATGCAGGGTATAGGAAAATGTAAATACCGATTTTTAATTAGACGAATTGCGATTTTTGAATTGGTCACTAGACCACCCATATTGGCAAAGGTGTTATTTTTGCAGCTCGCAGCTCATTTTCGGATAGGTTGGGAGTTAAAAATAAGATATGTACAAAAATTAGGTTTCTGTGATGTAAACCGGCCAGGCCCTTTACATTTATGTCCTCAAAATTACCCTAAAAAAGGTCCATGGATTTATCCATCTATAACTCTTAAACTATAAGTTTCTGGTGATTATGTTACATAGCTGTTGTTTACACAATGAAAAGGCAAACATTTTCTTTATACAAGCTTTTAACCCTCCCATGACCCTTAGTGGTTTTTTAAGCGGTAAACATAAACAGTTTTGTCAAAACTAAACTTTGAATGTCTATTATTTAATATTGGAGACTTGTAAATACGTATAATCTTCATCATATAATAGGAAATTTAGCGTAGATTAAAAACAAACAAAATTTTTTTTTGATATTTCGTCCATGCCATGACAGAAAGCCTAAAAACTGATGAGTTATAGATTTTTTACATATGTGCACTAGGCAGCCATTTGAATCTTCCATTTTGGGTATAGGATGTGTTCAGCGAACTTATGTAAAACACTACGAGGTACAGTTTTGTGGAACTATTTAACCCTCTAACTCTTCAATTAAAGGGACCTTTTAGGCCCCGTTTTTAAAAGTGACAAAAAGACCCGCAAGCTGAAGAGTTAGAGGGTTAAAATGTTCCACAGAAATGTTCCACATAGTGTTTCACATGGTTTCCTCCTAAAATTTAGGTTTGTGGGCATTTGAGCGGCAATTGTGTATAAGTACGAAATTAACCCTTAAACACGTTTTAAGTTTTGACTTATTTCTGGCATTGAACTTAAATTTTCAACCTTAATATCTTCAGAGACTTATAGTAGAATTTCATGGCAAATATTTTTGTGGAATATATTAACCCTCTAACTCCTCAATTAAAGGTACTTTTTGACCCTTTTCAAAAGGCCCACAAACGACCCGTAAGTTGAAGAGTTAGAGGGTTAAAATGTTCTGTAAAAATATTTGTCATAAAATTCGACTATAAGTCTCTGAAGACATCAAAGTTTCCAATTGAGGTTCAATGCCAGAAATAAGTCAGAATTTAAAATATGTTTAAGAGTTAATTTCGTGCCAATCTGAAGGCGCTCAATAGAGCACCCATATGTGCAAAAGTTATATTTTCTCACCTCCCCACGCACTTTCTGGTAGATTGGGTGTAAAAATTAATATTCCCGCGAAAATTAATCATCTCGGATTAAAACACGCCAGTCACTCACGGATTTTACCCCTAAAAATGGACTAAAATTACCTCAAAGTTTATTTGCGCATAACTCTTAAAGTAAAGATTTTACAGAAAAACACTACATAAGCATATCTACAGCCAATAATGTGGCTAGTATTTTTTTCATACACATTTTTGACGTATCGATGACGCATCATGGTGATTTATGAGGTTAAAATCAAAGTGATTAATATGGTTCAACACAAATTTGGCTTTAACCACCTAAATCACCACGATGGGTCATCGATACGTCAAAAATGTGTATGAGAAAAATGCTAGGCATATTATTGCCTGTAGATATGCTTATGTAGTATTTTTCAGTAAAACCTTTACTTTAAGAGTTATAGCGCAAAGAAACTTTGAATTAATTTTAGTCCATTTTTAGGGCTAAAAGCCGCGGGTGACTGGTCTGTTTTAATACGAGAGGACCAATTTGTGCGGGGATATTATTTTTTACGCCCAATCTACTGGAAAATGCATGGGGAGGTGAAAAAATAACACTTTTGCAAATTCCATATATTTCATGGGTGCTCTACTGGTCACGTTACGTATGAGTGATATTTGAACGAACCACTGAAATAATAACACGTATACGCCACATGCACAGTTTAATAAAAAAAATGATTTATCTAAATTTTCAAAAGCTTATAAAAAAATAAATACACATTCCAGTGTTTCTGTATCCAAATATTGTTATGTCTTGCCGTTTTGAAGACACGAAAAAGTGATATACGAGGGTCATCCCGAAAATATTTGCAAAACCATAGAAATAATAAAATTTTATGACATTTTTTGGTGAAACGCTCAAACCCACACCGTTGACTGTTGCTTAGTGTCTGATTCATATGCATAAATACAAGTTTCGTCACCTTTTGACTATATTATAAACGAATTACTGTAATTTTTTGCATCAGTCGACTTGAGCCTTAAGGCTCAATTAGACGTGCCATAACCATAACCATATAAAACAGCTGTTCAAACCAATCTTATGCGCTACAATGTATTCGGTTATTGGTGACATGCCATAACGCCATAACCGTAACCGTAGATACCAATTGAATTTTGGTTTTCTGCTATGGCGTTATGGTTACGGCTATGGCGATATGGCACGTGTAATTGAACCTTTAAGCACCGTAAGTTGTTTTTCAAGTGGAAAAATTTCACTCGAACTTTAAAGGCCTCAAATTGTAATTTAATTTATAAAAATTAACAATTTTTTAATTTTATAGAGATAGGAAATCGAAACTTCCACTACTCACCGGTAGAGGGCGCTGTAATTTAGAATAACCTGAGCAACTATTTAATATCGGTTTAGTATCAGCTGAGCCTATATTTAAAAACTCAAAAACTGCTGAAAACTGCTCAAAATAACAAAAACACAAACGCGGAATATATTCAAATAATAAACTTTGATATATCCGTTTGTTTTTTTTTTTTGCTTTGTTGTTTGTTATTATTTAAATTTAAATAAAAAAAGAAAAATAGTCAATTTTTTAACAAATAACGATAAGGATGTTTATATAACTTATTGTTTTGGTGATGCATACCCCTGTCACAATAAACACAAAATGTCACTTTTTCCGAAGAAAAATTATAGTCTTGTACGTGAATACAAACTCTACACAATTTTCACATGAAAATCATTATCGTAAAAAATAAGTTTTTTTATATGGAGTATAACAGTTTTTTTTCACGTGTAATCGAAACACGGTTTTTTAATTTAAAAATCTTTTAATTTATGTAGAACCCAACGGGCACATTCCTTTTATATATCAAAATGTTAATGAAAGATTTCTTGTAATACATTATTTTTCATATGTCTGTGAAGCTCAATCACAGACCGCACATCGCCGATGTTTTCTGGAATAACAGCTGCTTTTGAAAGACTTTCACGAATTTGATCGAAAATGGAAGATCGATTACGACTGAATTCTGCAAACCAGTAAGAAACATTTCTAAGAGATGGATCATTATCACAAACAAAGTCTTGCAAAGCACCGATGCCGGTTCAAGCCAAATTTAAAAAAAATATTCTTAAGAAAACTTTCTCGATTAAATTCAACAATTTTGCTTTGGTGTTTTGTTTATAATTCAGCACAAATTGAAGTGTTTGATATAATTTAAATAGCGACGTGTAAAATAAATGTTAATTTTTGTAAAAACTACAAGTGGAAATTATATTTTATAAAAACTTGGGGATAACTCTCGTATTAAAAGAGAGAGAGAGTGAGAGTGGTAGAGATAGGCATTCAATGCAAATTCGTTAAATTTGGTTAAGTTAAAATTTTTGAAATGAATATTTTCCGTCAATTCTTACAAGAAAAATTCTTAAAGTGACATTCTCCGATTTTGATGAGAATGACAGGATGGCGAAAATCGCTTACTTCGCCTACAGTATTATAAAAATTTCTGCAATTGAATGTACAAGGTAGAATAAAGGAAAGAAGAGATATCGCAAGCAAAATGTCGTGGCTGAGGAATATTAAAAATAGGACAGGTTTGCAACCTACTGGTGAAGTACACCATTTTTAGTTTTATTTCAGAAAATTCCAAATATATTTCAAAATTGTGTAAAAAAATTTTAAAATTATCCAAAAATGTTTTAAAATTGTTCAAAAATGTTTCAAAATTTTCCAAATATATTTTAAAATTGTCTAAAAAGGTTTTAAAACTGTCTAAAAATTATTCAAAATTGTCCAAAAATGTTTTAAATTTTTCCAAAACTGTTTTAAAATTGTCAAAAAATCTTTAAAAATTTTCCAAATATTGTTCAGAATTGTCTAGAAACCTTTGATACTTGTCCAGTTGCATTTCAAAATTGTCCAAAATGTATTTTGAAATTTTCAAAATTATACAAATATATTTTAAAATTTTACAAATATATTTTTAAATATTTTATTTGTATTTAACAAAATTCTATTTATATTTTCAAATTGTCCAAAAACATTTAAAATTATTCATTTGTATATAAAAATTGTAAATCTGTATTTCAAAATTGTCCATTGAAATACATTTCAAATAATTCCATTTGTATTTCAAAATTCTCGAAATGTATTTCAGAAATTTCCAAATGTATTAGAAAAGACTCTATTTGTATTCCAACATTTTCCAAATCTATTTAATAAAATTCTAATTGCATTTAAAAGTTTTGCCAAATGTATTTCAGAAATTTCTATTTTTATTTTAAAATCATTTTTACAAACATACATGTTTTCTCTTTCATAATGAAAATTTTATAGGAATTATGAGACTTAGGAGAAAGAGAAAAAATTAATATGAGGATTTTATAAAAATTTAATGAAAATAATCTGCTAGTTTCAGTAGTTTTTCTGCAAGGTAATTTTTAACAAATTTTTATTAGTTTTTACAGAGTGTTTGCTATTAGTGTATGTGAAATACATATTTTCATATATTAATAACAACAAACTTTTAGAAAATTGAGCTCCAAAACCATATCAAATATTATCCGTGGTTTATTGAATACGAAATTTTAAAGAAAAAACAACTTTATTCATATTTCGTTATAAAATACAGATGTTATGCCTCAGCGCCATTACCCAGCAAAATATTGGTAATGACACCTCATTGCTGTCTGCATTACCAATAATGATATATCATTACCTTTTGCATTATTTTGTAATATAAAATAATGACTTCCTAATAACGGATTAATAAAATTCATTTGATGCAACTGAACCATTCGATTGTCAACAAATGGGGTTGTCAGCACCGAATCTGTTTTCTGGGTGAGTGTATGGTAACTATGGCCTGTTTCGGTTAATGGGTATAGATACTACTAAGTACTAGGGTTTCCCGAAATTGGAAAATTTTACAGCACTCCAACGATGCGTATCAACGTGCGAAAAATGGGAAAATAAAAAAAAAATTCTCCACCCCCGTTTGAATTTGGCCTTCGTAATGTATTTTTTCATTGAATTTTTGTGCAAAACAGTGCTCAAGCGTTTGGTAGTGCTGAGTAAATTATGGGAATTTTTTTTTAAATTTTATTGAGTAACTTTGGTCCACTGCAGCATCAATTAGTTATGTGTGTTGCAACTAAAATTCAGTTGTATTAATGTAAGTTTGTGGGGTTAAAAACAAGTATTCAATTGCGTCAACCTATTTGAATTCTAGTAACGGAATTTCAATTGAAAATTGACAAAATTTGTTTTTGCATGTGTGTGTGTATAATTACCCTACGGGAAATTTTAACAAACTGTCACCAAACTGGCCCCTTTATATGAAATAGACTGGTCACTTTTACATGGCGTTGTCATAGGAGGGGGAAATTGACCCCTTGTGACATGTCACAAGACAAATCCTAGGACAGGTCCCTGAACTTTGTTTTTTATGAGATTTCAGTAACCTGTCCTAGGACTTGTCTTGTGACATGTCACAAGAGGTCAATTTCCCCCTCCTATGACAACGCCATGTAAAAGTGACCAGTCTATTTCATATAAAGGGGCCAGTACGGTGATAGTTTGTTAAAATTTCCCGTAGGGTACTTATTACACATCCAAATAATCTACAAAAACAAAAAAAGAAAACATTTAAATGTGCAATGTGTTGCAAAAAATTTGAACAGTATTTTTCTGAAGCTTTCAACCATTTTGCATGTAATATCGGTTGTATTTTATTGTTTCAAAAAAAAAAAAAACAAATGTCTTTGAACCAATTTGCATTTAACAACATTTAAAGCTTATCTCAATTTGAATACGACTGACTGCATACATATAAAAGGATAACTATACAAATATTCTATTACACCATACAAATACACACGCATACCAATGAATATAGCTACAAATAAAAACCAAATTCACTATCTGTTTTTTATGGGGTGTCATATTCAGTAAAATTCCAACGATCTGCTTAAAAAGTCATGCTAAATGGTAGAAATTGTTATGTTAATATATGCTGTCGCGATAAGCCACAATAGCCACACACAAAAAAAAAAGAAAATGAAAAGAATGTAAATTTTTTCGTTTTCATACCCTACACTGAGAGAAAGACGTATTAGTTATTGATGGTGTTTGAAATTATATACCAACAAATTGGAATAAATATTATTTTAACGGTATTTTTACACGATTAGCATAGTAAGTTGTTTGCATTTCTCGTGATTATGTGTTCGCTCAAATTTAATGTACTACTTTTCTGGTGAAATATTGCCATTTTACGTTTTTTGTGGCTACTCCTTTCTTATAAAATAAAAAAAATTAATTTTTACTATTTAAGGGGTTACATGACATTCGCGGCAGAGAAAACAGACCTTTTTCTAAAAATTCATAACTCAGTCAAAAACAAAAATTTTTACAAAATTTTCTTTTATTATTGTAGAGAATTGAACAAATTACAAGAAAAAAAATTCAAAAAAATATATTTTTCACTCCAACATGGTTTTATAGAGCTCCAAACTGGCGGCAGAGAAAAAAACGGGGCCTCGTGGTTGCGGCGCTGGGAGTCGCAAAAATTGTCCGATCTGGAAAAAAAATGACTTTTTTAAATTTTAACAAAATTGGTTTTCGTATGAATAACCAATCGAATAATAATAAATTTTTTAGATTTTTTATGAATTTTTAAAGTCAATATTTTTTTTCGAAAAAACACACTTTCAAATTTGGAACATCACCAAAACTTGAAAAAAAATTTATTGTTATTTGATTGGTTATTCATCCGATAACCAATTTTGTTAAGATATAAAAAAATCATTTTTTTTCCAGATCAGACAATTTTTGCGACTCCCAGCGCCGCAACCACGGGGCCCCGTTTTTTTTTCTCTGCCGCCAGTTTGGAGCTCTATAAAATAATGTTGGAGTGAAAAATATATTTTTTTGAAATTTTTTTCTTGTAATTTGTTAAATTCTCTACAATAATAAAAGAAAATTTTGGAAAAATTTTTGTTTTTGACTGAGTTATGAATTTTTAAAAAAGGTCTGTTTTCTCTGCCGCGAATGTCATGTAACCCCTTAAAGTAAGATTTGAGGCCTTTAAGTCGGATTCAAACTGTTGGAATACTCCACTCAGTAGAATGGAGTGTACTACAATAGAGATGACACGATACAAAAAAATATATAAGTGTGCATAAGAAAGGGACAACATCCACTCTACAGAGTGGAGTACTCCTGCATTGTGAATCCGGCTTTATAAATAGCTTAGATAAAATTTTTCCATATGAAAACAACTTATTATGCTTAAGCATCGTAAGTTATTTTTCACAAGAAACAATTTTACTCGAGCTTTAAAGGCCTCAAATACTAAATTAAATTCTGTATATGAAAATTGTTTTATTTTATTAGAAAGACATAATCAGAATAAAGACAAAATTTCAAGTGTTTACAAGAAAAGTAATAATCTTGTATATTAAAATTACGTGAAAAAAATTCTACCCATTTTTTGCATGAAACTTACTACTTAAAACGCAATTGTTTTATATGCAGTAATGCAGATTTTTCAAGTGAAATAGTAATAATTTACTGTTCTTTATATATAAACAAAAAAAACTTCTTTGTAGGTATTGGAATCGAAGTACCAAATTTGAGTGATATAGGGTATTCAAATTTTGGTCTTTATCATCGTTAACTTTCCTAGTTACTTGCTTTTGGTTAAATTCAAATACTTATAAATCAATTTTTTTTTGGTTCTGCAGCTTTTATTGTCATCTGGCCACTATTATTGCTAAAATTCATGCTATGAAATTTAACCTATTTTTTGTTTTTGGTAGAATGTTAAAATTTTTGCAATATATGCATAATTCGGTTTTTTATACCCTACACCACTATGTGGTCAGGGTATTATAAGTTTGTGCTGATGTTTGTAACACCAAAAAATATTGGTCGTAGACCCACCTTATAGTATACCGATCGGTTCAGAATTTCTTTTTATTTCGATTTAACGATGTCCGTCTGTCCGTCCGTCCGTCTGTCTGTCTATCCATGCAATCTTGTACGCACTCTACAGGTCGCAAATATTAAGATATTTTGATGAAATTTGGTACACAGACCTACGTTGGCCCAAGGACGAACAAGTTTGATTTTGGTGAACATCGGTCCATGTTTAGACCTAGTGCCCATATAAGGGTCCTACCAAAATTATACAGTTTATACGCTGCAGGTCGTAAATATTAAGATATTTTGATGAAATTTGGTACACAGACCTACATTGGCCCAGTAACGGAGCCTATTAATTTTGGTGAACATCAGTCCATGTTTAGACCTAGTGCCCATATAAGGGTCCTACCAAAATTATACTATTTATACGCTGCAGGTCGTAAATATTAAGATATTTTGATGAAATTTGGTACACAGACCTATATTGGCCCAATAACGCAACCTATTGATTTTGGTGAACATCGGTCCATGTTTAGAACTAGTGCCCATATAAGGGTCCCCCCCAAAAATGGCTTGGTTACAAACTGCAGGTCGCAAATATTAAGATATTTTAATGAAATTTGGTACACAGACCTATGTTGGCCCAATAACGCAGCCTATTGATTTTGGTGAACATCGGTCCATGTTTAGACCTAGTGCCCATATAAGGGTCCCACCAAAATTATATTGTTTATACGCTGCAGGTCGCAAATATTAAGATATTTTGATGAAATTCGGTACATAGACCTATGTTGGCCCAAGGACGAAGCCTATTGATTTTGGTAAACATCGGCCCATGTTTAGAACTAGTGCCCATATAAGGGTCCCCCCAAAATTGGCTTGGTTACAAACTGCAGGTCGCAAATATTAAGATATTTTAATGAAATTTGGTGCGCTGACTCACATTATAGGAAATTTTGACACAAGCCCCATTTTAACCCATTCGAATTTCGGATCCAAACAATACACCAGACTGGTTAGGGTATTGTGTAGTCGGCATGCCCGACTTTAACCTTTTTACTCGTTTTTGTTCCAGTTTTGAAACAATTGTTCGTTGTTGTGTTTATACCCTACACCACTATGTGGTCAGGGTATTACAAGTTTGTGCTGATGTTTGTAACTCCAAAAAATATTGGTCCCAGACCCACCTTATAGTATACCGATCGACTCAGAATTTTTTTTTATTTCGATTTAACGATGTCCGTCCGTCCGTCTGCCTGTCTGTCCATGCATTCTTGTGCGCACTCTACAGGTCGCACATATTAAGATATTTAGATGAAACTTGGTACACCGACTTATGTCGGCCCAAGGACGACGCCTATTGATTTTGGTTAAAATCCGTCCATGTTTAGACATAGTGCCCATATAATGGTCCCCCCAAAATTATATTGTTTATAAGCAAATATTAAGATATTTTGATGAAATTTGGTACACAGACCTATGTTGGCCCAAGGACGAAGCCTATTGATTTTGGTTAACACCGGTCCATGTTTAGACCTAGTGCCCATATAAGGGTCCCCCCAAAATTATATTGTTTATACGCTGCAGGTCGCAAATATTAAGATATTTAGATGAAACTTGGTACGCCGACTTATGTCGGCCCAAGGACGACGCCTATTGATTTTGGTTAAAATCCGTCCATGTTTAGACCTAGAGCCATATAAGGGTCCCCCCAAAATTCGCTTGGTTACAAACTGCAGGTCGCAAATATCAAGATATTTTAATGAAATTTGGTTCGCTGACTCACATTATAGAAAATTTTGACACAAGTCCCATTTTAACCCATTCGAATTTCGGATACAAACATTAGTTGGCTTTTAACCAGACTGGTGTACGGTATTGTATAGTCGGCATGCCCGACTTTAACCTTTTTACTGGTTTTTTTTTTGTTTATATATATATATAAAGCATAGTAAATTGTTTGGGTTTCATATTAATAAAACTGTTATACTCAATAATAGCAAAATGTGTTTCAGCTGAAAATTTTATTGAATTTGTTTTCGTGCTAATTTAGGTGCCAATTCCCACGAAAAGTCTGTGACTCTTCGTTATGACTGAATTTCCCTTGTTTTTGTTGTTGCAAAGTCATAATAAATTATATTTGTTCAAATTTTTGTTTGAAAACTACTAAAAAATTAAGACCTGAGGGGCAATTCTGTAACTTTTTAACAACAAAATTCGGTAGTTAAATTGACAAGTTTTCATAGTAAACTGACAACTTAACAACCGAATTTTGTCATTAAAAATTTAGAGAATACCTCTACTGGCATCGATACAATCATAATAATGACAAATAAAATTTGAATTTTTTGAATTTTATTGTTGTTTTGCATGAAAAGTTATGACTCTCAGTCTTAAAAATAGTCTTAGGACAGTCACATTGAGTCACAAGTAGGAATAGGCACCTTAAATTCAATACTTTTGAATTTCATATAATTTTCTTGATTATCTTAAATTTATTTTCAATAGTTTTTCTTTTAATTTGTATTCTAACTTGTAACAAATTAAATTACTTTCTTTTCTTGACCACAACACGTTCGAACGTGCTAAAGCATTTGCTAAATAAAGAAAATTTATTGCATTTTTCTAAAACCTACACTAGAGTGGCCCCTAAAATAAAAAATTAAAATTTTGATATTCCCCACCCACGGATTTTCTTAATGTTAAGAATTTTATCCAATTTGGACCACTCCAAACACGCATCTACGCTATCAGTGTTGAGACTTATGGATCAAATGGCCAAATTCTGTTAAAATGGCCAAAATTAAAATTAGCAGATTATTTTTGCCAAATATTAGTAAGATAGGAATGACAAAATTAAAACTATTAAATATACAGAATTTTAGTTATATTTATTTTAAATTCTAGTTATTTAATAGAAAATAAAAACTTAATCTGCTAAACAAAATCTAAAAAAAAAATTTAATTTTCAAAGCTTTTTTCCAATTTTATTTTAATGCCTTCTGAAATAAGCAGCCTAAAAATAACAAAACTTTTGTAGATATAATAATTTGTTTTTGCTATTTTTAGTCTACTAATATTAAGCAAAATTTCCTGCAGATTTTACAGTATAACTTTTCATTTTCGATTTACTAAACGTAAACTCAAGTATAACTAAAATTCTGTAAATTTAACAGTTATATTTTTGCAGTAGTTACACTGAGAGAAAAATCCTTCATGATATTAATGATATAATTTCATAGAATTTTTTTCGTAGAATCAATGAAGAATTTCATTATGTATATAATATTTAATTAATATTATGAAATTATTCATAACTTTTCTTTCATAATATTTCATAATTTCATTAAAAAAATTCATTGAATTTCATACATTAGATCTCCATAAATTTAATGAAAATGTTCTTTATATATATAAAAATTGTTCAATAGTATTTATTATACCCTACACCACTATGTGGTCAGGGTATTATAAGTTTGTGCTGATGTTTGTAACACCAAAACATATTGGTCGTAGACCCACCTTATAGTACACCGATCGGTTCAGAATTTTTTTTTATTTCGATTTAACGATGTCCGTCTGTCCGTCCGTCCGTCCGTCCGTCTGTCTGTCTGTCCATGCAATCTTGTGCGCACTCTACAGGTCGCAAATATTAAGATATTTTGATGAAATTTGGTACGCAGACCTCTGTTGGCCCAAGGACGAACAAGTTTGATTTTTGTGAACATCGGTCCATGTTTAGACCTAGTGCCCATATAAGGGTCCTACCAAAATTATATTGTTTATACACTGCAGGTCGTAAATATTAAGATATTTTGACGAAATTTGGTACACAGACCTATGTTAGCCCAATAACGCAGCCTATTGATTTTGGTGAACATCGGTCCATGTTTAGACCTAGTGCCCATATAAGGGTCCTACCAAAATTATACTGTTTATACGCTGCAGGTCGTAAATATTAAGATATTTTGATGAAATTTGGTACATAGAACTATGTTGGCCCAAGGACGATTCCTATTGATTTTGGTGAACATCGGTCCATGTTTAGAACTAGTGCCCATATAAGGGTCCCCCCAAAATTATACTGTTTATACGCTGCAGGGCGCAAATATTAAGATATTTTGATGAAATTTGTTACACATACCTATATTGGCCCAATAACGCAGCCTATTGATTTTGGTGAACATCGGTCCATGTTTAGACCTAGTGCCCATATAAGGGTCCCACCAAAATAATATTGTTTATACGCTGCAGGTCGCAAATATTAAGATATTTTGATGAAATTTGGTACATAGACCTATGTTGGCCCAAGGACGAAGCCTATTGATTTTGGTGAACATCGGTCCATGTTTAGAACTAGTGCCCATATAAGGGTCCCCCCAAAATTGGCTTGGTTACAAACTGCAGGTCGCAAATATTAAGATATTTTAATGAAATTTGGTGCGCTGACTCACATTATAGAAAATTTTGACACGAGCCCCATTTTAACCCATTCGAATTTCGGATCCAAACAATACACCAGACTGGTGTAGGGTATTGCCTAGTCGGCATGCCCGACTTTAACCTTTTTACTCGTTTTTTTAAATTTTTTTATAAAATATCGTCATTTCGTGAGAGAACAATCTTATAATTTTTATTTTTTTTAATTAATTTTTTTTTATTAATTTTGGACTATTTTTTTATAAATCATATTAATTTCTTCGAAACTTTTTTTTATGAAACTTTTTAATTTAATGAATTCTTTCTTTAGTACATCCGTAAAATATGCTACGATTTTATTACGACTTTTGCATTTGCTACTTTTTATTTATCCACTCCAGCTTAGCAACGACAACAACCAACTATAAGAAATATATAATAGTAAATGAAATTGCTTCATAGATTTTATGAAGCTCTTCATTGGCTGATTGATTTATTCATTGGACGAGTGGCCTATTAATTTTATGAAGATTTTCATTAATTTTATGAACTTTTCATAAACATTGACTTTAATGAAACGTGTTTCATAGATTCTATGAAAAGTTTCAATGGACGAGTTCCGGTGACAATTTTCATTGAAACTATGAAGAAATTCATTACTGAAGTGATGAAAATTCTCTCAGTGTAGTTTACCACTATTTCGGAAAAAATCTGCTAATTTTAGCAGTTTTTCGGCAAGGTAATTTTTAACAAATTTTTAATAGCCTTTTCTGCTATTTCTACATGTTTATTTCTGTGAGTGTAGTCTATTTTTCTTTAAAATTAAAATAAATTTAAAAATTGCGTAATTTTTAATACTTAAAATTAAAATAAATTTAAAAATTGCGTAATTTTTAATACTTAAAAAAGCTAAATCTAGCCATAAAATGGCTAAATTGGCAACGCTGCTGGAATGGTCCGACTTAGGTAAAATTTTTAACATTATCTATTTTTGCCATATATGTAGAATACAATGGGTTGTGGGGAGAAACCAAATTTTTTTTACTTTAAGGACTAGTCTAACCTACACTTCCTTCATTTGTGAAAATATTTATAATGGTCTGTTTTTTTTCTTCTCTTTTTCATCACAATAATAACAATTTGTAAATACACGTAATGATAACAATTGTAGTTATTGCAACATGAAAATGTATTGTGCATTCAAAAGCAGCACATATTCGTGTTATAACTTTTATTAAAAAAATTATAAAGTAAATTCTTTAAAAATTCCATGAGAAAATATAAGAAAAATCTTTTGCAAATACAGGCAGTTTGTGGTTAGTTGTGGTTGTTTGCAGGATATAGTCACGCATATATTGTATACAACACAATTTAACACGTCAACAAAAATTACGGGAAATATTAAAAAATAAATTGTACACATACTTATATCGTCAGCAGAAATGAAAAAAGTCGTTACAGCACATTTTCTTTAAAATCATGTTTTTAATTGATATTAGTGGATTTTGTTAAAATACATTGCATTTAGTAAATTGATTTGATTTTAGGAACATATTCAGTAGCTTCAATACATATCTTTAATTTTTCAATTCATTAATCAAACAAACAATAATATTGAAATTCTATTGATTATCGTTCGGGAGAACGTGAAAAATTAATTAACTATTCAAGTCTTATAATGTTTTTTACTTTTGTTATAAAAAACTAAAGAGGGATGTTCGAACTTTTCGCCCTTCCAGTGGCTATATACAAAAATTACTTTTTCCCAGATAAATATAGAGAGTGAAATTTAAAAGAAAAAACTCCTCATTAATGGTGGTTTTTTTATTATTTTCATGGTATATATATTTATATAGGAAAACTGCATCATCATCATCATCATCATCGCACAACCGACAACACTGATATGGAAGAGTAAACCCATTTAAAAAAAGTTGTACAGAAAAATAAAATATGCCGGAAATGTCCTATAACAGACTTAAATGTTATTACACATAATTATGACTTTTTGCATCAAGTCATAAAAGAACTGAAGAGGAAGAAAACGAAATGAGAAAAATAATTGGGTGTGAATAAATATTTTAATGGTTTTGACTTGTAGAAGATTGTTTCCTTTAAAATGGAAACGGAAATACAAATAATTGTGTAAGGTAAACCCAATAAAATGTTGTGAAAAATAGTTGAGTGTTTTTTTGAATTTAAAGCATATAGAAATGAATATCTGATAGGGAAGTATAATGAAACCAGATAAAATGCCCAAAATATAAGATATAGGTCTCTAAATATGAGGTTTTCAAAGCCAACATATATGATACGAATGAAAAAATGGAACAACTTTTACAATTTTTCCAAAAGTGGGGAAAGTATTCTTAGTTATAACAACACAGTTTTTATGAAAACACTTTTAAAATTGTTGCCATATTTATACAATTAAATATTTCTTACCTTTCTTGCATTTCTTTTGAATAGTTCGTGTTTGATCACAGGCTGGATCCCCCTTCTTCAGTGTCAACGTTCTTGAGCGTGTATTAGTCTTAGTATCACATTCAGTCCATGGATTTTTGCCATAACGACAAGATAGACCTGTAGAGGAAAATAAACAGAAATGATATAAAATTAAAATCTTAATATATATTATATTAATATATGGGGCATTCCATATCAAATCACAGAGTTTTTGGCCCGACCCACTTCGATTTCGCTAACTTTTTTATATGTTTTGGTACGCATTCAAAGCAACTTCCACACTAATTTTTAGCCTTTTATTCTGAACTCGTCTTGAGTAAAAATGTCTTAAATTTAAAAAATTTTTCAACTAACGATAGTCCAGTGATAAATATCGATATCTTAAACAATTAAGTCGGGCATACCCTTCACCAGTCGGTTTAAAACCCAACTTATATTTGGATCCGAAATTCAAATAGGTTAAAATGGACTTGTGTCAAAATTTTCTATAAAATGATAAAAGAAGAGAAAATCGGAAATAGAGCCCATATGGACGACAGATCGAAATATGGACCGAACCTATCCAGAATAAATAGGCTTTGTCCTTGTGACCATGTTAGTCAGCGAACTAAATTTCGTTGAAATGTCTTCGTTTTTACGACCTGCAGCGTGTAAACAAGCCAAGTACCCTTATATGGGCACTAGGCTTCGTCCTTGGGCCGATAGAGGTCGATGTACCAAATTTCATCAAAATATCTTAATATTAGTGACCTGTAGATTGCGCACAAGAATGCTTGGACAGACAGACGGAGGGACAGACGGACAGACGGACATTGATAAATCGAAACAAAAAGTGATTCCGAGTCGATCGGCATACTAAAAGGTGGGTCCAGGTTTAATATTTTTTGGTGTTATAAACATCAGCACAAACTTATTATACCCTGTCCACTAGAGCGTACCACCTTACAGGCAAAAAAAAGTGCGCCGTACACCCTCCAATATAAAGCATTTTTATTTTTTTTTTTTTTGCCGAAAGTAGGGGTCGCAATTTTACATTTTTCGTTATATCTTTGACATTTACAGTCGAATCTTAAAGTATGATACATTGATGTTTTTCTCTCGAGGAGGCCAGTGTTTTGCTCTAAGGGCCATTGGCCTCAAGTATCCCGTTCTAGAAGTTACCCACTACATCTCAGTTGCTACACCCTAATGTCAAAAAATTAAAGCTCGCAAAAAATTATTAAACTTTTGCTAAGGATGTTTTTCGATAAACCCAGTAGACATTTTTTTATATATTGGTTGCCGAGCGTAGGGATCGCCTTTAAAAAAAAAATTTTATTGGATTTTTTCTTTATAGCAAAACACTGGTCTCCTCGAGGCAAAAAAATCCATATATCGCACTTTAAAATCCGATTTTAAATGACAAAGCTATAATGAAAAATTAAAAAAGGCGACCCCTACGTTCGGCAAAAAAATAAATATTTTTTTTGAAATCGCCTTCCAAATATACGTCTTATTGGAGGGTGTACGGCGTACTTTTTTTTGAGGTACGGTCTACTGTCCACGTAGTGGTGTGGGGTATAAAAAGTAGGGTATAATTTTGTTCGTCTTTAAAAGCAGTTTTAGAAAAAAAAGATCGAAGTAATTCTCACTAAGTTAATAACATTTAAAAATTAAAATCGACTTTTTCAGAAAGTCCGAGCCCTTCGATTTTGTGAGATTAATTTGCAAAAATTCTTCTCTATATTACGCATCTTTCAAGCTATAGTTCGAGATGTGATCGCAATTTTTTCTATTGTTTTTCGAATTTTGAGAAAAGAAAATTTTTATGGCACTATGGCCGGATAGCACGATGTCCTGTTAAACTTCAACCAAAGTAAATTTTAAAATTTAAGTGGTAAACAACAACAAATGTGTCAGTTAAAGTCCCAGTTAGTAGCCAATAGGACATTGTATTAATGGGAGTATGTATTAGACTGGTCCTTCGTTGTATGTGCGACTTTAAAACCCGCTCCCTGGGTCATATTTTGTGAGGTCATTGGAAAAACTAATCCATAAAAAATTTCACGTCAATCGACGAATTTTTGACTTTTCTCTGGCCCTTCAAAATTTTGAAATACGATTTACAAGGGGAAAAAATTCCTTTTTTGTTTTTTTGTTTTTTTTTTTAAATACTGGCACTTAAATAACTGTTTTTCTAGAAAATGTTAACAGAATCGTAATTACCTTTCCAAAAAGATCATAAATACCGAAAATATGTTGGAAAATATTTAAGTAATTGAAATTCGCCCAGACCATTGTAGGGTTAAAATGGGATAAATTATGAAATTCGTGAAAAAAAATTAAATATTTTTTCAAGAACTTACGATGTTATACTCTAGTTTCATTTCTAAGATCTGTAAATACACAGATATAAATTTTTGTCTCTCTTGGATTATGCTAACCATCTCCAAGGTATGACCAAAGATGGGGTTTCTTTTGTAAATTTTCCAAACTCCAATTTTGGGTGTTTTTTTAATTTTGTTCAACAATATATAAAAAAGTGGTCAATGCTTAAAGGTTTTTATAACTACAACACAGAGAATAATTCTACTAAAAATTGCATTGTTAGAAATGGATAAAATGATACTAAAGCTCGATAATTTCAATGTAAAACAAATTGTGGTAAAAAAAAATTGTTGTTGTTGTTTTTGTTTTTTCTTTGATATTTTAAATGTTTAATAACGCTCTTAGACGAGAACAAGAAATTCTCATTGAGTTTGTAATTTAACTTAACAAATATTTCCAGAAATAATAAAAACGTCGCACAGTGCTTCGTCCCCATATAGCAAATCGGCAAAATTAGAGGAGTTATTGTAGAAGAATGAAATTCGGTGTGCTGGTTCAGAACATGTAAATTAAGAAACATTCGAAGTTTCAACAAAATCGGCGCAAGGACATGACTACCTCCCAAAGGTTTGAAAGGCTTAATTCTTTCATTCACTTTTTAAAAATTAATGGAATTTGGGTTAAATTTCATTCCCTAATAGCATTCTTATGGAATTAATTTGATAGCTTAATTCCCTATAGCTTAAAATTATATGAATTCATTCTATTTTGATTGAATTCTAACTGAATGAAACCCAATTTACCTGAATTCATTTAATAAAAAAGTGAATGAAAAATTATTTGTTTTCATTCACTTAATCAAATGAAAAATTTTAATTTGTATGTAATTGCTGAAATATTAGCATAATACAATGAAAAACGTTTAAAATTCATCTAACAGAAATACAGCTTACAGTTTACAGCTTACAGCTTACAGTTACAGCTTGTATGCTTTGATTTTGATTATATGTTAGTTTCAAACTCACTGCACTAAGTGAATGGTAATAAAATTTCTTCATTCAATTAGTAAAATGGTGAATGAACATGCGATTTGAATGATTCAAGTTAGGAATTCATTCAATTCATATTTAGGCTTTGGGAATGAAGCTTATGAATGAATTCTTTACGAATCGTTAGGGAATGGTACATGAATCTTTTTTAAATCTGAATTTAATTTTTAGTGAATTAAGCTTAAATTGTATTAAGTTTTTCGAAGCTCTGCTACTTCCCATACATCCTTAATCTAAAATTTTTAATTTTAGCTACAATTATAAACAGAATAAAGCGAAAATTGGTTACTGCCGTTCAAATTATGTTCTTTAACTCAGTGGTTAATTTTGTTTCATTCGAGGCAAGGACATGACTACCTCCCATATATCCTTTTGCTAAAAAACAATATTCTGGCTTAATTTATGATCAGAATGCACTAAAGTAAAATAATACTTTTTAGCTCTTTGGCAAATTTTGTTTCATTCTATGTAAGGACATGACTACCTCCCATATATCCTTTTTCTCAAAAACTATATTTTGGCCGGATTTAAGATCAGAATACACTAGGAACTGTAATAAAATTACACTTTTTATCTCTGTGGCAAATTTTGTTTCATTCGGTGCAAGGATATGACTAGCTCCCGTATATCCTTTTTCTCATTCATTATCAATTTCTGGGCGCCAAAGACGACCAGTATTATTGCTCAATCTTTACAAGTTTTTTTATGGTGCAATATTATTTTATTTTAGCAAAACCTTCAATATGACACACATATGGTCAAAAATATGGGGAACTTGCTAAAATTTAGTGAAAACAATTTTTGACACAATAATAAATTTTCATAAAATGTCCTGGAAAGCAGTTGCTCCCCACACAAAACCTGAATTATTATTTTTTCAATTTATTATTTTTCTTTAATAATAACTATTATGTTACAAAAATAGCTTTTGACATTTCCAAATTATGTATTTTAAAAAAATTTGACAAATAAATAAAAAAGAGCCGTTTTTTCATTTCTATTAAATTTATGGGCATTTCGATTCTAGGTTAAAGTGGGTTAATGATATCCAGCAAAACCAAAATTCCGTATCTGAATAATTTTAAGTATATTTAATGAACAAGTTAAATAAAAAACTAATGTTTGCAAAAATTTCGAATTTTGTGAAATTTTAATTGATAGGCTATTTTCTTTTTCAAAACTGGGCCATTTTCGGCCGCAATTCAGCAAGGGTTAAAGTTTTCTAAGAAAAGAATTAAATTCATCAATTTTGAACCTACTAGATGAAAACTCGGCAGTGTAAAGAATAAAAATCGACAAATCGTATTTTAAGGGACAGCATATACATCTACATTAGACTGTCCCTTAAATTACCGATTTTTGGATTTTCGTTCATTACACCCCCCACTTTTATTGGAAATGGTCCCAAATGGAAGAAATGGATATTTTTTTTTTTTTGGAAAACGTTCACCCGTGCCGAAAGTTGGACGAAAATGGCCCCTTTTGGCAAAAAAGTGTATTACTATTAAAAATTCCCAAAATTCGAAATTTCGAAAAAAAAAATGATTTTTTATTCCATTTATTCATTTAATATAGTCAAAATGATTCATACGTGGAATTTTGACTTCATCGGATATCATTAACCCACTTTAGCCTGGCATCCAAAATGACCCACCAATTTGATAAAAATGCAAAAACGTATTTTTTTAAAATTAATTTTAAAAATCCCATGTGAAAATCGAAATATATATGAACATACATGATCATACATTGACTAGTATATGATCATGCATGGGCATACATGATTATATACGTCAATGCCTAGTTCAATGTATGACCATACATCATCTCATATATTTCCATATATCTTCGGATCCGAAATTTGAGGGTATATGACCGCACATGTTCATATATGACCATATATGCTCACATATGATTCATGTATGCGCATATATGATCATATATGGCCATATACCTCCATATACCCTCAAATTTCGGATCCAAAGATATATGGAAATATATGAGATGATGTATGGTCATACATTGAACTATGTATGGACGTATATGATCATGTATGCCCAAGCATGATCATATACAAGTCAATGTATGATCATGTATGTTCATATATATTTCGATTTTCACATGGGATTTTTTAAAATGCCTAATTTGGAGATGTCGATTGCTATTTGTACCACATAATAGTTGATATTAAAAACAAAAACCGTGTAAAATTTGATGAAAACATTAAAATTTTAAAAATTTTTACAAAATGAGCAATTTTTGTAAAATGTCCTGAAAAGCAGTCGCTCCAGACACAAATTCGAATTATCATTTTTCCAATTTATTTTTTTCTTTAATATCAACATTATGTAGTACAAATAGCAATCGAGATCTCCAAATTAGGCATTTTAAAAAGTCCTTAAAATTAATTTAAAAAAAAACAAGTTTTTGTATTTTGAAGTCAAAATTCCATGTATGAATCATTTTGACTATATTAAATGAATAAATGGAATAAAAAATAATTTATTTTGTATTTTGGGAATTTTTATTATTAATACACTTTTTTCCAAAAGGGCCAATTTTCGTCCAACTTTCGGCACGGGTTAACATTTTCCAAAAAAAAAAAAATCGATTTCTTCCATTTGGGACCATTTCCAATAAAACTGGGGAGTGTGATGACAAATCTATTTTTAAGGGACACTCTAGTCTACATACATACTTATACTATATCTACATAAGATTGAAAAATTGGGATATGTAGAAAAAGTTAAAATTTTAAAATTTGCGGTTCAAAATTTTAATCTTTTTTTTACAGAAAATTAAACATCCTAATGGACTATCTAATTCATAAAAAAAATTACTTGTTTTTTTATGTCTTTTTTAAATTTCTCTAAAATTTATAAAATTTTAGGTTTTCCGCAAAAAAAGTGTTATTACCCAGGTAGAAATCGAAATATATGGCTCCATACAAGTTTATTGTATGTTCGTGCATTCTCATAAACATGCATGCACTTCCATACATGAATGCATAAGTCTCCATACATGCATCCATATACGTCCATACTTGCGCATTAACGAAATTTGAGGTAATATCTGCATGTATTGTCATACATCCCAGTGTAGAAAATCATTACCAGATATGTGGTTATGTAACTACATACTTGGTAATGGTAAGTAGTTACTTTTGTTATTACATTTCTTATTACCTTTATATGGCGATGTCGCGAAAAATAATGAGTTGTCGTTACACACCAGCATACGAAAAATCAAAAAATATATCGTTACCTATGTGCTTACCAGTACTGCCAAAATAATGAGTCTAAAAATAGATTTTCTAAAAAATAAATTATATAAAAAAAATATTGTTTATTGTATTTTTTTTTTAAAAAATTTTTTTTTAATAATGCGGGAATCGAACCTGGGTCTACAGATTGCCAGTCAACATCTCTACCGTCTGAGCTATATCGACATGTAATATTTAATAGATAAAAACACAATTGATCTGCTGCACACAAGTAAGCTTACTCGCCAACATAGAAAAAATCAAAAAATATTTGGTTACATATGTATATCCTTACCAGTGTTTAAAAAATATTGAGTCTAAAAATAAATTTCAAAAAATTTTCAAAAAAATCTAAAAAATTATTTTGTATTTGAAATAATGATAAAAATAAGTAATTATCAGTAACTCATTATTATATTTTTAAAATAATACAGAAGGTAAGTGGGTGTCATTACTGGTAGTCCAAAAAATAATGATATGTCATTACCGCTTCTACACTGGGATGTTAATGCGTCTTCATGTATGTTCATAAATATACATACATGTAGATATTAGCTCAATTTTCGTTAATGCACATGTGTGAACATATGTGGATGCATGTATGGAGATTTATGTATCCAAGCATGGAAAATCATTCGTGTTTATGATCATGCGCGAACATACATTAAACCTGTATGAATCCATATATGTGACAGCGCATAGAAAAAGGGACCTAAGGGTAAAAAAATCAATTTTTTTTTTTGATGGTACACCAAAGATACACGTATTTAAATCTTTAAAATGGCTCTCCTGAACAAAACCCTTTTTTACCCTTAGGTCCCTTTCTATTTTGCGGGTCACATATGTAGATTTTTACCCGGGTACTTAAAAATTGTTTTATAAAGTTTCTTGAATTTTTTTTTATTTTTACACCACATAAAACCGAAGCTTGTGTTTTAATTTTCAAGTTCTTTTTTTTTTAAAAACGTTATTACTTTAACTTTTGGTGGTACCTTAAAATTTAGCTCTTTCTAACTTTGTTAAAACTCAGGTAAAAGGGTTTGGAAAATGTATAAAATTTTTAAATTTGCGGTTAAAAAACACAATTTTTTTTACAAATTCTATTAAAGAGCTTCAAGGTGTCCTAAAATCATAAATAAAAAAAAGATGTTTTCACATATTTTTTTTTTTTTTTACTCTACTAAACTTAAGCAACTTTGGGATTTCCCGTCAAAAAATGTCTAAAGTTTTCGACGCCACCAAATATTATTCTATAAAAAATTTTCACTTAAAATAATTTTTGCTCATTACGAATATAGTAGGTAGCAGAACCACCGTGTTTCAAAGAATTATCTTTAAAAATGAATTTTTGCCAATTTTTTTTGTAAAGCATTTAAAATTTGATTTTCGTTTAACTATTTTAGAACAAAATTTGTTTGATTTTAGCGCCCTCTGTTGCTAACAAAAAGAGAGGGTATTGAATTCCTCTTTCATATTTATTTATGGTATTATGTCACCTCTTCAAAAATGAATAAATCACTAACGTTCCGCAAACATTTTGTTTTTAATTTTGCCTATGGCACAAAGCACTGTGCGTCGTCCCCTGACGATTTCCTTAGGCAAGAAAGAATGAAATCCGGATAGGGACATGCCTACAACGGATTATTTTTCACAATTTGTTAAATACATTTAGGATTTTAGCACATTTAATTCCTTTAATGCAATTAATGTATATCCCTATAAAAATAAATTTAAAAAAATAAAACATTGCCAATAATAAGTTTTAATATGAATTTGATGAAAATGGCTTTTAAATTTATTTAAAGCCACTTTTAAAATTCCTTAATTCTAAAATATTTTTCTTAACATTTTACAAAAACCATCCGAGTTAGAAATCGCCAGTGGTACAAAAAATCAAGTACTGGCATACCACTGGGTAACAACGGTGTTAAAAATAAATTACTGGCAGAACACTCATTTGGGACGCTTTGCCAGCGTTTTACCAGTATATGTTTTACAAAAATTTCGGTGGTTTATAAAAAAAAACCACTGGCAAAGAATTGGCTTAGAGTGATATGCCAAGGTTTGCAACCAGTGGTTATCCAGTGCTACCTACCCAGTGCTACCAGGCGTACAAAAATCAATTCACTGGAAAACCAATGATTTTATAAAAATGCTGACGCTTCGTTAAAAAATGTTTGTAGTCGGAAGGTTCCGAGTTCAAATCCGGTTGCAAGCAAAACAATTTTTTGGGATTTTTTTTAATTAAACATTTTTTTTGTTTTATAAAATCTATTTTTTTGTTTGTGGGAAAGCTCCTTCAAGACCAACTTTTTTTTTGCCCTACCAACACTGGTATACTAGTTACAAAAAATTGTTTGCCAGTACTAGCATTTTGGCACAGCCAGTAGTTGTACAGCTATTATCACTCATTTATGTGTTTAGCCATTAAATATTATATGTCTCATTAGCTCAGTGGATAGAGCAATCGTCTGCCAATCTGACGGCCTGGGTTCAAATCAGGGCAGGACCAAAAAAAAATACATACGAACTTTTTTTAAATTTTATTTTGGAAAATATATTTCCAGACCACCTATTTATTGGTTTTGCCAACGTTCAAAAATTTTGTTCCTCCAGTGCTTTTCCGGCGTTTTTTGAACAGCCGGTCCTTTTGTCTAATGATGTTATCATTTTGGGAATGGGAAAACACTTTTTGCCAGTACTTGTACCACCTGTTAAAGTGCTTTGCCACCGCTTTCCCGTTTGTATTTTTCTGACTGGGATGATTTTAAATCGAATGTAGAAATTACTATATGTAGCTATACTGTAAATCAAAATGTACTTAATAAATATTAAAAAGTTTTTAATAAAATTTTGAAAAATCAGAATAAATTAGGCAATTTTCTATAACATTATATGCAAAACATTAAAAGAAAACATAGCTAGGGAAAAATTAAATGGCTAAATCATCTGGCTAAGTAAAATCTAGCCATTTTTTAATGGCAACCTTGCTAAAAACACCACTTTATCACTTATACTCTTCGATAAAAGTACTTATTAAAAAGTGCAAAATTGCACAGCAATTAAGTACTTTTTCAGCACTTTTTTCACAAACTGATAAAAACAATTTTTTCATAATTTTGACTCTATTAATTGTTAAAAATTAAAAAAATATTGAGTTTAAATAAATTTATTGTAAATATAAAAAGAAAAATTTAATTAAATCATCTGTTTGAAATTTAACTGTATCCAAATCATTTCTTTGGATCACTGTTAGAGCAATATTGCTTTGGAATCAATAATTAAGTCATTTTTTGAATGTTGTTCAGAATTATTCCTTAAAAAGAGTATTTTGCAACCCATTAAAGAAGTAATTTTTAAAGCATGACTTCCATTTTATTTTTTTGCTGATACCATCTTATCCCGTATGCCTCAATTATATAGAATATATCATTTTTAAGTGGTGTTTTCAACTTTAGTGGTAGATTTTGTTAAATAGTGTTATTTTTTGCTTTTCCAAATCTTATTTTATTTATAACCATCATTAAAGCGCATTCTATTCAAATAAGTAAGATTTAATGCTGTATTAAATTAAGTTTAAATTGTTTTTAGTGTTTATTTTTCTATTTTTGCAATTTAGCTTTTTATTTAACAATAACAAAACACATTGATTCATTTTCGGGTTTTATTGTCTGCAGTGACTATAAATTTTATATTTGTTATTGCTTTGTATTGCTGTGTGTTAGTGTGTGTTATAACGAGATATTTTTATGTGTGGCCATTTCCTGTTTCCGTCTGAGACATATAATTTCTTCTTTCTTGTATTTTTTTTTTTTTTGTTTTTTGTTGAACATTTCTAGCCTTTTATTGCAGCTTTTTTTATAGTTAAGCTTTTATTATGGTATAAGTGTTGTTTGGAAAACACAATATAATCGAGGTTGGTTATAACAACATAACAACAATTTAATGTATTTTATTTAGCTTTTAATACATTGTTTAAATTTTCTATAAGTTTTTATCTATGTTGAGAATTTTTCATGCACGCAAAAAAAACTGGGTTGTATTTAATCTTTTTATAGTGAAAAATAATTTACTATGGGCAAATAAAGGGTTCTTCAACAGGGACGCTACAAAAGTAAAAAGACAGGGACAGCAAACGACGCCATATTTCTTGCCGCTCTTTTGACATTTCTCTTCTGTAAGGTTTGCCATTTCATGATGGAAAGATATACGAGCCAACAACGAGTCGAAATTATTAAAATTTACTACCGAAATTCGGAGTCAGTGGCCTCAACGTTAAGAGCGCTACGTCCAATTTATGGTTGTCATAATGAATGGCTGCGTCAATAAACAAAATATGTGTTATTGGTCAGACAGCAATCCACACGTACTCCATGAGTCATCATTGCATCCCGAAAAAATTACGGTTTGGTGCGGTTTATGGGCCGGCGGCGTCATTGGGCCGTACTTCTTCCGTGATGATCAAGACCGGCACGTTACTGTGAATGGGAATCGCTACCGTTGAATGATAACCGAATATTTTTGGCCCCAATTGGATGATATGGACTTGGAGGACATGTGGTTCCAACAGGACGGCGCCACAAGCCACACAGCGAATGTCACAATCAATTTATTGCAAACCAAGTTTGGAGAACGTGTTATCTCACGAAATGGTCCAGTCGATTGGCCGCCTCGGTCGTGCGAATTGACGCCGTTGGACTGTTTCCTTTGGGGCTACGTCAAATCTATGGTCTATGCCAACAAGCCAGCGACGATTGATGAACTTCGTACGAATATCGGCCGATTTATGCTTGAAAACCGTCGAAAATTGGGTTCAGCGTCTGGACTTCTGCAAGCGTGCCCTTGCTGGCCATGCAAAAGAGATCGATTTCCATACATAATGGCATCGAACGTACTTTCACAGGAATAAAGAATTTCCTTGATATCCAAAACCGTTTTTGTTTTAGTTAAAAAAACTTTTGTAGCGCTCTTATTGAAAAACCCTTTACAAGAACTCTGCAAAAATAAATTTAAATTCGGTTATTATCTTTCGTTATCGCATCGCGTCTCTGCATTGAGATTTTAAATTAAAAATTAAAAAAAAAACTAAACTAAATAAAACTAAAGGAACTCTCTTCTTTTACTCTGATCTCAATCTCATTACATTTTCTCTTTAATTTCCCTCTCTAGGGTAGGGCACAATTTGTAGTCTGAGCGCCATGGATTTGCCTCTGCGCTTGTCAAACACAACTCAACACAACCAAATTTCATCATCTGTCTGTCAAAAAATAACTTTTGCATGTGCTCAAAAAAATAAAAGTTAGAAAATAAATAACTTTTATTTTTGCCCAAATTAATAAAAGTCAAGAAATTACTTTTTTAATCTGACTTTTATGATAAAGGTCATAACAGTTACGGCTCCTGACTAAAACATCCGTTAAATGAACTTCTTTTCTAGTTACTTTTACTAAAATAAACCTGTAAAAATAGCAGAAAAAGTTACTAAAAGTTAGTAACTTTAAAATGACCTTGCAGAAAAAACTACTAAAAAGCAAACTGTTGTATCTATAATTTTTTTCTTATTTTTAAGTCAAATTTAGTTGAATACAAATAGCAGTCCATGCTGCTGAAATTAGTAAAAATATTTGCTAAAACATTAGTAAACTGCGATTAAGGAAGGCTCGATTTTTATTTGCATTAAAAAAATATTGAAAAAAAAACTTTAAAAATTCTAAATTTTTTTATGATTTTAAAAAATTACGATATTGTGCCAGTGGATTCTGATATAGGAGACCAAAAAAAATATACGTGTGTCGGCGTTTTGAAAGATCACATCGGAATTTTGTTTTAGGGGCGTTAAAATTTCCCCCTTTTTCAAATGTTTATTGTAAATCGGCACAGGAAACCATTTGAATCTTCCATTTTAGGTACAGAATGTGTTCAGCAAACTTACGTAAAACACTACGAAGAATATTTCTGTGGAACATTTTAACCCTCTAACTCTTCAATTAAAGGAACTTTTTTGGCCCCCCTTTAAAAAGGGCACAAAAAAGACCCATAAGTGGAAGAATTAGAGGGTTGAAATGTTCCACAGAAATGTTCGTCGTAGGGTTTTACATAAGTTTGATGAACTTATCCCATACCTAAAATGGAAGATTCACATGGTTTCCCCCTAAAATCCAGGTTTGTTGGACATTTGAGCGCCAATTATGAATAAATACGAGATTAACCATTACACACATTTTAAGTTTCTAATTATTTCTGGCCTTGAAGTTAAATTCCCAACTTTGATATCTGCAGAGACCTATAGTAGAATTTTATGATAAATATTTTTCCTGAACATTTTAACCCTCTTACTCTTCAATTAAAAGGACATTTTTTAACCCTTTTCAGAAAGGGCCAAAAAACCCCTTTAGTTGAGGAGTTAGAGGGTTAAAATCTTCCGCAAAAATATTTGTCATGAAATTCTACTATAGGTCTCAGAAGATATCAAAGTTGAAAATTTAACTTCAAGGCCAAAAGTAAGTCAAAACTTAAAATGTGTTTAAGGGTTAATTTCGTGCTTATTTAAAATTGGCACTCAAATGTCCAACAAACCCGAATTTTAGGGGGAAACCATGTTAACCTTCCATTTTAGTATAGGGTGTGTTCAGTAAACTTATACAAAACACTACGAGGAACATTTTTGTGGAACATTTTAACCCTCTAACTCCTCAACTTAGGGGTCTTTTTTGTCTCTATTTAAAAAGAGGTCAAAAAAGTCCCTTTTGTTGAAGAGCTAGAGGGTTAAAATATTCCAAAGAAATGTTCCTCGTAGTGTTTTACATAAGTACACATGGTTTCCTATGCCAATTCACAATAAACATTTGAAAAAAGTGGGAAATTTAACGCCCCTAAAATAAAATTCCGATGTGATAACTAAAATTATGGATTTTAAGTTGAGTTGCATTCTTTATATGTGGCTTATGGGAAAACTATAGAAATAGCAACATACTTTACATCAAAAGTAAAAAATACTGCCCACTTGTGAAGTGTCACAAAACTACAATGGGACATATAAGCGAACTGTGTTCTTTTTCAACAGGAGTTTAGTAGTACATGTTGGGTTAGTTCTGTCATATGTTGCAAGAAGTAACAAGAAACTTTTGTTTTATAAACCTTTATAAAAAACCTTAATACATATATATGTTTTGGGTAAAAAAGAATGTGAAATATATACTTTGATGTTACAGAAACTTCTATTTCAAAGCTTCTTTTATAAATAGTATTTTAAATATGTATTTGGATATTTGTTTAACTGCTCTTTAGTAGTTTCTTTTACATTTTATTTTTAATATTGTCATTAGATATATATATTTTTTTCTCTTTACAATTTTAACTCAAACCTTCTGCGTTTACCTTTAATTTTATCAAGAATTTTTTAAATTGTGAATAAATTTTCCATCCATTCTCAAATAGGGTTTTTTTGCATGTTAAATATTTAAACATTGACTCTACTCATGCTACCACTCACTGCAAGCCATTGCTGAAGTATAGAATTCCATTGCAGTGTATTATTCATTCAGGCAGTCCGTCATTCAGTCAGTCAGTCATTCATTCATTCGTTCGTTCATTCGGTTTGTGATTTGCTTTTTACTTACCATCATTCTTTGTGCCACGTTCGTTGCGTATTAAAATCTCATGATCATCTTCTTCCCAGATTTCACCCTGTGATGATGTTGTCGGCTGTGTTTGTTCACCAACTGGCAGAGCTAATGGTGTCTCTTGTACTTCTGTTGTGCCATATGCTAAATGTGGCAGCATTGACAACGAGGCCAATGCCACCACCATTACTGTACACACTGATGATACAAGTTGATTATGGTGGCGGTAATGTTTCATTTTTTCTGCTCTTGTGTGCTTAGTGTCTACTGGGTGATGCGAATCTATCTGTGTATGTGATGTTTAGTGGTAGTAGTGGTGATGATGGTGATGACTGTGATGTTAATGATGGCGGTGGTATTGCTTTTGATACAAAATAGTCAAAAGTAAGCAAATTTTATATATATTTGCCACACACACACATACAAAAATTGGTAACAAGATGGTTGGTGAGGGATTCTAGATTTTTATTTTAAAATAAACTGGTGGTATTTTAAGTCCAGCTATAGCAAAAGCCTGTAAGCATACAAATGAAAAAAAGAAAACGAAAAAAAAAATATTTATAATGAAATTCATTTTAATTTGATTTGAAAAACTGCAAATACATCAATACTACTTATATATTGTAAATAGAAAATTTATTTTAATGATAAGAGCGTAAATGCAAGAATATTGATAAGTTCAATGAGAGATCGGCCAGATTCCACGTTGAAAAAATAATTTAAAATATTTAACTTTCTGCCAACAAACAAAGTTTTTCAGAAATATCAGTTTTTTAAAAATCGTAGGAGGGTTGGTTTCTCGAGGCACAATTAACTTGGGAGTTTATAAAGGGTTTTTCAATAAGAGCGCTGCAAAAGTAAAAAAGTTTAAATAAAACAAAAACGGTTTTGGATATCAATGAAATTCTTTATTCCTGTGAAAGTACGTTCGATGCCATTATATATGGAAATCAATCACTTTTGCATGGCCACCACGGGTACGCTTGCAGAAGTCCAGACGCTGAACCCAATTTTCGACGGTTTTCAAACATAAATCGGCCGATACTGCTGCAATTTCACGTTCGATATTCGTACGAAGTTCAGCAATCGTCGCTGGCTTGTTGATCTGCTAGGACGATTATGACGACCATAAGTTGGACGTAGTGCTCTTAATTTTAATAATTTCGACTCGTTGTTGGCTCGTGTATCTTTCCATCATGAAATGGCAAACCTTACTGAAGAGAAAAGTCAAAAGAGCGGCAAGAAATATGGTGTCGTTTGCTGTCCCTGTCTTTCTACTTTTGTAGCGTCCCTGTTGAACAACCCTTTATAAATGCAAAAACTTAAATCTACATTAGCTTTATTTTCGGTCATACCTATCAACGTTAAATATTAACAGCAAGTGTTAGTTTTAATCTTAAACAGGTTTTAATGTACTTTGAGTTATTTTTTGTGAGTTAATGAATATAGTTAAGTGGAAAACACAGCTGTTATAAGCTAGAGAGAAATCCCTAAAGACAATTTGATGACAGTACCTACTTGGTAGTTTTGAAAATCCATTAATTGCTAAACATTTTTTTTTATTATTATTTATTTAAATCTATGGATTTATAAATTATTCTTACAGACTAAAAATTCGATATACAGTGGTGGAAAATTTAATAGGAACGATTCAAGTTTTTTTAATTTTATTCTTGTTGCCTTTATTTTTAAAGATCAAAATATTGGCTAAATTCGCCCCGAAAGGCAAATATGTAGTCTATAATATTATGAAGAATTTTAACGTAATGTCGGTTTTTTTATTTTGTCACTTGTTTTAAGTAGTCGTGGCTTTAAATGAAAAATTTGCGACATTGACATTTTATCAAATTACATAGTAAAATATAGCGAGTACTGATCAGATCTATACAAACTATATATTTTTGGAAATTCTACAAAATTTCCTTAAGTCTTGCATTATTTTTATCCAGAAAGGGTCGCCCGACTTAAAATGACATTGTCTTAAACATAAAAAAAATTTTCCTTGTTTTTAGCGATTTTAAAATAAAGTTAACAACACTGAAATTTTAAAGCAAATAGTTTTATGCTATACTTGCTACGCTATAACAAATAAGTCAAATTTTTTTCTATGTTAAGTATAAAGCATTTCCTATTAAAATTTCAGTGTGGTTAACTTTATTATAAAATCGCTAAATACAAAGAAATTTTTATTTATGTTTAAGGCACTGTCATTTCAATTCTGGCGATCATTTCTAGTTTGTATAGATCCGATCAGTACTCGCTAAATTTTACTCTGTAATTTGATAACAGGTCGATATCGCTAATTTTTCATTGAAAGCCACGCCCACTTAAAACAAGTGACAAAATAAAAAAATAGACATTATGTTAAAATTCTGCACAATATTCTGGACGACATATTTGCCTCCCGAGGCGAATTTAGCCACTATTTTGATCTTTAAAAATTAAGGCAACGACAAAAAAAATTTGAAAAATCTTGAATCATTCCTATTAAATTTGCCACCACTGTATGTATATACAAAATAAATTTATTTGTTCAAAAGTAGAATTATATTACGCTTTAAAATAGTTCTGGTTTCGGACAAATCAATGATATTATAAAAATTCTTAAATTGGACACATAAACGACGGAGGGGATCATTATTCGTACAATCAATACTAAAATAATTTACATTTATGAGTTTAAAATTTCTGGTTGATCTGAAAGGAACGTTAAATCGGATATTACTTAGTAAGAAGTTGGAGTCGATATTACCTCGGATAATACTCAGTAAAAAAAAAATATTAAGCATAGTACGACAACTTTTTTAATGACGGTAGCTTTATATGTTCAAGTCTACATATTTTTAGGAAGGTAAATTGTAAGAGTTTCAACCAAGTCCACGTAGACAAAAAAGAAGAAATTGTTTTTGTATAGATTCGATAGAGTTAAAATGAATCGAGCGGCACGGGTCCCATATAAGTAACTGAACCATATACAAGAATGGGACGGACCAATGAGATATATAACTGCTTTGTAACATTTGTAACCATTGGTTATAAGAAAGTTTTTTTTTTCATAAGTTTTCTCTCTATTTGTTGTAAAACAAATTGTGAATTCAATTTGAAATTTGTAATATTTGATCTTTAAACCGAACAGAAATAACACTCATTTTTTATTTAGGCTAAATTTGTTCAATGGCCTTGCAACTCTCCCAATAATTCTTATTTGAAAAAATATTAGGCGGCTTGGAACAGGGTCGAACTCCGACTGGTTAATCAGGGATGGAAAAGGCTCACTTAATCGGGCTCTTATACCAAAAAATGTTAGATCGCTCTTACATATTTAAAAATGTAAGTAACTAAAAAATAGCTTTCCTTTGGCTCGTTAAAAAACATAAAAATTAAATATTTAGATATTAGCAAATATTAGCACAAATTACGAAAAAAAAAACATTTGCAAAAAGCGACATTTTTGCAACAATATATTCGTTTGCAGAATGTCGATCGCTGATTACCTCTTTTAATTCATTTTCTGTACCATAAAGCCTTTTTCGAATTCCGCCATTATTTTGCAACTTTTTAAGTGCGTTTGTTTTTAAATGTATAACCTAGGGATTAACTTTTTGTACCACAAAGTCTTTTTTCGCGTTCCGCTTTTATTTTGCAATTTTTTAAGTACGTTTCTTTTTAATTTATAATCTGGGGACTATAATACACATTTCATACAACAAAGTTTGGTGGCTAGTTGCAAAAAAAAAAATCGCGAAAAATAAAATTTGCAAAAAGGATAAATTTTTTCATCAATATATTTGTTTGCAGAATGTAAATCGCTGATTAAGGTTTTTAATTAATTTTTTGTACCATAAAGCCTTTTTTCGCTTTCCGCGATTATTTTGCAATTTTTTAAGTGTGGTTTTTTTAAATTTATAATCTAGGGTCTATAGTATCAATTTTATACACAAAAGTTTGGTGCAAAAAAAAAAAAAAATAAATCGCGAAAAAAATATTTGCAAAAAGGAAAATTTTTGCGTCATTGTATTCATTTGCAGACTGTTAATCGCTGATTGGGATTTTTAATTATTTTTTTCTACCACAAAGTCTTTTTTCGCGTTCCTCTATTATTTTGCAATTTTTTTAGTGGGGTTTTTTAAATTTATAATCTACGGAATATAATGCCCATTTCATAAAACAAAGTTTGGTGGTTTGTTGCAAAAAAAGAAAATTTTGGCATCGTTTGCAGAATGTAAATCTTTTAATTAATTTTTTGAACCCCAAAGCCTTTTTTCGCATTCCGATATTATTTTGCAATTTTTTACGGCTATAATACTTTAGGGCTATAATACTGTTGGAATAGTATAATTCCATAATATAGTTCCATTCTTGATTTTTATAACTAAATTATTATTTTCCATCCCTGGTTACAATCGATGTTTTGAGTCACACAAAGAGCGCACATAATGACCCTGCAAACATTTAAAAGATACCTTCCAAGAAGATATTTCATGTGAATGAAAATAATCAAGTAGTATTTACTTTGAAATTGTCTTCCTTTTATCACTTGGAAGATAATTCGACGATATTTGGAAAAAAGTAATTCAAAAATTTTATCTTTTGTCATAACTTTTTATGACAATATTTCGGCAATATCATCTTTGTATCATTTGGAAGATAAAGCAAATTTGTTTGAAATCTTTTATCAATTTGGAAAAAATTAAAACTAAATTTGTGCAAAAACAATCAAAAGATATATAGGAAATAAACTCGTGAAAAGTTAAGATTAATTGCGCGGGAAAAATCGGCTAAAATGAAATCAAGATAATTTATAAGCTGGTCAATGGATTATGTATGCCGATATTGTTTTTCAGGCTTAAATTTAATAATGAAAAAATTAAATCGTTTTTTATTGTACCGGGAGTTTATTTAGCGATATCCCTTTTATCTTCCATATGAGTTATTGCTTTCATATTGTCTGGGAGTATTGTTTTAGTGTAACAGTTGTTTCCGAGGGAGGAAACTTCCGGAATACGAAATTGATATTGCCGGCAATAAATGTTTTCTTCCTGGCGATATGTTCGGAGAATCTTCTTCGTATTGCCATGTTTGCTGGGTGATATTGGTTTGAGTATGTTCCTGTTCCAAGGCACATAATAAAACAAATGCTTTCTCAGTGATAGAGAGTCCCCCAATCTCTTTATTATGTATACTCTTTGATTTGTTCTAAGCTAAATACAAATTGACAAAAGGGTTTAAAATTTATTTGAAATTTGTTTTAGAAAATTTTATAATTTCAATTAAACTTGTAAACCTAAATTTAGTTTAGATTTAGTTTAGCCAGTTCGCACCCACCCTTAATAAAAATTTGGAAATGTTAATATAATAAAGCTTTCAAACATTTTTAATTTGCTTAGAATTCAAAAACAAATCGCCGTTAAAATTTTCTTTTAATTTCTTCTGAATAATTTCTATTTTTTAATCTAAGAAAATTAAAAATAATAAAAAATTTATGAATTCTTGTTTCAGGCCAATTACACAGTACAACATGAAAAAAATTACGATGTTCTGACAATGGATGCTAGTAGAGGAGACCAAAAAAAAAAAATACACGTGTGTCGGCGTTTTGAAAGATCACATCGGAATTTTATTTTAGGGGTGGTTAGATTTCCCACCTTTGCAAATGTTACTTATGAATCGGCATAGGAAACCATATGAATCTTCCATGTTAGGTATAGGATGTGTTCAGCGAACTTATATCAAACACTACAAGAAACATTTTTGTGGAATATTTTAATCCTCTAACTCTTTAATTAAAAGGACTTTTGTAAAAGGGACAAAAAAGACCCGTATGTTGAAGAGTTAGAGGGTTAAAATGTTCCACAAAAAGGCTCCTATTAGTGTTTTACATAAGTTCACTGAACACATCCTATACCTAAAATGGATGCTTCACGTGGTTGCCTCCTAAAATCCAGGTTTGTTGTATAATTGAGCGCAAATTCTCAGTAAGTACGAGATTAATCCTAAAACAAGTTTTAACTTATTTCTAGCATTGAAGTTAAATTTTAAACTTTGATATCTTCAGACACATATAGTAGAATTTCAGGACAAATATTTTTGCGGAACGTTTTAGCCCTCTTACTATTCAATTAAAGGTACTTTTTGACCCCATTTTAGAAAGAGATTAACTTCCCAGCTTACCGATCTTCGAAAGCCATTATAGTTTTATGAAATCATTCGCCAGTTTCATCTGCTTCAGTGAACTCTTTTGTTCACTTTGTGTACAGAAAATCAACAAAATGTAATTTTTTTCATACATTCTGATTGGTGAATTCTAAAATTTGAATTCTTTCTTTGGCTATACCAAAAAAAAAAAAAAAAAAGATATGATGATGTACAGCAAAATCCATTTTAGGTGTTACTGTCATATCTAAGTAATTTCATTTCCGTTTGGTTCCCTTGAGGCCCAAAAAAGTTTGTTGCAATGTGTAATCTAATTTATTCAGTTGAAATATTGTAATCACAGAATTTCAATAATCTTGCTTAAAATATTAATAAATTTCAGTTTCTTTAGTGTTTCAAAAGCGGCAATAAACCTCATTAATTGATAAATAAACAGTTTATAAAAACTCATTATACCAGCATAGTATAATAATTTCTAAAAAAGAGCAAATTAATAATAAACAATTCAATTGCTTCTGACAAAGCCGCAAAATGTCCGTACAAACAATTACAATATTATGACACCCAAAACCAACCACACTTATTTCCTATACCATATAATATGATTACAGTATGATTGTAATACGCTCATATACATAAATATCCCAGTAAAACTTTGGTACCATCTGCATTATTTTAAAATAAATCATAATGACTAGATAAAACGTAAATGACCGTAACCGAAAACCGGTTTTTTTTAATTTCGAATAATTTCTAAATTCAAATAAACTGAAAACAGGATATAATTTCTTGGTTAACCGGTTTTTTTTCAAAACATGATTTTTTCAAAACTATTTTTAAACCATGGACGTAACAGTTATAACTTTTATTCAAATGACAGAATAATGCGTTCCCTATAGTTGATTACATAATGCGGAAAAAATTATTCAAATCCCATACTTTTATCAAGTAATCAATAACTTTTTCATTCCCTATCTGCAACTAAGTCACCCATTACTATTCATTTACTTGTAAGTATACTGGTAACAATGCACAGATTACTGTAAAGTAATCAGTGCAGCCCTACTGCGATACATTACTTTACACATTATTTGGTAATATGTGATTTTACTGGGAAATAAAATATTCAAATTTCCAACCTAAAAAAATTCAAATTTGAAATTTGACTAAAAAAATTTAAATCCAGTTTAGCCTAGAGGAAAAGCAATCGGCTAACAAGAGGAAGCCCGTCGGTTCTATTCCAGTTCGCGACATAAAAATTTTTAATTTTTAAATAAATTTTTTGGAACGTCTTATTCTATTTATAGAATTTATAATCCAGAATTTATAATCAATAAATTTCGCTAATTACAACGTTATTAAACATAAGTAAAAGTTGTTGTAACTGCAACTACGAAAATTCGGTTGGAACTAGAAATCTGTTTTCTGTGTGTATTTTGTCACTACCCGAGTAAAAATAGTTATATATTGTCATATATGATGTGATTGGGTTATATCTGACAATGAATGGAGTCACATTAAGACACATATCATTATATACAACTACATCTGATATTATTTTTTCAACGAATTTTAATGGGGAATTACATATCCCCAAATCTGACTCCATATATAACTTCATAAGCCATATAAAACTAATCAAAATATATGTAGTGACCGATATAATTATATATGTCATCATACTAAAAATATATTCCTGTAATTTTATATAACTTTCTTTATAATTCCGTAGAAATTAATATATAGTTCAACATCAAAATTAGTTATCTGCAAATTACGAGTTAATTACTCCATAGCCAAATAATTTTCACGTGATTTTTTTTTGCATGTAAAATCATGTAAAAAAATTATGCGTACGATTTAGAAGACAAAAGCATTCAACTAAATTTTTATTTTATATTATAAAATTTGGGTCTTTGAAATTGTTCAAACTACACAAATTTCTATGTCAATTTAATAGCTGGTATGCATAAAAAATATACCTACTATTAGACAAAATTATATAAAATCAGATATTTTTATATCGAATTAGATATAATATGATGTTCTGGATATGGACAAATCTCGGATCAAACAGTATCAAATTATATCTAATTTTATATAATTAGACACATGTAGATGACCCATTTTTCGGATCAAGCTGTATGTGGTTGTATATGGGGACTTAACAAATAATCTATAATTATATATGACACCATATTAAGATTTTTCCCGGGTAGAGTAATTTATAAAATGAGTTGACTTTAAACTGAATTATTTCTTAATTATTAAGTTATAAATCTACATCCTAACAATTTTTAATCTACACTCAAAAAATAGTTAGTAGAAAAATTTGTAAAACGTCTTGTATATCAAGTGTACTAGTTTCTAGCAATTTTTTTGCTGAAATTCCGTTTTCAGCAAAAGTTTTAGTTATAATTTTGAACTAATGTTTTACTAATTTATTTTTCTACAAAAATTGTGCTGATAACCGCATTTATAGCGTGGACGGCAACCAGATAGACAAGATATAGATGTCGCAGCTTGTCTGAATGCAGTACAGACAACGGAAATGATAATTTAAAAAAAAACAATTACACAATTTCTATATTTAAATTTTCAGCAAATAAATTAACTAAAGTAAAATTTCGCTACAAGTTTTTTGAGTTTTTTTTCAGTCTGCTAATATCCAGCAAAAACTTTAGTGATTTTAGCAAGGATTTTTTGAGACTCCCTACTATCGAATCCCAGCTCGGGCACAAAAAAATTTTTTTTTTTTACTTTTTTTAACTCAATTTGATTTAGTTATAAATATTTTTTTTTACAGATCCTAAAAAGATTAAACCATTTTGTGTCAACAGCATCTGCAAATTATGTTTTCAATTAATAGTATTTTAAATATATAATTAGATATCGTAATATATAAAAAAATTAGTTTAAGTTCTGAATTTGAGTTTTCCAAAGCGAAAATAGATTTTTTTTTGTAATATTTCTACATACAATTTTGCCAGTATTCTCCTACTTTTTTCTTTAACACCAACAAAACAATTTGTGAAAAAGTGTTGGATAAGAGTATTTTTTCCAAAGGATTGCTAAGCTTATATATGTCATACCTTATTTAAAAGACATTTATATTACCTTTTCTACAACATGTATATTGTTCTTATCCCATTATTAATTTCTCAAATACAGACTGGTGATATTTGGACTTTTGAGCCATATAAATCGGTGTCGAGACACTTCAACAAACATTTTTTTATCTTCTTCACCAAAAAAAAATCCGTGAGTGGAAAAAATTTAAGATTTTTAATTTTGTTTTTTTGCAAGAATGTTATTAATTTATTTTTTCTAAGTCATCTATAGTTATAAATTTATATAATTATATATAACTCAGTAACACGAACAATGTTGTCTCATATAGTCAGTCATTTTGTATAGCAGTATGTGGCTGAGTGAATTAAGTGGCCGACTACAACGCCAGCAATCTGGGTTCAAATCCTGCCGACGGCATTTTTTTTTTGTTTTTTTTTTTTAATGAAATAAATATTCTTTAATTTTTTGTGTTATTTTTTAAGTTTTATTAAAATTTAAATAATTCTAAATATATCATAGGATAAATTTTGATCTCAAACTATCCAATTGGATCTGCCAAAATTAGCTTATCCGTTTGCATCTAATTGGATCTAAATTAATCCCATAGGATATTTTGGGATCTATCAGGATCTCGATTTTATATTATTGTATATTATTGGATATCCCAATATTGAGATCTATTTGGATCTAATATAACCCTGTAATATATTTGAGGGATCTGATTGGATATTACTGGATACCCCAATTTTTAGATGAACTTGGATAAGATTAAATGTCGATCTATATCAAATGAGATATGACTACATATGCTAGATATAATGTTTTTTTGATCGGCTTTACAAATTTTCTAAATATATGTAAGCAGAAATTTAACTTTCTCAATTCTGACCTCAATTTTAACGCAGATTATGAATCTGCAATTCAAATTAAAAAAAGTTTCGGTTAATAAATTACACTGTGAGACAAATGGTAGGGGTCAGTGATCGGGAAGGGTTCAAACTACCGGGGAAAGTTATATCGGTAAAAAAGAAGTTATACGTGTCCCGGCATTTCGCTGGGTCACCCCTAGGAATCGAGATATATCGATTTGACCTTTGGTGGTCTTTTTTTTTTTGACATAACTCGAGAACCACTAGTCCGATTTTGCTCAAACAATTTTAAAAAAATTAAAAATTACAATTCCTTTAATCTGTTCATATAACGTTTTTCTATATACTCAACAGTTTTGCCGGTAAAAATAAATGTATGAAGAAAAAATATTTTTTGCCTAAAATACTAAAAAAAAGGAATAAACAAAAGGTTATTGATTTTTATGGTAGCGGTAACAAATATTTATTTTTACCGGCAAAAGTGTTGAGTATATAGAAAAACGTTATATGAACAGATTAAAGGAATTGTAATTTTGAATTTTTTTAAAATTGTTTGAGCAAAATCGGACTAGTGGTTCTCGAGTTATGTCAAAAAAAAGATATATCTCGATTCCTAGGGGTGACCCAGCGAAACGCCGGGACAAGTATAACTTGTTTTTGACCGATATAACATTTCCCGTTGGTTTCATCCCATCCCGATTTTGACTGTCGCATAGTGTTATTCGAGGTTTTTGAAAATTGAAAGAAAAAAGGTAACTACCTGTGAATGGTGTCATGGAAAAATCCAACTTTTGCAATTTGCTTTCATTTTACTATATATGATACTGATTTTAATTTAAAAATCAATTTAAATTAAAATTTGACTTTTTTAATATTTCAATATTAGCTAAGATACAAATTGTGCGTTTTTCGTTTTTTTCAATCTTTATATATGTACGATTTTTTATTTATAAAATAACCATAAATTTTCGCATACCCAGTGTAGAAAATCTTACAGATATGTGGATATGTAACTATATACCTGGTAATGGTAACTAGTTACTTTTCTTATCACCTTTCTATGGCGATGTCGCGCAAAACAATGACTTTTGCTTATACACCAGCATACGAAAAATCAAAAAATATGTCGCTACTTATATGCTCACCAGTATAGACTAAAAGAATGAGTCTAAAAATAGATTTTCAAAAAAATAAGTTTTATAAAAAAATTTTTTTTTTTACTATAAAATTTTTTTTAATAAAGTTGGCTCGTACTGGGAATTGAACCTGGGACTCGAGATTAACAGTCGACAGCTTTACCATCTGAGCTATCTCGACATGTTATAAATATTTAATAGACAAAAGCATAATTGACCTGCTGCGTACAATCGTGCTTACTCGCCAACATAAAAAAAATCAAAATATAGTTACATATATTCTTAGCTGTGTTGAAAAATATTAAGTCTAAAAAGATATTTTAAAAATTTACAAAAAAATCTATAAAATTACTTTCTCTTTAAAATAATAATTAAAAAATAAGTCATTATCAGTAGCTAATTATTATATGTTTTAAAATAATGCAGAAAGCAAGTAGGTGTCATTACTGGTAGTCCAAAAAATAATGATATGTCATCACCGTTTCTACACTGGGTATTTTCATATTGTTGTGGAAGGTTTTTAACCTACAGCTACATATGTAGTTTTTTGTATTTATGGTGGCAACACTGTTTCTCATAGAAAAAACATCTACATACGTATGAGCAATTTTAATTCAATATTGTGTATACGTCTGGTGAATAATAAAACAAATTCTTATACATTCTTGTTAATCAACTAATAAATTCTTGTTGGTTTTGTGAGATAAAACTATTTATGTTTTTTAGGATTTTAACAATAGCAGTTTGTTATGAAAGAAAAAGGAACAAAAAAAAACAACTTTACATATATTTTTGATTTTTTGTTTTTTACATAACATTGTTTCTCATCATCAAGCAACATAAACAAGTTTAAAAAACTAACAACAACTTGCAAAGTGGAAAATTGAATAATAAACAAGTGCAGACACGAATAAAAATAACTTTATTATGTTCATCTAGTGAAAACAATGTGATGTTAAATGTTGTTTATCTTCATAACTTTGATGAACCACAACTATATACAAATGTTTTCCAAAATATTAGGAACATTTGTGATTTTTATATTTTACTAAAATACTAAATTTTCTAGGATTACTAAAATCCTTTTCGCTAGGAATGTTTTCATGTACAATAAATAGCCAGATTATATCTCTGTAACAATCCATATAGGTAGATCACTTAGAATAAAAGCGGCCCTATGCTCCTTGCAGGAGTAAAAGGAACAAATAATTATATATACTTAGAATAAAACAGTCTTCCTATACTGAACAAATCAATTGTTCCCAGGATAAAATATAGATTAATTTTTAAAATTATTTTTTAAGCTTTACAGCCAGTCCCACTAGAAATTAGAGGAGATGTAATAAAATGAAACCTATGTTGTAAGTCTGATATATTATTTGGACTCAAAGTTCGTTAAAAATATTCATGAGACTATATTTCAACTTTTACTAGCTAAAAATACTGACACTGAATTACCATATTTGGGACTAGTTAATAAAATGGACCAACTATTTTAAAATAATTATAAAATTTTATGGCATTAAATACAGCTAATCAATGCCAACGCCTAAAACAACGAATTGTAATTGATGAAAAAGCATTTGTTTTAAGAAATATTTTGTTTCGATAAAATAACAAATTTACAAAAAAAAAAAAAAAAAAATTCAAAACTGACGTACTTCTATATAAACATCATTTACTTGATAGAACTTAAAAAAATTGCGAATATTCTAACTAAATATATGAAAATTGCGAATATTTATAAATTTAATACTGAAATTTTACATTGTCTTAATATCCGTTTTTGTCCAAAACAATTTTTTCATATACAATGCTTTTTCTTCAATTGTAATTGGTTGCCTCACACGCTATTTTCAGTCAATAATTGGTTTGATTTGTAAATAAATTGAGTTTTACTTCTAAATAACACCAATTATTGACCAAAAACAGCTCGTCAGGAAAAAAACAAAAAAAGTGTAACATAATTTTAATCAATACCAATTGAAAAAAATCATTGGCATATAATTATAATGCAATTGTTTGGCATTGCCATAAAGTAAAATTAATTAAATTTCAATGTCACTGAAAAATTTCCAAGTATGTGAATTACAAATAAATTTTAGGCTTCTAAACATTTTAAAGGCTGGTTTGCACTATAAGATTTTCGGAAGGATTTTACAAACTTTCCTATATGATTTGTATGTGTACTAAAGCTAAATCTTACCAAAAATCTTATAGTGTAAACCAGCCTTAAGTAACATCTGTTTACGTTTCCGAATTTTAAGTCTAACTGCTGTACGTTGCATACTTTTAGGGAACATAAATGAACTCATTCCTCTATATCCACGGTTCTTAAATGGAAGAAGAGATCCGACAAAAAACATAAAACAAGTTATTAATAAAAAAACAATTTCTTTTTATAATTTTTAAATTATTTAACAAAATATTGATTTGAAAAATGTTTTTTTCCTTATTCCTGCTTAAAATTGGCCATCATTTAAAATAAGCAGGTGCTTTTATTAATTTTGCCCCATAATTTATACAGTACCTCAAGTTCAACACTGGTTTGGAGGTCCGTGAGCTAGTAGAAATGTCTCAGGGGTCCGTGAAGCAAAATTTAGTGGGAACCGCTGCTCTATATACACTGAGAAAACTTAAAACTAATTTTAATTACGAAATTTCTTATAAATATTAACTAAAAATTTTATTTGATTTTGCACATATACTCAAATGATACTATTAATTAATAAAAAATTATATACGATTAATTGAAACAAAATTCGATTAAAGAATTAATCATACACTCAAAAAAAAGTCAGTAAAGTCAGCAAAAAATGTTGCTGTGTCAGCAAATTTTTAGTCAGGAGCGTGCTTGCAAAAAAGTTGGTAATTTCAGCAAAAGGTTTGCTGAAAATCAGCGATCTGATTTTTAACAAAAAAATAGTAATCTCAGAAAAAGTTTTGCTAACACTTATTCGATTGCAAAAGAAAAGAATCCTTTGCTAAAATCACTAAAGTTTTTGCTGAATATTAGTAGACTGAAAAAACCTCAAAAAACTTGTAGCGAAATTTTTTTAAATTAATTTATTTGCTAAAAATTTAAATATAGAAATTGTGTAGAGTTGTTCTTTTTTTTAATTATCATTTCCGTTGTCTGTACTACATCCAGACAAGCTGCGATATCTTGTCTATCTGGTTGTCATCCTCCCTATAAATGCGATTATCAGCATAACTTTTGTAGCAAAATAAATTAGTAAAACATTAGTTCAAAATTAGTTTAGTGCTAAAAAAATATAACTAAAACTTTTGCTGAAAATTAATACACTTGATATAAAAGACGTTTTACTAATTTTTCTACTAACTTATTTTTTTGAGTGTAGAAATTAAAACATTAATTAAAAATTTAAAAAATATGATATTGACCAAAAAAGTGTGTGTCACGTTTATATATTTGAAGTCGATACTGCATATTCTGTGTAATAAACAACTTCTTTCACTATTTCAAAAGTATCGGTTAGTGTACTGTTACTGCTTTTTTTAAAAGTAATTCTGAACAACTTCAAAAAAATCACTTCTTTCATTGCTTCCATAGTAACTCTTAATATATTTTTACAGCTTTTTTACGAGTAATTCTGAACAACATCCAATAAATTACTTAAGTATGGCTTCTAAGGCCCAACTGCTCTAAAAGTGAACCTAAAAAGTGATTTCGATACAGTATATTTCCAAACAGATGACTGCGGGTTCGATTCCCGACGGGCCAATACTTTTATTTTCTTTTATTTATTTATTTTTTTTTATAATTATAATTTTTGTTATTTGTTTAAATTCGATATTTTTTTAATTTTTAAATTTTTTTAATATATATAAAAATATGATGCAGAATTGCTTTTTATGCACCTATGAAAATAGTACTGAAAACAATATCGAATGGCAGATCACCTTTTGCACTTGTTTATTAAGTACTTTTATTGCAGAAAATAAAGCACAATATTTGTGTTTTTTGTGCCAGTCAACTTTCATATTAAGCAATAAATAGCTCAGCGGTAGAGAGCTAGACTAGCAATCTTGAGGTCGCAAGTTCGATACCAGGAGGCAGCAAATGTATTTAAAAACAAATTAAATTTCACTTTGAAAATGGGACCACTAACATTTCATTAAATTCAACTTTCATTTTCTTTTATTTTTGACTGCCAATAAAATGAACCACAAATTAGTCAAAACAACTAACAAAAATTATTTACATGCATTTTTTTGGTTTATGTTACTAAAAAAAAAAAGAAAATAAATAAAATAATATAATATAATAATAATTATTATAATTATTATATTAATATAATTATAAAATTAATGTTACGTCTTCTGAGTATTTTAGGTTGTTTGCCTTTTTAATGACTTACGAGTGTAGTTAAAGTTTAGATTTATTTTAAAAACTAATGTTATTTTCACTTAAAATAACAAAAGTGAAATACTACTCAAACAATTAACAATTTCTTTCCGCAGACATTAACTGTTTAGTGAAACCAAAGCGTGTAATGAATAAAGTATATGCAATTCTCCTGGTTAGTGAGAAAAATATATAAAATGTGACAGTGAATAAATTGTAACTAAATGGGCCCATTTATCAGATAAAATTATATAAAGACACATGCTTAATTACATATGCCTATATAATGCCCCATATCAATGTTTTTTTAATCGGGATACTATTTTTATTCTTTCGATTAATCGAATAATTATTAATAATTAATCATGTGATGGTTGAACCAAAATTTTTGTTGATTGTTTAATCGGTCAAAATAAAAACCTGAAAAATTGATAGCTCCTAGTGCTCTTTTCATCAGTCAAAGGACAGGCACTTTGAGACCGGTCCTATTTTCACCGGTCGCGGGACAGATCCTCACATTACAATTGACCCCTGTTTTCCCACAGGCTTGTTTTAAAACTATTTGTAGTAAATATTTTTCAGTTAATTTTACGATATTGTTAGATATTTTTAACGAATTTTTAGTTATTTCTGAACAGTTAAAAATAATTAAATTTTTAGTATTTTTGTGGACTTTTTAATTGCATATACCGTTGATTTACTTTTCTGAGTGTGCTCTTTAATCATATACACTATTTGAAAAACTGAACTAACTATCTCTCCTTATTACCCTGTTCAAATATATGTATTTACAAAATCGGTTGAAAATTGAGTTAAAAATTGTTTAGTCTGTGAAGTATTAAGAAATCGTTTTTTAACAACACTACACTGATTGAATTTTGTGCATAGTACTAATAAATTTGGTCATTAATCCAGGCGCGGCTCCAGGGGAAATCGAAAAAGAAAAAAAAAGGAAAAAGAAGGAAAAAGGAGAGAAAAAGGAGAGAAAAAGAAGAGAAAAAGAAGAGAAAAAAGGAAAAAGAGGGAAAAAGGAGAGAAAAAAGAAGAGAAAAAAAAAGGATAAAGTGAAAGAAATACAAATTTGTTATGAATAATATGAAATATAAAATTTTTGCCTTATTTTCACTTAACCAGTCGTCATTTAAAAAATCTCAATAGATATTTTAACAAATTCATTAAAAAACTGATAATTTTGATTAAAAAAAATTAGAGTTTGTGAAGAAATGTAGTTAAAGGATCTAAATTTCAAATTAGATTTTCAAAATTGTATGTAGATCAATTTCGTTTGAAATTTTTCTAATTTCAATTGACAAAAAGAAATTTCATTTTAAATTTTCGCATTTTGTAATACAAAATTCCAATTTTAATTGAAAATTTTATAAATAAAAATAAACGCCCTTACTATTTAAATTTTCCAAATATATAATTTTGTTGACTTTAGTTAAAATTTTGGGTGGCAGCATGCTTTGACCTAGTTTATTTTTGGAGCATTCTGATTGGTTAATTTATTTTCGACCAATTAAAATATTTGAAAATGTAAATATTTCTTTAGGATTTTCATACACAAAATGAACAAAGCCGTTTAAATATAAAGTCGACTTTAAAAGTAAAATACTGTTTGATAGTAAAGCACCGTAAGTTGTTCGGATTTCACTTAAAAAAATTGTTATACTCCTCCATATAAAAAAAATGATAATTTTCCAGGACAATGAATTTCACGTGAAAACTGAGTAGAGATTGTTTTCACGCAAATTTAATGTACAAGACTATTATTTTTCTTGGGGAAAAATCACATTTTTTGTATATTGTGATTGTGTCTTTGATATAAAATTGAAAAATTGTTCATTTTTATAATTTAAATTAAAATTTAAGTAAAATTAAAGTTCGAGTAAAATTTTTACACGTGAAAAACCACTTACGGTGCTTTTGGGAAAAAGACTAAATTTTATTTTGAATTTTTTTCATTAAAATTGCAGAACTGGACTTCTAATGAAATTTTCTAAATTTGAAGTGGTAAATGCTACTATATTTCTATAGAATTTTCTCATTTCGAAATAAAAAATCGAAATTTCTCTTAAAATTTTCTCAATATTGCAAGAAAACAATTAATTACCGTTATTTTTGTTCAGATTTAAGATCAAATTTGACAAATTCCAAATAGAATTCACAATTAATTTCACTTGAAATTCTCCAAATTTCATTCGGAAAGATATGGTGGATTTCTTTTTTAGGTCTTTCCAAAGGATCATATTGAACTTATTCCAGTCTGTCTTTCGGAAATCCTGAGTATACATGTTGATATCGTACATGTTATTCCTGAAATAATTTCTTTTGAAATACTCAATTTTTGATTGCCTGCGAGTAATTGACTAGCGTTAGATCCTGCACTTCCTCCTAACCTGCAAAGTGTTTTAACTTCAAAATACCGAATGTTCGTGTTGCGTCAAAGCAAAATTGGCCAGTAATTCTTTTTGTTAATAACGACATCTGACTCCCACAGCTATACCAAAACCGATATGAAATTTAATTATACAAAGTTTTCCAAATGTTGATTACGAACCCCTGAGCGTCCCTAATCGCATCCTAGGAGGTCTGCGAAACATTCCGAAAAAATAATTAAAAAACAAGAATTTTTTAAATATTAGAAATTTTTAGTTAAAATTTATAACTGAAGTATAAAAAATCAGCTTCTAATAAATGAAGTGAATATAAAAATAATGAAAATAATTTCAAAACTTTTCAGGAAATATTAACTTTTTGTATTGTTGTTAAAAAGTAATCTCTGAGTTAAATCCTTGTAATCATCTCAATCAAATTTTGAGGACTTTTCAGACTCCGGCGACTTTTTCGTAAAATTTTCAATGTTTAATTTAATGAAATCCGCGATTTAAATCGTCATATGTACATCGAGAAATGGATTCTTTAAAATTTCTGAAAAAATATATGCGGTGTGTTCGATTAGTCGAAATTCTTACTACTTTTACTACAATTGGAAAGTTTTGTTTACTTTTTATATTGAAATTTTGCAGCTGTAGTAAAAGTAGTAACTTGTAATAAGTAAAACAACACGCTTATGTTGTTTCTCATTACTTTATTTTTGCCTTTACGAAATCTTATACTGGCACTCTTATTGGGTCTTTTTTCATATAAATGCTAAAAAATCGAACTGTTTTTTTTTATTTAATACTATACTATAACTCAGGAACCAAAAGGAGTACCAAACTGATATTTGACAGTGTCATTGATAAAAAACTAAGAACTAATACAAAAATATTAAAAGGCTACGATAAAGTATCCCGAACCGCGTATTAAGATAAAATGGCTTTAGACCTTTGATGACGATAAATGGCTAAAGTTCATTTCAAAATAGTAACTATTCACGTGGGTCAATCATGGCTTCAATTATAAAAGGATAGAAACAATTAATTATTTGTAGAAAAATTTTCAAAAATTTAAATTTTTTTTAATAAATCAGAAATTATCAAATTAAAGAATGAGTTGCAGACCAACTTCAGGCACGCTTTCAGACGCTTTAAGGTGATATATCAACCAGTCACATAGCTAAAATAATGCAAAAGTTAGACCCAAATATGTACGGAAAGTCTATAGCAAATTTGATAATTTTCCCCAAATTGAACAACAATTTTAGCTATACAAAGTATTCCAAGTTATAGCAAGTTTCATACAATTCAAATATAGTGCGTTAATTTCAATTGTTGATTTTATATGTTATTTAATATAAACTCTTTTAGGCATTACTAACCCAACCTTGTTGGATGTCAAATACGTATCAAATATTAAAGTTTTTGATTAAAAATATAACTTAGAATTTTCCGTTGGACCTTTTTTTAGATATAATTTTAATTAGAATTTCAATGTGAACACTTTTAATCTAAAATTCTAAAATATTTTTCAAAAATCGTATAGATGTGCTGAATACATATTAGCTGATTTTGCAGCGGTTTTTTAAATTGTTCCGACATTAATTAGCTTGCAATTCTGCATAATTCTAAAAACTAAAATTTGAGATTTAGAATTATAGATTGTAAAAGTATCGTATTTTTCCATTTCTTGCTGTATTTAGTATTGAAAAAAAAGTCGTCATTTTGCAGGAAAAAATCGTCATTTGGCTATTTTAGGTAGTAAAAATCGTCAAAGTGACGATAAATCGTCAAAACTGGCAACACTACCCGCAATCACCAGGATGTAAACATTACCGCATTACCGATTGATCTAATTCAGTGGTGCCTACAAAAAAAAATGTATTGGTATTAGGGTTTGGGATTTCCCGGACTTTTTTATTTCCCGGGAAACGGGAATGAAAAAAAATCCCGGGAAATATTTTTGAACAAAATTGTTAATGAAAACCACCTATATAAGTAATTTTTGTTAAAAAAAACACTATTTCAAAACAAATGCAGTCTGTGTAGTGAGAATTCAAAGTAAAATATATCAGAATGTTGAACATTTAATTTCACATAAATTATTCGCAGCACTGCCAAATGAATTTCATGATTCCAGCAGAAAGCACCTACTACTGGACTGTCGGAAATAAGCCATTTCATCACACTTGGCCCATTAGATATGGTGGCCACAATGTTATTTTCCAAAGACGAATAAAACTCTTCTAGTCTTATTTCTACAATTCTTCTTATTAATCAGCATTACATCTTCCTGATATATAAACCAACCCCAGGTTATAAAATGAATTATTTCCGTTTATAGATATGTTCAAATATCTCTTTCGTGATATTCTTGTAAATTCATCTAAGATTATAGTAAATCTCCTATTGTTAGAAATATTGCTCGATATTTCTTTTATCATGATATCTTTTACATGATTGTAGTAATTTAATATAATGTTCTTTACATCAGACCTATTTTTTTGCAGTGCCAGGTTTTTATTATAAAAACTTTCTCGAATTAACGAAGATCTAGTTATGGTGCAGATTGAATGCGGCTAATTTGGATACCATTTCAGGAAATGTTTGCGCTACCATAAAACCTTTAATGCCTATTCAGCTGATACTTTTTTCTTCGGGTACTTTGCTAATTTTAGCTGAAACGTTATTCTTGTTGATGTTTTCTTCAAGAGAAGTTGCATGACCATCTTTTTTTTTTTTTTTTTGTGAACCAAATTTAGATGTCGGATAACCAAATTTAGATACCACCGTTAACCATTAGTCTTTTCTTTTCACATTTATTAATGAAAACGTTACTTATAAAATTTTTGACCATTAATATAAAGGAGTATTTTAAATTTAAAGTCAACTTATTTTGAATCAAACGGTTTTGTTAATTTTGTGTATGAAAACCTTACAAAAATATTTATATTTTCAAATATTTTGATTGGTTGAAAATAAATTAACCAATCAGAATGCTCCAAAAATAAACCAAGTCAAGGTATACTGCCACCCAATATTTTAACTAAAGTCGACTTTACCTAAATTATACATTTGAAAAATTTAGATAGTAAGAAACAAAGCTTTTTTTTAATGTTTTTTATGACTAAAATAAATTATATATTATCCTATTCGAAACAAAAACAATTTAAAAAATTTAATATTTTTAAAATTTCCCGTTTTCCCGGGAAAAATATATTATTTTCCTGGGAATTCCCCTAATTGGTATGTATTGCACTGAACAAAATCACTTGGTTTGTTTGTTGGATTGTTTTACTATTTATGTTCTTAAGAACCATAAGTTGTTTTTCACGTGGAACATTCTTACTAATACTTTGAAGGCCTTAAATAATAATTTAAATTCTGAAAATGAAAAATTTTTTATGGGACTAGCAAGCACCATAGCAAGCAAGTATACTAAATTTGCGTGAAAACAAAGTCTACACAATTTTTACGTGAAACTCATTGTCGTGAAAAATTTGGAGTATAACAGTTTTTTCACGTGAAACTCAAACAACTTACTTAAATTTTAGCAATGAGTGAATGAAAAAAGAAATAAACATAAAAGCAATTAATAGGTAATGAAAAAAAAATATTCTTTAAGAAAATAATTGTTTTTAATATAAACAATTATAATGAAGAGATTTTTAAACTTTATAAAGTTATATACCATAATATATTTTAATTTCATCGGTTGTTGCAAAATATTATCTGTGTACTTATTTTGCAACATAGACCTACTCTGTTGACAGCAGATGTGCAACTAATGATTTTTTTATATTTTTATGCTCTCTGTTTTTTGTTTCGTTGACGTTCGGGTTGTGTACGTGTAAAAAGCCTATTAATCTTCGTCGTTCTAACAAGTGTTTGGGCGACACTGATCTAAATACCTAAAACAAAATGATGTGATTATTTGGACTTTTGTAGTTAAATAATTTCAGTTTGCGAACCTAGCGTTCATTACTGGAACATATATGTATTTCAGTAATTAGCAAATTCAAAACCCTTATAAAATTATAGCATATCTTACGGGTTAATTGTAGATGTATAATGAAAAAATTCATTAAATTAATGAATCTTTCATTCATTCAATGAAAATTGTTCATTAAACCAAAGAATTCAGATTAATGAAATCGATTCATTAATAGTAAGAATGAAAATTCTATCAGTGTAGTATAAAAAATATATGACTTTTCGTATTATATATAATTATATCCGAAAAGTGAGCACATCTAATTGTATAAGATCTTATTAGATAATATTAGATCTAATTTGATACAATTAGCATCTTGTATATATGGGTGATTATTTATATACATAATTGGATATTGCAATATGCTGCACTATATAAAAATATCAGAATTTTTTTATTTTATTTGAGAATAACTTCATTAAAATTTCTGAAAATTGTTATTGGATATCTAGTCAAGCAGGTGTACAATCTAGCCGAAGTCGCTTTTTAAGTATATTGTTTACTGTAGCACCATGCTATTTACATTACAATGCTAGCAGTTCTACAAAGAAATAAACATGGTAAAAAATTCTTAAACTGCATAAACCAACTAAAAGAACGAATGTCTATTTGTTTGCATACATTCAACTTAATATGCATGCATGTATATGTATGTATGTATATGTATGAATGTGTCTATAAGTATTTGAGTGTTTTCCATTTCCCTTGTGGTAAATCGTAAATGAATACAAATATGCAAACTACAAATGCAATATTTCTATCTTTTATATGCTGAAAGCTGTAAACAACATAGTTTTGCATAGTTTTGTAATTTTTTGTAGAAAGTTTTATCATTTAGTTTGTTTGTTTGTTGCTATTTTGTACTTTGTTTTATTTTCATCATTGTTGTTGTTGGCTTTCTTGCTGTAGCTGTTATTGTTGTTGTTGGTGTGCATGTACTGTCTTTGTTTTACATTGCTGCACATTGTTGTCTCTAATGTAGGCTGTTGACTTTTACTGCATAGTTTTATAAGCAAATATTTTTCCATTACTGGCTTTTATTTTTTTTTCAGCTGAAATTGTTGTGTATGTGTGTTTTAAAGTTTTTCTTTTGTTGAATTTGTCGTTGTGTTGTTGTTGTTGTTTTTATTTTATTTTTGTGTTCATACATATTTAACATAACTTGCCTTTGGAAATTCATGTTGCTAATTTCTAAAAAAACAAAGTTTTTCTTTGTTGATGTAATCAAAAGTTTTGTTTTAAACATTATAAACAACATTTATAGATATTAAAAAATTTAGAAAATGAAATAATACATAATAAAAAGTTATTAAAATTTTAGTTGAGCAAAACTTATGCAGTAAGATAACACTAGTTTACAAGATAATTATATTTTTTGCGCACCAAGTGTTACTATGAATTTTCTTATGTATTTTGACTACTTGAATTCCAAAATCACATTCTGAATTTAATTTACGGATTAAGTTTTTTTTAGTTTTGTATTTTTGATATTTTATTCAGAGGCAGCTTGACTAATTGTACTATAGGCTCATGATAATCAAATATATTCACAGATGCTATCTAACTAATAGGGTTAGAGGGAAGAGGGTCGATTAAGCTTCAACAAACGGCCTTTCGAAATCAAAACAGATATGAATTTTTAATAAAAGTTATAAAGATAAAGTTTTAGTTATAAGCCGAACAAACCTCAGCTCAATGGTTTACACAGGGGAAAACCCCAATTTTCTTTAAAGTTAGACCTCTACTAATCAAAGTATTGTGTTGGTATTAAGAATATAGGTTGTGGGGAGGAGAAAAGACGGAGTAGTGTTTGTGAATAGTTGATCTGACTTTCTCTTTATTGTAAGTAACAAGGAAGACTTCTGGGGAGTTTGTTCCACTTGCGACTAATATACACACAGAAAAAAATTGCCAACCGAATTGATAAGCTTATTTTGGTTGCTGCAACTAATAAAGTCGGTTGGTGAAACCATATTGGAATGTGACTCCTATATATTTTGGGTATTGCAACTAAAATTCAGTTGTAGTAACCGAATTTTGTTGTGATAACCAACATTTAGTTGTACCAACCTATTTCAGTAGATGTAACCGGATTTCAATTAGAAAATGGCAAGTTTTTTCTCTGTGTGTACGCATTTTCTTTTTAATGTGCGATCCACTGGATAATCGACTAGAATCGGATGTGCTTTATTTGATAAGCGAGTATTACGAATCAAAACTCGGGCTCTGGAGACAAGTTAACTTATCTCAGCAGAACACTTCCCATGATAACATCGATAGAATAGAGTTACATAACCCACATTCCGACGATGCTCCAATGAGTCAATAGAGCTGGATATCCCACTGTCATTGATAAGAGCTGACGCCCCCCTTTTCACATTTTCCAAAAGTTACAAAACAAATTTCAAAGCTCCTGACCATATATGAGAGTTGTATGCCATCTGCGGTCGACTATAGATGGTATAAATAGTAAGAAGATCAGAATGAGTGAAGTACTTCTTGAACCGTTGTAGAAAACCTTGACTTGAATGATTCTCTTGACAACTGAAAAGAATGCTCTTCCAATGGAATATCAGATTCCTAAATATCGATATCACACATGGGTACAGATGACAGTGCTGACTCCACAGACATATGAGTTAACATACAACTCTGGGTCTTACATGCATTTAAGTCTATCAAATTCGCACGAATACACTCAGGGACTGCAGGAAGGTCCCGATTAAGTATATCATTCATAAACTAAATTTTACCCCCAACCTCCCCAGTGCCTCGCCTACGATGGAAGACAAATGAATGACAAATTTTGGTGTCATCTGCGAAAGTGTATATAGGGTTGAAAGTTTTGACAAGAAGTCATGGATAAAGATAAGTGGTAGGGAATTTAGCTGGAATTCGTCGGTTGTTGCCAGATCGACTTATGCTTTTTTCGTTCAAGAGCAGGCAGCTTGCGTATATACTGAAGACGGGTTGCCGCTATATATATGCAAGCTGCCGGCTTTTGCACGTAAAAATCTTAGGTCAGTTTGGAATTTGCGAAATAGGAGACACGGAGGAGATTGGAAGATAAACATAAATCTAAAAATACAATAAAATGTTTGTATGCGTCCGTGTTTGACCACTTCTGACTAAACACAATAACAGAAAGCTTAATGGGAAAGAAAACTATGAATAAGTTACATTGCATTCATAGCCTTACATAGGTGAGATGGCTAAGCAGTCGCACCTTAGTATAGTTATGTTTTTAATGTAGGAATAGGCACTTGTTCGATTCCTACAGCCGACGTGTTGTTGAAAAATTATCATATAGAGAGAATCTGACAATAAAATACAAACAATAATACAAATTAATGGAAAATCGCTGATGAAGCCTGATGAAGCCTGATGAAACTAGATTTAGTCAGAATTTACAATTTGTTTTACAAAAATAAAGAAAAAAAACTTTTGAAAAAACTTTCCTAGAACCAAGACAATTAATGCATTTTCAAGAACTACCATGTTCAATCATCATATTGTCTTTATGGGGTTATCTCTAGGCAGAGCTTCGAAGAATTAATTCCCTAATTCCCTTTTTTTGAACTGAATTTATATTTTGAAAATGAATTCCCTGACCAAACTTAAGGAATTGAATGAATTCCTTTTTTTTCACTCGATTTATATTAAAGGAATTCATTGATTTTTTTCTGATGCCTTCATAAAATTTTATGAATTCATTCAACAAGGAATTCATTCAATTCTAGTTAATTAAACTTTTGGTAAAGGAATTCATTCAATTCTAGTTAATTCAACTTTTGGCTAAGGAATTCGTTCAACCGTGCACTTAATTCAACTTTTGATCAAGGAATTCATTCAATTCTAGTTAATTCAACTTTTGGTCAAGGAATTCATTCAATTCTAGTTAAATCAACTTTTGGTCAAGGAATTCATTCAATTCTAGTTAATTCAACTTTTAGTCAAGGAATTAAATTTATTTCGTTTAATTCCCTAGGAATTGAAACTTAATTCAGGGAATTAAACGACAAAAATTTAATTCCTTAGGGAATTAAACGAAATAAATTTAATTCCTTGACTAAAAGTTGAATTAACTAGAATTGAATGAATTCCTTGACCAAAAGTTGAACTTGAATGAATTCCTTGACCAAAAGTTGAATTAACTAGAATTGAATAAATTCCTTGATCAAAAGTTGAATTAAGTGCACAGTTGAATGAATTCCTTAGCCAAAAGTTGAATTAACTAGAATTGAATGAATTCCTTGACTTCAAATTGAATTAAATAGTGCTGAATGAATTCTTTAGTGAATGAATTATTTAATTATAATTCTTTACGCTTTGGTCAGGGAATTTATTCTATAAATTTGAATTCTTTGAATTCATTCACAGGAATTAATTCCTGCTTATGTCTTATTGATGAATTCATTCCTTGAATTAAAGAATTGAATTAATTTTTTGGGAATTCATTCCAAAAAGGAATTAATTCTTTAAAGCTCTGTCTCTAGGTTATAATCAGTATGTTCGATTACTCGAAAATATTACTAATCGTACTTTTGCTACAATTGGAAAATTTTGTTTACTGTAGTAAAAGTAGTAATTTGTAGTAAGTAAACGGACACGCTTAACCCTCTAATGCCCAAGGCCGCCAAAAGGCAGTCTTCAGATTTTAAATAGTTTTTGGCTAAATAACACTATTTTATTAAACAAGTTGTATTATATCCATAGAAAACTTAACTACCTACTTTTTTGCCTTCAAACTTTTTTTTGTATAAGGAACGGTTTTCAAGCGAGAAGCATGTAAAGTGAAAATTTAGAAAAATTTTAAAAATTAACATTTTAAAACAGAAAAAGATATTTTAAAAATTGCCAAATATACATTTACGATCTGGCGTACATTAACGATAATAACAAAGCTGGCTTAGGGTCTCTATTTGTAAAATCAGTTTAAAATTTTTCTCCAGGACTCACGGGATAACGCCATGTAGTAAAAACAACTACAAATGCAGTTAAAACAACATACATGCAAATTTTTGTAAAACTGTACAAACAACTGCAAATGTAGTTAAAATAACATAAAGAAAAATTTTTTTAAAATTATAAATTTAATAAAAACAAAATTTATAAATATTCTTAATTTTATTCTTGAATAAATTTAAAATTGAAAAATGGAAATTTACACCTAATATCACTATAACTAAAGGCGCGAGAGAAAACATGTTCTTCTCATATTCTTTCACTACACTAAAAAAAATAAGTTAGTAGAAAAATTAGTAAAACTTCTTGTATATCAAGTGTACTAGTTTTCAGCAATTTTTTTGCTGAAATTCCGTTTTCAGCAAAAAATTTAGTTATATTTTTTTAGCACTAAGCTAATTTTGAACTAATGTTTTACTAATTTATTTTGCTACAAAAATTGTGCTGATAATCGCATGCAAAACGTGGACGACAACCAGATAGACATCTTGATGTCGCAGCTTGTCTGGAAACGGATATGACAAAAAAAGAAAAACAACTCTACACATGTTCTATATTTAAATTTTCAGCAAATAAATTAACTAAAGTAAAATTTCGCTACAAGTTTTTTGAGTTTTTCTCAGTCTACTAATATTCAGCAAAAAGTTTAGTGATTTTAGCAAGGATTTTTTTCATATGCAGTCGACTAAATGTTAGCAAAACTTTTGCTGAAGATTACTATTTTTTTGGTAAAAATCAGCTCGCTGATTTTCAGCAAACCTTTTGCTGAAATTACCAACTTTTTTGCAAGCACGCTCCTGACTAAAAATTTGCTGACACAGCAACATTTTTTGCTGACTTTACTGACTTTACTGACTTTTTTTTTTGAGTGTAGAAATTTCTAAATAAGCGTTTGCTACACACACACTTGTTTGCTTCTTACACACACACTCTTGAAAATTGAAGTATTTGTAACACAATTCAAAACAACTGCATAAAATAAATGTTACTACAATGTAGTAGTTTTTGTAGGTTGTTTAAAAAAATAACTGTTAAAAACATTGACAAATTTTGCTCTAAGTAAATTAACTGCAAAATAACTACAACCGCATTACTTCACATATACTCATGCAATCGGAAAAGGGTTCGCAAACTTGAAGATGAGAACAAAGGGTTTCACGAAATTGTATCTATAATCACCCTATTTTAACAGGGTGTTCTACAGGGTGTAAAAATTTACTATCGCTGTTGTAAAAAAGTTTTCAGAGCATAGAACTTTTACAAAAGTGTACCAATTTTGTTAATTTTCGACTTTTTGTAGTCAGGATTAGGAGATAAAGAAAAGACGTGACCTAATAAGTAACATAATAGCTTTTATAGTACATTCCAGGAATCGCCTTTAACTAGTCTTTAATCCTAGGCTCTGAATCGTATAACGTTTGTTTAAACCCACCCTAATGTTCATTCATGCTTAAGTGATTTTGAATAATTTTATCAAAAAATATATGCACCAAGTTTTTATTTAATTTATATGGTTTTGTATGCAAAAACTTTGTTTGAAATAATTAGGTCAGCATATTTGATAAAAATAATTGATTCTTTTTTTTTCACCAAGTTTGCTGAATCAGTTGGAAAATATGTGCGAATGAATATCAATTAATAAAATGATAAAAACAGAAGCCATAAGTTTTATATATTTTATATATAGTGTTTTTAATTGAAAAAATTTTGTATAAAATTTATGTATCCTTGTAATTGATTGTTTTATAAATATTAATTTCAAAACTTCAAAGAAATGATATTATTTTTAGTTTCATGAATTTAAAAATGGAATTTTCAATTTTAAAAATGAATTTTTCTTAAAAACCATTTTATTGTTATACACGACACAGTGGGGGGTTTTGCAAATAAATATGCAATTTCTTATCTATTGGACTGATTGTAATGAAATTTGGAATACACTCAGAAAAGTTCTGCAGTTACTACATGACAGTTAGTTGAGGAGATCCATAATAATTTGAAAAATAAACACATTTTAATTTGTTTAAGGGGGGGTATCGACTCTAGGAAAAATTTTGTTTTCGGTATATGCTCAGAAATTATCAATAAAAAATAAACATGTCACAAAGTAATATTTTATGCATTAAATTCCCTAGTAAAAATGATTTTTATATAATCATTTATGATTTTATACAATTATATCTCATCGAGTATTGTGAAATGAATATTTTTATATAATTATATCAAAAGATATTTAATTATATAAAATCATATTAACCAGATCCACCATTTTCCGGATCAAATCATATAAGGGTCAACATAATTACGTCTAAAAATATATTATTCGATCTGAAAAATGGTGGATCTTGTTAATATGATTTTATATAACTAAATATATTTTGATATAATTATATACAATAATACTTGGTGTTATATATGCCAATACTGAACGATACACAAATCTATAAAATCATAAATGTTTATATAAAAAAAAATTTTACTCGGGTTTGTACACAAAATTTTTTGGGATCGTTTTTTATCATTGTCTTTACTATAAATCTTATTTTGCATAATACATCAGAACAAAAAGAAAAAAACTACATCCAGAGATGCAAGAATTGCAAGCAGTCTTTAAAGAAAAGCCAATGACGATTCCTCGATGGTGGGCAAAGGCACCTTATATGAGGTAGGTACTGATGGCTTTTTATAAGCCATAAAAGTAACACTGTGAGACAAATGGTAGGGGTCAGTGATCGGGAAGGGTTCAAACTACCGGGAAAAGTTATATCGGTAAAAAAAATGTATACGTGTCCCGACGTTTCGCTGGGTCACCCCTAGGAATCGAGATATATCGATTTGAAATTTGGTGGTCTTTTTTTTGACATAACTCGAGAACCACTAGTCCGATTTTGCTCAAACAATTTTAAAAAAATTAAAAATTACAATTCCTTTAATCTGTTCATATAACGTTTTTCTATATACTAAACAGTTTTACCGGTAAAAATAAATGTATGAAGAAAAAAATATTTTTTGCCTAAAATATTAAAAAAAAGTAATAAAATTGTTTGAGCAAAATCGGACTAGTGGTTCTCGAGTTATGTCAAAAAAAGACCACCAAAGGTCAAATCGATATATCTCGATTCCTAGGGGTGACCCAGAGAAACGCCGGGACACGTATAACTTCTTTTTTACCGATATAACTTTTCCCGGTAGTTTGAACCCTTCCCGATCACTGACCCCTACCATTTGTCTCACAGTGTTATTGATTTTTATGGTAGCGGTAACAAACATTTATTTTTAACCGCAAAACTGTTGAGCATATAGAAAAACGTTATATGAACAGATTAGGGGAATTGTAATTTTTTGTCAAAATCGGACTAGTGGTTCTCGAGTTATGTCAAAAAAAAGATATATCTCGATTCCTAGGGGTGACCCAGCGAAACGCCGGGACACGTATAACTTGTTTTTGACAGATATAACATTTCCCGTTGGTTTCATCCCATCCCGATTTTGACTGTCGCATAGTGTAATCAATGTGTATAAAAAATAAAAAACAAATTAAAAAATATACGAAATAAAAGATTTTCACCGAAATGAAATATCTAATAAATTCTCTACCATCGTTTTTAAGAATATTTGGGTTAATATATAAAATACTCTTTATCCGATTCTTTCCAAATTTGGTGCACATGCAGAAAACTGCGACTTATAAATTTTGTTCATACACGGTTTTTTGAAATGTTGATGTTTTCTTAGCGTAAAATTAATTTTAAACCTTAAACGCGTTTTCCGACAACCCTGAGTTCAAAATCGGCTGCCACTGTACAGCCAAGGCGGGTTAACCGATTTCGATTCGGGTTTTTTTCTTTCGGAGGCAACAAAAAACTGTAGTCTTTATCGTGGCCGTTTTTTTTTTTTTGAATTTTGGTCAAATAACTTTTATATTCCCGATCAAATGTGTTTTTTCTTGCCTTTTTTTGGAATTTTTAAGTTTGTGTAGCAACTTTGTTAAAAACAAATTTAAAAAATAAAAATTTGTCCACGATAATGACTAGAGAATTTTTCTGGGATTAAGAATCACTTTACATTTTTATTTTCAGATAATCAATGAAGGCTGCACAGTGGCAGCCGATTTTGTCTTTTTTTAAAAAAAGGCGAGTAATGAATTGGCAACTCTGGCGATTTTGGCTGGTGAAATATAAAACTGATATTTTTTAAAAATACTACAATAACATAATTTTTAAATAAAGGAATAAAATATTCAGAGACTATTAATTATAGAGATAGGAAATCAAAACTTAAACTACTCACCGATAGAGGGCGCTGATATTTAGTATTACCTGAGCAACTATTTAATATCAGTTTAGTATCAGCTGAGCCTATATTTAAAAACTCAAAAACTGCTGAAAACTGCTCAAAATAAGGAAAACACAAACGCGGAATATATTCAAATAATAAAATTTTAAATATTTGTTTGTATTTTTTCCTTTGTTGTTTGTTATTATTTAAATGTAAATAAAAAAATAAAATTGTAAATTTTTTTTACAAAGTGCCATCTAGTGATAACGATTTTTTTATAACTTATTTTTTTGGTGATGCCATACCCCTGAAAATATTAAAAATATTGTTAATTGCATTTTTGACAACCGTTCAAATATGCCCTTTAAAATTATGTTTTTACAGTATTTACCCCCCTTAAAATAAATTGATATTAGGCTGTTCAGGAACTATGATACACTAAAAAACAGTAAGTTAGTAGAAAAATTAGTAAATCGTATTGTATTACAATTATACTAGTTTTAAGCAAAAGTTTTAGTTATATTTTTTTAGCACTAAACTAAGTTTCAACTAATGTTTTACTAATTTATTTTGCTATCAAACCACATTTATAGTGCGGACAACAACCAGACAAACAAGATGTAGATGTCGCGGATTAGACATTAGATGTAGTTCGGACAAAGAAAATGGCATTTCAACACATCTTTTAAGGTATAATAAATACAACTGTGAAAGATTTGTGTTTCTGTGTTTCATACATAAAACAAAAGAACGTGAAAAGAATACATAAAAATATAACACAATAAGTTAAAATACGATTTAAATTATAGACGAAATAAAATACTTAAATTTAGTGAAGATAATGATAAAAAGTGTATGTATAAACAATACAATACAAGGACAGACGTTTTTTTCAGAAGTTTGGGTAATTTGTTTCTGTTCTCTTTCAATTTTTTAAGCAAAAGGTTTTTGTAATGCCAAAGCCATGGTTTATTTAATTTTGTAATTTAGAATTGTCAACTAATGTGCAAGTCTGGACATTATTATATTTTACGAAGTTTCATAAATAATATTCGTAAGAATAAAAAACAATTATTAGATTTAAATTTTTAGCAAATAAATTAACTAAAGTACCCGAGTAAAAAAAATTATATATAATCATATGTGGCATATATTACAATATATAATTAGACATGTGGTTATGTATATCCATATATATTTATATATGAGGTTTTTTCCGAAAAATTTTCCTTATTTTATGCCATATATAATTTCATCTAATTAGATATCGGCCTTCATAATATTAGATATGGCATATATAATTATATATTACATAACATGGTTGATCTTATTGCATATATAGTTATATATAGAACTATATCTTAATATATATGGTGGCATTTTAGCAATATATAATTATATATGGTATCATTTAAACAATATATAATTATATATGGTGACAGTTAAACTAGATATTATCATATATGGTGCCATTTAAACAATATATGGTCATATATGGTACCTCATAAACCAAATCTTTAATTCAGTTCCAGATATGATAATATATGGTACTATATATAATGCGATATATATTTATATATGGTGTTATTTAAGCTATATATTATCATATATGGTGCCATTCAAACCATATATTATCATATATGGTGCCATTCAAACCATATATTATCATATATGGTACCATTTAAACCATATATTATCATATATGGTGCAATTTCAACAATATATGCCCATATATGGTACCTCATGAACAATATTTTTAATACAGTTCCACATATGATAATATATGCTACCATATATAGTGCCATATATATTTATGTATGGTGTTATTTAAGCAAAATATTACCATATATGGTGCCGTTTAAACCATATATTGTCATATATGGTGCCATTTCATTTCATATATGGCACAATTTAAACAACCCGAGTAAAAACAGTTACATATAGTCGTATAAAATGCGATTAAGTTATATCTGTATAAATATACTGTTTCATCCGAAAAATGGCCCGATGTAATTGTATCAGTTGTTTATCAGTTTTTATCGAATTGTATTAGTTTAGATCTCAACTAATAAAATTATACATTATTCAGATGAAATTATATCCAATTTTTGACCTCCCGACTAAAAAAGATGTTATATAATCATATATCACCATATATAAACCAATATATACGTCCATATCTAATTTGATCCGAATATTGGAATATATAATTGTATCAAGCGAGATAAGCATGTTATCTCACCTGATACAATTTGATCCGAAAAATGGGTCTATCTAACTGCAACAAATTATATATAAATACATATAATTTAATGAAGATTTTCAAAGAAAATTTTAGTAAATATTATTGAGATCACTTATTTCATTCATATTAAATCTAATGCTTAATGTTTAGAACAATTTTTGCTAATAAACTTGGAAATAGATGACAAAATAAAACATTACAAAAATTTGTCGGAACAACTTTTTCTAGGTTAGAGTTTTTATGTTTCTTATAAAATAAAAAATTAACTATTTAGAAATTTATTAATTCAGTTCGATGCTAATTTCCTTATTATGAATTAATATAATAAGTACTTTTTTTAAAAAAACTGCTATTTTTCTTCATCAGGATACTCTCCTGACAAATACTTCACAGAGTTTTTGCTTTCAAAAAACCTCTACACTTTCAGGAATGAAAAGGCGATCGTTTCGGGGATTACGCCACCACTTTCTAAAGAAAAATGATGTAGGAGACCTGGAAAATCCCCGAAACAATTCTCTTTTCATTCCTGAAAGTGTAGAGGTTTTTTGAAAGCAAAAACTCTGTGAAGTATTTGTCAGGAGAGTATCCTGATGAAAAAAAAAAAAAAAAACAGTTTTTGAAAAAAGTACTTATTATGTTAATTCATAATAAGGAAATAGTCCTCGAACTGAATTAATAAATTTCTAATTAATGAATTAGAAAGGTCGAAAAAAACAAATTTTATTTTTTAAAATAAAAATTAAAAACCAACATGATAAAAAATTAGCTTTCACAATTAAAAAAAAAAAATTTTCTTTATTTATTTCTTTAAAATAATTTCGAGTTTAATAAAGAGTATTTCGCTAACTATTTGGAAAATATATGTTAAATTCAATTATAAACATTTATTTATATGTCAAAGTGCAAAATTCAAAACCACCCAGGTAGAAATTGCCGACGGTACAAAAAACAAAGCACTGGCAAAGCGTTGCTTTACAATTGTACAAAAAAAAAAGCATTGCAAAAGCACTAATATAGAACGCTTTGCCAACCTTTGGAAAGAGTGCTTTCCCAAGACTTGTTTTACAAAGTTTACCACTGTTTATGAAAAAAAAACCACCGGCAAAACATCGGTTCAAAACGATTTGCCAACGTTAGGTAAAATGACTTTACCATTGCCTGTTTTATAAAATTTACAACCGTATATAAAAACTACGACTGGTAAAACATCGGCTTAAAACGAATTGCCAACGTTTGCTAAAAGGACTTTGCCAGTACTTGTTTCACAAAATTTACGACTGTACATGAAAAAATACTACTGGCAAAACATTGGATTGCAAAGCTTTGCCAACATTTGCAAAAAGGATTTTGCCAGTACTTGTTTTACAAAACTTATGACTGTATGTAAAAAATACATAAACTGATCACTTAATGTTCACCCTATTTAAGTACCAGTTTTCAAGTGTATTGATAAAACTGGAAAATTGTTCTTATGGCAAAATTTGTGTGAAAATCTATTGAATTTGTAATTTTAAGCAGAGATGTATTCGCTTATTAGATACAGTGCTGCTATACTAAAATTTACGTTTCTCTTTTTTTTCGGGATTGGGATTTTACAAATTTTTTCATGTAGAATTGAATAAAAAACAGTTGATCTAAAATACCGATTGGCAGAGCACTTATTTTAGTATTGTTAACAACGCTTTGCCAACGTTCGGAAAGATAAACGGCCAACCGAAGATCGACGTTATCATTTCAAGGTTGACCCAGTACTTTAATTTTCGAAAAACGGACGCTTTGCCAGCGCTTGTACCACCATATACAGTTATTTGCCAACGTTTTGCCGTTTGTATTTTTCTACCTGGGCAGATCCACAATTTCGGAGTTTTTTTTTTTAATTTTTATAGTGCAATTGAACTTTATAAAATTTTGTATAATTAGATATCATGTCAGATAAATTTATACATAAAAAAATTAATACAATTTTATATTAACTTTGTAATATATTTTGATATAAGATTGTTTAGAGAAGCTTATACGCCATTATATATAATTATGTATAAACTATATTTGCAGATCTCTTAATACATGCCTGGAGACCAAATCGCATATGATTATATATAACGTCATATCAAACATATTTATAAAACCAAAGTGTTAATATAAATGTATATGGTCATATAAAGCCACACATATAAACATTTATAATTATATCAAATCATATAAGATTATATGAAAACTTTTTTAGTCGGGCTGATACAATTTTAGCGGTCTATATCTAATGGTATCTGTTTAGATCGTGGTTGGTACAATTTTATATAAATAAAATATATTTGTATACGACATTTGCCTTATATAATTGTATCAAAGTTTTAAAGCAGATCTAATTGCATCAGGTCAAAATTCAGATATAACTATATAAGTTTGTATAGTAATGTATCTATTTGGATCTAAACTAATACCATGCGACATAAACCAATAAAATTGTATCAGGTCAAAAATCAGATAAAATTTCATATGCTTAATATATAATCTAATCAGTTAAGATCTAAACTGATACAATAAGATAAAAAGTGATAACCAACTGACACAATTATATCGGGCCATTTTTCGGATGAAAGGGTATATGGATCACATTAAGTTATATATTACCATATAAAGCTCCATATTAATTTTTTTTAATAGGGAATATATGGTCAAATTTGGTACCACATCAACATTTTGAATACAATTCCATATATGGTTTAATTTGAATAATGTAAAACTGTATGGCGCTATAAAAACTATTATCAGATATGTTACTTCATTAACAATATTTATAATACAGTGTCAAATATTGTAATATATGTATATCATTCAATATATATTGATGTATGGTAATGGTACAATAATTCCAATATCAGTTGAGATACAATTTGTGGGTCCATATCAACAATTTGTTCACGTTCATTTAACATATATATTTGTACATTTAAGTTATAATTTATAAACACTTTATAAAGTTAAATAGTTCCATAAACCTCGTCTAACTGTATAGAATGTTTATGAATATACGATTTAATATATAATAATTACAACTACAAATTGGTGCCATTATCTAAAATTTAATTTAATGTTAACTTATAATAAAATAAAAATGTATTTCCTAAAAATAAAAATATAGTGTTAATTAATGTTAATATACAATAGGTTTAAGTTTAACATCCCAGACAGAAAAATATAATCGACACAATGCTGGCAAACCGTTGGCGATGGTCGGTTACGCGTTGGCAGAACGTTGCATTAACTATCTTGGCAAAAAAATAGATTTCAAAAAACATTTTTCAAAAAATTGAGAAAACTTTTTTAATATTTGCTTTTAAAAACATGAAATTTAACCCAGTCCACCAGATTGTCAGCCAAGACCTCTACACTCTAATCTAACGAGACTTGTTATAGATGTGTGATAGCTACAAATTAAATGAATGATAAAAGCATTTCGAGCTAACTTATAAGCATCGAAAAAAGGTATTCCAGAAATTATTAAATGTATTTTAGAAAATTTTAATTGTATATCACAAAATATTATTTGCACTTCAGAAACTACAATATTACGCAAATTTAATTATTTATTTATTTAGTTGTGTCCAGAAATAATGAAATCTATTTCAGAATTTCATAGCTAATAGAGAAAAATTTCTCAAATACATTTCATAATTTCGGAAATACGATTGATAATTTCTGAAATACAGTTTGATAATTTCTGAAATACAGTTGTGAATTTCGGAAATACAATTAATAATTTCTGAAACACAATTGATAAAACTGAACTTCAATTGACTAGTTCTGAAATACAATTCATAAATGTGAAAAATAATTGATGAGTTCTGAAACACAATTGATAAAACTGAAATTCAATTGATTATTTGTGAAATACAATTGATAAATCTTAAAACAATTAATACAATTGGAAATGGTGTAGAGCGTCAAAAAGATGTAAATAAAATTATTTTATTCAAAGATTTCAATTTAATAAAAAAATAAATATATAATTTTATAAAAAAAATTTTAATTTTATAAAAAGAAATTCATTTTGTAAAAGAAATGCATATTGAACTCGTTACCTTCTGAGTTTAAACCTTATTTTAACAAAATATTGTAATTTTTATACAATCAGTGCTCTGCCAGTCTATTATTTTTTTAACAGTTGCCAATATATGTCTGGGATCTTATTTAATCCCAAATAAATGGAGATTTTACGTAGTACCCAAATATAATGCGGCATCTAATTTTATCTGTCATTTTTATGGATACTTTTAGATGTCAATCCCCAAATATATTGCTGTTTCTAATACGATCTGCCATTTTAATACCGAAATAAATTGCTGGATCTAATTCGATCTGCAATTTTTCTGATAAATTTAGATCCAAGTTTATCCCCAAATATATTGCTGGATCTAATTTGATCTGCCATTTTTCAGATCAATTTATATCTAAGTTTATCCACAAATATATTGCTGGATCTAATTCGATGTGCCATTTTTCGGAACAAATTAGATCTAAGTTTATCCCCAAATATATAGCTAGATCTAATTCGATCTGCCACTTTTTCGGATCAAATTAGATATACGTTTATCCACAAATATATTGCCGGATCTAATTTGATCTGCCAAAATTGAGATCAAATTAGATCTAAGTTTATCCCCAAATATATAGCTGGATCTAATTGGATCCGCCATTTTTCGGATCAAATTAGATCTAAAAATATCCGCAAATATATAGCTGGATCCGCCAATTTTCGGATCAAAATAGATCTAGGTTTATCCCCAAAGATATCACTGGACCTCCCAATTTTGAGATATGACTTGATCTTAGTTTATCCCCATATATACAATGGGATCTAATACGATATGATTGGATACACCCAATTTTGAGATCTAATTGGATCAGCTAGATATTACAGCAGATCTTAAACAATATCAAATTGGATATAATTAGATATTGCGCGAGATCAATTTTTTTTACTCGGGTAGGTACTATTTCTCTACAAATTCAAATATTCAGCAGAAAGCAAGAATTTTTCATTTGCAATCGACTAAGTGGTAGAAAAACTTTTTCTGAGTTTACTATTTTTTTTTTTTTGTAAAAATCAACTTGCTGGTTTTCAGTAAACTACTTTTGCTGAAATTACCAACTTTTTTGAAAGCACGTTCGGGACAAAAATTTGCTGACACAGCAACATTTTTTTCTGACGATTTTTTGGGCAATTTTTAATCTTTAACTTCACACCTCATGATTTTATAAATATGAATATAAAAAAGATTAATTTAATCCACTAAGCATGCGCGGCTCCAGGGGGGGGTGGGAATAGGGAAATTCCCACCCCCCACATTGTTATTATTCATAACAAATTTGTTATACAAATAGAGTGCGGAAATTTCAATTGTTGATATTATATGTTATTTAATATAAACTTTTTTAAGGCATTACTAACCCATCTTCGTTGGATGTCAAATACGTATCAAAATTAAAGTTTTTGATGAAAAATATAACTTAGAATTTTCCGTTGGACTTTATATTGTCTTTTATACCTAAAGCGTCGCTCATAAAATCATTAACCTTGCGCTGCGGAGTCCAAAAACGTCCAACAAGTAGTGTATGGCCAAATCAAAAGGGGTTAAAAAATATATTTTGTGAAAATTTAAAAAAAAAAAATTTTTTTCCAATTTTTTTTTTTTTATCCATTATCATTTATTTTTGAATCCAAAATAAAGGCTCTTTAAATAAACCACTTTCATAGAAAATTTGAATTTTCATTAATATTTTTTATTCTTATTTTTTACACTAATAGAAAAAAGTCCGTAGAAAATTTAGTAAAAACTACTAAAAATTAGTTAAAAATGATGCTGCAGAATAAAACTGCTAAATTAGCAGATTATTTTTGCTATATATTAGTAATATAGGAACAGCAAAACTAAAACTGTTAAATATACAGAATTTTAGTTATATATGAGCTAAATTTTTGTAAATGGAGATTAGCAAATTAACCTGCTAAAATCAGGAAAAAATTTTGCTAAATAATTAGTAGCCTAAAAAATCACCAAAAAATTTAAAATTTTCGAAGTTTTTTTTTCGATTTTTTTTTTAAATGCAAATAAAAATCGAGCCTTTTGAAAACAGCAGTTTACAATTTTTTAGCAAATATTTCTGCTGATTTTAGCAGAATAGACTGCTATTTGCATTCAACTAAATTTAGCTTAAAAATAGCAAAAATTTTGTAGATTTAACAGTTTATTTTTGCTATTTTTAGTCTACAAATATTTAGCAAAATTTTCTGCAGATTTTACAGTACAATTTGCTATTTTCAATTAACTAAAAGTTAGCCTAAATATAACTAAAATTCTGTAAATTTAGCAGTTTTAATTTTGCTGTTCTCATTTTACTAGTATTTAGTAAAAAAAATCTGCTAATTTTAGCAGTTTTTTCTGCAGCATCATTTTTAACTAATTTTTAGTAACTTTTTCTGCTATTTTTACGGATTTATTTCTATGAGTGTAGCCCGTTTGCTGGCTGGGTATTTAAAATTGGTTTTTGACTTTGCAGAAAAATATCTCTGTTTAGTGTTTAGTTAAGATAAAAGAATTTACCGGCTTAAAATTAAAAAACAAACAAATTATTCATTTAAATTATGGCAAAAAGCCATCTGTAATAGAAGAAAGCCATCCATAGCATCCACCTTTGAAGAAAGAGCGGAAAAATTACAAGTTCATCTAAAATAATATACTAGAAAGGAAAAAACAAACGTTGTTTTTCACTTTGAACTTGTGCTAGAGAATATATATCGGCAGTTATGTGCAAATTTTCATCCTTAAGTAAGTGCATTAGTGTAAGCCAAAACAAAAAGTAAGAAATATACATACAAAAGAAATATTTGTATCTACAGATTTGGAAGTAAAATGTGGATGTCGGTCGAATATTTTTGGTAGTAACAAACATCAGCTCAAAGTTATTATATCCTATACCCCATAGTGAAGTATGTAATTCTATAAAAACACGTTTAACAAGTTCAAATGCTGATTTCTCCAACAACGGGCTGTGTGCTGATCAGATCTTCCAATTTTTGAGTTGGTACTATGTGTTTATTTCGTCTTTATAGTTTCCGATATAAATCCAAAATGGCGATTGTAAATTGTTCGGCACCCAAATTATTGTTCGGCACCCAAAAATTACTATATCCGTTATGTCTCGAGTTGTACTTCCGAATTGGTACGATTAATTCAACAATAAGAATTAGTATTACAAACTTGCTTGAAAAAGTTTATTTTAAAAAGCATGTTGATATGTGCTGGAAAAGAGCTGATTTAGAAACAGGAGATCAAGGTTTATAATGACTAGATAATAAACTTTAAGACGGGGGATTTCAGTGTTATTCAAAATAACTTACAATACAAGAATCTCGTTAAAAATGCTGCGATCTTAAAAATTTTGAAAAAAGCCTTTGCAATGAATATAATGAATCCTATGTAGCTCCCATCCTTACCTCAATTCTTTTGAAAATTGACTAATACCACTTTTAAAATAACTGCTTCAGAAGTAGATTAATTGACAGCTGTTAAAAAAATAATTTGTACGCCCTAATGTACTTATAAAAAAATAATAAACCATCGCATAATATTTAGTTTACTTATGGCGCCCAAGTGGTTGCTGTTGTATATTTCGTTGTTTTTCTATTATTTTGATTGTACAATATTTCATTAAAAAGAGTGTAAAAATTTCAACCAAAAAGGCAAAAAAGAAAAAAAAGTTGTCTAAAAATAAAAAGTTTTTTTTGCTTTGCATGAGTTGTTTTGAGGTAAATATGAATATTTATGAGTATGTTTTATATGTTCATGAACTCAAGTTTGTGTGAGTGTGTTCTTTTCTCTAAAAATTGATTATGTAAATGTGGGAAATTTAGCTTTGATGTTTTTTTTTTTTCTTCAATTCTTAACAAAGTACATGCCTTTGAATATGATATTAAAATTTTAATTAAAATTTTATTCCAAAAAATATATAAAAAATTTGAATCCTTTAAGTATGAGTTTAATCGGCAGTCTTATAGTCAATACTTAGTATAAATTTTTGCTAAAATTTACCCTAAGTAAGAAATTAAGTAAAATTTTAGTAAAAAAAAATCATATAAAATGGTGATTATAATAATGGCCCTAACAGTAAGTTATATTAAAATTACTTTGAATTTCTTTAACTCGGAATAATATTTTTTTATTAAAAGGAAAATCTATGTTCAGATATGAGGTGTATTTGAAAAACTTAAGCATTCTATTGCCTTTATTAAATTGAATAAATAGATTATCCGCATTCAACTACGATGGCATAATACACTCTGTGGTAAGGAGTTTGACAGTATTTTGATTTGGGGTTAATTAAGCTTTATAGCAATTTGGATGACATATTCAACGTACAAGTGTGAGAGTATTAGGGTCATCCAAAACAATTTTTTTTTTGAGTTATGACCGGGCTGGAAATTTCTTTAAATTTTAAAAAGAAATTAAAAAAAATCAACATATTACGTAGTTTTACACCTAAATAAATATTTCCTGGGGGTAGCCCGGTCAGTAGTTCAAAACTTATTTTCTTCCATACAAGCTTGCAACACCCTAGTGAGTATAATGCGTTGTGTGGTTAATTGACAAACAATAAGCAAATACTCGTACATAACAAAACATCCATCCATTCATATGTACACCCACTCTGACAAGCTCGCCATTGTCTACAGAAACAATGACATGAACAAAACCACCATACACTCAAAAAACATTAAATGCATTTTATTGTAGGGAGTGCCAACCAATATACACACATTTTCTGTTGAAATATCTCTTTGTCCAGGCAAAACAAAATGCATACGAATCTGGCGCTTGAATAAGGGCATTAAATCCAATTTAAGAAATTTGCAGCAGACGAGAAAAAGTTAGGAAACCGTAATAAATTCTCGTATAAAAAAGATGAGATCCAACCATTTATGAGAATCCAAACAGCATAACGTACAGAGAACGAAACCGATATTAAATTGCCGCCTGCGGCGACTGAACAAAAATATTTCCGGCGGCGGCTAAAAGTCGACTAAAGCCGAAAAATCTTCGGCGGCGGCCGACTAAATTCGACGTTTTATGAAGAAAACTCGTATATTTTTAATTTTTTACGATACCACAGTTAAAAAAAAGTTATATTGAAAATCTTATGCTGCGAGTTCAATGGGGACTAAAAGCCGACTACAGCCGACGGATTCTTAGAAAATTAATTCAAGTAATTTTTTGTAATCAAAATTAATTAATTGTTTAAGAAAGATTAAAAAATCTCATTTCTACCGGCTGAGCTGATACAGTCGGTTAATATTTTATAGCCGAAATTAGTCGCAAAATTCGGCGGCGGCTCGAGTACCTGAAAAATTGTCGGCGGCGGCTTAGCCGCGGCTATAAGCCGATCGGCTTCGCTCTCTGATAACGTATGATGGGGTGTTTTATCTGTAACTTGTAGTAGTAAAAATACCACCTTGTCATAGGTGAAATAAAAAATAACGTCCAGTTATATATAATTCGTATTTATAAAAGCTCTGAATTATTTTAAGAGCGGTAATATAGGCAAGCAGTTAAAAAAAATTGAATTTCGAATAAAAAAAAAAAAAATAGATGAAACTAGTGTTTTTAAGATATTTAACTGATGACGATTTCTTGACGATTTTTCATAAAATTGTTGACGATTTATTTTTATATTTTTGACCAAAAAGCTCTGGTCCCACTTCTCTAAGCCCATTCTTTGTCAGTGGTTTTTTTATAAACCACTGAAATTTTCAAAAAACAAATCGCTTTTTGCAAACGCTGGCAAAGCGTCCCAAGTGAGTGTTCTGCCAGTCATTTATTTTTAATACCGCGGTTACCTAGTGGAATGCCTGAGCTTGATTTTTTGTACCACTGGTAATTTCTGACTGGGAAACCGGGAAGATCTGAAATTTTGCACTTCAAAATTGCACAAGTTAGTCAATATTTTTAGATAATTAATTAATCCATTAATACCTAGCTCCACATTCCTTTGGCCGATTTCGACGAAACTTCATGCTGATAATATGATATGCTATTAATTTTTTTTTTGGATCTGCCATACCTGGGACTTATGCTTTAATCACTGGTATAAAACTGTACCTTTATGTTTTTTTAAATAAAATACTTTTAATATTATCTTCCATATAAAACTTCTCATTTTTAATCGAAAATAATCAATATTTCAAGTAAGGTTACTTTGTGAAACTTCAATACACATATTACAAAACCTTACCTGTAGCTCAGCGTAGTTTTTAGTCATAGCCTAGTAAATATCTTATGTAAGATAATGACGGATTTTTTGAATTCTCACTTCCCCAATTTTCAAGAGCCATTGCCGTGCAATTTTTACAAATTTGAAAATTTGGTGACTTTTGAACCGCTAATTACCCCAACATTTTTTTAAGTAGTATTATCCCTTCCCCATCTGTACATGAAAACAAATTTTCAGTACCTCTTATCAGGATCTAGCTAGATTTTACTAAGGTATTTCTCTTTTTGGGTATTTAAATACACAGAAAGGAGTTTATATCCCAGCTAGCAAAATTTTGATACTTTTTGATAGTTCTTATTCTACGAGTCGGAAATGACTCAAATAAAATACAGATTCTTGAATTTTTGAAGAATTTGAATAATATTAAAAGGCATACAGCCGACAGTGCATAAAGTTTCTAAACAGTTTAATTAAACGTTTTTAAGCTACTTTGGCAAAAACAGTGTGCATAATTCTTTAATAACGAGCAAATGAACAATCTGCAAAGTAGAGTCAAGCTTAGGGTATTCAATCGATTAATCGTTATTCGATTAATCGAACAATTTTTCTTAAAAATTGTTCGAATAATTTAAAATGTCCAAATTTCGAATAACGAATAATTCGAATAATTTCATACGATTAATCGATTAATCGAAATTGGTACAAAATTACAAAAATGTTTAGAAAATATAAATTTTTTATTAAAGTAAATGTGCTAAAATCTCAAAACTTTTTTAAAAAATTATGATAAATAATTTGTTGTAGGCTTGTACCTATTCCGATTTCATTCTGGCCTAAGAAAATAATTAAGGGACGACCTTTTAGAATTTCTTGAAATATTTGTTAGCTTCAACTCAATGAGAATTTTATGTTTTCAAGTAGGAGCGTTAATAAACATCTTGAATCCCAAAGAAAATATAAAAAGAACATAAAATTATCACAGTTTGCTTTGTCATCTTCCAAATTACTACTCTGTTGTTGTGACTTATCTAGTAAAGTAGTGGTATCTATTTACGTATAACAAATTTTTAATTATTTTTTACGACTTTTGAAACGTTGATATTAAACGAAAGCATTAATAATTATTGTAATTAATGATTATTATAATTATTAATTATAATTAATGCTCAATGTAATGAAGCGTGTTTAGTGAGGACTCTGAATTAATAAAATTAAATAAAATAAAGGGATGGAGGTAGAGGAAAAATCAATTACCAACAGAATTCCTCTCAGATTTACGTTTTTTATGTATTCAATGAATATGAAAGAGATACAAATTAATGTACGGGGTCTTATATTCTTCTTTAACTCTTTAACTCATTGCGGTATGGTTCTCCCCGATTTGGATAAAATTTTAATATGTGAAAGAGGGGACAGAAAAAATAAAAATAAAGACAAAATCTGATCTCTATTATTAAAGTTTTTTATTTCTATGAATTTCAGAAGAGTTACTAAATTTATTTTTGTTCCTTTTTTAAATAATATTATTAAAATTTCGGTTAATCGATTAATTTTAAAATTTTGTTCGATTAACCGGTTAAGAAAAAAACCCGAATAATTATTTGCACGATTAATCGATTAATATAAAAAGCCGATTAATTGAATACCCTAGTCAAGCCTAAAGTAAGCTTTTCATAAAGTTTGGTAACCCGTGTAAAAAAGATCAGATCTGGTCAGATCTCAGTAGATCTTACCAGATCTAATTTGATCTCAAAATTGGGGACAAATTTGAGATCTTATTATGTCTGATCAGATCTAGGCATATCTGGCCAGATCTCAGTAGATCTTACCAGATCTAGGCATATCTTGCGCAATTGTCCAGATCACTTTAGATTTGAACATATTTGGCACTAGATCTGATCAGATCTTACCATAAGGTATTATCACATATGCCATATCTGATCATATTTAATGAGATTTGGTACAGGATCTAATTAGATTCAATCATATCTATTTAGATCCAAAAAGATCTGATCAGATCTAAACTTTTCTACACGGGGAATAAAAGTCTCTGTTGAATCTAAAAATATTGAGTTTTCATTTATTTAAAGACTTCTTCAAGGGTCATCCACCCAAGAATATGTAGAATCTAGCATTTTGTAGCAAACAAATTAAAAAAACCTTAAATTTTCTTAAATTGGTGTACAAATAAAATAAAAAAATAAATTAAACAAAATAGTGATGTTGATGTAATCCAAACATATTCGTCATTCGAATACTTTCAGTATTCGCAGTAATAAACTGTCTTTAAAATATTATTTTACACTACTATATAACCAAGATATGTATAAAAATTATTTTTATTATATTTTGATGTATTATAAATTCTTTTTATTGATAAAATCTTCAAAACAACATTATTTACCTATGATTAACGAGTCAATCGTTCACTATGAATCGTTCGTTATTTGAAAGTGGAGACAAATTAAATAAGGGTGTTGCCAGAATAACACTAGAAATTAAAAGTATGTTATTTAACGATTATGAATGAAATTTTTTAATAAACGTTTTATAAGGAAAATTAATACTTTTGCAATTGTATTCCTTATCGCAAAATTAAGAAAACTTTATGCATAGAAGTTTAAGGAAATTTATTAAATCCAAAAAATAATTCAGAAATTACTTAGAACTATAAGGGGGTTATTTTGTAATACGCAACGCCTTGGGTTGCGTTGTTTTCCATACAAATTATTTTTGTAACAATAACAATTTACACACAATAAAAATAACCCACTAAATAACTTTATATTTTTTGTATCGGATTTGACTCAAATAAAACACAGATTTTTCAAATATTTTTGTAAAAATTCCAAATTTTTTGGACGAAAACGTGAGCCTTCCAAAAAGGAATAGAAAAGCATAAAAAATTGAGGAAATTTTATTAAATTCTAAAAATCGTTCAAAAACGACATAGAACTGTAAATAAATTTTAATATTTTGCGAACAATTTAAAAAAAATCTCAAATTAATTTTTGAGCCCATATTATTAACCAAATATCTTTTTTGAATAATTTTTTAATAAAAAAAGGCTGTTTTGGAAGAACCACAAAAAAGAAGGAAGTGCCACTTTTTTTAAAATTTTAACTTTTAATAATACATTTTGAGTTCTTGTTTGATGAATTGTTGGGCTTTTTGCAGAATGGGGTCGGAAAAAATATAATCAATTTCGCGGAGCAAAAAAAAAACGCATTTGCGAAAAGATGAATTTTATGCCCTTATTCGAGACATTCATATGTTTGCCTTTAATGTTGAAGGTGTGAGTTTGTTTTTGTATTTTTCTTTGTGTTTGCAGAGTCATTGTATATATTGGTTTATAAAATTATTTTAGTTGAACTCATGTGCACTAAATAAAGTATTTTAATTTTTTTTTTTTATTAAAATCATAGCATCCCAGCCAGCAAAATTTGGATAATTTTTTGAGGGTTCTTATTCTATGAGCTAAAAATTACTCAAACAAAGCACATATTTTTGAAATTTGAAATTTTTTTTGTCAAAAACTCTAAAATGAATCATCATAAAAGCAACAACATTTTGAGGCAAATTATTCAAAAAATGGTTCAGAAATGACTCAGAAATGTAAATAAATTTCAAAATTATGTGAAAAATTCAAAGAAACCTCAAAAAAAAAGATTAATTTTTGAGCCTGTAGAAATTTTTTTAATATTTTTTTTGAGTCATTATTGAATCAAAAAGAAGGCGCTTTTTGGATGAACCACTTTCATACAAAAATTTGAATTTTTAATAATATATTTTGAGCTCGTTTTTGATTAATTTTTGGGCTCGTTTGCTGGCTGTGTTTAACATGTTTTAAGATAAACCATTTTATATATTTAGTTAGAATATTGTTCTACCTCAAGCCCAGATTCTAATATGATATTCTCATATTAGATTTCATTTGTTGTTTCAAAAAAGGTTGACCATTTTCATGATAGACAATACAATTGTTTCGTGGGCATCACTCCAACTCTTCAGTTGTCCGCAATAAGAAAATGATAGCTTTAATACACAAACCGAGAAATTACATAAGGTACAAAAGTTCAACGGACAGTTCATATACGAAAGTACAAAATTATCATTCTCATTGGAGTATGCTTAAATCTTGGAAGAGAAATTTATAAATTTTTTAAGAAAAAAAGTTCAACCTGGAAACGCATCAGATCTTAAAAATCCACTTACTTAGGAATGCTTTCAAACTGAAAATACTAGAGCTATGGAATGACCCATATATTTTCGGGATAAGAGCGGAATCTAGGATAACAACGGAATTTTATTATGAGATTTTTTTTTCCATAAAATCGATAGTATCAAATAGTTTTTGATCTCAAAAGAGCAGAAGTTCGTGTTTTGAAGGCCAATGAATGAACAAAATTGGTGGACAGTGGACAATGGCGGCTGCCTATTTTTTTTAAAGGATTTTGTAGTTTATTTATAAACATTTAAAAATAAATGAAAAGTTCTTTTGATTTAAATGAAAAGTTAGTAGACTGGTTTTCAAGTGATTTTTCATTTATTTTAAATTACATTTTCAGTTAATTTAAATTACAAACTATTTTTGAGTGTAGTTATGATAAAGCACCTGTGAAAATAGTACTGAAAAAATACTCTTACTCTTAAAAAAATATTTACAAGTAAATTAAATTGAGTTATAAAACGTAAAAACTTTTTTTTTTTCGTTGGTCCGCGGTGGGATTTGATAGTGGACTCTCAGGGTATATGTGACTATATATAATTATTAGGGCAAGAAATTCCATGCATTAAAAAAAAAAACTAAATATGCTTTAAAAACTTAAAAAATACGCACTAAACACGATTATTTTTGCCAAAATAACGCACTTCAAAAAATAAAAATATACTCAACAAAAATATTTTTATAAAAAAGTACTTCTAATACACTGAAAGAATTATCTATCCTTCATGATATTAATGATATAATTTCATCGAATTTTTTCGTAGAATCAATGAAGAATTTCATTATGTTCATAATATTTAATTAATATTATGAAATTTTTCATAACCGTTCTTTCATAAAATTTCATAATTTCGTTAAAAAAATTCATTGAATTTCATAAATTAGATCTTCATAAATTTAATGAAAATGTTCTTTATATATGTAAATGAAATTGTTCAATAGTATTTACTTTTTTTTGTTTTTATACCCTACACCACTATGTGGTCAGGGTATTATAAGTTTGTGCTGATGTTTGTAACACCAAAAAATATTGGTCGTAGACCCACCTTATAGTATGCCGATCGGTTCAGAATTTTTTTTTATTTCGATTTAACGATGTCCGTCTGTCCGTCCGTCCGTCCGTCCGTCTGTCTGTCTGTCTGTCTGTCTGTCTGTCTGTCTGTCTGTCTGTCTGTCTGTCTGTCCATGCAATCTTGTGCGCACTCTACAGGTCGCAAATATTAAGATATTTTGATGAAATTTGGTACGCAGACCTATGTTGGCCCACGGACGAACAAGTTTGATTTTGGTGAACATCGGTCCATGTTTAGACCTAGTGCCCATATAAGGGTCCTACCAAAATTATACTGTTTATACGCTGCAGGTCGTAAATATTAAGATATTTTGACGAAATTTGGTACACAGACCTATGTTAGCCCAATAACGCAGCCTATTGATTTTGGTGAACATCGTTGTTTAGACCTAGTGCCCATATAAGGGTCCTACCAAAATTATACTGTTTATACGCTGCAGGTCGTAAATATTAAGATATTTTGATGAAATTTGGTACACAGACCTACATTGGCCCAATAACGCAGCCTATTGATTTTGGTGAACATCGGTCCATGTTTAGAACTAGTGCCCATATAAGGGTCCCCCCAAAATTATATTGTTTATACGCTGCAGGTCGCAAATATTAAGATATTTTGATGAAATTTGGTACATAGACCTATGTTGGACCAAGGACAAAGCCTATTGATTTTGGTGAACATCGGTCCATGTTTAGAACTAGTGCCCATATAAGGGTCCCCCCAAAATTGGCTTGGTTACAAACTGCAGGTCGCAAATATTAAGATATTTTAATGAAATTTGGTGCGCTGACTCACATTATAGAAAATTTTGACACGAGCCCCATTTTAACCCATTCGAATTTCGGATCCAAACATTAGTTGGCTTTTACCCCAGACTGGTGTAGGGTATTGTATAGTCGGCATGCCCGACTTTAACCTTTTTACTCGTTTTTAAATACAATATCGTCATTTTATTAATTTTTAAAAATTTACATACAATTAAATTTAATTAATTTAATTAATTAATAAATTTAATTGTAATTAAATTAATTACAATTAAACGTTTTTAAGCTAATTTGGCAAAAACAGTATGCATAACTATAAATTTAACAATCTGTTAAAGTAGGGTAAATTATGAAAAAAGCATTTCATAAAATTTGGAAAATAAAATCTCAGTTGAAACCATAAGTATTTAGTTCATATCTATTTAAAGACTTTTTGCAGGGTCATCCACCCAAGAATATGTCCATCAAGTCCATCATTTTATATCTAACAAATTAAAAAAATCTGAACACCATTTAAGCGTTTTTTCATTAAACTTTTACAAATTGGTGTACAAATAAAATACAAAATAAACTAAACAAAATAGTGTTGTTGGGTTAATCAAAACATAATCGTCCTTCGAATACTTTCAGTATTCGTACTATTAAACTCTCTTACAAATACTAGTTTTCCATTATTACCTCTTTGTTAAGTATAAACATTTTTTTTATCATGTTTTGATTTATTATAAATTATTTTTATTGATAAAATCTTCAAAATATTATTATTCACCTACGATTAACGAGTCAATCGTTTACTAACTTTATGAATCACTAATAATTTATTTGTTAGTGGAGACACATTCAATTAGGGTGTTGCCAGATTAAAACGAGAAATAAACAAACTGTTATTTAACGTTTATGCATAACATTTTTTAATAAGCGTTTAATAAGGAAAATGAATACTTTAGCAATTGTATTCCTTAATGGAAAATTAAGAAAAGTTTATGCATTAGAACCATAGAAAATATTATTAACGTGGGGCCATATATAATCTATTATAAAATTATATTTTTGATCTTGCGCCATATATAATAATTTCATATAGCACTTAATATAATAAAGAATTATATGTTTTTTTGCAAATAATGCTATAATGAACATCCCAGCAAAACCTTGGTAATGGGTTTGACCTTTTTCACGCAATACCTTTACCCTTGGTTTTACTTCGAAACCTAAAGTAATACGTTACTAATATTGTGATTAGAGAATGCAAAATCCCGCACTTTTTGATTTCCCGGGAAAGTGGGAAATTTATCTTGAATTCCCGGGATCCCGGGATCCCGCAAGGCACATAAATTAAAAAATATTTTTTAGTAATTTTAAAATTTTTATTAATAAAATGTCTTAAAGTCCTCAAATTTTCATGATGGTGAAAAAGCTCAGGTGGTTTTTCTTGGAATTTTCATAGTAGGAAAGAATTAATTTTATATTAAAAATTATATACAGTAGTTTTGATTTAACTGCCTTTTTCTTAAGTGCACATTTGCTATAACTTCACAAAATTTTGGTTTGGTTTCTATTTTACAAAATTATGTACGCAATTGTCTTCTTTAAGTGCCCTTTAAGTGCGCATTTAAGATAACTGCCTTATATTTTTGGCAGTTTTACATTATTTTCATAAAAAAGATCACCGTTAGCTGCCTCTTCTGTTTTGACAAAAATATCCTACTTTAGTCGTTTTTTAACCATAAAAATCGCAAGATCTGGTGCAAAGCACAAAGTTGTCATCATTAGCTTCATTTGTTTTGTTTGTTTTCAGTCTGTATTGGTATAGCTGTACATTAAGGCAGGTAAACAATTTGACTTAGCTGCGTGTTTGACTTACCTGCACAAACATTTTTGCAAAAGTTGATTGTGCAGCTAAGTCAAAATTACTGTAAATCTAATTATATATGTATTTTTAAAAATTGAATAAACTAAAACTAATTTTTAGACTAAAACACTTGTCCTTAAAAAAAATAAATAAAAAAATTAATATAGAAAATAATTTTAGAAAATTGTAAAATATTTTTAAAATTATAGGAACAAATTCTAACTTAAGTACTTGAAAATTTTTTAAAATCAATGGATAAATATGTCTTTAATTGTGTACAGAATAAGTGTGCTTCAAAATTTTTTATACAAACACTATTTAGTTGAGTGGTTTTCTTAAAAAATATATTTTTTAAGTTTCTTCTACAGCCTGCTAAAAAAAGTTCGATCAAGTACAGAAATTAACCAGTGTGTTTGTTTACTCGAAAAACTTACTACTTTTATAATAATTTTGTAAGTTAGAAAATTTTGCATAAGTAAATTTGAAATAATTAACTTTATTATTTTAAACTGCATATTTTGAAATCCCGGGATTCCCAGTCCAAATTCCCGGGAACGCGGGAAATGAAAAATGGCTAATTTCCCGGGAATCCCCGGAAAATTTGCAATTTTTGGTTTCTTATTACATTTCCCTTTACCTGGTAATAGAAGGTTTTTCTGGGATGTTTAATTTACCAGGAAATCGTTTTACAATCGGTTGCAACTTTGGAGCTAGATAAACCGTTGCTTCTGGGACAATTTCGCACAAAAATCATCGGTGTTAGAATTGACAGTAGAAGGGGTTTAATGGAACAGTAGAACTCTACAACCGATTCTTTAGAACTGAGTTTCCAAACAGACATTTTAGAATTTCACATTAAACAAACATTTTTACTTTTGAGAATTTTGTGTAAATTCTTGGAATAACGAATTTGTTTTGTTCGGGAAACCTGATAGATTCAAAATTTTTTTTATATAATTAATATGAAAACATTAACCATTGTTTTTTTACTGAAAAATTAACACTTAGTTCGAGTTAGAACTAAGATCGATTTCAAACGAAATTACTTAATTCAGCAATATTTAAGTCGTGCTAAGTTCTGACTATAAAACTGATAAATCTTCCGATTAAATTCGCGCAATGTGGACCCTAAATTCCACTTAGTTCAGATTGTGAATATGCTATTTTTTTTTTATAAGAAAGAAGCAATTACAGTAAATCCAAAATGAAACTTATCACAAAGTATAACAATTAAAAATTAAAATGAAATTTGTAAGTTTTAATCGTTTGATTTTTGTTTGATTTCTAAAGTTCGGTTAAAAATTTCAAAACCACATTGAATTTATATCCGAGGAAATAAATGAGGAAGTAGAGTGATAAAAAATGTCTTTAAAAGCTTTGTATCAATATATATTATATTTCGTATAAATTTCTTCAGTTTCTTCATACTAGGCAAATATACTTTTATAAATTTAACTTAAATCAACATACCTTTTTATTATGCACTGTGTACAAAAACCCAAATATTAGTTATCCTCAAAATGCTATAATGAGATATTTTACAGCTGCGACAAAACTGCGTAAATATATGGAAAAACTAAATATATAAAAATCTGTTACAGACACCCTCTTATTGATGGCGTGTATTCCAGCTGTATACCAACAGCAGTGAAAAGAACCAAAAAAAATTGTCACATACACACACAAAAGAACTTCTAAAGTGGTCGTCTACACACTTGTATATAATATGAATACTTATGTAGTAGTATACAGTATTATGTATAAAAAAGGAAATTTTAAAGCACAATTGAATTGATGCTTAAACAGAAAGATTTATTTTGTTTTCAAATTTTCTTATAATTTTTTCTTTTTTTTTCTTTCTTTTTGTTAAAATACTGTAATTTTGTTTTATTAAAAAGAAATTCTAATAATTATAATGTTTATGCTTTAATTTCTTTTAATTTTGCACTTGCAATTTTTTTAAATTTATTTTTTTTTTTAATTTACTATCTTTTTTTCTTTTTAGATTTATATTAAAAGTTACGTTTTAATTAATAAACTTAACACGTCGCACGTTCGAGATGAACTGAATTTAAAATATAATATGGCTGTGCAAGAAGGACCATGAAGGAAAAAAATTATCTTCCGGTTCAAAGTCTTTTTTGCCATGTAGCAAAAAAAAAAGCTTTAAATTATAACAGGGGGTTGTTTATGCTAGAGAAATATAGAGAGTATACATATAAATGAGAGCAATTTATCTATAAGGGACACTGTTGGTAAAAGTGGCACAAAAGTGCCATTTGTGGCACTATTGAATGTTGAATGGCACCATGGCACTCTTTATAGAATTTTGGCACTTTTTAAGAAAAATTTGATAAAAGGTCGATATCGCTGGTTTTTCATTAAAAGCCATGCCTACTTAGAACGGGTAGCAAAATTTGAAACAATCGCTACACTAAAAATTTCTACAATTTTCTGGACCAGCTTCCAGTTCTTCGGGGACAATTTAATCATTATTTTGATCTTTAAAAATAAAAGCAATGGGGATAAAATTAGAAAAACTTGAATTGATTCTATTGTTGTCACTGGAATTTTTCAAAAATTTGTTATGGTATTCTAGTTTTTTTATGACAAGCAAAAGTTTTAAAAATATCACCATACAATGGTGAAAGCTTTTTCTGCCAAAAATAAAATTAAATTATCAAAAAATTGTAATTTTATGAAATCTTAAATGAAATGAGAACTTAAAAAAATGTCCGGGAACCGCAGAACACAAGAGAACTAGTTCTAATCACTTGGAGTTTCCTTTAAATTTTAGCATCAAGCACCCTGAGCTTATTCCTAACAACTTTAGCCCCAAAAATCCCATGTTAATACCTAATCTTTTGGAGGAATTTTAGAATTGGTAAAAGGTTCGATGCATCTTAAAATAATATCTCAAAATATGAATTAGGTATTTCATATTTTATTTCTATGAAGAAACATTATAACATAATTGTTGACAAATGAAAATATTTGTTTGTTATGTGCTTTTTGTTACATGATAATTTTGTCAAGGTTTTGCTGTGACAATTTTTCTCAGAATACCAAAATTATAATAATTTCCATTCACACCAGTTTTGTGACAATTTTGTTATTGTTAAAAGGTTTAGAATAAGGGTGCAAATGTATAAATATTTGAAATAAAAGCTGAACATAATTTTTGAAACATTTGCATGTTGCTTAATTTTTTTGGCACTTTTAAAGTTTTTTGGCACTTTTTTGGCATCATTTCGGCACCAAACAAAAATTCTCAAATACCATCACTGATAAGGGAGCATGTAAACTGCGCGTTGTAAACCACTTTGAAGATATAGAGTATAAGTCTCCACAATACAGCTGTTTTAGAATATAATAGTCTCTGAAATAACCATCATTCTAATGTTTTTTAGTTTACGAATTTTATCTACCGGTAAAATATTTGAGTTGTTTTCTTAGATATTTTAGAGAATTTAGTTAAACTTTGCAAGCTCTTACTCTTAGTTTGGCTGTAAACATTATGTAAAAGTTATTTAAAGATTATCACTTCAATTTATATTCTAAACATGTCTTCAAAGACAGTAGACAATATATTTACCATAGAGCCTTTATTTATTTTCTCTCAAACACACCATACGATGCAAAACATCTTTATGTATATTTGTGCCCATGATGAGTCATTGATATTCCTGGTAGTGTATTGAATATAAAGCCACTTTGAAATTGTTTTAATATAAATTAAGTAGTTTAACTTCTATTGCCAGCTATTCTATCTACCAGGTAGATTATTTTTTTTAAAGAAATTTGTAAGTTATTTTATACTATTACAACAAAGCTGCTGATGATCTTTTTATATGAAATCCTCAAACTCTGTTGACCTTGCCTACCCAGGTAGGAATTGCTAATGGTACACTTAAAATAATACGTTAGTAGAAAAATCTGTCAAACGGGTTTCAAATCGATTTGACTAATTTGTAATAAATTTTTAGTTGAATCACTGATTTAAACAAATTTCATTTAACACTATACTAAAAATCCTCAGTACCACTTTAAATATTTAGTTTTGAGTGTTAATTTTAAAAACTATTTATAACTAATTTTTAAGAACCCATTTATTAGGTCCAGCAGATAAGAAATGGCAGATTTATATCCAATATTTTTTACAAAATCCCCCACTGTGGCACCTTGGAGATTAATCCTTATCTCCTCTTTAGGGATTATATCCAAAATACTTTCCTTCTATCAGATGGTGAAATTATTTTATACATTAGTATAATCATAACTATTCAGAAATTTTATAAATTTTCCCTATTAGTACAATAAACAGATACTACTCTCTAATATACAAAATTTTAAAGTCAAGGTTGCCATATCACATTTTTTAAAAATGATTCTCAAATCGTTGTAACGAGGGACAGAAAATTGGTTAACTAAATTATTTAGAAAATACAACATTGGGGAGGTAAAAACAATATATAAACAAAAAAACAATTAAATATGTATTTAGTTTAGATGGCAGGTGATTAATCTTATAATATTGATAGATGACTATAAAACATGGAAGGTACTTCTTTTTAAAGGCAATAATAACAACAACAATAACACTGTACAACAATTTCGAACTTTCTACAAAATTATGGGGTTCTGAAAATGGATTCTGGTAGAGGAGACCAAAAAAAAAATATACGTGTTTCGGCGTTTTGAAAGATCACATCGGAATTTTATTTTAGGGGGGGGGGGGGCGGGGGTTAAAGTTCCCTCCTTTTCCAAATGTTTATTGTGAATAGGATATGTTCAGCGAAATTGTGTAAATCACTATGAGGAACATTTTTGTGGAACATTTTAACCCTCTAACTCTTCCACTAATGGAACTTTTTGGCCCCGTTTTAAAAAGGGATAAAAAAGACCCGTAATAATGGAACATTTTAACCCTCTAACTCTTCAATTAAACGAACTTTTTTGCCTTTTTTTTAAAAAAGGAATAAAAAAAAGACCCCTAAGTTGAAGAGTTAGAGGGTTAAAATATTCCTCGTAGTGAAACTATACTTAAAATTGAAAATTCAAAATTGAAGATTAACCAGTAAATACATTTTAAGTTTTGACTTATTTCTAGCATTGAAGTTAAATTTTCAACTTTGATATCTTCAGAGACCTATAGTAGAATTTTATGGCAAATATTTTTGCCGAACATTCTACCCCTCTAACTCTGCAACTTATGGGGTTGTTTTGTCCCTGTCTAAAAAGAGGTCAAAAAAGTCTCTTTCATTGAAGAGTAAGAGGCAGTGTTGCCATTTCAGTGCTTTTTGGGTATTTTTTGGTGCTTTTTTCCTTCCCGTACCCGGTGATTTTTTACAAATACCCGTTTATAAAAAGCGGGTATTTACAGTGCTTTTTCAGATTTCTGGCAGTGCTTTTAGCGCTTTTTGTACAGTTTATATTTTTGGTATTTGTTCTCCTTTTTTTCAATTTTTCTTGAATTTTTTGTAAAAGTTGAAAAAATAATACTAAATATACAAAAAATACATTTTTTCACAATGTTTGTAGTACAATTTAAATAGCATCTTCGTTATATTTAAACTTCAAAATTTTGAAATATTAGTTTGGTGCTTTTTTACCCCTTTTCTGGTTATTTTTTGAACCTTTTTTACACGTTCTTATAAAGCTAAAATGTGTTTTTAAAATCTTGACTTAAATTTTTCAAAAAATTATTATCGTGCTTTTTTACCCCATTTTTGGTAAATTTTTACCCTTTTTACCCGTTTTCACAATGCTCACGGTGCTTTCCTGCCTTCAAGAGTTGGCAACACTGGTAAGAGGGTGGGTTAAAGTGTTTCACAAAAATATTTGTCATAAAATTCCACTACAATTCTCTGAAGACATTATAGTTGAAAATTTAACTCCAATGCCAGAAATAAGTCAAAACTTAAAATGTGTTTAAGGGTTATTCTCGTACTTATTCTGGATTTTAGGGGGCAACCATGCGAATCTACCATTTTAGTTATAGGATGTGTTTAGCGAACTTATGAAAAGCACTACTAGGAACATTTTTGTGGAACATTTTAACCCTCTAGAATTTCAACTTACGGGTTTTTGTTGGCCCTTTTCAAAATGATGCCAAAAAAGTAAGTTAGAGATTTCAAATACTCTACAAAAATATTCCCCGTAGTGTTTTACAGAAGTTCGCTGAACACATCCTATACCCTAAATGGAAAATTCATATGGTTTTCTATGCCGATTCACAATAAACATTTGACAAAGGGAGAAATTTTAACGCCCCTAAAATAAAATGCTGATGTGATCTTTCAAAACTCTGACACACGTATATTTTTTTTTTGTCTCCTCTACCAGAATCCATTGTCAGAACACTGTAATTTTTTTCGTGTTGTACTGTGTAATTAAAGAAATCATAGTATGCGTTTAAATTGATTGACTTGAAGTGGGTAAGAACATAAGTGAGGGTTTTTGTAAAATGTATTATGTATGTATGCGAGTGTGAGTGGGTAGGGCTGCGTATAAGTGTGAGTGTATTTATGATAATCTATGGTTTAACATAAATTTAATACCAAAACTTTTCTTGTGATTACTTTCATTTTCTACTTCATTAATGCCTTAAGCATTTTATTGTTCGGAAAATAAATATTTCTTATACTCAATTCAGACTGAGCAAAAACTACCTAGCTGTCATACAAAACTGGTTTTTGGCTTATTGTTTATGTATGCATTTTGACAATTAAAAACTAGGAAGAATAAAAAATAGGTAGTTTTTGCTTAGTCTAAGTGCAGTATTAACTTACCAAGATTTTAACGGCCAGGTTTATAGTCAGAACTAAGAAGGAATTTTTTCTAAAATTTTACTTAAGTCAGAAATTTTCAACAAAGTTTCTGACTTAAGAAATAAGTGTTTAGAACAAAAATCGTTCTTATTTATGACTATAAAATTGGCGCTAAAGCTTTAAGTGCTAACATAAATGGTTGTTGAGAGTCAAAAAACATATGTACATAATTTTCATTACTGGCTATCTATTTTTGGTATTTTGGTCCAATATTATGACCCCTGTTCTTTGTGTCGTGTCTTTTTGTTTTCACATCCAACACCATCCAATTGTTTGGGATGTCTCTTTTTCTGTAAATGTTTTCAATAATCCCATTTGGTTTCCGTAATTGCCAAAGAAAGTTTGGCTTATGTTTGCCACAAGTGGCCATCAATCAATCATTTTGGCAAATCTTTATTGTAATACGTTTAAAGACAGCCGTACAATTTCATAAATTGCTTTCTTTAATATAAACACATCATGTATAATTTATCTTTTGGTATTTACTTGAATAAATTTTCCATTACTTTCTACTTTGTTAGATTTCATTTTAATTAAAAATATAATATTTTGTCTCTTTTGCTTTATAATGTGAAAATAATCGAACGTTTAGAATTTGGTTAGGCTGCTATATATCTTCTAATTATATCTCAATACAGTAAAATCTTTTAATAACGCAAACTCCTGACAGCACTAACCTTCATATAAGGGACAATTTTGTAGAAATTTAAATTTAACTTTTGCACTAAATTGCAGATCCATAAAATAACTTCCCAGGAAATAAATTCCGAAAACAAAAATGTAGTAAATCTTCAAAATTGGGGATTTATTTCATTTTCAAATAATGCCCCAATTTTCAAATTGAAATAAACCCTCAAGTAAAGTGAAATATGTAGAACCCCAAACAAAAAAGAAATAACAGCCCGTTTTCGGGGGTTTATTTCACAATGAAATAAAGCTCGTAGCCATACAAAGGTACGCATGAAATTTATTTTCATTTTTTCCCATAATCAGCTTTTCTATAAGCGTCGTTTGAGTGCTCAGCCATCGCGAAGTTCGCAGGTGTAAAAAGATCGTAGTTGTACGTTTTACCTTTTAAAAACGTTGGTTTATTTCTTTTAAATAAACCAGGTTCATTTCTATTGCAATCAAAATAACCAATCCCAACGCTGACACCAATTATTACGTTTTACCTTATAAAAACGTTCATTTATCTCCTTTAGACAAACCGGCCTGGTGCTCTCTTATAACACTGTGAGACAAATGGTAGGGGTCAGTGATCGGGAAGGGTTCAAACTACCGGGGAAAGTTATATCGGTAAAAAAGAAGTTATACGTGTCCCGGCGTTTCGATGGGTCAACCCTAGAAATCGAGATATATCGATTTGACCTTTGGTGGTCTTTTTTTTTGACATAACTCGAGAACCACTAGTCCGATTTTGCTCAAACAATTTTAAAAAAATTAAAAATTACAATTCCTTTAATCTGTTCATATAACGTTTTTCTATATACTCAACAGTTTTGCCCGTAAAAATAAATGTATGAAGAAAAAAATATTTTTTGCCTAAAATATTAAAAAAAAGTAATAAACAAAAGGTTATTGATTTTTATGGTAGCGGTAACAAACATTTATTTTTACCGGCAAAACTGTTGAGTATATAGAAAAACGTTATATGAACAGATTAAAGGAATTGTAATTTTTAATTTTTTTAAAATTGTTTGAGCAAAATCGGACTAGTGGTTCTCGAGTTATGTCAAAAAATAGATATATCTCGATTCCTAGGGGTGACCCAGCGAAACGCCGGGACACGTATAACTTGTTTTTGACCGATATAACATTTCCCGTTGGTTTCATCCCATCCCGATTTTGACTGTCGCATAGTGTAATTAAAATAACACACACAAGTTTGAAATAGTTTAAACAATTTTTTATTAACTCTGTATTAATTACACTCTATTACTTTTAGTACACCAATCAAATTAACACACACACAAACTCTAGTGATTTTAACACAACGATTTATTAATGCCCGACTGAATTACACAATCCCTAATCATAAACTGACTAACTAAATGACATATGGCAGCCTTATATAGTTTTACTTCTGGTGTGGTAATGTACTAACAATGTACTTAAGTGTAGTGCTGCCAGATTGTCAATTCTGTAAATCCCGTTTTTCGGGATATTTACTTACAGAAAATTCCATAGTTTTCTATATTAGACTAATCTAATTTCGTAACACTATATACAGCGCTTTCAACACGTTTAAAGTTTGGTTTTTTAATGATTTCAAAATTAGAATTGAATAATTGCTGTATTTACTTTATTTTAAAATTATTTACCTAATGCCAGTTAATTTTGGGCATTATTAAATTTTTAAGAATGCAATTTCTAGATAAAAAAATTTGGGCGTTAATTCCCCCCAAATTTGTTTATCTAGAAATTCCATAAAAAAATTTATGCACAGCGTTTTTGAGCCATACGGCATTTTTGGTTTTGGGCTTTATGGTTTCGGACGCTATTAACTAACGTCATAGCATGGTGATGATATATAATTAGGTTGTTCATAAGGCGTGTACTATCTGTTGTATCGTTGTATCGTCCTAACTAAAAACAGAGTTGTTAAAATTTTTATTTGTGTTTAACAACGATTTTCTATTCAGTTTTCTATCTGTTAGCACACTCAAACATAGGACACTAAACATACGTAAAAATGTTGCATCGTGCTATTCTTAAATGTTGTATTTTTTCAATTTAATTTTTAACAACTCTGTTTTTTGTTAGGACGATACAACAAATAGCACACCCCTGTGAAAACCCTTAATCTTTCTGCGGAACTTTGCGAAATAAAATTTAATTGCTGAGACCTATCACACTTTCACTAAATTTTTCCCATCTTTATTTTTTAATATAATGAGCAAAATCCATCTTTACTTATGTACCCTAATAAAGTGTAAAATATAATTGAAAATTAATCTACCAACTATTTCCTTACACCAGCGAAAAACATAATTGAGTTTGATTTTTAAACTATTGTAATATGATAACTAAACAGGGATGGACAAGTTAAAACTATAGTAGGTTTTTTGATACTATTTATGTACTTATTTGATTTCAAAAACCGAATTTTTTGTTACACTCTCAGAATGTGTTTGTTACATTTAATATATAGGGTTAATTCCGATGTTTTGTGTTCTTTTTTTAATTCATAACTAAAACGTTTTTAAGTTTAATTAGCAGATATTTTATTCAAACAATGAATGAAGTTTAACTTAGTAGGTTTGAGGTTAAGAAGAAGAATAAACCTTTTTCTCTAAAAATTTTAAAGATATTAATTTACAAATTAGACTAGATCTAGTTTCTGCCTTTTTCTATGGGCAAGCTTCATCAGTAATTTTCGTGCGACAGCTTAGCCATCTTACCCAAGTAAGGCCTTGAGTGCAATGTAACTAATTCATAGTTTTCTTTCCTATTCAGCTTTCTGTTGTTGTTTTTTACTTAGAAGTGATTAAACACAGACACATACAAATATTCAACTTTAGATTTTTGTTTATCTTCCAATCTCATCCATTTAACGTTTTGAAAATTTTGATAACATCATTTGGAAAGAATAATATATATGCTTTTTCTATCCCTCATATATATCGCAGCGACCTCTTTCGGTGTTCCCATAGCATTTAACCCCACCGAAGTGAAATTATATAACAAACAACTTCAACAAAGTTCGCCAATTCTCCATCAGATAGCGTGCAACAACTGTTCTAAGATGCAACATCTCGTACAATTGCAGTGATGCCATATTTGAAGCCCTTCATCTTTCACCACCTTTGTCTCTTATTTAACCCCTTTCCAAAGAAAGCAACACGTTAAATAATATTTAGGAATAATTTCCTGAGTATTGCTACTCCTTATACAAAAAAAAAAAAAAACAAAAAAACAACTAGTGTTTCCAAGTGAAAATCACTCACAATATATTTTCCTTAAAATCTACCGAATATAAGGTTTGCGTTCGATGAATCTAGTGCACACATTATTACTTGTAAATTTTTTCAAATTCAAAATTATTTTTTTTTAACAATATGCCTTTGCTAAACATGTACAAATCCTCACATCAAGTTTTAAAATTATTCGATACTTATTGGCTCTAAAATGAGCTGTGAAATAGAAGTACGTGAAAAAAGAATTCGATTATTTAACGAAATGTAGTATGCAAATCCAAATATGCAAATCCACCTAACTGCCCAGAGCTCATACCCATCGAAAGATATTGGGCTCTGATAAAAAGGATCATGAAGGGAACAAAACAGGTTACTGAAAATACTTCAAGAAAATACTCAAAGAAAATGGTTATCATCAAGCAAAAAATCATTGAAGACACTATTAAAAGTTTAATGGGAGGAATTTCAGAAAAAAATTAAAATTTTCATTAAAAGCCACTAATGTGTAACATTTTTTTATTAAATGTAAACATGAATAAGATTTCTGTTAATGAAACGTTTTTTTCTTTTGTATATGTTAATTAATTCAAAAGTTATTTGAATTTATCTGTGCACTAATTTCACCTTATACATTAAAATAATTGTAAATAAGTTAAAGAAATGACTACCTACTTTTCGTTCAAAACAATTGTATTTTCTCATTTATTTTAAAATTAATTGTATTATAAGAACTGATTATTTTTAATATATTTTAACTTCTACTGAAAGTCCATATTTTGTTTATTGAATGACTGATAGAAAAAGTTACAAAATTTATATCTTTGCAATTTAATTTATTCAATTGAAACAACTTTACTGATTTACATTTTAAATAACTATTGAACTTTTACGATGGAGTTGTTGTGAGTGTGCTTACAGGTAAGCTCCATTTTTTACTGGGTAATGTTAAAATGTGACATTATTACAAACGTTTATTAGTTTATGATGAATGTTTAGCTGTAGTAATAGTAAATTTATACGCAATATAACTCCAACTCTACATAACAAGAACGGAAATAACTAACGACGGAAAAAGGAAACCAAAAAAATATACAGTTACATGTTAATCATATCCACAGCATATCAAACACTGTATCAAATGAAATATTAGCAAAGCCAATCATGCATCAACAATAATATAAATGTACTTTGTAGTTGTCGTCGGTGTTACCCTTTTAGCTATTTATGCAATATTAGAAATATATTTCACAGAAGAAAAAAATCGTACACAGAAAAAAAATTATTTAAATCAATCAGAAACCATGTTAAATGAAATAGAAACAACTTTGAAACAAACTAATGTAAGTTTATTTTTGTTTTAATTTCAAAAAGTTTCTACTTTAAAAAATATGAAAATAAAATTTTAATTTTGAAATACTCGTATTTATTTAAATACAAAAAAGTATTTCTTAACTGGATTCCATAGATGCTTACTCAATTTTAAAATCTTCACAGAAAGTAAGATGTTAATTCAGACATGTTAGATATAATAATTGATATAACTGAGTTTTCTTTTTTTCCTGTGTAGAGAAAAAGCATAAAAGTCCAAACAAAAAGAGAAATATATTATTATGTTAGGTAAATGTGCCAGGTAACCATTTGATATACATCTAGTATCAATTTAAACTATAGCAAGCCACCATTACAGAAACGTTTATCAAATGTCAGGAATGTGTCAGAATACAATAACAAATATACCCTAAAGGACAACCTGGTTAAATGCTAGTTGTATTGCACATCAAGACTAAAGGTCTTCAATGTCTGTTACATAACATACGTGGGACAAATAAATTAAGTGGACTAATTTAATAACCTTCTTAACAAACAATTCGTTCCGGTTACGCACCGTTTTCGGTCCGTCATAAACGGAATCCAACTCCGTTTCCGTACCGTTTTCTGGATCTGTATACGGACCAGAAAACGGAACTTAAGGAACATCGAAACTGATTCGAATCCGTTGAAAGTCCGTCAATGACGGACCGTTTACGGACCGTAATGTCGTGTTAAAAACTGACAAGTCCGTTTAAAGTCCGTCAATGACGGACCGTTATGTCATGTAAAAAACGGACTAGTCCGTTGAAAGTACGTCAATGCCGGACCGTTTCCGGACCGTTTCCGGACCGTTATGTCGTGTGAATAACGGAGTGACCCCATTTTTAGAATCCGTTTTCGGTCCGTATTCGTACCGTTTTTTGAAACAAAAACGGATTTGCATGTCTACCTATATAGACCCTGTTTTTTATTAATTATAAGTAGTACTTTTTAAGTTTTTTATATTAAAAATGGAATTTATTTTTTATATTTACACTATATTTATATTTCGTGCACTATATTTATCCATTTACAATATCGGCACACAATACAATTCAATACCTGCATGCAAAAGAAAAAATAAATTAGATAAGTTTTAACTAACTGTAATCATGATGGTGTTTTGCATACGATGCAAATTCGCACATTGCTATCAAAACAACTAAAAGTTGTGTCATCAAATATTTCTTATTTGCACCCGCATACAAAAAAACAACCTTTAAAACACATAATAAGTTAAATAAATCTTACTATTTGATATATGTGACTTCAAATTCTTTGGTTGATGGGGTGTTAGGAAGGATTTACGCTACTGCGACTTATTTTTCCTCCAAATACTATTTTTTAGCAGCTAAAGGGCTTTTTAAAATAATTTGTGTACATTTTTCCAAAAACAAACTGATACCGATAAAGTCCGTATTTAACTGTACGGAAACGGATACACAAAACGGAGTTAAAACGTGCTGTATTCGAATCTGATGAAAATTGGTGAAGTCCGTATTTAACGGTGAGGAAACGGATACACCAAAATGGATTCAAAACGTATTGTATTCGTAAATCCGAAAGTACAGTCCGTTATTGTTCCGTATACGTACAAGCTTTGACGGATACGTGTTTTACGGACAGTTAACGTGCCGTAAAAGCCGGATTGATGATTCCGTACATGCCGGAGAGTCCGTAAAAATGTTTCTTGGGTTTGCATGCAGTAGCTGAGGCAACGCACTTTGTAGCCCAGTGCCATTCGCGGCACAAACTGTATATTACCGAACGCAAACTTCCGCAGGACTTTTGAGGAAATTGTGCCGATTTGGAAGGACTAGACCATTGACTTTTTATATGGAATGGTGGAATCTTGGTGTATACGGACTGAACATTCGGGTCTTCATGCGATTGTAGCGTTCTACAGGCGAAATTATTATTACCGACCTCATAATAATGAGGCGGGATAATCCATCATCCATTAGCATTTTTGTGGACAATCTTGCTGCTTGAAAATCCCTGGAAACTAATACGATTCCATCTGGTTGTTTTGAGCACTGTACTGAATAGCTTGGTTAAATTCGTCTGCAATCGGTCATGGATTCTAGGACACTTTTGGGTCTGGGGCCTGGTATAGATGGATCTCCCGCTCATTTGTTAAAGATTTTTGGTGTGACAGAGGACATATCGGATACGGAGACCAAAGCGGGGTGGGCGGTGTTGACCGATTGTAGGATTTCTCGGACCTTATCGCCGCAGCATAAACCAGATTATATAATACTTATTAGCCACTACGCGAAAGGTCAACTGTTTATGTACAACTTTGGGACGAGGAGGAGAAGGAGTAAAGAGTGCAGAATCTACTTTCTTGTTGTCCAGTATTGAAGGAGCGTCGACTGAGATGATAATGCAAACTGGCACACACCGATATTGGAATGAAATATTAGTCGAAATCGGAGCGATATGGAATGAGACGGGAACTAGTGAATTTGAAACACTAAACACAGGAAACGAAATGAAATGGGGAAAGTAATTTGATTTTTCGAAATGTGCTAATTTGTATTATCACATAAAATAAGTCCCCGTGATTTTTTTTATAAAAATGAATCCCGTGCGATCCCCACTTTATTTGTTTCATCCTAGGATAAAAACCTAACAAAAACATTGTTTTAACAGCCTAATTACTCGCTTAATGACTTTTTTTGCGATGTACAAAAATTAATGGATAGTTATTACTTACCTTCTCACTTACAAAAAACACATGAGTAATCATTACCTTCTCAGTTACAAAAAAACTCAAAATAATGACTAACTGCTAGATTTGGGATAGCGAGTACAAAATCTATTAAGCGAATCAATAGTAGAGTACTCAAAACCGAAACCGAAAACCGGTTAACCGGATTTTTCATTTTAAAAAAACCGACCGGTTTCGGTTTTTTGTTTAAATTCGAATAAACTGAAACCCGATTTTTTTGTCTCGGTTAACCGGTTTTTTTTATTACAATATGGTTTTTTTAATTTGATATAACTTTTCAACTACTTTGCATGCACTCAATTAAATTCTGTTGAAATTTAACCAACTTATAGTAGGAAATTGTACATCTACCGTAAATTGGGTAAATTTACTCTATCTGTGTAATACAAAAAATACGCACATTATTTGTAAGTTGGTGCACAAATAATGTATAATTTTACATTGAAATTAAATGAAATTTTGAAATCTAATGTATGCATAAAATGCGTAAAAATCCACAAAAGATGTGTAAAAATCCCCAAAAAATGAGTATATTTTCCATTTTTTATTGCTTTTATTAAGAAATAAATTAATTTTTATTGCGTTTTTTTTTAAAGCTGAGCTACACTCAGAATATTGTAGAGAAGTGGAAGGTGGTGAAAGATGAAGGGCTTCAAATATGGCAACACTGTAATTGCGCGAGATGTTAGATCTTCGAAAACTTGCTGCTGATTGTGTGTTGGCGAACTTTGTTGAAGCTTTTTTTTAGTTCATAGTCCTGTTATATTGTTTTACTTCGGTGGGGTTTAGTGCTATGGGAACACCTAAGGAGGACGCTGCGATATGTATGAGGGATAGAAAAAACTCATGCATATTACTATTTTTCATAAATTGATGTTGCCTTGGATGGGGATTGAACCTGCAACCTTATGTGTAACAGCCCAACGCGCTAACCATTACACCACAGTAATGAGTTATATACTCAAATAAATTAAATGAAAATGATTTTATATATGATAGCGCAATTAATTTAAAAATCTAAGAAAAATTAAGTAAATGAAAATTAAATTAAATAAAATGAATGAAGGGTATGTATAGTTGATCTTTTATTTTGGTAAATTAATGTTTTTCGTTCGATTCTAGATCATATATATTAATATCTCTTTCTGTTTAAATTATTTTTCAAATTAAAGAAAGATTATATAATTTTCACAAGTAAATTACAAAGAATAAAAAATTTGAAAGAATTCGATAAGGCCAGCAGGACAGAATACGTATTTTCGGCTTTCGCTACAAAGCCATCAACAGTGTCGTTTTGCCTTGATGGGTTAAATATTGATAATGGTCTAACAATGCTTATTGATAATGGTCTAAAAATACTTTGTGTGTATATTATTGTCTATGGAAGTAGGTAAAAAAAATCGCTTACGCATTTTTATTTACATTTACCGAATTTTCGTAAAATTAAGAAAAACTACCCATCTTATAGCAGTAAGTTAACAAATATTTTTGAGTTTAGATTTCCCAATGGGATAATATTGTTACGAAATTGGATTAGTCTAGTATAGAAAATTATGTAATTTTGAAGGAAAGATGTCTCGAGAGGCGGGATTTACCAAACCGTTTAAACTGGCAGCACTGCATTTAAGTATAATCAATATATTGTTGGGCGCTCTGTTATGAATAACATAAAAGTTATAAATTTGGAAGCACTGGAATTTTCTACTATATTCTACATTCACGGCCGTTAAGCCATATAAGACCACACTAAACGAAGGAAGTGGAAGTTGCGCATTAACATTTGTAGAGTGAAGTTGATTATAAGGGATTGTGTAATACAGTCGGGCTTTAATAAATCCTTGTATTAAAAATCGTTGTTAAACTATTGTGTATAAAGTAATAAAGTGTATAAACTAAAGCGTGTGTGTTATTTTAATTGCAAAGATCACCAACCCGGTTTATCTAAAGAAGATAAATGAACCTATTAAAAGGTAAAACGTAATATTGGTATCAGCAGTGGAATTGTTTATTTTGTTTGTGATAGAAAATAACCCGTTTTATTTAAAAACCAATAGCAAACTGGCTCACATTATTCAAAAGTTTTTTAGTACAGTGTTGTTTTTTAAACGAAGCTGCAATTGATATTGCATTTCTATTAATTTTAATTTAATTTAATTTGAGGTTAAGAAGAATTATTTTTCCGGCTGTGTAATTCGGTAAAAATTTTTACTAAATAATGAAATATTTTCAAAGTTTACTTTCCAATTATCGATTATAATTTTCACTAATTTCGTTCTTAAAATAGTTTTTTATACAAATACAATTAAAATACGGCAGTTGAAGTGCTAATGTGTTATTGTTGTAAAATTGCATGATTTTTGAAGTTTAACCCATAGGAAGTTGTCAAATTTACGGTAAGTGCTAATTTTTACTACTTAAAATAGCATTAAATGTGAATACCCTCAATTGATACAATTTTACATTTACAATCAGTGTGTTCGATTACTCGAAATTCTTACTACTTTTACTACAATTGGAAAGTTTAGTTTACTTTTTGTATTGAATTTTTCCATCTGTAGTAACTTGTAGTAAGTAAACGAACAAGCTTAATGTATACGGCAGTCAGATTTTATATTTACAGTACTTTAAGGAAAATATTAAAAATCCTTCAAAGATTTTTATTTTTAACATCGTTATTTGAATTTTTTACAGCCGATCAAAAATTGCAATGATTTTTTAATATATGGACGACTTTTAATAAAAAAAACCGAAAACCCCGGTTAACCAGTTTTTTCTTCAAGAGCTGAAGAAACCGGTTTTTGAAAAGGCCGATTTTTTTAAATAGCCTAGAAAATAAGCTGTTAAATAGTTGAAATCCTGTTTTTATTTAAAAATAGGTAATCTCCTGGTGAGATCACGAGGGATTCATTTTCATAAAACAGCTACTGGGTGACTTATTTTCTTTTAGCAATTTATGTGTTAATACACATTGATACATTTCCCCTCCAATTCCATTTTGCTCCCGTATTGTGCTCCAATTACAATCGTTCCCCGTTACATTTGGTATCATTTCCCATGTTCAGTTCCACTTTTGTTTAGTTCCACTTTATTTTCGTTTCATATATTTTCATTTCGTGTTCCAATTCCACTCATTTCGCATTTCATTTCATGTCTTTTGCTTTTGCAACAACGTTACATTCCAGACAAATAATGATATCCTTAAACGAATTACCCAGCAAAAATGTGGAAGCAGTAAAAACGTTTGCTGCTTCCTTATTGCTACTTTTACCGCTTCTAAAAATGTATAGCTTCGTAAACAGCACAAATGAAATGCCTAAGTTGATTAATTTTTACATCGCTATTTGCTGTGCTTTTCAAAAAGGTATGAAATGAGCAATACATTTTGATTGCTTAAATATTTTTGCGGTTCTTTTATTAAAATTTTTTAAAATGCGGCAAAAAGTTATTTTAATGAAAATAAGAAGTTTTACTGAAAATAAGAGTAAATTTTTCTTCACGGAAAAATATGCAGGAATATTGTGCTTTTGAGAAGGCATGATTTTAAATAGTTGAAAAGCTTTATAATATGCCCTTCCGAGAAGACATGAATTATCGACATTTTAAAAGAAAAACTGGAGCACTAATTAAAAGCGGTGAATTCATGCCTTTTCGGATCTCGAAACAAATGCTTTCACGCGAGCTATCTCGAACAAAAATCAGGCATGATATCATCAATATTGCAAACGCTTCACTGCTCAACTTTCCCTGACAAAACTGCCTCCAAGCAAGCAGTAATTTCTGCTGGCCCGTGTAAAAAAGTTTAGATCTGACCAGATCTTTTTGGTTCTCAATAGATATGATTCAATCTAATTAGATCCTGTACCAGATCACATCAAATATGATCAGATATGGCATATGTGATAATACCTTATGGCAAGATCTGATAAGATCTAGTGCCAAATTTGTTCAAATCTAAAGTGATCTGGACAAATGCGCAAGATATGCCTAGATCTGATAAGATCTAATTAGATCTCAAATTTGTCCCCAATTTTGAGATCTGATTAGATCTGGTAAGATCTACGAAGATCTGGCCAGATATGCCTAGATCTAATCAGATCTAACTAGATCTCAAATTTGTCCCCAATTTTGAGATCTAATTAGATCTGGTAAGATGTGCTGAGATCTGGCCAGATCTGATCTTTTTTACACGGGGGGTATATGCTACAACTTGCCTGGCCAATCCCGGTTTTTTTTCTTCTTTTCTAAAGTATTTTTAAACAAATGAAATTCTAATTATGCATTCCTCTGATTTCATTCTATTTCATTGCAATTAAATGTTAATAAAATTTCTTCCATTTACAGTACAGTCAAATTATGGTATTTAATTTCAGTGGTAATGAAAAATTCCCAGGTATGTTATATACATATTCTTGTTTATCGGATGATGATGATGACTGTCACAGATCGACTTTTTTTCGGTCTCTTTTTCAATCAATTGGAAAAAAAAATAAATAAACGACAGTTTTGTAACAATTTTGTGTGGTATGATTCTAAATACAGGAAACCATTATAATTTCCTGTTGAAATGCTGATTCGCTTTTAACTATATCAAATTTTACATATTGCTATTTACCTTTTATGGAAACGTAAAAAAAACAGTATATTTTTGTATTCAACATATTTATGTAGACAATTTCCTCGGAAATTAATTTAAGGAGAAGTTAATATTGGAAGAACAACATGGTAATGCGAATATTTGAAAGGCTGTCAAAAGTTCAAATAACAATTAAGGAATTCTGGAGTTCGCTTATAGCGAACTTATTTATTTTCATATTTCATTCAAATTATAGCGAAAGATTAAAGCGAACTTTGCATTTAACGAACTAAATAGTATGGTCCACATGGGTTCATCATAACTGAAATCCATGTTAATTTTAAGAAAAATGATTAAACATTTGAATATCTACACATATACGAGGGTAACTATTTACGTTGTAAGCCTTGGCCACTACAACATTTGTTAGACACCCGCTGATATTTCTACTAGAAAGTTTAAAATTTTTGATCATAACTTTGCTTAGAACTTTTTGTCATGTGAGCATTATTTGTGTTGTTTACAAAAAAGTGAAAGTCGATTGTCAGCTAAAAAAAATGGAATTATCATGTAAAAATTTTGGAGCAATGATTTATTACGATTTTCGATGTGGATTATCTAGACAAGGGTGCATAGATAAATTCAATTCAACTTTTGGTGATGAATCTTCATCCTTTGCTGCTGTAAAACGCTGGTATAACGAGTTTACTCGCGAATGTGCTTCGCTCCAGGACGAATTTAGAGAAGGTCGTCCAAAATCAGTTGTTGTGCCAGAAAACATTGTTGCTGTGCAAAAACTGATAACGCAAGATCGGCATGTGGCATACTTATAGATTGAGGCTACCATAAGTTCCACCAGCATAAAAAAATAATATTACATCAACATTTAGCAGCAAAAAGGATTTGCTCCTGTTGTATTCCTATTAACTTAACAACGGCTTAAAAGAATGATCGGTCGAGTGGTGGAAACAAATGCTCAAGAAATACAATAGCGGTGCTCCAAAAGACGTGTTACTGGTGACGAATCATGGGTCTATGCATATGAGCCGGAAACTAAATAGCAGTCGACTGTATAAGTGATTCATGATGAACGAAATCAAGCAAAAGTTATTCGTTCTCGATGCACCTCGAAACAAATGGTCGCCTGTTTTTTTTTAGAAAACTGGTCAAAACGGCACTGTTGCCCATTAGAACAACCTAGAACAGTTAATTCCGAATTTTACACCACCGTTTGTTTGCCAGAATTGGTCGTGGAAATGAAAAAATCCAACCCTTAAAAACTGATAATTCTTCACCATGACAACGCGAGCTCTCACACATCGGCTCAAAGAAGTAACTTTTTGAGTACTTAAAAGATCGAATTAATTGGTCATCCACCGCACTGTGGTCCAGGATCGCCGTGTTTTGGCCAAAAGTACAATTCAGGTAAAGGGAAAATATGTTTATATATTCAAAATCTAGGATTATTGAATATTTTGTGAGTGAAATATTGTATCATTCTGGTTACTCGTTTTTAGTTGGCGAGAGTTCAAAGTCAAAGTTTTTTAATTTTGTGACATTTTTTATTTTATAATTATACAATAAAAAAATCATAAATAAACAATAAGTTGTTCCAAAACCAATCTCAAATTATAAAACTGAAACTAGATCTAAAAAAAAATTTAAATAAAAATAATAATTTTACCAAAAATATGTGGGTTTTTTTGAAAATCCTAAATTTTGGAAAAAAAAGCTCCAAAATGTTCAAAGAAATATTTGAAAAACTTGAATGCCAATGTGTTCCATAAGATGTCTTCTACCTAAGTTTTTACGACCGTTTGCGACCGTTTGCGACCGTTCATAAACTTTCGAGATTTTGCCTTTTAACTGAAAAAGTAGCTTCAGATCTCGCTGATTTCCAGCATTCCAGAGTTTTAGTAAAAATTAAAAAATAACACTAAAAATTATCTTAAATGAAGGTTCTGATTTTCTTACACAGACTAGCCCCCTATAGACCAGGTTTGTGGGACATTTGAGTGCCAATTCTGGAGAAGTACGAAATTAACCCTTAAACACATTTTAAGTTTTTACTTATTACTGGCACTTAAGTTAAATTTTCAATGCTAATGTCTTCAAAGACTCATAGTAGAATTTCATGGCAAATATTTTTGCGGAACATTTTAACCCTCTAACTCCTCAACTTATGGGTATTTTTTGACACTTTTAAAAAAGGGACAAAAAAGCCCCTTTAATTGCAGAGTTAGAGGGTTAAAATGTTCCACAAAAATATCTCTCGTAGTATTTTATGAAAGTTCGCTGAACATATTCTATGCCTAAAATGGAAGTTTCACATGGTTTCCTATGCCGATTCACAATAAACATTTTCAAAAGAGGGGAAATTTTAACCTCCCCAAAACATAGGGCCAGACGAAAACTTTTAAAACGCCGATACACTTATATTTGTCTTTGGTCCTTTTGGCAGAATTAGTTGTCATCAGAACCGTTATTTTTTTTGTACAGTGTAATTTATTTTCCAACACATACCAATTTTAAATTTATGGCCGCCATATTGGATCCGCCATGTTGAATTTTTGAAATTTGATTTCAAATTCGTAATCTGCTACCCAAAAACTTCCCCTGGTGGAAATTTGAAGTAAATCAGGCGACATAAGAAATTTTATGAAAAAATTGTTTTTCGCCATATTGGATCCGCCATTTTAAATTCTAATTTTCGATTTTTAATCAGCAGATCCTAGATCTATATAATTGATTATTTTAAGTCCAATATAATAAAAACTAAAAATGAATGGCCGCCATCTTGGATCCGCCATTTTGAATTTTAATTTTAGATTTTTAATCAGCAGATCCTAGACATACATAATTGATTATTTTAAGTACAATATAATAAAAACTAAAAATTAATGGCGGCCATATTGGATCCGCCATTTTGAATTTTTTATTTTTTATTTCAGATTCGTGATCAGCACAACCAAACCCCCCTTTGTGATATCTTTTAGTCACAAATACTCAATATTCTAGTTTTGGCCAAAATTCTATGATGCTGGCCCACTGTGCACCGTGTAGCCTTGACTTGGCAACCACTGACTTTTTCTTGTTCCTACACATCAAAGATAAACTACGTGGGGAACGATTTTCTTCAGAAGAAGAAGCTATAGATGCATTAAAAAAAGTCATGTTTTGAGGTGTCTTACGCGGAATGGAAAAATTCAGTGACAAGTGGTTTGAACGCGCGCAAAGGTGTATTGATCACAAAGGATAATATTTTGGAAAACAATAGACATTTTCAATAACAAATTTTTTTTGTCATTGTTAGGCTCAAAATATATATAGTTAGCCTCGTATTTAATAATACATAAAAATAACATTGACATCACCTCATCTGGCACAGAAAATAAGAGCCACAGCAAAAAGGTTTGTGTGTGTGTGAAAAGTTTGCGTATCATTACACCCAGTGGTATGAAATTTTAACTGGGATATTTCGCTGCCACAAAAAAAATGTTAGATTTTATTTTTAAAATTAGCATATTTTTAAAAAGTCATTTTTGTGCCTTCCAAATATTTGATTTTGTTTATGTTCTTATTTATGCCCGTAATTTCAACCAGTTCTTAGGTACCTACTGATTTTTTCTCGCTTAGGTACACGGAAGGTATCTAAGCCCTAGTGGGTACTTATTGCTTGAAATTCTGGAATGTATTGTCCCTCATATTACGTTAACGTAGTATGTTACTGGTCATTTTGACTTAATTACATTTGCATTATTAAATTTTATGACATTTGTTGGATACATTTTGTAGCTGCATCATTTGTTCATCATCAGTAGTATGTTGTAAAGAGTGCTAAAGTTGTTTTTGTGGGTTAACTACAATCACTTGGCACTCGACAGCTTTGCTATAAAAATGTTGCAAGTTTAATGTTGCAATTGTTGCAACGGTAGTTATGCAGAATATATAATGTATTTAAATGTGTTGTTACAATGTACATATAAATGTATGTGTAGTAAATAGTATTGTTTTTGTAGGTACTCTGCACATATGATTTCATTAACTTTGCGCCCTAATAAAAAATCATACATAAAGAGTGGTTCAGCTAAATTCCGGATGCATAAAAAAATACTGCAAAACCAGGTATGTACAAGTTTATTTGACTCAGATAACTACTTAGTACGAGTTCTACCCCTTCTCCAAACTGTAGAATTTAAAACGGGGATGTCATAGGGACAGCAGCAATTATCCCTAAATTGCCACCTTGGAACCAGTTGTAAAACTTGATTTAATTAAAAATTTAACGACGAACAATATGGAGCAAAATTGGCACTGATAAGATACTCGCGGAAAAATTCTAAAATAATTTTTTGTCGTCCGTACTGTAGCAGCTTGTTAAAAAATGAATTGTCTAGATAAAAAACAAAACTTTTCCGTTGATGAAATGGAGCAGATTTTCCACTTATTGATATATTTAGGTCCATTTTATAAATATTTTGTGTTTGTGAATTATTATTATGTTGTTCAACATAATTGTAAACATACCCGAGTAAAAAAAATTGATCTCGCGCAATATCTAATTATATCCAATTTGATATTGTTTAAGATCTGCTGTAATATCTAGCTGATCCAATTAGATCTCAAAATTGGGTGTATCCAATCATATCGTATTAGATCCCATTGTATATATGGGGATAAACTAAGATCAAGTTATATCTCAAAATTGGGAGGTCCAGTGATATCTTTGGGGATAAACCTAGATCTATTTTGATCCGAAAATTGGCGGATCCAGCTATATATTTGCGGATATTTTTAGATCTAATTTGATCCGAAAAATGGCGGATCCAATTAGATCCAGCTATATATTTGGGGATAAACTTAGATCTAATTTGATCTCAATTTTGGCAGATCAAATTAGATCCCGCAATATATTTGTGGATAAACGTATATCTAATTTGATCCGAAAAAGTGGCAGATCGAATTAGATGTAGCTATATATTTGGGGATAAACTTAGATCTAATTTGATCCAAAAAATGGCACATCGAATTAGATCCAGCAATATATTTGTGGATAAACTTAGATCTAATTTGATCTCAATTTTGGCAGATCTAATTAGATCTAGCAATATATTTGTGGATAAACTTAGATCTAATTTGATCCGAAAAATGGAAGTTCGAATTAGATCCAGCAATATATTTGGGGATTAAGTAAGATCTAAATTTATCCAAAAAATTACAGATAAAATTAGATCCAGTAATATACTTCGGGATTGCGTAAGATCTTAACTTTTCCGATAAATTGCAGATCGAATTAAATCCAGTGATATATTTGGGGATTTGGTAGGATCTTAATTTATCCCATAAATTGCAGATCGAATTAGAAACAGCAATATATTTGGAGATTGACATCTAAAACTATCCAGAAAAATGACAGCTAAAATTAGATCCCGCATTATATTTGGGTACTACGTAAGATCTCCATTTATTTGGGATTAAATAAGATCCCAGACAGATATTGACAATAGTTCAAAAAATAATACACTGGAAGAGCCCTGATTTTATAAAAATTACAATATTTTGTTAAAATAAGGTTTAAACTCAGAAGGTCTCGCGTTCGATACCTTTCACGGCTGTGCATTTTTTTTATAAAAATGCGCATTCTCCTTGCTGGTCTTATCGAAATTTTTTCAATAATTTTTATTCTTTGTAATTTACTTGTAAAAATTGTATCATCTTTCTTTGATTTGAAAATAATTTAAACAGAAAATGATATTAATTTATGATCTTGAGTCAAACTAAAATAACATTTATTTACTTAAAAATAACAGATCAACTAAAAACATTTCCCCCATTCAAAAGAATTTCTTTTTATAAAATTATAATTTTATTTTCTATAAATGTTTTTATAAAATTATATTTTTTTTATTAAATTGAATTTTTTTTAAAAAATACTTTTATTTACATATTTTTAACGCTCTACACCATTTCCAATTGTATCAATTGTTTATAAGATTTATCAATTGTATTTCAGAAATAATCAATTGAATTTCAGTTTTATCAATTGTATTTCAGAACTTATCAATTATTTTTCAGATTTATGAATTGTATTTCAGAACTAGTCAATTGAATTTCAGTTTTATCAATTGTTTTTCAGAAATTATTAATTGTATTTCCGAAATTCACAACTGTATTTCAGAAATTATCAAACTATATTTCAGAAATTATCAATTGTATTTCAGAAATTATGAAATGTAATTTAGAAATTTTTCTCTATTAACTATGATAAACCATCAACAAGTTCTGAAATAGATTTGATTATTTCTGAAATACAATTAATAAATTTCTGAAATACATTCCATAATTTCTAAAATACATTTAAAATTTCTGAAATACAATTAATAGCTTCTGAAATACAGTTAATATTGTAGTTGCTGATCAGTTACCATATATGATGGCACCATATATGACAATATATTGTTTAAATGGCACCAATATGGAGCTTTATATGGTAATATATAACTTAGATTATTTGATTTGATCCGAAAAATGGACCGATAAAATTGTATCAGTTCTTATTTGTATCAGTTGTTATCTAATTGCATCAGTTTAGATCTGACCTGATTAAATTATGTGTTAATCAGATGAAATTGTATCAGATTTTTGACCTGATACAATTTTATTGGTTTATATTACATGGTATCAGTTTAGGTCCAAATAGATATATTTGTATACAAAATTATATAGTTATATCCCAATTTTGACCTGATATCAGTTTAAAACTTTGATACAATTGTATAAGGTAAATGTCGGATACAATTATATTTTATTTATATAAAATTGAACCAATTACGATCAAACCGATAAAATTGTATCAAATCAAATATCTGATACAATTTCATCTGATTAACACATAATTCAATCAGGTCAGATCTAAACTGATACATTTAGATAAACAATTGATAAAAATATATCGGGCCATTCTTCGGATGAAACTGTATATTTATACACATATAACTTAATCACATATATGACTATATGTAACTATTTTTCCTCGGGTTGTTTAAATGATACGATATATAAAAGTATATGGTACAATATATGGTAGCATATATTATCATATCTGCATCTGTATTAAAAATGTCGTTCATCAGGTACCATATATGAGCATATATTGTTGAAATGGCACCATATATGACAATATATGGTTTAAATGGCACCAAATATGTTAATATATTTCTTAAATAACAGCATATATAAACATATATGGCACTATATAGTAGCATATATTATCATATCTGGAACTGTATTAAAAATGTTGTTCATGAGGTACCATATATGAGCATATATTGTTGAAATGGCACCATATAAGATAATATATGGTTTAAATGGCACCATATATGGTAATATATTGCTTAAATAACACCATATATAAATATATATGGCACTATATATGGTAGCATATATTATCATATGTGGAACTGTACTAAAAATATTGTTCATGAGGTACCATATATGGGCATATATTGTTGAAATTGCACCATATATGATAATATATGGTTTAAATGGTACCATATATGATAATATATGGTTAGAATGGCACCATATATGATAATATATAGCTTAAATAACACCATATATAAATATATATCGCACTATATATAGTACCATATATTATCATATCTGGAACTGAATTAAAGATTTTGTTTATGAGGTACCATATATGACCATATATTGTTTAAATGGCACCATATATGATAATATCTAGTTTAACTGTCACCATATATAACCATATATAATTATATATTGTTTAAATGATACCATATATAATTATATATTGCTAAAATGCCACCATATATATTAAGATATAGTTCTATATATAACTATATATGCAATAAGATCAACCATGTTATGTAATATATAATTATATATGCCATATCTAATATTATGAAGGCCGATATCTAATTAGATGAAATTATATATGGCATAATATAAGGAAAATTTTTCGGAAAAAACGTCATATATAATTATATATGGATATACATAACCACATGTCTAATTATATATTGTAATATATGCCACATATGATTATATATAATTTTTTTTACTCGGGTAATTAGAATTTTAAAACTTGTATTTAAACTAATCTTGAAATGACTCTGTATCAGCCATACTAGTTGATTTGCACTTAAATTTCATTTACAATAAAAAATATAAATTTTTGTTTGCAAATCCAGAAATGTTCTCAAAATGAGAATTTCAAAACTCGTATTTAAATTAAAGTAGTCTTTTAAAATAAAACTATATAGACTATATTAAACTAGTACAGAACTGTACAACACTTTCGAACTTTTTCTAGAAGTACGGGGTACTGGCAATGGCTTCTGGTAGAGGAGACTAAAAAAATAACGTTTGTCGGCGTTTTGAAAGTTCACATAGAAATTTTATTTTAGGTAGGGGGTTAAAATTTTCCCCCTTTTTCAAATGTTTATTGTGAATCGGCATATGAGACCATGTGAATTTTTGTCCCTTTTTGTAAAGGGGCCAAAATAGTCCCTTAAAATTTTCCTAGTAGTGTTTTACGTAAGTTCACTGAACACATCCTACACCTAAAATGGAAGAGTCGCAAGGTTTTCCTCTAAAATCCGGGTTTGTTGTACATTTCAGTGCCAATTCTGAATAAGTGCGAGATTAACCCTTAAACACATTTTAAGTTTTGACTTAGTTCTGGCATTGAAGTTAAATTTTCAACTTTGATGTCTTCAGAGACTTATAGTAGAATTTCATGGCAAATATTTTTGCGGAACATTTTAACCCTCAAAATCTTCATTATATTTATTATTTTTGTCAACACTGGTAAACATATATACAACAACATGTTTTTTTTTTTTGTATGCTGCTTTGTAGGCCTAACTCATTATTACAAAATTAATAAGAAATGTATTAAGAAAAGCAACTAGTTGCCATTATCAGGTATGTCCCCTACGGGCAAAGATACCGATCCAAAGTGACACGCAGGATAGGTCCCAAGGGCGCAGGGACTGATCGGTCTTTTCGTTTGAAAGAGACACGTCACTTTAACATGGCGTTGTCATTGGAAATTATCAACTGCCACAGTTTAGACACCTTGTGACACGTAAGGTGGTGTGTCTAAAAATTGCTTTTCAAATAAACTAACAAAAAATTATGAATTAAAAAAATCGACTTCGCGTCAAAGTAGGGCTCGATAACACAACCTCCTGCTAGTAAGGCAAACGCCCTACCGTCTGAGATAATGTTACTTGTGAATGATGGCTGGCTGATGGTAAAGTTATATATTTTTTCGTTTCTGTTCAAATAAAAAATAAAAAGAAAAATCAAACATTACAAGTAAATAAAAGAAATGGAAAAGAAAAAAATAGAAAAGGAATCAACATTAACAAACACACAAATATAGTGGAAGTGCCTTGAATATGCGCCCAATTGACCGGTCATGGGATAGGTCCTTTAATGGCAGTTGACTTGTTTTTTGCGTTGGCCATAATTAGATTTAAAAATCAATTAAAAATTTGAAAATTACCTCAAAAACTCTGATAATAAAATAAAAATATAAAAAATTTCCCTTAAGTTAAAAAGAATAGTTAAATGAAATACCAATTGTTAAAACTAAAACAGCTTTAACATTAAAGAAACGTTGAAAATACAAAACCTAGAAATTTAAAATAAGAGCTAAAATAAGGAAATCGTAAAAAATAGAGTTAAAAATAAATAAAAGAGTAAAATAAATAAAAAAAAAATATTTTTTAAAATATGCCGCGAATTTTGTTTTTTTATTTCGGTGTCGGTCAAGTTTTTTAAAAGCAACAGTGAAAATAACGGATCACTAAATACTTAGAAAATTATTTCATTCTCTTTTGTTCATATTTGTACTAATTTAGTAATATGCCTTGGGTTGACCGGTCACGGGATAGGTTTTTGGAGTGCAATTGACTCCTCATTCCCCGTAGGGTAGGTTATTTAAAAATTTTTGTATTATGCCCAGTCGATGACTGAAATATGCTAAATGGGGGCTCATTGTGCAAAAACTAAATTTTTACGCACGCAAACGAAATATCAAATTTATTTTTGATTTTTTATGGAAAAAGTTCTTACATCCACAAATTTAACTAAACAAAAGTGAGAGCAAATAGTGTTGCTTTTTTTTTTTTTTTTGAATAAGTATACAAAAAAAACTTTAATCACTCACTTTTGTGTAGAGGCGTTTTAAAGTTTTCGTCTGGCCCTATGTTTTTGGGGGTTAAAATTACACCTCTTTTGAAAATGTTTATTGTGAATCGGCATAGGAAACCATGTGAATCTTCCATTTTAGGTATAGGATATGTTCAGTGAACTTTTATAAAATACTACGAGAGATATTTTTGTGGAACATTTTAAGCCTCTAACTCTGCAATTAAAATGGCTTTTTTGTCCCTTTTTTAAAAGTGTCAAAAAATACCCATAAGTTGAAGAGTTAGAGGGTTAAAATATTCCGCAAAAATATTTGTCATCAAATTCTACTATAAGTCTCTGAAGACATCGAAGTTGAAAATTTAACTTCAATGCTAGAAATAAATCAAAACTTAAAATGTGTTTAAGGGTTAATTTCGTACTTATTCAGAATTGGCACTCAAATGTCCCACTAACCTGGACTTTAGGGGGTTAGTCTGTGTCAGAAAACCAGAACCTACATTTAAATTAATTTTTAGTGCTATTTTTTTAGTTTTTACTAAAACTCTGGAATGCTGGAAATCAGCGAGATCTTAAGGTACTTTTTCAGTTAAAGGGCAAAATCTCGAAAGTTTATGAACGGTCGCAAACGGTCGCAAAAACCTAGGTAGAAGACATCTTAGGGAACACATTGGCATTCAAGTTTTTCAAATATCTCTTGGAACATTTTGGAGCTTTTTTTTGAAAATTTAGGATTTTCAAAAAAACCCATATTTTTGAGGTAAAATTAATAATTTTGTTACTTTTTTCGTAAATACTTTACAGGTTTCTATTTTTTTTTTCGATAACTAGTTTCAGTTTTATAATTTGAAATTGTTTTTGGAACAAATTATTGTTTATTTATGACGTTTTTATTGTATCATTATAAAATAAAAAATGTCACAAAATTAAAAAAATTTTACTTTGAACTCTCGCCAGCTAACAACGAGTAACCACAATGATACAATATTTCACTCAAAACATATTCAACAATCCTAGATTTTGAATATATAAACATATTTTCCCTTTACCTGAATTGTACTTTTGGCCAAAAAACGGCGATCCTGGCCCACAGTGCGCTGTGGTGTAATGGTTAGCGCGTTGGACTGTTACACGTGAGGGTGCGGGTTGCGAAGTAAAATAATATAACAGGGCTATGAACTAAAAAGCTTCAACAAAGTTCGCCAACTTACCATTTGATGGCGCGCAACAACTGTTCTAAAAATTCAACATCTCGCTCAATTACAGTGTTGCCATATTTGAAGCCCTTCATCTTTCATCACCTTTCACTTCTTCTCTATCCCCTTTCGAAAGGAAGCAACACGTTAATTAATAGGAAAATTTCCTGAGTGTTGCTACCCTTTAAAAAAAAAAATTAAAAATGTGTGTTGATATCTTTTCTTTCTCACTCCTTAGTTTTTAAACTGGTTAGGCCATTTTCTACTGGATATTTATACTGGCCAAAACCTCTTTGAATTTTGATAAACTTCCACTCATCTTTTACAATACACTAAGATAATTATCTGCATGCTATTAATGAATTTTTACATTATTTCAATGAAGTTCCGCTGGAATTCGTACACTGAAACTTTTCATCTAATTAATGCAGTTTTTCATGAAATTTAATAAAAACTTTTATATTGTTTATAAAAATTTCATACACCCAATGAAAAGGTTTCATTAAAAATAATTTCATAGAAATTGTGAAGCTTTTTCCTAAAATTTCCAAAATTTTTCATTCATTTTGTAAATAAATCATCATTAGTTTAATGAAAGATTTAATCAAAACTCGTTCAAGTAAATACTCTCTGCCTATAGACATTTTATTTCAGCTTTCAATATAAGTAAACTACAGACAAATCGGTTTTTTTTTTGTATAATTTTGTCTATATAAGTCCGATGCTGTACAGCGATCATGATCAAATTATTTTTTAACTGGTAGGCCAGTTTGTCAAATAAATGGAAATTGGAGTTTACAAAAACCTACTTTTTATAATCTAAATTTCTGATGCACAAACCCATGTTCAGGTTTTTATTTTTTTAATTTCTTTTTAAAAATACTTCAAATTTTTACCTGCAACTCCGAAATCAACAAAACACAACATTTTGGTATGAGAATTTCTAATTACTGCATTTTCATTTTATTTGCCATTGATTTCTTATGTATATATCGATCGCTGTTTTGCATTTTTAACATCGTCCAAATTGTAAGTGAACCACTTATATAATGAAAGCTTTAATTTCATATGCAAATTAACTTACCAAATATTGTTTATAATAGAACTTTACAAATAATGTCGTTGGACATGCGAGTAGTGTAGGTTAAAATAAATAGCAATTATTTTATATATTAAATTCTATAAATAATTTGTTCTAAATGCATAACTCTACTAATTAAAAATTTAATCATTTACGAGTATTATTATCATTGGCCAAATTCTACACGTAATGTGTTAAAGGTTCTAAATGATAGAATATCATTGTGTTTTGCACATGTAACTGATATAAAGGCTAACACTATTGTGAAGTTAATATATTACTATCAATATATGTTTTAGTTCTATTACCTAATATAAACATGTAACTAATTTGTTGACCATTAATTTTATGATAGAAGAATTTGATTAAAAAAGAATTTACACGTCATTCTCAATCATATGTGTGATTTATGTTAAATACAGGGCGCACAGTGGGAGATTTTGCCAAAGAAGTGATATTTCACCATATAAAGTGAGTTTTAATTTTTCAATGAGTTTTGGGCAGACCTTAGCGTTATCCGATCGGTTCCAAATTTTTTATTGGAGGCTTGTAGGCAAATGAAAACTTTTTTGGCCCGGAAATCAATACAAAAAATAATAATAAATGGTCTAATGTACACCTATAAATATATTGGATATGATATGTCGCGATCATAATTATAATATTCAATTTTTCTCATTTTTTCCATTGTTTTTAATTAATTAAAAATAATAGAACAAGTACAACCTCGAAACTACAATTGCGATGTGTAACCTCTAAATAAAACATTTTTGGTGATTTTTTCGATCAAACCATATTTATTTTCATAGTGGCATATTTTTAGGGCTGTGGAGCGTGAGAATTCCAACTCTTTTTTTTTCTTTGGACAAGTCTAATAAACATATTAGTAAATGTGAAGTTATATAATTTTTTATATAACTTTTTTTACTCGGGGTCATTGTTTTTACTATATTTTTCAGTTGATTTTTAGCACCTAAAAATAACTATAAATTGTAGTTGATTTGAATGTAAATGTGGTGTAGACCTTTTGAACTGAAAAAGCAGTTATTTTATTGGGTATACAGATGACTAAAAAAATTAAATGAATTGAAAAACTCAATTAACGTTCAAGTAATTTTTTAATTTTCCTCTTTTTATAATGCATTTGCACTGAGCAAAATCTACCTAGTTTTTGGCCGTTGCTAGTTTTTACTTGTCAAAACTCATACATAAAAAACAAACAAAAACTAGTTTTGTACAGAAGCTAGGTAGTTTTTGCTCAGTCTAAATTCAGTATTAGTACCTGAACACATCCAATGGAGCTGATGCCAGCAGCAAAATCATTTTATACGATATATTTTATGTGAAGAGCAAATTACTGTCAAGCTGCTAGTGCTGAAAAATTCGAAAGAACAGTTTCTATTCGTCAGCAACAAAACATTTCCCTTCCAAGGAAAAAGACAGACAAATGAAGTTGCTAGCAACAACTTCATTTGATGTGTTTAAGCACATAAGGCAACTTCATAGAACACCTTAAGACCTAAAACTTTGCAGTATATCAATAATTTCTCTTGCAATCAGTTAAACAAAATTCAGTAATAAGTGGCATCAAAAGTCAGTTTTAACGGATCTGGACAATTTTTTAAATTCCCCATAAATTCGATTTTTATTATTAAAATACAAAATTTTCATCGATTAAAGATCCCATAAGAATTACTTTTTTGAAAATTTATTTCAAATTTGAGATCATTTAACTCTAAGAAATGGCTCGTATTTGTCGTTTGCGTTGACAACAAAAAAAATAAGCTAAAACCGAGAAGCCTATAAGACTAGGAGACGCAATCGCTATCAGACAGCTCATCGGACAGAACATTCTGGTTGTCAGACAGACGATTACAATAAAAACTTTTAAAAAATATTAGAATTAAGAAAAAAGATAATAAAAAAATATGCAAATATTGAAAATAAAAAATTAAGAAAAACCAATATGTGACAGCGCATAGAGAAAGGGCCCTAAGGGTAAAAAAATCAATTTTTTTTTTGATGTGGACAACATCTGAGCATCGAATGAGACCGATCCCAATGCCCCAAAAGTGTTCCCTCCCAGAGAAAATGCGCGTTTTATGAAAGTGAAGTCGACGATAAAATAAATCTACTTCTTCGAATTCGTCCACCATTTCATCCTAAAACAAACAGTAAGAATGTTATCAGTTTTAAATTATTTTCGCGAATAACATAATATAGTTAAGTGAAAAAATGTTCGTACTAACAGAGTGATATTCACGATTTAAAAGAATTATAAATGAGTATTTATTATAATTCACAATTAATAATTTCAGAAAATAAAGCTGGATTCGAAAAACCGCGAGCAAAATTGATATCAAACTCATGGAAACAGCGCGCTAGGTAGAAAACAGTAAAAACCAACTACACAAAACAAGAGGTAGGGACGACCGACGCGCGTTTTCAAGGTTGACCAACACGTTCCTGACGTCATGAGATGTGTCGCTTTCAAATGAGACCAATACCAACACGCTCAGTGATGGTACACCAAAGATACACGTATTTAAATCTTTAAAATGGTTCTCCTGAACAAACCCGGTTTTTACCCTTAGGTCCCTTTCTATTTTGCGCGTCACATATTTAAATTTCATTCCCAAAAATTCTAAATTTCAAATTGATATTATCAATAGCTGTGTTTTCGACTTAACTATATCCGATAACTCAGAAAAAAACTCAAAGTACACAAAACGCGTTGGAGGTAAAAACTAAACCACTTTTCGTATGCACGTTAACTTGCAACGTGGATAATTATCAACGTTGAAAATTCAAAGTTTATACATTTTTACATCTAACATAACTTTTTTTCATTTCTTCCTATAAAGTTTTGCTGGCATACGTTCGATTATACTGCAACTATTAAAAACATTGTTCATAATTTTTTTTTTTTTTACTTTAATCGGTTAAACGTAGTTTTGCCTTAAATACTTAACATTGAAAGGTAAAATACAGCTAATATTTTTCTTTTTTCTCATAACTATTTAAGTGATTTTTTCACCTCTTTATTTAAATGTTTGTTGTTTTCTGCGAAAATTTCTTTATATTCGTGTGTACCACCACCATACCGTCATTTAAGCACTTGTTTTGTTCAATGTCCGGTCCAATGTGCGATTCGGCAGCGATTCTGTCTTCTAGTATTATACTTACTCTTCTTGCTATAACCTCAATGCAGATATTTATGCACATGCCTGAATAGTGTATCAGCTTTTGATAAATATATTTTTTTCTACACACACACACACACAATTCATTACAACTTTCTGTAGTTCTGTGGTAAGCAATTTCTCATGTGATTTCATTTCTTTGGTTAACTGAATAAGATTTAATCAACTGCAAAAATAACTGTTAGCTGAAAATACCTTTAGGGAAGATATTGTTTGGTTGGTAGGTTGTTCTTCTTATAAATACATAAAAGTAAAAAAAACAAAAACTAAAAAAATGCCACAAAAAAAAATCGCATGACAGAAAATACATTTTTGAAATGAAAAATATATAAAAAAACATAAAAAATATATATAGAAAACTAGCAAAAAATATACAAAGGTGCAATGGAAATGAAATTAAATATTTAATGTCTTCGACATGAAATCAGTTTCGGTCCATACACCAGGCAATAAAAAAGGTTGAAGGGAAAAGCGACACAATTAATCCTTTAAAGACTTGCTCCCCCCCCCCCCCCCTCCTACTAACCCAGAAAGAACATCACATAGAAAAATATGTTTCTTTTATGGATTGCTTCAAATATTGCGCTCGTAACTTTAGACTAATTTTAATTTTTTTATACAATATAAGGCAACCCAAGAAACATTTTTACTGACTCTCAGTCACGTACGGAATCATGAATCCGGCTTTTACGGCTCATTAACGGTCCGTAATACACGTATCCGTCAAAGCTTGTACGTATACGGAACATTAACGGACCGTGTAATCTGATTTTCGAACACAATACGTTTTAACTCCGTTTCCGTACCGTAAAATACGGACTGAGTTGATTTTAATTTGTGTTCAAAATAAAAACAATTAAATTAAAAAAAAAATGAATCTCAACACTTCAGTCGGTAAAAAAGTATTTTTGTGGCGAGAAATTAGTCGCGATGGCGGGAATATATGCAACACATCATCAATCAGATAACTTCAAGTCGCATAGATACATTAGATGGTAAGATTTATGAAATTTAGTGCATGTTTCACAATGATTTTCGTCAGATGGTTTGTTTTTGTAACAAAAGCTCTGTTCCACGTGCATTAACGCGTCTACCCAATTTTTCCAAAAAGCGTTTCCATCGTTAAAATTATGCGTAAATTGTTGTTGTTTCGAGTAAATTGGGAACCCGCGGTAACGACGTGGAATAAGCCTAAAGTGTGCGAATTTGAATCGTATGCAAAAACCATTATAAATACAATCAGTTAAACCATAGCTAATTTATTTTTCCCTTTGCATGTTGATGTTCGATTTTATTATCGGTCCCTATCGCGTATTGATTCGCTGGATAGAGCTAAACTGAGCGGGATGTAGTAATATATATTGTAAATAATTATTATCGTTATCAATAAATTTATAAAAAGGCAAAAAATTACTACTCAACATTAGTAAACATATGGTCAATTTAGGTAGATATACAAGTCCGGAGTCACTCCGTTTATACATGACATAAAGGTCCGTAAATGGTCCGTCATTGACGGACTTTCAACGGACCTGTCCGTTTTTCATACGACACAACGGTCCGTAAACGGTCCGTCATTGAAGGATTTTCAACGGATTCGAATCTGTTTCGATGTTACTTAAGTTCCGTTTTCTGGTCCGTATACGGATCCAGAAAACGGTACGTAAACGGAGTTGGATTCCGTTTATGACGGACCGAAAACGGTGCGTAAACGGAACGAATTGTTTGTTGGGAAATGTAAGGCAAGTATATAATACAATTATAAATCAAATATATAAGATGTTTGAGATATATGATAAGTAGGAATTCCTTACCTTTATCCTGAAATATATATAATCCCAATAAGGTTTTTCTGTGGGACATTATGTCCCAATAAAGTTATGATGTAAAAAGCATTGCTGGGATATATGATCCCAATTGCGGCGAAACATTATTAATGTAAGGTGTTATTCCACGTTTTAAAAATATCCGTATTTCATCTTGTAATTTTTTACTACGACACAAATAGAAAAATTACGCTTTCTATACACTTGATCCCTTTTTTAAATTTGTCGGAAAAAATGGTTTTTATTAAAAATATATTACTGGACAAATAAACTATATATTGTAAGTAATTTCTAACATACTGTTTGCCTGCATTGTTTTGAAGTTAATATCGCTTAAGAAAACCGCTTACAAGGAAGCTCTGTGCGTGTGGCTCACTCAGATTTGGATGAATTTTGTATATGTGGTAGAGAAGACGGAAAAATAAGCATGTGAACGTTTTTCTTGGTTAAATCTCATATGTATTTGAATGATAAAAAGTGGGGTAACAAATGACCTGGTTTTGTTTGCATATTTTTATGTGTATCAAATGAAATGTATTTTCAAGATCTATGAACAGTGTACTGAAATTATAAAAAAGTTTTCAAATAAAAAAGATTCGAACAACTTTTTAACCCAGTTTTGGCCCATAAATATCCGTTTGGAAAAATATGTTTAGAACCGAAAGTTATTTAATTTGGTTCCCTCATATACAAATTAAAAAAAATGGGATTCTTTTTGTTTTGCCAAACAGCCCCAGCAAAATCTCAGTAATGGGTGCTCATTACTAATATCTAAATTATAAGCAGTAGAATTAGGGTCTACTGCTTATAATTCGGTGTCAAAACTCATTATTTTTGTTCGACAAGATCGTTTTTGTAAGTAGTTGTCCATATTCGCTGCATGAAAAAACGCACAAAATTTGTGCACCCGCTTACCCGCTACATTACAAAAATATATAAAATAAGTACTTACCAAAATAAGTAGTTATTCGTGTGCTTATACGCAGTTAAAAAATAAGTGGGTACAAGTTGTTAAATAATACGACTTATTTATATACTTACTAGTGGTTAAAAAATAAGTAGTTACCAAATTCGCATTATCTTTATAAATAAATAAGTAATCGCGCGTAAGCTTCACTGCTTATAAAAACGGCTTCGCCTAACAAAAATAACTAGTACTGATGCCGAATTATAAGTAGTAAATAATTTTAGTTTCATTATATAACCACTTATAATGACAGGCGAAGAAACTTGGATTTATTCATATGAATCAGAAACTAAACAACGGTAAAGAATGTGGGCATTTCAAATTGAACCAAGTGCAACAAAAATTGTCCGTAGTAGAAATTATGTCGTGTGTTTTAGTATAATCGGTCTTGTTGCTACCGTACCTTTAGAGGATTAGAAGACTATTAACGCAAACTGGTATACAATCATTTGTTTGATGGAAGTCATAGACTAAATAAGAAAAAAATCATCGTCGATTCGCACTGCATCACGACAATGGCTGTCTTAACACAAAATTATTTAAACCAAGGAAATATTGGAATTATGAACCATTCGCCATAAAAGAGTAGTCTAGCCCTGACACCCATGGGTTTTATTAGGGATGTGCGATTAATCGATTAATAAAACTTCCTGATTAATCCAAATTCTGATTAATCAATTAATCGATTATTCATTATTCAACAATTGTGATTAAAAACATGATTAATCGATTAATCAGTCATTTTGATTATTCAAAATAATAATTAATTGATTAATCATGACTTTGATTAATCAAACTTATGAATAATTGAATAATATTTTATTTTTATCCGTTAATGACGCCTTTTAACGCAAGTTCAATATAGAAACATGAAACTTAAGAATGGACATTGGTCAAGTCTGACCAGTGAGCAAAGAATCTGTCTGATTTTCTTTATTTGGAGCTATACTCGTATATGGCATCGCCACAAAAGTAAGATAAAATTGCCGTAATTTTTTTATTTTTAAATATTTTTTCAGTATTAATTAAAATTATTCATGTTTTGATTAAGCAAAATTCAAATTATTCGATTAATCATAATTCTGATTAATAAAATTTTAAATTAATCAATTAACTGATTAATCAGAGTTCTGATTAATCATACTGTTTGAATAATTGGTTAATCGCACTTCCCTAGTTTTTATCTATCCTTTTATGAAAAAAAAACTGCGTGGAATGTGATTTAAAACCCCTAAATTATCAATAAAATAGTTCAAAATATTCATGCCTGAGTTCCCAAGCTCAAATTGGAAAAAATTCTGCCCCTCCGAATTTTATTTGTCCAATCGCCACCAGATTTTAAAACAAAAAATTAAAAAACCAATTAGCCCAATCGGAACCCTAACAATTTCACTTTAATTATACCCTACACCACTATGTGGTCAGGGTATTATAAATTTGTGCTGATGTTTGTAACACCAAAAAATATTGGTCGTAGACCCACCTTATAGTATACCGATCGGCTCAGAATTTTTTTTTATTTTTTCGATTTAACGATGTCCGTCCGTCCGTCTGTCTGTCTGTCTGTCTGTCTGTCTGTCCATGCAATCTTGTGCGCACTCTACAGGACGCAAATATTAAGATATTTTGATGAAATTTGGTATGCAGACCTATGTTGGCCCAAGGACGAACAAGTTTGATTTTGGTGAACATCGGTCCATGTTTAGACCTAGTGCCCATATAAGGGTCCTACCAAAATTATATTGTTTATACGCTGCAGGTCGTAAATATTAAGATATTTTGACGAAATTTGGTACACAGACCTATATTGGCCCAATAACGTAGCCTATTGATTTTGGTGAATATCGGTCCATGTTTAGACCTAGTGCCCATATAAGGGTCCTACCAAAATTATACTGTTTATACGCTGCAGGTTGTAAATATTAAGATATTTTGACGAAATTTGGTACACAGACCTATATTGGCCCAATAACGTAGCCTATTGATTTTGGTGAAAATCGGTCCATGTTTAGACCTAGTGCCCATATAAGGGTCCTACCAAAATTATAATGTTTATACGCTGCAGGTCGCAAATATTAAGATATTTTCATGACATTTGGTACACAGACCTACGTTGGCCCAATAACGCAGCCTATTGATTTTGGTGAACATCGGTCCATGTTTAGACCTAGTGCCCATGTAAGGGTCCCACCAAAATTATATTGTTTATACGCTGCAGGTCGCAAATATTGAGATTTTTTGATGAAATTTGGTACATAGACCTATGTTCGCCCAAGGACGAAGCCTATTGATTTTGGTGAACATCGGTCCATGTTTAGAACTAGTGCCCATATAAGGGTCCCCCCAAAATTGGCTTGGTTACAAACTGCAGGTCGCAAATATTAAGATATTTTAATGAAATTTGGTGCGCTGACTCACATTATAGAAAATTTTGACACAAGTCCCATTTTAACCCATTCGAATTTCGGATCCAAACAATACACCAGACTGGTGTAGGGTATTGTATAGTCGGCATGCCCGACTTTAACCTTTTTGCTAGTTTTATGGATAACTCTATTGTCCACGTGCGCCCATCAATACTTTTCAATGATATTTACTTGTTAACTTTATATTTCACATTCTCAGAAAAGTTTTTATACCCTACACCACTATGTGGTCAGGGTATTATAAGTTTGTGCTGATGTTTGTAACACCAAAAAATATTGGTCGTAGACCCACCTTATAGTATACCGATCGGTTCAGAACTTTTTTTTATTTCGATTTAACGATGTCCGTCTGTCCGTCCGTCCGTCCGTCTGTCTGTCCATGCAATCTTGTGCTCACTCTACAGGTCGCAACTATTAAGATATTTTGATGAAATTTGGTACGCAGACCTATGTTGGCCCAAGGACGAACAAGTTTGATTTTTTTGAACATCGGTCCATGTTTAGACCTAGTGCCCATATAAGGGTCCTACCAAAATTATACTGTTTATATGCTGCAGGTCGTAAATATTAAGATATTTTGATGAAATTTGGTACACAGACCTATATTGGCCCAATAATGCAGCCTATTGATTTTGGTGAACATCGGTCCATGTTTAAACCTAGTGCCCATATAAGGGTCCTACCAAAATTATACTGTTTATACGCTGCAGGTCGCAAATATTAAGATATTTTGATGAAATTTGGTACATAGACCTATGTTGGCCCAAGGACGAAGCCTATTGATTTTGGTGAACATCGGTCCATGTTTAGAACTAGTGCCCATATAAGGGTCCCCCCAAAATTGGCTTGGTTACAAACTGCAGGTCGCAAATATTAAGATATTTGAATGAAATTTGGTGCGCTGACTCACATTATAGAAAATGTTGACATAAGCCCCATTTTAACCCATTCGAATTTCGGATCCAAACAATACACCAGACTGGTGTAGGGTATTGTATAGTCGGCATGCCCGACTTTAACCTTTTTACTCGTTTTTTTTTCTTTTTCTGTATAAAACATAGCGTAACTACGTATTTAGATACACCACCTACAAAACGTTTCCTTATTAATATGCAGTTTTTTGTTTACTCAATTTTCCATATAATAAAAATTGAATATTTTTTATTTTTATCACGCATCTCACATTTAAAAACTATATTGTGATTTTTTTCTCCAGTTTTCACTTATTAAAGGTCGCTTCTACCATAATGGGTGTTTACGATATTACCACCACTACGTCCGTCCGTCCGTCTGTCTGTCTGCCTGTCCATGCATTCTTGCGCGCACTCTACAGGTCGCAAATATTAACACATTTTAATGAAATTTGGTACACCGACTTATGTCGTCCCAAGGACGATGCCTATTTATTTTGGTTGAAATCGGTCCATATTTAGACCTAGTGGGTTCCCCCAAAATTATATTGTTTATACGCTGTAGGTCGCAAATATTAAGATATTTTGATGAAATTTGGTACACCGACCTATGTTGGCCCAAGGACGAAGCCTATTGATTTTGGTTAACACATGTCCATGTTTAGACCTAGTGCCCATATAAGGGTCCCGCCCAAAATTGGCTTGGTTACACGCTGCAGGTCGCAAATATTAAGATATTTTAACGAAATTTGGTTTGCTGACTCACATGGTCCAGAGAAAAAAGCCGATAGATTCTAGATAGAATCGGTGCATATTTGGACCTATCGCCCATATGGGCTATATTTACGATTTTCTCTTCTTTTATAATTTTATAGAAAATTTTGACACAAGTCCCATTTTAACCCATTCGAATTTCGGATGCAAACATTAGTTGGCTCTTAACCAGACTGGTGTATGGTATTGTATAGTCGGCATACCCGAATTTAACCTTTTTACTCGTTTTATAATAATTTTGTTAAAAAGTATGGAGTATATTTAGGGAGGTTTAATATATTTTGGTACTGTATAAGGAATATAAATTATTAAAAGATATGGAATTTTGTTAGCAAATACGAATGTAACTCTATTTTGATTTTAAAATATGAAAAATTATGAATTTCTCACCATTCGATCTAACGGAATGTACGTAACATTTTTACCTTAAGAAAGCACATTTTTACGACTGACTGAAACACTGCAGATAGGAAGTTGAAATTTGATATATACATATATAGGTTCCTACTCCCGCGTAGATGTCAGCAAAGACGGGATTTTTGGGCACCTTGCTTGGTCCTTGCCTTGCTGGTCTTATCGAATTTTTTCAATCATTTTTATTCTTTGTAATTTACTTGTAAAAATTCTATCACCTTTCTTTGATTTGTAAATAATTTAAACAGAAAGTGATATTAATTTATGATCTTGAGTCAAACTAAAATAACATTCATTTACTTAAATAACAGATCAACTAAAAACATTTCTCCCTTATTTAACCAATTTTGAAAAATTGTCTTTTGAAGGCATGTCCCTATCCGGATTCCATTCTTGCCTAAGGAATTCGTCAGGGGACGACGTTTTTAGACTAAGGAAATATTTGTTCAGTTAAATTACAAACTCAAGGAGAATTTCTTGTTCTCACCTAGGTGGGTTATTCAAAATTTAAAATATTAAAGAAAGAACATACACAACAACAAAAAATTGCCCTTTTTAATGACCTGCCCAAACCGCTGGAACTAGGAAGTTGAAATTATTATGAAAGTTCTGCCTCTGTCGCACATTTGCGTTAAGACAGGATTTTTATAACCTCCTACGGGGAGGTACAAAACGGGGAAAAGACTCCCCCTTGACAGTTTACTCACTGTTTAACTGTTTTAACTAGGAAGTTGGAATTTTTCATGCATCACAATGAAACTCTTTTAAATTCCTATGGGCAGGGGCAAAAAGGGAAAGTATACTCCTGAGGGATTGCCTAAAGGCCTTTAAATAGAAACCTAATATTTTTTTAAAATATGTTGCCCGGAGTATGTGCTAATCAGAGCTTTAATAACACTGTGAGACAAATGCTAGGGGTCAGTGATCGGGAAGGTTTCAAACTACCGGGGAAAGTTATATCGGTTAAAAAAAAGTTATACGTGTCCCGGCGTTTCGCTGGGTCAACCCTAGGAATCCAGATATATCGATTTGACCTTTGGTGGTCTTTTTTTTGACATAACTCGAGAACCACTAGTCCGATTTTGCTCAAACAATTTTAAAAAAATAAAAAATTACAATTCCTTTAATCTGTTCATATAACGTTTTTCTATACACTTAACTGTTTTGCCGGTAAAAATAAATGTATGAAGAAAAAAATATTTTTTGCCTAAAATATTAAAAAAAGTAGTAAACAAAAGGTAATTGATTTTTATGGTAGCGGTAACAAACATTTATTTTTACCGGCAAAACTGTTGAGTATATAGAAAAACGTTATATGAACAGATTAAAGGAATTGTAATTTTTAATTTTTTTAAAATTGTTTGAGCAAAATCGGACTAGTGGTTCTCGAGTTATGTCAAAAAAAGGATATATCTCGATTCCTAGGGGTGAGCCAGCGAAACGCCGGGACACGTATAACTTGTTTTTGACCGATATAACATTTCCCGTTGGTTTCATCCCATCCCGATTTTGACTGTCGCATAGTGTAATATAAGTCTATTTTGAATCAATTCGCAAAAAAATTCTACATTTTATAAATCAGTGAATAGTTATCATTTATTAAAACGTTTGAATTGAATAAAGTGATATAAATATTTAGTGATATTTATATTGATACAATTTTGATTCCATTGAATCGTTTTTTATCAGACCATTTGCGAAGTATAGATCATCTACTATACGGAAATTTTTACGGAGAGAGGCAAAGAGTGGAAGCGCCCAACTTCAATGACTGTGGCAGCCCTTTAAGCCAAAAATCTAAAACTTAAAATTAACCAATTAACTACTTCGCCCACTTTTTGAAAAAGTTTAAAAAGTTGTTCTATTTTTAACTCGTATAATAATATACTTTTTCCGGTAGCGGTACAGTTGGCTAGGAAAGCCTCATATTTGAATTTTCTTACCATTTTAACTGAAATTCTTCTCGATTTGTATGCTTTCACAGGTAAGTACACATTTAAAATTCAAATGTTTTTGTTTTAGAATTTGTTTGTTTCTGTATGAGTTCATTTTTAGTTTTTTTTTTTCCTGTCATTATATGGATTTCAGTTTTTTTTCTTAAGTATTCATTCAGCATACGTTGATATTAATGTTCAAATAGTTATAATGGTGTTAAAGTAGTTTCAACATTTTGCATCTGTACATTTATTTTTCATTTTAAGTATTTTTGTGTGCATAAACGAAAGGAGTGGCAAATGTTCAAAAAGCATTTACGAGTGGTCATAATTATCAGTTGTGTTTTTTAAGGATATGATTTTGGCACACTGGTTGTTAGTGAAAAGGGCCCTTAAGCCTGATTTAGAGCGTGAAATATATCGAGAAATATTTTTTTTTTAATAAAATGATAGTTCTTTTCCCACTAAAATATAAATTACTTTTAAATGTAAGATATTATCCATTCGGTTCAATGGCCCCTATTGAATATATTTTCGATCATGCCTATCAACGTTAAATAATAAAAGGAAATCTACATTAAACCGATTGGAGTACACAAAAACTTTAAAAAGCTAGTGTTTTTAATAGTTCCGGTTTAATCGAGCGTGCGTCCACAAAACTTTTAGGTAGCAACGCGAAGAAGTTGCGCTAGGTGTGAAAATGTATTAACGTTGATTATTACCACGTTGAAAGTTAACGCGCATACGAAAAGTTATATCTTAGTTTTCGTCTAAAACTCGTTTTTATGCACTTTATATTTTTTTTATGGGTTAACAGATATAGTTATATAGTTATGAACAAATTTAAATAACTATTTTTGACAATTGCTTCAAAAATTAACTAACTAATAATATTGCAATGTAGTAACAGTTATTTTGGGTAGTTGTTTGTTTTTTTCAGCAGATAACTGTAAAAAAATGATAACGTCTGCGGTAAAGTTAATTATTGGTATTTAATTTATTAATTTTTTTTCATAATTTTGTAAAAAAAGAAGAATCTGCCCAGATTATAAGCCATAAAATCCACCATTGTAAGATTTTTTGGATCGAGTGTTACAATTAGTTACACTCTTAAGGTTTTTTTAACCCTCTAATGCTCTTTCTTCTGATTAAAATAATATTTAAACCATATATTTGGCATTGAAAATATACTATGGAAAAAATATTAAAATTTTAATTAATCGCTTTATTTAGGCGATATAGCACAACAAAGGTTGAAGACGTATCTTGAAACCTAGTAGTCAAATAATTTCGGTTTTTGCTGTAAATAACACCATCAATAAAATTACGTACCGAAAATTGATCAATTGTTGTTATTTCAAAAGTTATGGCGATTTTCTTCTTACTACTACCTCTGAGTATATAATCTGGGTTAAATTTCAAGAAAATCTGTTGGCTAGTTTTTGAGTTAGAGAGACATTTGTAAAACGTATCCTGGCGTTATCCTGTGAGTCTTGCAGACAAATTTTTAACTTAGTTTACATTTAGAGACTCTAAACAAGCTTTGTTATAATCAGTAATGTACGCCAGATAAGTAAATGTATTTTTGGCAATTTTTCAAATATTTTTTCTGTCTTAAAAATATAATTTTTTCAAATTTTCTAAATTTTCACTTTACATGCTTCTCGCTTGAAAACCGTTCCTTATACAAAAAAGTTTGAAGACAAAAAAAATTGGCAGTTACGTTTTCTATGGATATAATACAACTTGTTTAATAAAATATTGTTATTTAGCCAAAAACTATTTAAAATTTGAAGGCCGCCTTTTGGCATTAGAGGGTTAAGTATAGTTAAGTATAACATTCTAGACGGTTTATTAATAATATTTCAATAATTTATTATTTCTTTATATTAAAAATAAAAGAATTTATTATGTTATTCCTTAATTTTCTTAAGTTATTAAAATGTTATTTATTAATTTTTTGTGATATAAACAAATGCTAAATGTTGCCACTTTTTCTGAAAACGTCCCTACTTTTCTCCAAATAAGGGAGAAAAATATGATTTTATTTGGGATTTCGCTGACATCCAAATTAAATTGGGATTTCCTATGGGAAATCTAAATTTTTATTTTATTTTCGTCGAAATCTATCGAAGTCTAATTTTAATTTGATTTCGATCGTAATGTAAATTCGCTATTACAAGCGAAAAGCTGTGCTTCAAATATTATCATAATCGCAAATTTAAAACATGTGTTTTATCAGTTATTTTAAAACATAAAAAATAAAATTAATTTCCAAAAAAATATTCAATAATTTAGCAGAAAAGTGATAAATTTTGTGCATAATTTCTGTGAAAATCACGTTTGTGTGATTTCTAGTGATTAGTGATTATTTTTCTTTCAGGAATAAGCATTTTATGAGTGATACGATAGTTGGAGAATAAGAAATAAAAATGGCAAGTATTAATTTCATAATTTTGTGTGCATTTTTATTGCAACAATTTTATGTTTTCTTTTCAGTGCTTAAGAAAACGATGCTGGTTTCATCTTTTCTTTATTTAAGGGGGGTATCGACTCTAGGAAAAATTTTGTTTTCGATTTTTTTTTATATTTTATTTGGACAGAGCATACTCTTCAGTATATGCTCAGAAAATATCAATTAAAAATTCGAAGAAATAAAATTTCCACATGTTTTTTGTAAAATATAGTCCCAAAGTAATATTCTAAGCATTAAATTTGTACACAAAATTTTTTGGGAGCGTTTTTATACCCTACACCACTACGTGGTCAGGGTATTTAAGTTTGTGCTGATGTTTGTAACACCAAAAAATATTGGTCCTAGACCCACCTTATAGTATACCGATCGGCTCAACATTTTTTTATTTCGATTTAACGATGTCCGTCTGTCCGTCCGTCTGTCTGTCTGTCCATGCATTCTTGTGCGCACTCTACAGGTCGCAAATATTAAGATATTTTGATGAAACTTAGTACACAGACCTATGGTGGCCCAAGGACGAAGCCTATTGATTTTGGCGAACATCGGTCCATGTTTAGACCTAGTGCCCATATAAGGGTCCTCCCAAAATTATATTGTTTATACGCTGCAGGTCGCAAATATTAAGATATATTGATGAAATTTGGTACACAGACCTACGTTGGCCCAAGGACAAAGCCTATTAATGTGGTTGAACATCGGTCCATGTTTAGACCTAGTGCCCAAATAAGGGTTCCCCCAAAAACGGCTTGGTTACAAACTGCAGGTCGCAAATATTAAGATATTTTAATGAAATTTGGTGCGCTGATTCACATTATAGAAAATTTTGACACAAGCCCCATTTTAACCCATTCGAACTTCGGATCCAAACATTAGTTGGCTTTTAACCAGACTGGTGTAGGGTATTGTATAGTCGGCATGCCCGACTTTAACCTTTTTACTCGTTTATTATTGTCTTTATTATAAATCTTATTTCGCATAATACAGCAAAACAAAAAGGAAAAAAACTACAAGAAAAGATGCAAAAATTGCACGCAGTCTTTAAAGAAAAGCCAATGATGATTCCTCGATGGTGGGCGAAGGCACGTTATATGAGGTAGATACTGATCGCTTTTTATAAGCCATAAAAGTAATAAATGTATATAAAAAACGAGTAAAAAGGTTTAAGTCGGGCATGCCGACTATACAATACCCTACACTAGTCTGGTTAAAAGCCAACTAATGTTTCGATCCGAAATTCGAATGGGTTAAAATGGGGCTTGTGTCAAAATTTTCTATAATGTGAGTCAGCGCAACAAATTTCATTAAAATATCTTAATATTTGCGACCTGCAGTTTGTAACCAAGCCAATTTTGGGGGGACCCTTATATGGGCACTAGGTCTAAACATGGACCGATGTTCACCAAAATCAATAGGCTTCGTCCTTGGGCCAACATAGGTCTGTGTACCAAATTTCATCAAAATATCTTAATATTTGCGACCTGCAGTGTATAAAGAGTATAATTTTGGTAGGACCCTTATATGGGCACTAGGTCTAAACATGGACCGACGTTCACCAAAATCAATAGGCTTCGTCCTTGGGCCAACATAAGTCGGTGTACCGTATTTCATCAAAATATCTTAATATTTGCGACCTGCAGCGTATACACAACATAATTTTGGTAGGACCCTTATATGGGCACTAGGTGTAAACATGGACCGCTGTTCACCAAAATGAATAGGCGTCGTCGTTGGGCCGACATAAGTCGGTGTACCAAGTTTCATCAAAATATCTTAATATTTGCGACCTGTAGAGTGCGCACAAGAATGCATGGACAGACAGACGGACGGACAGACGGACATCGTTAAATCGAAATAAAAAAAATTCTAAGCCGATCGGTATACTATAAGGTGGGTCTAGGACCAATATTTTTTGGTGTTACAAACATCAGCACAAACTTATAATACCTTGACCACATAGTGATGTAGGGTATAATAAAAAACAAATACAAAACAAATAAAAAAATGTACGAAAAAAAATTTTGACCGAAATGAAATGTTTAATAAATTCTCTACCATCGTTTTTAAGAACATTTGGGTTTGTCAGATTCTTCTCAAATTTGGTACATATGTAGAAAACTGCGAGATATAAATTTTGTTCATACACGGTTTTTTGAAATTTCGCAGTTTTCTTAGCGTAAAATTAATTTTAAACTTTAAACTCGTTTTCCCACAACCCTGAGTTCAAAATCGGCTGCCACTGTACAGCCAAGGCGGGTTAACCGATTTCGATCTGGGTTTTTTCCTTTCATAGGCAACAAAAAACTGTAGTCCTTATCGTGGCCCTTTTTTTGAATTTTCGTCAAATAAATTTTATATCCCCAAGCAAATGTGTTTTTTCCTGCTTTTTTTGAATTTTTAAGTTTGTGTGGCAACTTTGTTAAAAAAAATTTTAAAATAAAAATCAGGCCACGACAAGGACTGGAGAATTTATCTGGGATTAAGAATCACTTTATATTTTTATTTTCCGATAATTAAAGCCGATTTTGCCTTTTTTAAAAAAGGCCAGTAAAGAAGTGGCAACTCTGGCGATTTTGGCTGGGGAAATATAAAACTGATATTTTTTGAAAATACTACAATAACATAATTTTTAAATAAAAAAATAAAATATTAAAAATATTAAATGGTTGTTTTTTTCAAACGCGTCGTATAGACCAAATACAATTAATATTGTCATTAATATGTATTTTTATCAATTCTAATTTAGTAGGTTTGAGGTTTGTATATGTCTGTTTGATCACTTCTGAAATTATTCATATAGAGATAATCTGACAACAAAAATATAAACAATAATACAATTTAATGTAAGATCACTGATGAAGCCTGTCCCTAAAAAGGCAGCAACTAGATCTATTCTGATTTGCAAATTTAATGTGTTTATAACTTTTGTGGAAGGTTTATTCTTCTTCTTAACCTCAAACCTACTAAATTAAAAATATTGTTAATTTAATTTTTGACAAACAGTCAAATATACCCTTTAAAATGCTGTTGTTACAGTATTTAACCCCCTTATGGTAATAAATAAAAACAATTTTAGTTATTTTTATGTCATTGTTATGTTTGTTATTATGAGTTTTTTATTTTGAATACATTTGTATTTGTTTTTACAGTTTTACTAGTTGTTCTCTGGTTATTTTGACAGTTTCTTTGTAGTTATTTTTACTACATTTTAGTTGTTTGTTAATAGCTAACATTGACTACCACATTAGTAATTTTTGTGAAAAATAAAAATTTTAATTACATTTGTAGTTATTTTAGCAATAATTATTAGTCATTTTGGCCTAAATAATTCCCTGAGTGTACACACTCTTTTGTTTCTTATACACTTATTTATTGAACACTTTATTACTTTACATAGAACGCGTACACAACTTTACTTACCAACGATTTGAATACAACGATTTACTAATGCGCAACTGACTGCATTCGTCAAGTGGCAGCACTTTTATAGTTTAACTTCCGTGGTTGTACAACAAGCCAGAAAATTTCGAAAACATCCAGAGTACTAAAATTATAACACGTTATTTTATTCGTAGCAGAGCCCCCAACCACTTAACATTATACTTAATTATAGTGAGGCCAGATTGACGGGATTAGTAAATTCCATTTCTTGGGATATTTTTCTCCTTCCACACCAGAATTTTTCTTTACCAGACTAATCCAATTCCGTAAAAAATTCTACGAGTGTCGAAAGTTGTCTATATGTTTTTTATTTATTTAGTTAGAATATTGTTTATATAAAAACATGATTTTTATGTAAAATTCCATTTTTAAATTTTCACACAGATAGGGGTGTTTCATAACACTATGCGACAGTCAAAATGGGGATGGGATGAAACCAACGGGAAATGTTATATCGGTCAAAAACAAGTTATACGTGTCCCGGCGTTTCGCTGGGTCAACTCTAGGAATCGAGATATATATTTTTTTTTTGACATAACTCGAAAACCACTAGTCCGATTTTGCTCAAACAATTTTAAAAAAATTAAAAATTACAATTCCTTTAATCTGTTCATCTAACGTTTTTCTATATACTCAACAGTTTTGCCGGTAAAAATAAATGTTTGTTACCGCTACCATAAAAATCAATAACCTTTTGTTTATTACTTTTTTTTAATATTTTAGGCAAAACATATTTTTTTCTTCATATATTTATTTTTACCGGCAAAACTGTTGAGTATATAGAAAAACGTTATATGAACAGATTAAAGGAATTGTAATTTTTAATTTTTTTAAAATTGTTTGAGCAAAATCGGACTAGTGGTTCTCGAGTTATGTCAAAAAAAAGACCACCAAATGTCAAATAGATATATCTCGATTCCTAGGGGTGACCCAGCGAAACGCCGGGACACGTATAACTTCTTTTTTACCGATATAACTTTCCCCGGTAGTTTGAACCCTTCCCGATCACTGACCCCTACCATTTGTCTCACAGTTTAATCTATTCTCTTGTCACATTCCAAGTCATTAAACCAATTCCCTGGAATTCACCTACAAGGCCCTGTTAATATTAATACCTCCCTATAAAATCATTAAATATTTTTAGTGAATATGAACATTTTTGTATTTTTTTCTTCTTCGTATCATTCTTAATGTCACAGTCACACTCTCTAAAATAAAAACACAAGTATTAAAGTCAAGTATTATATTTGAAGATGTTCATTTTAATAGGTTAGTATTCAAATCATGATTCTTCAAATAGTACCAGATATGGATGCGAATATAAAGTTTTAAATTTTACTTAACTATTGAAGGGAGATTTAAAATTGAAATCATTTGGTGCTTTTATAATTAAACTGTTTCCAAACCTTTACGTTTCGGTTGCCATTTATAAAATTTATGATGTTACCAGAGTTTTGCGTGTGCCAATTTTAAAACTAAAGTCATTTTATAATACACTCTACAATGTATCTATCTTTTTATGGCTTTGCTTTTTAATATAGTTTACAGTTTCCGTTTTTTTCTGTTCAAGTTTTTTATTTTCAACTTGTAACCAGGTTACAGTGAGTGTATCTGTTTCATGCCATCTTACACTTTATATCCACATTGACTTCCAGTTACAAACTACACAATATGAACTGAAATTATGTGAAATTTTAAATTAAAGCTAGCATGGTTTGCAAATACCAAATCTTAGTAGAATTTTATACGATACTGCCAGCTAAGTTTTGTCAGTTATCAACCGAAATTGGATTAAAATCTCTTGGTACATAGTTGAATTCCATAATAAAATTCGAGTAATAGAACTGAATGTGAGTTGCAATATCCGAAATATTCAGGAATCAAAATTGAATGTGGTTGCACTAACTGAATTTATTGGTTGTCGCACCATAATACACTTTTCATCTCATTTGACACTTTATTTTTCGGAATCTAATATTGTGATGTTTTTTTTTTTACAATGGAGTAATACATTGTCAGGATTAAGTTTTAATGCTCTCTTTAAGTTTTTCTATATATTTCATTAATTTGAATTGCAAAATACTTTTAAACCAAGGTGTTAGTACGATAATATAAGCTTGTGTACACAGGTCCATTACAAACTAGACTGCATTCGATCACGTTGCAAGGTAATTTACTATCAGTTTGGAATAGTATTTTTTTATTATTCCTTCTTTTTTTTGCAGCAATTGGCTTGACTTGGCTTTTGCACCTTAAAGGGAAGAACATTTAATTGAGTCATATTCGTAATGGAAGTGCAATGAATGAATGCAACAAATGTTATTCGCTCGAATGGCAATTGCATTTTGCTTACATTCAAACGTACGTACTACATATGCCAAATAAAATTATTTTTTTTTTTTTTAGAAACTATAAATTTGTTGGTTTTTTCAGAATTGTGGGTTTATCTTTGCTATAGATTAGTTCACAACCTATGGAAAATGTATGACTTGATTTGGAAGAAAGAGAAAGAGTTATTTTACTGTTATTTAATTAGCGCTAAATATTTTTACTCTAAAAAAACTACGTACACAGTGTAGAATGAGTTTCGGCTGATGTTTGTAAATAACTACAAAAAGTGAGGTGTCAAATAGAGTTGTAAAAGTATTGAGTATTCCGGTACTGAGTACTCGATACTGACTGTTTTTTGAGTACTCAATACTAAAACGGTACTACTCAATACTTTTAAAGATGCAATTTTCCGTAGAAATGTGTATTTTTCGTATGAAAATACAACTCTAAAAATAGTACCCTAAAAATACAACTCGGAAAATACAACTCTATTTGTGAAACAAAGAAATTTGTAACGGATTTTTGGAAAAAATTATTTAATTAATTTATTTAAAACGTTTTAAATTAATTAAAATGTAAGTAACAATAGTTATTTAACACGTGTATATAAATTGTTATTATATTTCGTAATAAATACGAATTCACAACATTTTTATTTTTAAATTAAAAAAACCGTTAAAAGTATTGAGTAGTATCGAGTACTCAATTGAAAAGTATTGAGTAGTATTGAGTACTCAAAAAGTATCGAAATTTTACAACTCTAGTGTCAAACAAGTAGGGAATTTTTTGGTATAGGGCTAATTGTGGCAAACGAAAACCACAAGATCTTCTCTTAAATTTACCTAATTTTTAACATTTCTTTAATATTTCAAAAACCTTTTCTTTGAAATACGTTTCTCTCATTTTTTCACTTTTATTTTGAAAATTTTCAAAATATTAGTACCAAACAGGGATGATAAATGGGATTTTCAAAATAGTACCAACCTGCTTAAAAAAATAGTACTTTTTCGGCCTCCATAGTACCAACAAATATTTTCTGTACTCTACACACCTCTATGGGTGTATTGAGTTGGTGTTAATGATGAACGATCTTTATAATAAAACTATAAGTAATTCGCATTTCAAAATATAATTTGACGAAATTTGGTACATAAGTTTTTACTGCATCGATTACTAACGCTATTGAAAATGTTTGAAATCGGTCCGTGTTTTTGATCCTGAAGAGGACCTATCTGATATTGAATGCCTTGGTATTTAATGGTATAACCAAATCGAAGCATTTTATTACGATTTCTTCCACGGCACCTAAATAATTTTATTCGTTAATGAGGTAGTGATCCTTCCGGACAAAGGCCCAGGCTCAAGTTTGGCTCCCGGCCCTTTTCTACACCGTTTTGTACTCGAAAAAGTTCGAAAAATTACGAATATTTTACGTCTTTTCCATGTTTTTTTATTCTTTGCTATTTATTCGCTATCTAGACTTAACTGTTACACTAGTATCTACACCTACAAAAAAAATTTGTTGTCCCAACCGAATTTGATTCCAACCGAATCGTTCGGTTGCTGCAGCCGAAAATTCGGTTGTTTCAACCCTATTTCGGTTGCCACAACCCTATTTCAGTTGGAACAACAGAAATAGGGTTATGACAACCGAAGTATCGGTTGCAGTAATCGAACGATTCGGTTGGAACCAATGTAAAGTTAAAAAAAAATAAAAACCCGAAAATATCAAGATCATCATTTCGGCTTTATCTCGCAAACTGTAGGGCCGATATTTACAATTCAGAAACTAGAATATCAGACACAATAGATAGCATAAGCACGGAATTACGATCCCTTCCAAGTTTAACATGTTTAAACTTGTTTCTATGGAATTATCCCATGAATTATGTGGTATGGAATATAAGTAATAACTTTGTGCTGACGTTTGATTCAGATTTTTATTTGAATGAAGTTGAAAGTGGTATTCAATTTCGTTTGAAAGTGAAAATTATTTTAAAGGGATTTAATAAAGTTAGCTCGATTGATTTATTCCACCATTAAATTAAGTACCACCTCAATTAACATAACCCTCGATGAACGCAACTTCTTGGTTATCACAACAATTTAAAGTTGCGATTATTAAGGATTTGTTTTTTTAAATACGAAATTTTCGAAAAAATTAAATTTGCCTTATTTTTGATATTTTTCCGTATATATTTTAATAATTTGTTTAACAGAATTAAGTTTCCATAAATTTTAAAATCTTTTACTTGGGTTTTTCAACACTTTTTCATTTTAAACTCCGATAGTTAATTTTATAAAAATGGGGGAAAAAATATGAAATAAAATAGAAAATATTCAAAATTATATCATTTTTACAAAATAATATGAGTAGCATTATGTATAATCTACCGAATCTATCCATATCTACCAACGTTTTTTAAGGAACATCTATACGGAATAGAAATCTAGTAGAGTTTGAGCTGAATATCTCATCTCGAATATTTTTAGCACTAATTTTTATCGCAAAAGTACCATCTCTAGTTTTCAAGTATTTGTTATTATTAAATTTTTTTGTATTTCAAAGAATAATTTTTTCTCCAAATAGCAAAATATGTATTTAATAAACTGAAATGTCCAATAATGTAATAAGGCATTATAAAATTGTTACTAATTAACCCTTTCAGCTTTTATAACTTTAAGGTAAAATGGTATTTAAACTATTAAAATTTCCCCATCTCAATTCATATTTTATGAAATATAATTTAGGTAGAAGTACAATTGAATTTTTTTATCTAAATAAACCTATTAGTATTGAAAATATTTGTAATTTTAAGAGAAAATATCACATCTCACAATCGTGTATGCTGGGTCTGAAAGGGTTAAAGAAATTGTGTATGACAGCAACTGTCAATGGTCTAGAGCAGGCATCGGCAAACATATACAACTCAATGCCAAGGTTGCCAACTCTTGAAGTGAAAAAATGGCTAGATTGCCGAGAAAAAATGGCTAGAAATGGCTAAAATTGGAAAAGAATGCTAAAACTCAATAATTTTAATGTAATAGGTCATTCACATGAACGAGATAACTAAATCTCCTCATTTGTGTTCTTTATTCTATTACCATATAACATCTTATTTTAACATTATATGGTAATAGAATAGAGAACACAAATGAGGAGAATTAGTTATCTCGTTCATGTGAATGACCTATAAACCAGTGAAATCGGCCTATAGATTTTAATGTTTGCCGAATTTCTAACATATTTTCATTAAAATTTTACAAAAAACATGAATTTAAATCGAATGTAAAAATTACACGTATGGCTCTAAACCTAAATAAAATTGTGAAAAAATTAAATTTTTTTCCAAATTTCGAAAATTACAAAAATTCAAGCGCTTTTGTATGAAATTAATTGCAAAATATTAAAAGAAAAAAAATGGCTAGGAAAAAATAAAATGGCTAAATCTTCCGGCTAGATACAATCTAGCCATTTTTTATGGCTAGATGAAATTAAAATGGCTAGATCTAGCCGGAAAATGGCTAAATTCGCAACCTTGCTCAATGCACTGACAAAGAACGTTCGTATAATAATTTGAAAATTTTAAATACCAGCCAGCAAATTCGGAGCGCTCATAAATAAGATTTTTAAATAGCTCATAGAAATGATTATTGTTTTTTTGAAAACACTCTTTTTTTGATAGAAAATATGAACCCTCAGAAAACAATCCAAAAAGTTGTCTCTACAATCTAAAAAGCTGTCTCAAAACGAGGGTTCATTTTTCGGACTCAAAGAAGATTCCAAAATTATTTAAATTTATGAAGAAAATTTCGATTTTATACGTTCTTTTTTTGAGTCATTTCTGAGTACACAGGGGTTCTTTTGGACGGACCACTTTCATAGGAAAAAGTGGAAAAATGTTTATGTTTTTGGAGCTCATTTCTGAGTCATTAATGATCATCTTTGTTTGCTGGGATGTTTATAATGGGAATATAAAACATAGATATATAAAATAAAAATTTAAAAGCAAACAACAACTACAAAAACAAATATCAAAAAAACAACAACACAAAAAAATAAAAACAAAAGAACTTAAAAAAATAAATGACAAAAAAATGTATCAATCAGTGTTGCCACTTTTTGAATAATTATTCAAAAACGGGACTGTTTACACATTCCTTGGATAATTTTTGAATAATGACATTTTTGTGTAGTTTTTGTGTAATTTCTGTTTTTGCTGAAAAATTTACTAAATTCCATGAATTCAAGTCCCACAGCTGATAAAATGAGTTTGTTTGTGCAACATCTACCATAAATTTAAAGTCTGGTGAATTATTTTTGTAAACTTGTTCAAGACAAAAACCAATTTAGTTAGTAGAAGTCAAAAATGTTGTTTTATATTATTTATATGTAAAACCCATATTTCGTTAATTTAAGAAAATATTTTTGAAACTGTAAGCAAAATAAATATTTTTGTCTTGTGTGGCAAGAAATTAAAGAAAAGAAATTTGAACAATAATTTTAAAAGTTTTTATAACAGTTACATGGCTTTGATCAGACAAAAATTTTCTTACAGCGGCACAGTAGAGCAGATCAAAATATCTTTTAAATAATTCAGTAAATCAGTCTTTGTTAAATTGCAAAGGCTATTTTTCTATAACTGTCACCCTATAATTGATTTACATGACAATGTAGGTAAACTGTGTCTAAATATTAACCGATTGTCTGGAAATTTAGCACATATTAGTGGAATGTAATTCAAACACCATTTGGCAAATTTATACCAAATGTAATTTTTTGTTAATTTTTTAAAGTCTGTGGATAAATCGAAAAATGGCAGGATTTAAAAGTTTTTACATTTTACAGGAGCCTTTCTTTGGAAATTAATGGCACAGCTCCCGTTGGGTCCATGGGTTCGGGCCTAAAAACTTTAGCTCTATGACAGCGTGAAATTTCATAGCAATCTAACCAGCCGGTAAGAAGTGGCTGCATTATTTCCAAATTATATCGATGCTGGCCCAATGTGCGAAGGAAAGTCCAAAGGGGCACATATTTTGCATGCTTTTAAACTAATAAAAAAAATATATTTTTTTGTGTAATTCCATACGGTTTTGGATAATTTTTAACCCACGGCTGTGTACTTTTTTCTTTTACTGGTGGCAACACTGATGCTTATGCATAATAATTTGAAAACTTTATAACACGATTATAAAATGAATTTTGTATAAAATATTAGTTTTATAAGCCATTTATAAACTTAGAAAGTGCATGTGACCCAAAAATTACAATAAAACTTTCAAATTGTCAGAAATAAGGTACAAATCGAAACATAAATAAATTTAAAAATACCAATATAATACTACAAAATATGCTTACTGGAAAAATGAAACATTTTTATTAAATTAGCACGGAATAAAATTGGCTAAACCATTTCTGACAAGTCATAGACCCGACGGACATTTTTTAGCCGAACTTTTAAGATGATTTAGAAATTTATATTTTTTGAAAAAATTAAAACAATGTCTCATCGAGAAAGGCCAAAATTGGTTTTTTATTTTTTTTTTAAATAAATATTTGCCAATTCTGAATAACAATTTCCTACTATTTTTTCAATTATGATCAAGGACAATTCCAAAAATGTAATTTTTTCAAACAAACAATTCCCGACATAACAATACTCAATCAAATGAATATCAATTTTATGTGGAATGCAAATCAATAAAGAATATTTTGAAGTACAACATTGACCAGTAAAGTATTCTATCCTAAGTTAGGGGTTAATCTCGGAAGGGTGATTCGATGAACTTTTTACTTTTTCTAACTTTAAATTCGGGCCTAGGAGACCAAAATTCTTAAAAAAAAGGTTTTATTAGAAGGCTATGCAAAAAGTCGATTACATAAATGCCAAAGGCAATTAAACTATTAAAATCTCGATATATTGAAAATTGATACCCTGGGATAATATTTTAGTCCCAGGATACTTCGGGATCCCAGAATTTCTTATGATTTTTAAAATGTTTTCGAAGAACAGTTTTTCTATAAAGAAACAGTTTTTATTTACAGTTTTTCTAAAAAAATATATGGTAACTTTGGAGCTTATGTAGGTGTGAGAGAGCGCCCATGGGCATAGGTGTTGCCGACAGGCTTGCCAGATACTTTTTTTCGTTGTCCCCAAATAAATCAAAAAATATCCCCAAAAAATCACCAACTAGAAAAAATGTTGAAAAAGGTATTAGGGCTTATATAATTTGCTTAAAATGAACATTATCCGCATAAAAACTACAATTAAATATAAAAAATAGCACTGACAATAACTGTTTTTAAAAATTCTTGGATTTATACAAAAAATGTCCAGAAAAATTCTCAGAATTTAGGGAGTTTTACGAAGAAAACGTTTAATTTTTATTAAATTATTAAAAAAAAAAAATCCAATCGAAATTATCAAGAATTTAAGGCATTATTTAAAGAATTTTTAGATTTGAATTTTTCAAGTTTGTCTGTTTAATACAATAGAGGGTACGTTCGTAAATGCAGTAAATTTGTGCAACACTGCCGCAGTTATGCCAAGTTTTGTTACTGATGCGTGATCAGCTGTGGCAGATGCTATGCTACTGCTCAACAACTGCACAGAGTTTGCTTTTTAGAACGTTTTGCCAAAAATAAAAAAGACAACGCCATGTAAAAGTGACCAGTCTATTTCATATAAAGGGGCCAGTTCGGTGACAGTTGGTTAAAATTTCCCGTAGGGTATAAACACAGAAAAAACTGTAGATACCAACAATTGAATATATAAAAACAAACATATTTTATTTTAATTGAAATTTTATTTCAAAAAAAATTTTTTTTTCAAATGTTGGTAACACGTTTGTAGATTGTTATTTTTCATATAAAAATTGTTAAAAAATAAAAATTTAAAGTAACGAAAAAACAAAATCTTTTTTTAATTTACAAATTCCATTGTTGCTGTCTTTTTAAAAAGCTTTTTTTTGTATTTACAAAAATGATATGAGAAAGATATTTAAAAATTTAATTAGAATTTTGTAAATGCTTTCTGTGAAGTTTCCAGAAAAATTCGCTTAAAGTTTAAAATTAAATTTACTATTAAAAAACTTATTTCCGTTTTTGAGTTTGTACTTAGTAAAAATTAGCCCAAAAACTTTTAGAAGATTCGGCCTCATAGTTTTTAAGATATTTGGCTTATAAAATTTAAAGGTTTAAATTTTGTCTTTAATAAAATTAATTAATTTTTTTGAAATTCCAAAAAAATAAGCTTAAATTAGAAAAAAAAATTCGTAAGGAGATTTGTAGAAAACACAATTTTTTTATACAATTTCTACATAATAATTTGTTTAACATAATGTAACCTTTTTACTTCTGCAAAATTTACATGAAATTTTTAATATAATTTCGAAAAACTATAAAGAGAAAAAAAAGTAATAAATATGAAAATTAAAACCAATAAAAAATAAATAAAAGCCAATAAAAATTAACTATAAACACTTAAAAATTTCAGTTTAATACACTTAAGCAAATATTCTTGCCTTCCTTTAAAAATCAGCTTAAAAGATTTAGCAATTTTCTATGGATTTGCTAAACACACCAATCTTTGCATCAAAAATCATGTCACGTTTTAACACCAAAATGAACTTCAAATTTAGTAAAGTGTATCTAGTGTAAAGTTAGATGAAAAAGGAAAACATCTAGAAAAATATGTATAATGTTCAAGTGTGACGCTTAAAAATGTAGGCAGCTATAATGAAAGTATATACCAAAACTGTCAAAACATTTTCAATATATGCTGAAGTGCTTATGCATAATAATTTGAAATCCTTATAACACGATTTAAAAATGTATTTTGTAAGAAAAATTTGTTTTATAAACCATTTATAAATTTTAAAAGTGATTGCATCTAACCACAAAAATTTGAAGCATTTTAAAACATTTTAAGCAGACTTTTTAAAAATATTTTATTAAAAACTATTTTAAGAAGTTCTACCGGATTTCGTTGCATTTACAAATATTCAGCCATAGTGTTAACGGACTTGGTATAGACGATTTTAGTTTGAAAGCATAAGGTAATATGTCTTGAGCGGCTTATGTTTCACGTATTTTTCAAAGGGCTGGAAAAGAAAACTAACAAAAAGGTAAAAAAAAAATCAAAAAGAAAAAACATTGACATGTTCATGTGAAACCCAAAGTTGAAGATAATTCGCATATTTTATGCGCGAACAGGTTTTTGGTTTAAATTTATTACAAAATTTTTGTGTTGCCAATTTTAAACATGTGTAAAACTTTTCATTTTCTTGAAAGTGATGCTCAATAGAAAACTTAACTTTGATTAGCATTTGAAAAATACTTATGTATGTGGTAGAAGAAACTTAAGGTAAGCTAGAATTTATTGTAAATTAAATGAGATCGAGCAATTTAATTTCAATACAAGCTTGGCAGTGTAATTTAATTTTAAGAATCTATTTTGGTTTAATAAATACAATTCTCTTAAAAACGCCTGACAGTATACTTTAATTTTGTCATCAACGGAGCCTCACATTATGCAGACTACCTACCATTAACCCTTAAATACATGATCTCTTCGATTTTAACCATTTTTCTATATATGATTTCTAAAGGCGTGTATATTTCAAGAAAAATACCGAAAGAAAATTATTTAAAAAATGTGATTTTTATTGAAAAATATGGTTTTTTGCCAAATAGCTAAATTGTGATTAAGTACGTTTGAGTTTAAGAAGAAGAATAACAATTTTTTCAAAGTTATAGACACATTATTAATTTGCAAATCAGACTAGATCTAGTTTCTGCCTTTTTTTATGGACAGGCTTCATCAGTGACTTTCCATTAAATTGTATTATGTTTATATATTTTAACGTGTATGAAAAAAAAAAAAATCTATAAACTATAATTTATACATTTATTGTCGCCAAAATGAATTTTTTTTGCGAGAATACCACTTTAAATATTTAAACAAATATTTTTGAATATTACACTTTTTGTAAAAGAAACGCGTGTTTTAGATTTTTCACAAACATACAGAGCAAAACCAAGATTTTTACTCTAACTGTTTAAAAATTCTGCGCTAAACTATAGGACCTGGACTTTCGCATAAATATTTATTTAAAGGCGCATTAGTAAAATACAGTGGCAAATTTGGAGCTGCGCTATGAAAATTGTGGTGCGGTATCGGCAAAAGACATTACGGTTATATGTATGTCTAAAAATATGAAACAAAGCTTTAAAAAAATTATCTTCATTTATATCTTATTTTACTATCCTTATCCTTTATTATATAAAAAATCATTGGAAAAATATAAAAAATTCATAATGTGAAGACTGGAAAAAACAATATTCCCGGTAATACCAGGAAGTGGTCAAGAACCGGGAAACCGGTACTATATTCCAGAAATGCCGCGAACTGAAAATACCGGTATTCCCGGGTTACCCGCACTAACCATAGTTAAATATTTTTTTGAAACCTACATAGTTATATTTTTAAATATTCTAAAAAGTACATATTTTTAGAAAACAACTTGTTTTATAAAATCAACTTTTATTATTTTTGTTGTGCATCAAAAAAAAAAAAAAAATTAAAGACATGTAGACATTTAAAGTACTTTCCATTTATAAAACATTTTTTTATGTTTTAGGGGAGTTGTCACAAAATGTCATGGTACTAACATGGTACAGCTTGAATATTCATGTTTTTTGTACGAAGTTTTTTTTATCAAACTGGGCGTACATCAATCTTCATGCTGTTGATGTTAAAACATGCATATAGAATTGTCCCTTTTAATAACTTAAAGCAGTTACGATGTCTATGGTAACTAAAAAACAGCAACAAAGGACGAAAGTATAATTGGTTAAAACAGATTATATAATTTGCTACACAGATTTAAATTAGTTGATTAAAAGTAAAAAAAAAAATCAATTAAAATTGTAAACATTAAAAATTAACCTTATTAATATTTTGCAATTTTATTTTAAGTTCTATTCTTTGAATTATTTTTTTCGAACAAAAATTGGAGCAGTATTTTTGTGCAAAATGACTTCTTGAACATAAGCACGAAGAAAATAGAAAAATATAAATTTCCTTGTTTGAGAATTAACTGTTCCGATTGTTTGCAAAGCTTCTTGGTTTATTTCGTACGTACACTTAAAATAATAAGTAATAAATAAATGAACAGAAAAATTTCTTACTTTAACAAAATTAATTACTGTTTTTTGGCTTAAAATAAAATTTGTTGATTTTAACTCTTTTTTTGTTAAATTTAACAAATCTAAATTTAAATAAAAAATTACCACAGTTTTAATTGTAATTATACTGTGTCGTAGAATTTATTCAAATTTGAGGTCTTGGGACCTAGTCCATATCATACTTGCGAATTTTTAATTGGCATTGAAATGTAATTGGCATTACTTGATCTCAATGCCAATGCCAAAAAATTCCATTACCATTTAATGCCAATGAAATTTTTTTCAATTGGCATTGATTAAAACAATGGTAATGAAATGTACATATAATTGAAGAAAAAAGTATTGTATACAAAAAATATTGTTTTATAAAAAAGGACATTAAGGGAAGAATGCAAAATTTCTTAGCTATAAACACTATAAATATTCGCTATTTTATCAAGTTTTATCAAGTATACTGCTGTTCACTCTTCTTTTAACAGTGATTAGTCTAGATGGATCAGCCTCTAGTAATGTAAACTTGACAAAATAGCGAATATAATATAAAAAACACGCGAATGTTTAATTTTTTTTCTTAATTTGTTCTTTTATCGAAACATGAAAACAAATGCTTTTTTCATCAATTATAATTGGGCATTTAGGCATTGAACAATGCCAATTGCAAAAAAATTTCACTGGCATTGATCAATTGTTATGCCAAAAAATTTCATTGGCATTGATCAATTGTAATGCCAATTAAATCATCAATTGGTCCATTCAATTAACTAGTCGCAAGTTTGGTCCATATCATGTGAGTGCATATAAGGGCACTCCGGTAGAGCAAACATTTTGTCCGTTATGCTCTATCTCGCTTAGTTTCCGAGATATGGGCCATTTTATGAAGTGAAAAATGTTTTTATTAAAAATTTCCGAGGGGCCAAGGCCCCGCCAAGGTCCATTAATGGATAGAGATAACCCCTTTCGGCAGGGTATTATATGGTTAACAGTAATCGAAATTTTCATCAATTTTACTCCACTTTGCTCTATCTCTCTTAGTTTTCAAGATATGGGTCATTTTAAAAAATCGGGAGGGATCGAAATAGCCCCATCTTTAAAACTTCGGATACATTGGTGGCGCCATCTACCGGCTAATAACAGTAACATGAAAATATTATATTTTAACAATAAATTTTGTAAAATTTAACGAATGGGTTCTTAAAAATTAATTTTAAATAATTTGTAAAATTAACACTCAAAATTAGTTAAAGTACTGAGGATTTTTAGTATTGTGTTAAATGAATATAACTAAAATCTTTACTTAAATCAGTGTTTTAACTAAAAATTTGTTAAAAATTAGTCAGATCGATTTGAAACCGGTTTGACAGATTTTTCTACTGGCGTATTATTATTTTTTTTTTTTTTTTTTTTTTTTTTTTTTTTTTTTTTTTTAAAGAGAAGCAACACTCAGGAAATTGTTCCTATTAATTAACGTGTTGCTTCCTTTGGAAAGGGAATAGAGAAGAAGTGAAAGGGGGTGAAAGAAGAAGGGCTTCAAATATGGCAACACTGTAATTGCGCGAGATGTTGATTTTTAGAACAGTTGTTGCGCGCCATCTGATGGTGAGTTGGCGAACTTTGTTGAAGCTTTTTAGTTCATAGCCCTGTTATATTATTTTACTTCGGTGGGGTTAAGTGCTATGGGAACACCAAAGGAGGACGCTGCGATATGTATGAGGGATAGAAAAAACTCATACATATTATTTTTCATAAATTGATGTTGCCTTGGTTGGGGCTCGAACCCGCAACCTCACGTGTAACAGCCCAACGCGCTAACCATTACACCACAGCGTGTAAGTGTAATAACACTGTGCTAGTTGAAAAATCCAACAAGCGGGGGACCCAGTGGGTAAACCCAATTCGAGTACGCTGAATACAGTGGTGCTATCCGTTTTTCTAGATTAGTTCTTGAAAAAAAAAAATATTTGTGTTTAAAAATTCTGGGTCCAAGGACCCCAAAAAACGCGATTTATCTAACTTTTTAACTATTTATTTTTGCCCAGGTTATCAGAATCGGTGCAGCGGTTCAAAAGTTCTGAGTGAAAATGTGAGGACACTTCGAAATTTTCATACAAAATTGTACATTTTATTGCTTCGTTAAATGTGCTGAAATTTGTATAGAAGTGAAAAATTTGCATTTGAACCGCAAGACTGATTTTGATTATTTTTAACAAAAAACTTCTTGGTAGTGTAACAAACAACTTAACTAAAATTTAACGGTAAACAAATTAAAAATCGAGTGTTTAGGGGTGCTTGAAGCCATAATTTTCAAACTCAAATATCTTTTTTTTTAAGAGCTAACCTAGAAAAACGGCTAGCACCACTAGATTCAGCGTACCCGAATTAGTTTTACTCACTGGGTCCCCCACTTGTCGGGGAAAAAAGTCTCCTTTTCGTGCACAGTGTAATTAATATGTACGTATAAAAATATTTACCGAATAAGAACTAGTTTCCAAGATAAAGGGCTATTCAACATTACCCACTTTTACTCTAAAAGTTTTTTAAAAGTTAAAAAAAATATTTTTTTTTTATATTCGGTTAAATTTACATGTAAATTCTAAAATAAGAGACAATTATTCAAGTAGCGAGGGTTGGAATAAGGAGGATTCGCGGCGCTCAACCCGATTTAAATTGTTTCCAAAATGAATCCAACATGGATTTTGAAACCATTAATAGTGATCTTTTAATGGTAATATTTCAATATAAATTATTAGAATTTCGTGTTAATTTAACATAGTTAATGTAGAGAATATAAAACGCCACAAAAAATGAGTAACACGTAATAAAAATTGTTTAAAAAAATTTTAAATAATTAATTAAAAGTACCACTTTTAACACAATTCTAACAGTTTATTACAAAACTCTAAAAATCCTGATTCAATTGTTAGAAAGTGGTTGATTGAATGTAGTTTTTGCGTTTCTATATCAAAAACACCAGTACCTAATAATATTTGTATAACAAAAACTCCATACTAAGGCAAAATATTCTAAAAAAAAAAAACTGTAAAAAATGCTAAATTTAAAAAAAAGAAGTGCTAAATGCAATTTATTCATGCTAAATGATTTTAAAAAATTTTGCTAAATCTAACATTAAATATGCTAAATTAAAAACACTACTCCTCAAGCACGTATAAAAATTGGGTTGGGGGTGACATCATGGAATTTTATTTTTTAAATTTTATTTTAAATAGAAATAAATTCATAATAAAAAATATAAAAACTTTCTAAAAATCCAAAATTTTTAAGATTTCTTGGTTTTTCTGAAAATAATTGCAAACTAAAATGCTAAACTTGATTTATAGGAAGAAGAAGAAGAAAAAATTTTTATTGAAAAATTTAACAGACACAAGGGGATCACCAGACTGCCGTAGTTTCGTCTTACCCAAAGACTCGTCAGTGGTTAGTTTATGTGTCAACTGATCAAAGTAATTTTTAATTGTTAATTTGTCTCTATATAAAAAACTTTTTTATTTGTACGACTTCTGGATTTAGTAGTAGTAAAAACCATCATTGCGTATAATTGATATTATTTATTGTGGATATCAATCATACGCCTTAGGGGATGCCTGATATTTTTTAATTTATTTTCATCATTTGTCATAACTTCGGATAATAATAATTATCAATTAGATTGTTCACAAGGGGTGTGCTATCTGTTGTATCGTTCTAACAAAAAACAGAGTTGTTAAAATTTATATATTTCCTTCAACAACGATTTCGTATTGGGTTTTCTCTCTGTTAGCAAACATGAACATACGACACTAAACATATTTTAAAATGTTGTATCGTGCTATTCTCAAATGTTGTATTGTTTCAATTTAAATTTTAACAACTCAGTTTTTTGTGAACAAGCTAAATCAATTTCCTTAAAATAAATTTCCTATTTTTGACAATTATTTACACATTTAAAACATTTTTTTATAAACAGAGAAAACTGATTTTTTTTTTGTATATTATTAATTTTTTTAAAAATTTTTTGTTTCTCAATTTGTTTTACCTCAGAAAATTGTTAGAAAATTGTCAAAAAAAATTAAGTTTCTCTTAAAAGAAAAGAAAAACCTTTAAATTCTGCAATAAACTTTTTTCCAGTAAAATTATACAAATATTTATTACTCGAAAAATAAGTTGTTTTGAAATAAGTTCATTTGTCAAAAGGAAATTAACAAAATTTCACAAAATTTGATTTTAAAAGTTTCACATATTTTAGTGTATAAAATGTAGAAAATATGAGGAATACACAGAAATATGGGAATTCAAAAGTTTTATTGTCGACATAAATCTTGGAAAATGTTCTTAAGTCGATTTAAATTGTTTTGCCAAAAGTTCTTAGATATGATTACATACGAAATAAGACAGAAAATTTGTCTAATGTTAGATGTAATATATAATTATATCCAAAAGAAGATTATGAAATTATTTAATGTGACTCTAAATGGGACAATATGACATTACATATATAGAATTATATATTATTTTGGATTATGTACTAAACAGGTATAGTCAACGTCATATATAATAGGATTAACCTATCGAATTGTAAATGCAATATATAATAACATATTGATCGATATGCAATAAGATGCAACTACCCAGGTAGAAATTATGTGTGGTAACAAAAAATAAGCACTGGCAAAGCACAAGTAGACCGCGGTCTTGCAAAAAGAAGTACTGGCAAACCACTAAATTTGTACGCTTTACCAACGCTTGAAAAGGGTGACTTCCCAACATTATTTTGTTTTTGAAAAAGGAGTAGATACTTAATAATTTTTGATTCCATAAACAAAAGCTTCAAGAATCATCTATTTTTAGAATAATTTAAAATTCTTCAGTGATGAAGACTCAATTTGGTGGTAGGGAAAACATTATTTTCAAAACCATTAAATAGATCAGTGCTATCATTTGGTTGTCAGGGAAGCACTTTAATTTTTTTTATTTGGGCGTTGGGAAAACATTTGATTTTTATGTTCCTGGGTGCTTTCTCAGCGGTTTGTAAAGTATTGGCACCACCGTGGAACGATGTTATGAACAGATTATTTTTCGGAATTTGTTTAACGAACGACGTTTTTAGAATTTCTAGAAATATTTGTTAAGTTAAATTACAAACTCAATGAGAATTTCTTGTTCTCGTTTTGGAGGGTTATTAAATATTTAAAATATCAAAGAAAAAACAAAAATAACCAAAAAATTTTGTATAAAAATTTACCACAATTTGCTTTGTCATCTTCCAATATACAAAAAAGACAAAAATATTTGCTATTTTATTTGAATAAAAATTTAATAATAATTACTGCTACAATATATTATCCACCAAATAGTTGTTCTTGTCTGCAGCAAAAATCCGTAACAAAATAAATAATAATTTGGAACAAAAATTCAAAGAACTAGGAGTTTGGCTGATTAGAACATAAAAAATTGGCATTCTGTATAAAAACTGTAATATAGTATGACTACTACTTATTACAATAGATTGTAGGGTATTTTTAGCAAGATATTTTCAATATAATAGACCTTTTTGCATGAGCTTTACAAGATTTCTTTTATTATAGAAAACTGTTTTTAAAAGTTTTTTGTGTGCCTGGTAAAACGCCTTCTTTACCTAACTCTGTTCTAGTTAAGTTTGTATGGTTATCTAGTAGTAGTAGTAGTAGTTTTTCTATGCACATTTTTGTCTTTATTTTCCAGGACTATTGGCATTTAAAGTTTTCAAACTGACAACTTCATATCACCTGTTATTTACTTGTTAGTTCCGTTTATATTTTGTCCTTTATTTTTTTTTTATTTTTTTTTTTTTTTATTTGCTGTTTATTTTATGGCAAATGTTAGTAACAGGGGAAAAAGGAAGGTCCTTTGTTGCAAAGAAAAATGAAAAAAAGAACAGGAAAAAATGCAAAAAGTTTACTGAGGCATAATGTTTTTTGAAGTCTTAAAATGAATAGAAAATGAAAAGAATAACAAAACTTAATAAATAACAGAATATTTTAAAATATTTAGCAAAGAAAAGTCGTCTACTTCTAGGCTTTATAAAATAATAAATGTTAATAAAAATCAAAGTTGTGGCTTTACTTTAGGCATAATTAAATAGCAATATTAAAAGCATACATTAAGGAGTATCAAATATATATATGACTTTCAAATTATCAAATGAAAAGAATTATACAAGACAACATGTTTTGCATTTATTATACATTTATCTTTAGCAAATGTCATTCATTTTATCTTTAAACTGTTAGCAATATAATTTATTTTTGAAAAACAAATACTGAAAAAAACAACTTTCAACTTTGTTGCAATATCAGCAACAATTTAAACAAACAACAATAACAACAAAAAAATTAAAAGTACGTACACTCTTGGCTTTGACAATACAATAGTATGTTGGAAAAATAATTGTATACTTTTAGGGAGTCACCACTAGACAAATAAACAAAATATCATGCAGACACATTGTAACTAAAACCATCAAATCACACCCTTTTTTATTTGGATACAAAAATAACTAAACAGAAATACTGTTACAAACAAGTTTTAAATATCACCAAAAGGATATTGTAAAAAAAAACTTTTTATTCATTGTAAAACACCTACAAATTGACATGATACCCAAAATAGTGGTAGCTATGGGTTTTTGTTTCAGTTTTAGTGTAGAATATTGGCAACATATTTTTATCTAAATATGAAGTGAAACTTAGACAACATCACTGCAGAAGTACTCGAAGCAAACCTGAAAATATTTGCTAAGATACTTCACCCTCTGTTTCAACAAATATGGATTTCAGAGGAGCACCCGACGGACTGACTGGTTGCAAGGGATTATAGTGAAACTTTCTAAGATAGGAGATGCAACTGATTGCAACAACTGGCGTGGTATTATAATTCTTTGCGCTGTAATGAAAGTTTTTATGAAGATCATACTGGAACGAATGACAAAACAGGTCGATAGTAAGATACGTGTCGAACAAGCTGGATTCACAAGCGGTAGTTCATGTATCGATCAAATTAACACCCTTAGGATTATAACTGAACAGATCGTGGAAATGACATGTCCTTTATATGTCCTATTTATTGACTATGAAAAAGCATTCGATTCCATTCATAGAGAAAGCATTTGGGCCGAACTAAGGAACATGGGGGCTCCAAATAAGATCATCCCTCTAATACGAAGCAGCTACGAGGGTTTCAAATGCACCATACTCCATGAAGGTAAAATCTCTGTACCATTTAACACCATCTCGGGCGTAAGACAAGGTTGCTTGCTATCACCACTGTTGTTCCTTATTGTAATGGATGCTGTGTCCAGACGTGCTTACGGGGTATTATGTGGGACGGGGTATTATGTGGGACCACATTAGGCCAAACGTCCGACTAGAATCACTTGATTATGCTGACGATAAATGCGAGCTCGCTCACCGGCTTAGTGATATGCAAGAAAAACTAGATGACCTTTCACGAGAATCCCACAAAGTTGGTCTCAGAATTAACGTCTCTTAGACGAAGGAAATGCGCATTAACTGCAGATCAACAGAACCTTTGAACATTATGCACGGCCAAGTTCATCAAGTAGAAGAGTTTCAATATTTGGGCAGCACGATTTCCGAGAACGGAGGAACTCTGAAGGACATGGAGAATCTAATCAGAAAGGCAATAGGCTCATTTACACAACTCCACAATGTTTGGAACTCTTCGAGTTACAGTGTCAACACCAAACTACACATCTTTAAAATCTGTGTTCTTTCAGTACTTCTCTACGGTATCGAAACTTGGTTTGCTACAGATGTAATACAAAATAAATTGCAAGTTTTTGTTAACCGATGTCTTCGCAAAATTCAAAAAATTTTCTGGCCTCGCAAAATCACAAATCAACAACTTTGGGTTAGAACTGCTGTTGGAAATGTTACCACAGAAATCCGTAGAAGAAAATTTGGATGGATTGGCCACACCCTGCGAAAACCTCCTGAAGAAGTATGTAATCACGCCCTTGTTTACAACCCACAAGGAAGTAGAAAAAGAGGACGTCCTAAAACCACTTGGAGACGATCTACATTGAAGGAAATAAATTCCATTTCTCAGAGCCTTGGTAGAACTGTCAACAACATAGGAGAGCTCAAAGATCTAGCCGCAGGTCGCGAAAGATGGAGACAACGACAAAAGTATACTTTATGGGGCACCCCTCAAAAAAAAAAAAAAAAATATGGCCCCCTCTGGAATTAAAAAAGAAATTTTTTTGTATATGGTGTTAAGGGGGCATCCCTCAAAAAAAAAAAAAATATGGCCCCCTCTGGAATTAAAAAATAAATTTGTTTTGTAAATGGTGTTAAGGGGGCCGGGGACCCTTATATGGGCACCAGGTCTAAATATGGACCGGTGTTAACCAAAATCAATAAGCTTCATCCTTGGGCTGACATAGGTCGGTCTACCAAATTTCATCAAAATATCTTAATATTTGCGACCTGCAGCGTATAAACAATATATATAATTTTGGTAGGACCCTTATATGGGCACTAGGTCTAAACATGGACCGATGTTCACCAAAATCAATAGGCTGCGTTATTTGGCCAACATAGGTCTGTGTACCAAATTTCATCAAAATATGTTAATATTTACGACCTGCAGCGTATAAACAGTATAATTTTGGTAGGACCCTTATATGGGCACTAGGTCTAAACATGGACCGATTTTAACCAAAATCAATAGGCGTTGTCCTTGGGCCGACATAAGTCGGTGTACGAAGTTTCATCTTATCTTAATATTTACGACCTGTAGAGTGCGCACAAGAATGCATGGACAGACAGACAGACAGACGGACGGACGGACGGACGGACAGACGAATTATACCCTGACCACATAGTGGTGTAGGGTATAATTATGGTAGAAATAATTTGATAAATAATTTATTTATTTAATGAGTTTACCAAATTTGATTAAAATATATTCGTATTGCGGCCTGTAATGTGCATACTTGTTAAAGATCCAATTTTCAGGGGCCTCTATATGGGCGCTAGGTCTAAACATAGACAGATTTTAACCAAAATCAATAGGCTTCATTCCAAAATTCCAAATTGCCCAAATTTAAAATAACGAATAATTCGCAAAAAACGATTAATCGATTAATCGAAATTGATAAAAAATAACAAAAATATTTTTTTTACTATTCGAATTATATTTTAAATTAAACTTGATAAAAACTTATTTCAAAAATTGTGAAAAATAATTTGTTGTAGACATTTTTCTATTCTGATTTCATTCTTGGCTACCCGAGTAAAAAAAATTATATATAATCATATGTGGCATATATTACAATATATAATTAGACATGTCGTTATGTATATCCATATATAATTATATATGACGTCTTTTTCCAAAATTGTTCCTTATATTATGCCATATATAATTTCATCTAATTAGACATCGGCCTTTATAATATTAGATATGGTATATATAATTATATATTACATAGCATGGCTGATCTTATTGCATATATAGTTGTATATAGAGCTATATCTTAATATATATGGCGGCATTTTAAGAATATATAATTATATATGCTAAATATAGTGACATATATTTTTATATATGATGTTATTTAAGCAATATATTAGCATATATGGTGCCATTTAAACCATATATTATTATACAGTGGTGGAAAATATAATAGGGACATTCAAGTTTTTTATAATTTTATTCTCGCTGCCTTTATTTTTAAAGATCAAAATTTTGGCAAGATTCGCCCCGAAATGCGAGAAGATGGATTAGAAAATTGTGCAGAATTTTAGCGTGATGCTTGTTTTTTTATTTTGTTACTCGTTTTAAGTGGGCGTGGCTTTTAATAAAAAATAAGCGATATCGACCTTCTAGCAAATTACATAGCAAAATTTAGCGAGCACTGATCGGATCTATACAAGCTGCATATTTTTGGAAATTCTATAAAATTTTCCTAAATCTTGCGTTATTCTTATCCACAAAGGGTCCCCAGACTTACCATGACAGTGCTTTATACATCAACACATTTTTCTTTATTTTTAGCGATTTTAAAATAAAGTTAACAACACTGAAATTTTAGTGCGAAATGCTTTATACTTAACATAGAAAAAAACTTGACTTATTTGTTATATCGAAGTAGGTATAGCATAATCCTATTCACTTTAAAATTTCAGTGTTGGTAACTTTATTTTAAAATCGCTAAAAACAACGAAAAATTTGTCCATGTCTAAGGCACTGTCATGGTAAGTCTGGAGACCCTTTGCGGATAAAAATAATGCAGGATGTAAGCAAATTTTATAGGATTTCCGAAAACATACAGTTTGTATAGATCCGATCAGTGCTCGCTAAATTTTACTATATAATTTGATAGAAGGTCAACATCGCTTTTTTTGCATTTAAAGCCACGCCCACTTATAACAAGTAACAAAATAAAAAAACAGACATCACGTTAAAATTCTGCACAATTTTTTGAACCATCTCCTCGTATTTCTGGGCGAATTTAGCCAATATTTTGAACTTTAAAAATAAAGGCAACGAGAAAAAATTTAGAAAAAGGTTGAATGTCCCTATTATATTTTCCACCACTGTATATGGTGCCATTTAAACAATATATGGCCATATATGGTACCTCATGATCAAAATTTTTAATACAGTTCCAGATATAATAATATATGATTCTATATATAGTGCCATATATATTTATATATGGTGTTATTTAAGTAATATATTACTATATATGGCGCCATTTAAACCATATATTATCATATATGGTGCCATTTCAACAATATATGCTCATATATGATACCTTATGAACAACATTTTTAATACAGTTCCAGATATGATAATATATGCTACAATATATAGTACCATATACTTTGATATATCGTATCATTTAAACAACCCGAGTAAAAATAGTTACATATAGTCATATATGTGATTAAGTTATATCTGTATAAATATACAGTTTCATCCGAAGAATGGCCCGATATATTTTTATCAATTGTTTGTCAATTTTTATCTAAATGTATCAGTTTAGATCTGACCTGATTAAATTATATGTTTAATAAATTATGTGTTTTTGACCTGATACAATTTTATCGGTTTGATCGAAATTGGTTCAATTTTATATAAATAAAATATAATTGTATCCGACATTTACCTTATACAATTGTATCAAAGTTTTAAACTGATATCAGGTCAAAATTGGGATATAACTATATAATTTTGTATACAAATATATCTATTTGGACCTAAACTGATACCATGTGATATAAACCAATAAAATTGTATCAGGTCAAAAATCTGATACAATTTCATCTGATTAACACTTAATTTAATCAGGTCAGATCTAAAATGATGCAATTAGATAAAAACTGATAAACAACTGATACAATTTTATCGGGCCATTTTTCGGATCAAATGGTACATGGATGACTCTAAGTTATATATTACCATATAAAGCTCCATATTGTTTTTTTTTTTTAATAGGGAACATACCATGTATGGTAGGCTGGGTCGATTTGTGGGGAGGCAAAAAAATCGCCCATGGCTCAGGGAAAATCGTATTCTAGGGATCAAAATAAGAAACTTTGCCGAAGGAACCATACCTCTAAAACGAATTCTACTACCCCTAACTGTTGACTTTTGTCCCGTAGGGTCAAGTTTTGAAAAATCCCACTTTGACCCATTTAGAGTGCCCCAATCGAGTCCAAATGTATGACCGACCCCCACTAACTTTGGAGGGCCGATCCACCCATGCCAGTGGTGCACCCCCTGGAACTCCCCTGGGGGGTTCCCCATACAAACATTTTAAAAAATCACCATTTTTGGCACTTTATTTTATTATTTTTTATTTATTTTATTTATTTTTATTATTTTATTTATTTTTTCTCCTTAGAAATTTATTTAGTCAGAACATATGTAAATGAAAAAATTAATTTAACTTAGTAATAGAAAAGAAAAAATGCCCAGACTTGAAAGCAAAAAAGACTTCAAACAGTAATTTTTTTTATTTTCTTTTCTATTACTAAGTTAAATTAATTTTTTCATTTACATATGTTCTGACTAAATAAATTTCTAAAGAGAAAAAATAAATAAAATAATAAAAATAAATAAAATAAATAAAAAATAATAAAATAAAGTGCCAAAAATGGTGATTTTTTAAAATGTTTGTATGGGGAACCCCCCAGGGGAGTTCCAGGGGGTGTGCCACTGGCATGGGTGGATCGGCCCTCCAAAGTTAGTGGGGGTCGGTCATACATTTGGACTCGATTGGGGCACTCTAAATGGGTCAAAGTGGGATTTTTCAAAACTTGACCCTACGGGACAAAAGTCAACAGTTGGGGGTAGTATAATTCGTTTTAGAGGTATGGTTCCTTCGGCAAAGTTTCTTATTTTGATCACTAGAATACGATTTTCACTGAGCCATGGGCGATTATTAAATCGACCCGCCCTAATGTATGGTGCCATTTAAACAATATATGGTCATTAGAGTGGGGCGATTTGTATGGACAAAAATTTTTTGATATTGTGCCATCGATTTTTCGATAGCTTTTGGCTAGTTGCCACATTTTTTATCCGATTTTCAAAAGTAATACCTTTCTGGAAAGGTTGTAATGTTATATTGTTTACACCTTCATTAGTTGTTTCAAAAAGCCAACGCAAGATGGCGCTAATCTAGCATTTATTTAAAAATTGCAAAAAATTTAAATTTGGGCGCCTCGAAAATGATTTTTTTGATATGTCGTAGTGGAATTTTTTTTCCTCATGCCAAAAGCTATCGAAAAATCGATGGCACAATATCGATTGCTAAATCGACCCACCCTAATGCTCATATATGGTAACTCATCAGCAACTACAATATTAACTGTATTTCAGAAGCCATTAATTGTATTTCAGAAATTTTAAATGTATTTCAGAAATTATGGAATGTATTTCAGAAATTTATTAATTGTATTTCAGAAATAATCAAATCTATTTCAGAAATTGTTGATTGTTTATCATAGTTAATAGAGAAAAATTTATAAATTACATTTCATAATTTCTGAAATACAATTGATAATTTCTGGAATACAGTTTGATAATTTCTAAAATACAGTTGTGAATTTCGGAAATACAATTAATAAATTCTGAAATACAATTGATAAAACTGAAATTCAATTGACTAGTTCTGAAATACAATTCATAAATCTGAAAAATAATTGATAAGTTCTAAAATACAATTGATAAAACTGAAATTCAATTCATTATTTCTGAAATACAATTGATAAATCTTAAAAACAATTGATACAATTGGAAATGTGTAGAGCATCAAAAAGATGCAAATAAAATTATTTTTTTTAAAAAATTCAATTAATAAAAAAAATATAATTTTATAAAAACATTTATAGAAAATAAAATTATAATTTTATGAAAAGAAAATATTTTTATAAAAAAAAATGCATAGCCGTGAACGGTATCGAACTCGAGACCTTCTGAGTTTAAACCTTATTTTAACAAAATATTGTAATTTTTATAAAATCAATGCTCCGCCAGTGTATTATTTTTTGAACCAAATAAATGGAGATCTTACGTAGTACCCAAATATAATGCGGGATCTAATTTTATCTGTCATTTTTCTGGATAATTTTAGATGTCAATCCCCAAATATATTGCTCTTTCTATTCGATCTGCCATTTTAATACTGAAATAAATTGCTAGATCTAATTCGATCTGCAATTTATGGGATAAATTAAGATCTTACCAAATCCTCAAATATATAACTGGATTTAATTCGATCTGCAATTTGTCGGAAAAGTTAAGATCTTACGCAATCCCGAAATATATTACTGGATCTAATTTTTGATCTGTCATTTTTTGGATATATTTAGATCTTACTTAATCCCCAAATATATTGCTGGATCTAATTCCATCTGCCATTTTTCGGATCAAATTAGATCTAAGTTTATCCACAAATATATTGCTGGATCTAATTTCATCTGCCATTTTTGGGATCAATTTAGATCTAATTTTATCCCCAAATATATTGCTGGATCTAATTCGATCTGCCACTTTTTCGGATCAAATTAGATCTAAGTTTATCCACAAATATATTGCTAGATCTAATTCGATCTGCCAAAATTGAGATCAAATTAGATCTAAGTTTATCCACAAATATATAGCTCTATCTAATTCGATCCGCCATTTTTCGGATCAAATTAGATCTAAATTTATCCACAAATATATAACTGGATCTAATTCGATCCACCATTTTTCCGATCAAATTAGATCTAGGTTTATCCCCAAAGATATCATTGGACCTCCCAATTTTGAGATATAACTTGATCTTAGTTTATCCCCATATATACAATGGGATCTAATACGATATAATTGGATACACCCAATTTTGAGATCTAATTGGATCAGCTAGATATTACAGCAGATCTTAAACAATATCAAATTGGATATGATTAGATATTGCGCGAGATCAATTTTTTTTACTCGGGTAAAGAAATCGTCAGGGGACGACTTTTTAGAATTTTTAGAATTATTTGTTATGTTAAATTACAAACTCAAAGAAAATTTCTTGTTTTCATTAGGATTATTAAGGCGCGTTTACAATGATAGAGTGACTCTACTCTGTAGCACAGATTGAAATGTTAACTGTTCAAAATACAGAGTAGAGTTACTTCAAAAATTGATGACACTTCAATACTTACATTATATTTTCGCATAGTATATGCCACAACCGCAATTTATTTTCCTATTTAATTTTTTTTAATACCTTTTATATAGTTTATTAAAAAAATTTCGGTTTATTTTGTTTTATTTAAAAAAAATTGTTTTTAATTTGTTGACAATTAGAGATGTGAACAAATTAGTGATGTGTTTTTTTAGGTATATTTGTCATGTTAAACACTTAACAGAGCAATGTTAGCTCTAGAGTGCGGCAAATCTGTACTCTAGAGTCAAACAGGTTTTACTCCTTATTTTGAGGTATTTGAATACACCATCGGTAATAAGTGGCTATTTCTATTAAGTGATCACGTATCACATTAAAAGTAACTCCTTATTTTACGGTTTTAAAATATCCCATCTGTAATAAGTCGCTGCTATTATTTAGAACTCATGTTGTGTATTACAAGTAACTCTTTTCGTTGAGGTGTTTAAATATATCATTGGTAATAAGTTGCTATTACTACCCAGTAGTTATGCAGCACATTATACGTAAGACATTACATTTTAGTTATGAAATAATACAATGGTAAGGGGTATGGTATTACCAAGTAATGTGTTCTGTAATACCAACATATTACCAAGGTTTTGCTGGGTAATTTGTTTATTGAGCTTATGATTCGAGTTTATAAAAGTCGAATTAAAAGACCAATAAATTATTTTTTATATCATATCCAGAAGTTTTTTTTAACATACAATTTAAAAAGTAAAACAAAAATATTTACGAATAACTTTTTTACAAGATTATAGTTAAATTTAGTCTTTATTGATATCCAAATAATCTTTAATGATAAATAAATAACTTTTCAAATTGTCAATTGAGGCGAAAAAGGTGACAAGTAGCAGATAAGAAGATAAACAAAAAAATCTTAAGCAGAATGTTTGTGTGTCTGTTTGATCACTTCTGAGAGTAAAAGCAATAACAGAAAGCTGAATAGGGAAGAAAACTATGAATTAGTCGCATTATAAGCAAGGCCTTGGGTGCGATGGCTAAGTTGTCGAACTCTAGTATAGTTACGTTTATAACGTAGGAGTGCATGGGTGCGATTCCTACACCCGACAGATTGTTGAAAAAAATTATCATATAGAGACAATCTGACAATAAAATATAAACAATAATACAATTTAATGGAAAATCACTGATGAAGCCTGTCCATAAGAAAAAAAAAGCAGAAACTAGATCTAGTCTGATTTGCAAATTAATAGTGTGTTTATAACCTTTGAAAAAATGTTTATTCTTCTTCTTAACCTCAAACCTACTAAATTAAAATTAATAAAACTGCATATTAATTGCAGTTGGTCAATATGACGCGTTTGAAAAAACAACACTTTACTGAGGCAACTCCCTTTGAGACAATGACAAAATTAATTACGTGTTTTTTTTTTATTCCCTGCGAAATACTTACTAAAATGAATACGAATACTGCGAAAGGGAGAAAAATTAGAATACAAGCTGTTCCTATTTAACTTCTTGAATGTATCAAAGACCCCTAGGATTACGTCTGGCTAATCCAGGTGCAACTTTATGAAATGCAAAACTTGTAAGGAAGGTTTAAAGACTGATGAGGGCACAAAATTTGACAAAATATAATCTTAAGTAATAATTTTTTTTATTTTTACGAATTCTAGACGAGTTACTGAAATTATTTTTGTTCCTTTTTTAAATAAAATTATTGAAAATACAACAATATTTGTATATTTTTTATATATAATTTTTTTTTTTTAAGTGTTTGTGCAAAACTTCTCTGTGTTACATTTTTATTTCAATCATAACATGATGCCCTTTCCTCTGTGTGAATATAACCGCCACGAACTGTCAAAATCTGCCTGTTTCTATTAGAAATCCCTTAGTTCTACATAATTCTATACAATATTTAAATTTTTACAATACAATTGAAAATTCTTTATTGTGCTTAAAAATATTTTGCTAATTTTTCGAAAATACAACAAAAGAAAAACCACATAAAATGAATAATAAAAAAAACTTTACAAACAAAAAAAAAACAGGACCGCATTTATTCGTTTGTTTAGCAAATATATCGTATGTTAATTCATGAATAGTTTTACGGTAAATGATTTACAACTGATGGATGAAAAATAGTTTACACTTGAATGGTCTAGAAATAGTTGGATACGAGTAAACATGGTTGGATGGATGTATCAAACAATAACATTATTTGTATATATTTTAAGTAAATTGTTTATAACAATTTTTATATTTACAAATATGTATGTTTGAGCATTTGTTAATATTCAACATTGTTATATTTTTACCATTTATGTGTACGGTTCTTTAACCACTTATTTTTTTACTCGTTTTTTAGAACATCAACAATAGTTATTACTTATGTGTATGCCTATAAATATGGTTTTATTATTAAGCCAATAATGTTTATAAAGAGTTTTCCAGTAGGGACGGGTAGATTTTTAACAATTCTTGGCGGTTGTATTGTTTTGCCTTTGGTTAGTTTTTCTGTTAGTTCCCAGGAAAACTTTGGTAATGGGTGCGATATACTCACGCATTATCTTGTAATGATAGCTCGTTACCTTCTGAATTATTTCAAATCAAAAAGTAATGACTTACCGATCACTGATGCATGATACGTAATGTATGATTTACAAAAGCAAAGTAAGGAATTAAACTTCTTTTAAAATCTATTTTTAGACACATTACTTTATGTTTATTTGTAAGCATAAAGGTAAGGTATTTTTTATATATTTTTCGACATCATGAACGAAAATACGTAAAATAAAAATTCATTTACTTTCTAAGCAATCAAATGTTATATGTGTCGATAGCTCAGTTGTAGAGTTCTCGGCTAACATGCAGGGATCCGAGGTTCGAATCCCAGCGCAACCACGCTTATTTAATTAATAAAAAAAATATTTGAAATAAATTGTTTTTAAATAATTTTTTTTTATAAAAATCTATTTTCAGACACATTACTTTTCCCATCCGTGTAACCACATAAGTAACCAATTACTTTATAACTTCCTCACCATGCATTACTTTGGGGCTCATCGCCTGTAAAATTCATCAGCGAAGCAAGCTATAAAGTAATGCATCGGCACATATGGCTACACATTACTTTGTACATTATTTGTTAATGTGTGGTTTTGCTGGGTTATTTTGCACACAATAAATACAAAACGCCATGACAACTTACGGCGCTGAAAAATAATCTGGCAATTTTGCCTGATTTTGGATGATACCAATCTACACGAGGTCCACCAAGTGACAATTCATCTTCAGAAAGTCACTATTTGGTGTGGATTGTGGTACGGCAGCATCATGGGCACTTACTTCTTAAAAACAATGATGGTCTTTATATCGCCCTACCAACAATCCATGATAACAAATTTAATGTGGCCACAAGTAAAGAATGTGGATGTTAGCAAAATACGAGGGCAGTAAGAAATGTTCTTAGCCTGACATAGAGATGGCGGTATAAAAAGCAAAAAGCTTTGTATAAGGGAAACTTTCATCCGTCATATGAACACTTATTAAATTTGATTTCGATCTGTCAACTCATTCGTATAGTAACAGGTGTTCATAAAAGGCGCTTCAGTGATGTTTTTGTAATGGAAAAATTAGAAATTCGTGGTATGATTCAATATTTACATAAGAAAGGTTTATCGGGACAAGAAATTCATAATGATATGGTGAATGTGTTAGGTGAAAGTGCTTCTTCATATGCAACAGTAAAAAATTGGATTGCTGAACAAGCATTGAAGATAAACCACGAAGTGGACGTCCAAAAACTGCAGAAATCATAGCTAGAAATCATAGCTAAAGCCCATGATATGATATTAGATGATCGACAAGTGAAAGTGCGTGAAATATGTAATGCCATAAGCATCTCAAATAATCGAGTACATTTTATTTTGCATCAAGAATTACAGATGAAAAAGCTTTCTGCCAGATGGGTGCCGCATTTGTTAAAAGTTGACCAAAAGCGCATTCGAATGTAAATTTCTCATTTCTCTGATTTAGCTCCCTCTGACTTCTACCTGTTCCCAAATCTAAAAAAAAACCTTGCTGGCAAACTTTCTACCTCGATTGAAGATGCAGTGGCTGCTGTAAACGATTATTTTGAGGAGCTTCAGGAAAATTATTTTAATCAAGGGATAGAATTGCTAGAAAAACATTGGACTAAGTGTATTGAAGTTTCAGGAGATTATATTGAAAAATAAAATAATTTTATAAATCTAGCTCTTGTTTTCCATTGTTAGGCTAAGAACATTTCGAACTGCCCTCGTATGTATGGTTTCAACAGGATGCCGCTACGTGCCATACAGCTGATGCCACAATATAATGATAATCTGCACTAGCAATTTTACAGCATGGTTATCTCACGCAGATACGAAATGAACTGGTCACCGAGATCATACGATTTGACCGCATTAGACCGGTGTCCTCAAAGTCAACATAACCCGTGCCGTCATTAAATTGGAACTTTCGAAGCTACATCGACCATTTGAACGATTACACATTTCACACATAATTTCATTGGTTACGGTCAGCAGATACAAGTTTATAGTCAGCGGTTGTACAACAATTTGAAAACTATTTGCTGAACGACCTGTTCACTAAACGCTCAATATGAGCGCTCAGGTAGCGCTCTCATATTTTGGTAGCGTAAGAAATTTGTCCCACTGTTGATCAAATAATAACGCATTTGCTGTTAATGTTTTATTATACCCTACACCACTACGTGGAGAGGGTGTGTTTTAACCCATTCAAATTTCGGATCCAAACATTAGTTGGCTTTAAATCAGACTGGTGTAGGGTATTATACAGTCGGCATGCCCGACTTTAACTTTTTTATTTTTGAAGAATAACAAATAAAAAGATGCAAATATAACTTTAAAATTTAATACAATGAAATTAAAGGAAACTATAGAAAATTTTTGATTCAAAAACAAAGCAAAAAGAACATTGGTCAGCAGATTTAGTAATCATAAAGCGCTACAAGTCACCGGTATTATTTTTAGGTTTTTTCAAGTAGCATATAAAACTAGGAGATACAGTCGGTATTGGATCGCACATCGGACCGATAGCTATTGTATATCCTAGTTTTATATGCATCTTGGTTTTTCTGCTGACCGGCACCATTGACAGGCATTTTAAATAAAACAAAAAATTTTGTTGATTTCTTACATGCAATTTATTTTATTCAATTTAAACATCTACCCGTATCTATTGGAAAACCCTTTAGCTCATATTATTTTGCGTTTTGTTTTTTGTTTTATACGATATCGTGAATAAACTTTCAGTTTGTTTTTTTATTGTTGAGGTTTAAGGCTGTTGTTATTATTACTCTTAACCTACAATGTGAAGAGATGAAAACAATGTATGTTATATTTGTGGTATATGGAATATTTATGTTGTTTTTTTTTTATTATTACAAAAGGATATAATATGCTACATAAACACATTACTAACACACATATGAGGCGTTCCATGCCAACTGCGCCGCTACAGGAAAAAGTATAGTGTAGCAGTGCGAAATTTCCTACGTATGTATATGATTTTAATAATAAAAAATTAAACAACGATTTCATGGATATAGTTTAGGAACTGACGGAAAAGCAGTTCTGGAACTTATTCTTATTCCTGGTTATGATGTAATTTTATTCCAAAAATTACATTACTTTTTACAATTTTTTTAACTCATCATACCCCATGAAGTGTGGAAATTTAGTCGTTTTGGGTTACATTGCAAAAAAAATAAATATAAATTATTGGAATAATTTTAAGCACTTAAATGAAAGTTAAGATATCCAGTATAGAGATGGTAATGATATTTTTTGGTTTACCAGTATTAACGCCGACTTACCTTCTGCATTATTTTAAAACATATAATAATGAGTTACTGATGATGCCCTATTTTTGTCATTATTTTAAACAGAAAGTAATTTTCTAGATTTTTTTGTAAATTTTTCGAAATCTATTTTTAGACTCAATGTTTTTTCAACACTGATTTTTTGTATGTTATCGAGTAAGCTGACTTGTGTGCAGCAGGTCAATTATTTTTTTATCTACTCAGTGTAGAAACGGTACTGACATGTCATTATTTTTTGGACTATCAGTAATAATACCGACTTACTTGCTGGATTATTTTAAAAAATATAATAATGAGCTACTAATAACTAGTTATTTTTTCCACAAGTTCGAAATAAAAAATAATGCATTACCAATAATGACTTATTTTTATCATTATTTCAACCATAAAGTAATGTTCTAGAATTTGTTGTAAGTTTTTTTGAAATCTATTTTTAGACTCAATATTTTTTCAACAGTGGCAAGGATATACATATGTAACTACATATTTTTTGATTTTTTTTATGTTGGTGAGTAAGCTGAATTGTGCGCAGCACACTATGCTTCGCCCCATGGACAAAAATAAAAAAAATAAATTTTTTGTGTGAAATTGTGATTAAAGAAGGATTCTTTTAAAGATAACTCAAAGAAATGTGAAAAAACATATTTGGTGTGATTGCTTTTGCCGCCAAGAGAGGGCGCTAAACTCAGAGAATTTTATGCAAAAATGACTTAACAGAAAAATAGGTTTTAATTGTTTCACGAAAATAATTCTCAAAAACACATTTTTTTAAAAACTTGTTCGGAGATTTGTTTTTTAATTACTTCAAAATATTTGTAGTTAAATTAAAATATGAATTTTAGTATATGCTTACAAAACAATTATTTTTTATTGCACCGAAAAACACATTTTTTTGTTGAAAATCCAAAAATTACTTAAGTTTGATGGAGTATAAAAAAAAATTATATAAAATTAGATTTTTTTTCGTATTTTTGTAAACTTATACTGTTACATAATAGATCATTAAAAAATTAGTTGCTATTTTTTACCACAAATTAAAAAAAAAATTAATTTTTTGAAATGCCTAAATTCATGATTTTTACACAAATTTCACGCATTTTTTTTTTTTTTTTAACTATAGGAGATGCTCCCTACTAATGCAATGCATTGTGTTGATATCCGGAAAATAGGTTAAGAGTGTTTAGAATTCAAACCATGTGAACCTTCCATTTTAGGTATAGGATATGTTAAGCGGACTTGTGTAAAACACTACGAGGAACATTTGTGGGGAACATTCTAACCCTCTAACTCTTCAATGAAAGGGAATTTTTTAAAAAGGGACAACAAAGCCCCGTAAGTTGAAAAGTTAGAGGGTTAAAATGTTCCACAAAAATGTTCCGCGTAGTGTTTTACATAAGTTTGCTGAACACATCCTATACCTAAAATGTAAGATTCCCATGGTTTCTCCCTAAAATCCAGATTTGTGGGACATTTGAGCACTAATTCTGAATAATTACGAAATTAACCCTTAAACACATTTTAAGTTTTTACTTATTACTGGCACTTAAGTTAAATTTTCAATGCTGATGTCTTCAGAGACTTATAGTAGAATTTCATGACAAATATTTTTGCGGAACATTTTAACTCTCTAACTCTTCAACTTACGGGTAGTTTTTGTCCATTTTAAAAAGGGGTCAAAAAAGTGCCTTTAATTGAAGAGTTAGAAAGTTAAAATGTTCCACAAAAATATTCCTCATAGTCGTTTACATAAGTTCGCTGAACATACCCTATGCCTAAAATGGAGGATTCACACGGTTTCCTATTTTAATCCTATTTAACTTTTATTTGTTTTAGAAAAATCATTTAAAGCGTTTAAAACCCATTTTTTGTGAAAGGCATTTTTTTCTTTATTAATGAAATGATTTTACCTAAATTTGACACAAATATGGCTTGACCTTATATCAATTCACGTGCTAAATTTGATTGGAATTGCAGGTTTTATAAATATTTTAAAATAAAGGATATATGGCTGGACTAAGAGTCCTTGCTTTGATTTTGATAAAAATTGACACAAACGTTGCCAGTTTTATGTGTATTTCAATGTACACTTTTTGTAATTTTACGTCCATTTATGTGGCTAATATAATATTTTTAAATTTCAGGACCTATGGGAGGTGGGCGTGTACTTGGCCCCATATTTCCAAAAATTAAAATTTTTCTTAATTAAGGGGTGCTATGTCAGTGTAGCAAATTTCAAAACTCTCTCTCCACTCCTTCTATTTTTGTCTAATCGTTATATGGGATCAAAGCACTGTGCGACGTTTTAAGAATTTCTAGAAATGTTTGTTATGTTAAATCACCAACTCAATGAGAATTCTTTGTTCTCGTCTAGGAGCGTTTTACCACAATTTGCTTTGTCATCCTCCATTATATTTATATAATAACCAATTTTGCTCGGGTTTATATTGCTGAATGCTCCAATTTTGGGATCACTTTTCATTTAATTTAACCCTTAATATACATATTTGAGGAATGTTACTGGATACCCCAATTTTGAGATGAACTTAGATAAGATTAAACGCCAGATATGCCAGGGATAATTATGTTTTTAATTGAGCAGTTAAAAAGCCGCCTACTTTATATTAGCGCGTTGCACCAAAAACATTTGTTTAGACTTTTGCAACTCTTAAAGTGGAAAATTTTCGAAAACAAAATGATTTTTGAGAATGTTTTTATAATATTTTTTTTTTGTGCTTTGGGTATAAAATCATTAAATCACTATTCGAAAGCCCGATCTACCAAAAAAAAATTATTCGGGGACAAATTATTAGTTTAAGTGGCACTTTGTTGATATTAAAGTATAGATTCAGTATTTCCGAAGTTCAAATCTCAATAACTTGGCAGTATAGGTACCTAAAATGATATCCGTTTTATAAGTCTTAGAAATGTCTTTCATCCGCAATCTACTTCGACCATCATGAAATTCTCATGCATTTGCTTGAATTTCGTGTGAAATTGAAGAAAAAAAATTAGTTTTGTTTTAGCTGTTTTAATATTTTTAACACTTTTTCTAAAATGATAATTTCACTGAAACGAGATGTATTTTAGGGGCGTATCTAACAAATTGTATTTCATGCTCATGCATTGACTATTTCTGCAGCTATTGATGTTAAAATTTGAAAAATTCTGAATTTGTATTTTTAAGGTCATCAAAGTGACCCTTTAACTAATAATTTGTACGATGAATAATTTTGTTTAGTACACTGGTACCTTAAGCAGTGATTTATGAATTTTAAGAGAGCACAAGAGCAAAAAAAATAAAAAACTTTATGTTTCAAAAGCTACTTTTTTTTAAAAAAAACCTGTTTAAGCGACTCCGCCATTCAAAAATCTAAAAAATTTCTCAAAAATCATTGGGGTTATACATATTTATTTATAATCCGCTTTAAGAGTTGCAAAAATCCAAAAAAGTCCTTTTAGTGAAATGCCCTACTCTCTCTCTCTCTCTATACCTTTAAAATTACTAATCAGTGTTTCCAACTCTTGAAGGCAGGAAAGCACCGTGAGCATTGTGAAAACGGGTAAAAAGGTTAAAAATTGACCAAAAATGGGGTAAAAATGCACGATAATAACTTTTTTTTTAAATTTAAGTCAATAATTTAAAAACACATATTAACTTTGTAAAATCGTGTAAAAAATGTTCAAAAAATAACCAAAAAAGGGTTAAAAAGTACCAAACTAATATTTCAAAATTTTGAAGTTTAAATATAACGCAGTTGCTATTTAAAATTGTACTACAAACACTGTGAAAAAATGTATTTTTTGTATAGTTCGTACGTATTATTATTTCAACTTTGACAGAAAATTTAAGAAAAATTTAAAAGAAACTAGAACAAATACCAAAAATATTAACTGTACAAAAAGCACTAAAAGCACTGCCAGAAATTTGAAAAAGCACTGTAAATACCCGCTTTTTTTAAATGGGTATTTTTAAAAATTCACCGGGTACGGGAAGGAGAAAAGCACCAAAAAATACCCGAAAAGCACTGCAATGGCAACACTGTTACTAATAATATATCTATAGTGGAATGTTTCATCTATGTCTATTTCTACAGCCAGTGAATGAGTGTATGTAATCAAACATGCAACATTGAGTACATATGTGAAATTTTCATTTAGATTGAAATGCCCGTAGCGGCAATAAAGTGCAAAATATACACTCTGGATTATCATAGAACTCAACTGGAATATGTAACTAACATAGATACGAGATATTAAGACAGATTCGTAGACAAATATTAATTAACAAAGGATTTAAAAAAGTAAAATTCAAAAATTTGCCTTAATAAGTTATTAACTATTTATTGAATAAATATTTGGATTAAAATAAATATTTTCCCAGATATGATGTTTTTTTGTTCTGTTCGCCTTTTTAACTACGCTTCTTTCTAAACAAATTCTAATATGTATCAGTATATATTTTTTAAATACATTTTCTATGTATACACATACGAGGGCAGTTCGAAATGTTCTTAGCCTAACAATGAAAAACAAGAGCCAGATTTTTAAAATTATTTTAGTTTCCAATATAATCTCCTGAAACTTCAATACACTTAGTCCAATGTTTTTCTAGCAATTTTATCCCTTGATTAAAATAATTTTCCTGAAGCTCTTTGAAATAATTGTTTACAGCTGCCATTCATTCGAGGTAAAACGTTTGCCAGCAAGAATTTTTTTAGATTTGGGAACAGGTAGAAGTCAGAGGGAGCTAAATCAGGGAAATGATGAGAATTGAGAAATGAGAAATTTTCATTCGAATACGTTTTTGGTGCGGCATCAATCTTGCAGAAAGCTTTTTCATCCGTAATTCCTGATGCAAAATAAAATGTACTCGAGCATTTGAGATGCCTATGACATTCCCTATTTCACGCACTTTCATCATATCATGGACTTTAGCTATGATTTCTGGCATTGTTGCAGTTTTGGACGTCCACTTCGTGCTTCATTTTCAATGCTTGCACGTCCACGTTTAAGTTCAGGAACCCAATATTTTACTGTTGCATATGAGCACATAAGAGCACTTTCACCTAACACATTCACCATATCATTATGAATTTCTTGTCCTGATAAACCTTTCTTATGTAAATATTTAATCACACCACGAATTTCTAATTTTTCCATTACAAAAAAAATCACTGAAGCGCCTTTTTTGAACACCTGTTACTATACGAATGAGTTGACAGATTTTTTTATTTTTTTATTTATTTTATTTTATTTGATTTGATTTTCTGTACAACAAGATTTAAAATCTTATAGTTATAGTACAGAATTAGTATAACGTACATTAGCATTCTTGATGAATTTAAAATAAAAATCAAGTACAATTTAAATATATAAAAATTAAGTTAAATTAAATTTCACAGATATAATACGAGTAAAAAAACAAAACAACAAAAAACGAGGTTTTTGCGTTTACAAACAATTAAGCATATTAAAATGTTGATATTATTAATTATAAAATTATAAAAGATCTTTTCTGAATTGCAAAGCGTTGCCTATAACTTGAATATTTGTAGGTAGACTGTTCCAGAGACTAATATAATTAATATAAAATTGCCAATCGGAGACCAGAGTTCTTCGACTGAACGGTACCAAATCTCGAATACGACTAGATTGAGTTGGTTTAATCTATTAAAGAAATATGCAGGTTCCTTTGTAAATATTATCTTATGTAACAGTAATAGTGATCTTATCCTTAGAAAGTCATTAAGAGTCACACCATAAAGACGTTTTTCATATACAGATATGCGATCATATTTTCTTAAATTAAAGACTTATCTTAAAATGTTGTTAAACGTAACTGTAAGTTTTCGAGTACTTATCGTATCAGATTTGGCAAATAGTTCACATCCATACAGCAAGGTTGGGATAAGATATGTTTTAGCAAGTAATACTCGAATTTTCAAAGGTGTAAAATATTGGGTATTCCACAGTGTACGTATCATTGAATATGTTCGTCCAGAAGCCGCATTTATGTGATCAGATCGAAATGAAATTTAACATGTGTTCATATGACGGATGGAAGTTTCCATTATACAAAGCTTTTTGCTTTTTATACCGCCATCTCTATGTCAGACTAAGAACATTTCGTACTGCCCTCGTAGGCAAAACCATAGTTATAATGTCCTAATGGAATAAATATGAACAAAATATTAAATATGATTGAAACAATTCGGTATAACTGGAAATCCTAAAAGGGTAAAGGTTAAATATGACTGGCCAGTCTCTTATAAAATATAGAAGAAACAAATAAATAAAAAAATTTAATCCAAGTTTGTGTAAAAATTCCCATAAAATTAATAATTTATTATACAGCCTGAGGTTTCCATATAAATTGAATGGTAGCAAATAACTAATTTCACTATTGTATGTTGTTTTTGGAAAAGCTAATTACAAATATTAGAATTTAATGGAAATTTAATACTTTAAAATAGCCCCAGCAAAAACTTTCATTGTCAAATAATATGGCGTTCATTTATTATTGAAGGAATTCTAAATTAATTTTACTTAGAAATTAATTGAGTTTATTTAAACTAAATACAAATGTTTTGAAACAATATTTCCCAGTGTAGAAAATCATTACCAGATATGTGGTTATGTAAATATATACCTGGTAATAGTAACTAGTTACTTTTCGTATTACATTTCTTATTACCTTTGTATGATGATGTCGCGAAAAATAATGAGTTATGGTTACACACCAGCTCACCAGTATGGACAAAAATAATGAGTCTAAAAATAGATTTTGAAAAAAATAAATTATATAAAATTAATTCAGAAATTTATTAATTCAGTTCGAGGCCAATGTCCTTATTATGAATTAACATAATAAGTACTTTTTTCAAAAACTGCTATTTTTCTTCATCAGGATATTCTCCTAACAAATACTTCACAGAGTTTTTGCTTTCAAAAGACTTTCATTCCTGAAAGTGTTAGAGGTTTTTGAAAGCAAAAACTCTGTGAAGTATTTGTTAGGAGAATATCCTGATGAAGAAAAATAGCAGTTTTTGAAAAAAGTACTTATTATGTTAATTCATAATAAGGAAATTGGCCTCGAACTGAATTAATAAATTTCTAATTAATTAATAAAAACGTCGAAAAAACAATTTTTATTTTTTTGAATAAAAATTAAAACCCAACATTTTATTATATAAAAATTTTTATTATATAAATGTTTTTTTTTTTTAATGAAATTTGCTGGTGCGGGAATCGAACCTGGGTCTACAGATTGCCAGTCAATAGCTCTACCATTTGAGCTATGTCGACATGTAATATTTAATAGATAAAAACATAATTGACCTGCTGCACACAAGTAAGCTTACTCGCCAACATACAAAAAATCAAAAAATATGTGGTTACATATATCCCTACCAGTGTTTAAAAAATATTGAGTCTAAAAATAGATTTAAAAAAACTTTCAAAAAAATCTGGAAAATTATTTTCTATATGAAATAATGATCAAAATAAGTCATTATCAGTAACTCATTATTATATTTTTTCAAATAATGCAGAAGGTAAGTAGGTGTCATTACTGATAGTCCAAAAAATAATGATATGTCATTACCGTTTCTACACTGGGTTGTTTTAGCGTCTAATAGACAGTTGCAATTAATATTGTAGTTAATATGCATTTCATCAATTTTAATTTTAATAGTTTGAGGTTAAGAAGAAGAATAAACATTTTTCTTTAAAAATTATAAACACATTAATTTCCAAATCAGACTATACATATATAGTTTCTACCTTCTTCTACACTAATAGAAAAAAGTCTGTAAAAAAATTTATTTAAAACTACTAAAAATTAGTTTTAAAAATGATGCTGCAGAAAAAAATGCTAAATTTAGCAGATTATTTTTGCTATATATTAGTAAGATAGGAACACCAAAAATAAAACTCTTTACATATACAGAATTTTAGTTGTATTACCTCATAACATTTGTTAATAACAAAATAACAAATTAACCTGCCAAAATCAGGAAAAATTTTTTGCTGAATACTTAGTAGCCTAAAAAATCACAAAAAATTCTTCGAAGTTTTTTTTTAAATTCAAATAAAAATGGAGCCTTTTGCAAACAGCAGTTTACAATTTTTTTAGCAAATATTTTTGCTGATTTTAGCAGGATAGACCGATGTTTGCATTCAACTAAATTTAGCTTAAAAATAACAAAGATTTTGTAGATATAAAAGCTTATTTTTGTTATTTTTAGTTTACTAAAATTTAGCAAAATTTTCTGCAGATTTTACAGAACAAAATGTCATTAAATATAACTAAAATTCTGTGAACCTAACAGTTTTATTTTTGATGTTCTTATTTTACTAGTATTTAGCAAAAAAAAATTAGCTTATTTAACAGTTTTTTCTGCAGCATCATTTTTAATTATATTTTAGTTGCTTTTTCTGCTATTTTTACAGATTTATTTATATGAGTGTAGTTAATTTATAATAATTTTGTTTCTTGAGTTTCAATAGCACTTTGTATTTTCATAGTTTACATCAGGGGTATGGCATCACCATTTCCATTTCTAAAATCTTGGAGAGTTGCCCGAGTAGTGAAATCGTTGTTGCTGGCGATTTCAATATTCACAACTCTGCTTGGCTTCGCCATTCCAGCCATACAACTCCCGAGGGCCTTTATGTTGAGCTTTTTGCCGCGCATAACCACCTAGCGCATTAGTGAATGAACCAACGCACATTCCGTGCGTTGAAGGTGAACACCAGAATACTCTTGACCTTTTCCTTACTTCACATCCAGACAAATATGAAGTAAGAACACTTGCACCTCTCGGCAATTCGGATCATTGTACCATTTCCGCATATTTTTCGTTCTCCGTCCTTCGAAACGTTTCGACAACAGCTGCGAAACGTTCAGTTTTTATTTATGAAAAAGCACGTTGGGATGAGCTCAACGATTTTTTCCGGCATTTTAATTGGAAACTCTGTTTCCTTGACGACAACGTAGATGCCGCGGCGAAAATGGTTGAACAGGTTATATTGCTTGGAATGAAATCTTTCATTCCTTCGAAGCAAATTTCGGTTAAACCAAAAGATAAATATTGGTTTAATCAGACTTGCAGGAACGCAGTCAGATCCAGAGAGTTAGCGTTCAATAACACTATGGAACATTTTTGGGATTATTGTCTGGGGGGTGAGAAATTCCAAGTCAGGGTGATGGTACTAGGTCAGTATAGTAAAACCCTCAAAGGGTTTGGCGTTCGTATGTGTCATTTTTTTTTATGACCTTTTAAATTTTTTCCTTATCTTGATGTTTTTTCGCTTAGTTGTAACTCGAGAACCACTTGTCCGATTTTGATGAAACAAATTTAGAAAAATTTAGAATTACAATTTCTTTAATCCGTTCATATAACATTTTTCTTTATAATCAACAGTTTTGCCGGTAAAAATAAATTTGTGGAGAAAAAAAAATATTTTTTTGCCTAAAAATTAAAATTTTTTATTAATTTAAAAAAAAAAATTTTAATTTTTAGGCAAAAAAATATTTTTTTTTCTCCACAAATTTATTTTTACCGGCAAAACTGTTGATTATAAAGAAAAATGTTATATGAACGGATTAAAGAAATTGTAATTCTAAATTTTTCTAATATTGTTTCATCAAAATCGGACAAGTGGTTCTCGAGTTACAACTAAGCGAAAAAACATCAAGATAAGGAAAAAATTTAAAAGGTCATAAAAAAAAATGACACATACGAACGCCAAACCCTTTGAGGGTTTTACTATACTGACCTAGTACCATCACCCTGACTTGGAATTTCTCACCCCCCAGATTGGCTGTTGTACTGTGTAATTGGCGGGATAATAAGAACGCCAATACAATGAGTGTTCCAAAGTACTTAGTCGTGAAAAGTTTCTTTACGAGCAACGTCTTCGTACTAAAGTTCTTTCTGCTTCACGGGGTAGTAAGAGCTTTTGGTCATTCGTTAAAAGAGTAAAGGATAATGCTAGTTCAACTATCCCAACTCTTATAAAGGATGACCAAATATTCACTGAGCCGATTGATAAAGCTAACCTTTTAGCTGAGATGTTTGCAGGTAATTCATTTCTGCCGGAAAGCGATCAACCACTGCCCGAGCTTGAAAGAGTGTCGAGTACTATGCCTAAGATATTCTTTCGAGCTCGAGCAGTTAAAAGGGTTCTTGCTGACCTCAAAGTAAATAAGTCATCGGGGCCAGATGGTATACCAGCACTGGTGCTGAAACAGTGTTCATCGACGCTAGCTCGTCCATTGGCTAACCTTTTTAGCGCTTCTTACCATACGGGAATTTTCCCCTCTTGCTGGAAGGTTGCCAATGTCCAGCCAATCCCTAAAAAGGGTGCGGCTAATAACCCTGAAAATTACCGCCCAATCGCAATATGCTCTGCGCTCTCAAAGGTGATGGAGAGTATGCTTAACTACCATCTCGTGAATTATCTAGAGTCCAACTCACTTCTTAATGACCGACAATATGGCTTCCGTAGGAATCGTTCTACGGGAGACCTGTTAGCGTTCCTCTCGGAACGTTGGAGTCAGTCCATTCACCGTTTTGGTGAGAGCAAAGTGGTTGCTCTGGATATTTCTAAGGCCTTTGATCGTGTATGGCACGGGGCGTTTGTATCGAAGCTTATTGCCTTTGGTGTGGGTAATGACTTCGCTCGTTTTATTTCGAGCTTTCTCAGAGATCGCACTATTCGTGTTGTTATAGATGGGATCTCATCCGACGAGTTTCAGCTTAATTCAGGGGTACCGCAGGGTTCTGTTCTTTCTCCTTCACTATTTCTTATCTTTCTTAATGATCTTCTTGGTCAAACTTTCAACCCTATCTACTCTTTCGCAGATGACAGCAACATTTGTCATTCATTTTCCTTCAATCGTAGGCCAAGCCCTGAGGAGATTGGGGGCAAAAGGCAGATTATGAATGACACACTAAATCGTGACCTCTCTGCAATCTCTGAGTGGGGTCATGCGAACAAGGTGAATTTTAATGCGCGTAAGACCCAATGTTGTATGTTGACCCATAGGGCTGCGGGGTCAACACTGCCATCTGTACATATGGGTGATATCGATATTGAGGAATCGGATACTCTTGATGTTCTGGGCATGAAAATTCAGTGTGATGTCCGATGGAATAAGCATGTTTTTCAGGTGTCGAAAGAAGCATTCAAGTGTCTAGGTTTTTTACGTCGGTGCAAGAATTACTTCACTGCATCCGATTTACTCACTATTTATACCACCTATATCCGACCGAAGATGGAATACAACTCCCATATATGGGCAGGAGCTTCGAAGTCTATTTTGGAGCTTCTGGACCGTGTGCAAAGGAGGGCGTCGGAGCTTATCAATGACAATAGGGTATCCAGCTCTATTGACTCATTGGAGCATCGTCGGAATGTGGGTTGTGTGACCCTGTTCTATCGATATTATCATGGGAAGTGCTCAGCTGAGATAAGTGAACTTGTCCCCAAAGCCCAAGTTTTTATTCGTAATACTCGCTTATCAAGTAGAGCGCATCCGTTTGTAGTCGATTGTCCAGTGGATCGCACGACGCATTATAGAGAGAATTCGTTTATCAGTCGCACTAGCCGTATGTGGAATAAACTCCCCGCAGAAGTCTTCCCTGTTACTTACAATGTTGAGAAATATAAATCAAATATTCACAAACACTACTCCCTCTTTCCTCCTCCTCATAACCTATTTTCCTAATACCAACACAATGCACTGCGTTAATAGGGGGGCATCCCCAGAGTGTTGGTCCATCAAAAAAATAAATAATAAGTTATAAAAACATCGTTATCACTAGATGGCACTTCCCAACAAACAATTCGTTCCGTTTACGCACCATTTTCGGTCCGTCATAAACGGAATCCAACTCCGTATACGTACCGTTTTCTGGATCCGTATACGGACCAGAAAACGGAACATAAGGAACATCGAAACTGATTCGAATCCGTTGAAAATCCGTCTATGACGGACCGTTTACGGACCGGTATGGCGGGTTAAAAACGGACAAGTCCGTTTAAAATCCGTCAATGACGGACCGTTTACGGACCGTTATGTCATGTAAAAAACGGACTAATCCGCTGATAGTCCGTCAATGCCGGACCGTTTCCGGACCGACATGTCGTGTCATAACGGAGTATTTCCTTGTCCATATCCTACCGATTTTTTCAAAAAAATAGACCATATGTTTATTATTTTTAATACAAAGAACTTCTTTTCTTTTTTATAAATTCATTAATAATTATTATTTATAATTACAATATTTAGCACATCTAGCTCGGTTTACCTATCTAGCCAGCGCTTAGGAACCCGGAGTAAAATCCAACATCTATATGGAAAAGAGACAATAAATTAGTTATGGTTTAATTGACTGTGTACACGATGCAAATTCTCACATGTTATACACAAAACATTGTGAAACATTAAGTTTCATAAATCTTACCTTGTTACTTGATGTTGTTTGATTAATGGTGTGATAGAAAGAATTCCCTCTATTGCTGCATATTCTCCATATATTCCCATTATAATAATATTTGCACCGACTTTACAAAAATTTTTTATTTTGTACACAAACCGATGAAATCCGTATTTAAAGGTACGGAAACGGATACACCAATACGGAGTTAAAACGTATTGTGTTCGAAAATCCATTTATACGGTCCGTTAATGTTCCGTATACGTACAAGCATTGACGGATACGTACCCTACGGACAGTTAACGTGCCGTAAAAGCCGGATTCATGAATCCGTACGTGCCGGAGAGTCCGTTAAAATGTTTCTTGGGTTCGTTCAAAAAATTGACAATTTTCTTTTTTTATTTAAATTTAAATAATAACAAACAATAAAGCAAAAAAAAACGGATATCTCAAATTTTATTATATAAATATATTCCGCGCTTGTTTTTTTTTTATTTTGAGCAGTTTGCAGCAGTTTTTCAGTTTTTAAATATAGGCTCAGCAGATACTAAACTGATACTAAATAGCTGCTCAGGTAATACTAAATTACAGCGCCCTCTATCGGTGAGTGGTGTAAGTTTTGATTTCCTGTTTCTATAATTAATAGTCTCTGGTTTTCATGTTCTTATCCACTTCAAAATGACAACAGTTTCTGATTTATGCCGCAACGCTCCCCACTGAAAAGAAAACGAAACAGAATCGAAACGGGGACTAACAAAAACGTTTTTCAGTTTCAGTTTTCGTTGTCGGTGCCGATTACGGTGTATGCGGAAACCCGCCTTTAGTGCAATTGTTGTTTGTGTGAAAATGTTCGTTGGAAATTCCTAAGGTTATCATGAAAAAAAAAAACATTTTACCTAAAGTATTTGAAACCGTTACGTAAAACATGGCATTTCAATGAATGTGCTATTTTCGATAGAAAAGAATTTTTCAATTAAGCTATTGATGTTTTTAACATGAAAAAGATGTAGATGATGTTGATATTGGTAAAATAAAATACAAAAACAAAAAAATTAATAAAAAAAAAAAATACTGAATATAAACGAAAACAATTGTGTTTTTGTTTCCTTTATTCAATTGAGCGCATTCATAAGTCATGGTTTCCATTCATTGATTGTATACAGTAAAAACTTTTACTTATTGCTTCACCTCTCTAAATACGCCTGATGGAATAAATATCCTTTGTAGAAAGACTTTACAGTATATATGTTGCCAACATATAATTTGTTCAATGACTTGTATTGAAATCATTATTATTAAATCGTACACAAATCTGTCCTCCTTCTACTGCTGCTGCTGCTGCTGCTGGCTTTCACAATACAAATAATGTAAATTGCGTTGAAAATCATTTAAAAAGAAAATACTTATTTTTTTGTATTGTTATTTTGTGCATACTTCATGAAGTAAGTTTTCTTTGAGTTGTACGATATATTGAGCATATATTAATTTCAGTCTGGCAAATTTAATATCAATACAGCCAACATATTGTTCGTGGGACTCAAATTATATTTATGTACAATTTTTAAGCTTTATGCCTTCATTCTTCAGTTTCAGTTGTATGTTTTATTTTTTTCGTTGTTATCCATGACCGGCTGCTAGTGAAATAAAAAGAAAATATTGAAAACTATACAAATATCATCTATATAAATAAAACATCAATTTGCAAACAATTTACAGTGGAACTTTTGTGCATTTGAATAAAAACGGCTGATATCAAAATTATCAAATTATTTTCAATTTAAAATGTTCCCTTTGTCAATTTTGTTTAATGAAACGAACTCCTTTATCTTATAAACCATTGTATATGTAGGGAATTATATTTACAGCTAATCAACACTCATGGTATGCTGCCTATAAATGCAATAATGCCTTGAGGGCGTATAACGATTAAATAAACGTTAACCCGGAATAAGGCTGCTTGCTTATCTAATTAAAACACTTCTCGTGAAATATCGCTAAAACCAGACAACACAACCCATATTCAGATGATGCCTTAAGGAGCGAATTGATACATGTACTCTTTCATACCCTACACTCAAAATAATAAGTCTGTTGGCTGAACAGAAAAATTTGTTACTTTAACAAAATTTATTACTGTTTTTTGGCTTAAAATATAATTTGTTGATTTTAACACTTTTTTTTTGTTAAATTTAACAAATCTTAATTTAAGTAAAACATTTGTAAAACTACATATTTATCTGTAATTAAACTAAGTCGTAGAATTTATTCAAATTTAGGGTCTCGGGACCCTCCCTGGGTTTAGTTCATATCATGTGAGAGCATACAAGGGCACTCCGAGGGAGCAAACATTTTGTCCGTTTTGCTCTATCTCGCTTAGTTTTCGAGATATGGGCTATTTTATGAAGTGGCAAATTTTTATTAAAAGTTTCAGAGGGTCCAAGGCCCCACCGCACAGTGCTTTGTCCCATAGAAAAAAATAAAAAAAAATTGTGTCTCGGATTTAGACGAACATGTTTTTTTTTTTGTATATGTACTAAAATTACTTAATTTTGTAAAGATTATCCTTTCTGGTATAACTCATTCTGTCTACACTAGAGGTCACTAAAGTCGCTAAATTTTTAACATAGAATGTAATGAAAACGAGTAAAAAGGTTAAAGTCGGGCATGCCGACTATACAATACCCTACACCAGTCTGGTGTATTGTTTGGATCCGAAATTCGAATGGGTTAAAATGGGGCTTGTGTCAAAATTTTCTATAATGTGAGTCAGCGCACCAAATTTCATTAAAATATATTAATATTTGCGACCTGCAGTTTGTAACCAAGCCAATTTTGGAGGACCCTTATATGGGCACTAGTTCTAAACATGGACCGATGTTCACCAAAATCAATAGGCTTCGTCCTTGGGCCAACATAGGTCTATTTACCAAATTTCATCAAAATATCTTAATATTTGCGACCTGCAGCGTATAAACAATATAATTTTGGTGGGACCCTTATATGGGCACTAGGTCTAAACATGGACCGATGTTCACCAAAATCAATAGGCTGCGTTATTGGGCCAATATAGGTCTGTGTACCAAATTTCATCAAAATATCTTACTATTTACGACCTGCAGCGTATAAACAGTATAATTTTGGTAGGACCCTTATATGGGCACTAGGTCTAAACATGGACCGATGTTCACCAAAATCAATAGGCTGCGTTATTGGCCTAACATAGGTCTGTGTACCAAATTTCGTCAAAATATCTTAATATTTACGACCTGCAGCGTATAAACAATATAATTTTGGTAGGACCCTTATATGGGCACTAGGTCTAAACATGGACCGATGTTCAAACAAATCAAACTTGTTCGTCCTTGGGCCAACATAGGTCTGCGTACCAAATTTCATCAAAATATTTTAATATTTGCGACCTGTAGAGTGCGCACAAGATTGCATGGACAGACAGACAGACAGACGGACGGACGGACAGACAGACGGACATCGTTAAATCGAAATAAAAAAAAATTCTGAACCGATGGGTATACTATAAGGTGGGTCTACGACCAATATTTTTTGGTGTTACAAACATCAGCACAAACTTATAATACCCTGACCACATAGTGGTGTAGGGTATAAAAATCTGCCATTAAATTAATCTTTGAATTTTTACAATATTTTTGTTGGGAGCCTAAAAATATTAAAAGTTAAATGGAACTTTAAAAAAGACTTACGTTAATTGATTTTAAAATTTTTTGACATGCTCTCATAGTTTTGTATAAGAAAAAATAAAGAAAATAACCAATTTCTTAATCTAACTATAAAAGAAAAATTTACAAGTGATAAAAAATGTATTTTTGTAATTTCGTCTTTTATGGGCTACGAAAAAGTTCCCAACTTTCTTAGATTTTAATAAAATAGTATAATTTTTTTCGAAAAATTAGAGTAATATTATTAAAAAAAAAATGTATAGACTTTGGCAAAAACACATTATCTATTTCATTAATAAATCCTTAAATATACCTAATTTTCGGTTAGAATCCTAAAAATTACCAAAGTTTGATAATATCCCAGCAAAAAAAATTGCAACTAGTGCTTTACAAACTACTTCTTTCAATGCTTCACATGTATCCGTTAATGTATTTTTGCTGCTTTTTAAGAAGTTATTCTGAACAAGTTTAAAAAATCACTTCTTTCATTGCTTCCAAAGTATCCGTTATTACATTTTTATAGCTTTTTTAGAATTAGTTCTGAACCACATCCAAAAAATCACTTAAGTCTTGCATCTAAAGAGTAATAGCTCTAAAAGTGATCGTAAAAAGTGATTTTGGTATCATTTGGCATTTCCAAACAGAGGGTCCCAGGTTCGATTCCCGTCGCGACCAATATCTTTTTATTTTCTTTTTAATTTTTTTTTATTTTATTAATTTTTTTTTAATATTTATAATCAATTTGTTTAAATTCAATATTTTTTTTAATTTTAAAATTTTGTAAAAATATGTGCATATAAAAAAAATGGTGAGAAATTGCTTTTTATACAAAATAGTACTGAAAACAATATTTAATAGGAGTGCACCTTTTACACTTGTTTAGTAAGTGCTTTTATTGAAGAGAATAAGGAGCAATATCTCGCATTAACAAAGTGGTGTTTTTATGCCAGTCAACTTTCATATCAAAGATTAGCTCAGCGGTAGAGCGCTAGACTAGCAGTCATGATGTCGCAAGTTTGATACCCGGTGGCGACAATAAAAAACTTTTGTAAAATAAAAAAAATATAATTTTTTAAAAAAGAATTTTTTTTAACTTTTAATTGGTGAAAAAGAGCTTCCTTTGCACTCGTTCAAAAAATACTGAAATACTCTCCTATGACAAGTCAATGCTAAAATTATTAGTGTTTATATTTAAAAAGAAGTACATCTAGATCATCAATTGTAGTGCTTTTTCTAGTGCTTCGGCATCTCTTTCTTTGCTCAATTAAAAAAATTGTGTTAATTGATTTTCATATTATTATTTTTTTTCTTAGGAATAGACTTTTAGTTCTTATATTAAAAAAAAAAATATCTACAAATTTTTTTATAGAAATCAAAAAAATGTTTTTTTTTATATCTCATTCACGTAATAAATGCTACATATCGTCATATGAAATCAAAAAAGCCGTAAGTTACATTTAAAAAATTTTACAGGAGAAGCAAAAAACTTCCAAAAAATTAAAAATAAACCAAATTTTTTCAAATTTTTTTTAACTGAAGCTTAATTTTTGTTATGGAATTAGTATTTGGAGAAAAATTTCCAATTTTTGTATTATTTACAGAGCTATGAAACTTTGAGGATTAGTTTTTTCTGTCCTAGCACTTAGGGCTTTTAGAATTTTGTTAATAAAATCGTCATTTTTAGTCGTACGAGTGAAAAATTTTGCACGAGTGTGTATTTTGATACGGTGCATCAAAAAGTCGATATTGATTTTTTGTAACTTACGGCTTTTTTGATTTCATATGGCGATATATTTCATTTTTTAATTAAATTACCGTCTGATAAAAAAAATGTATCTTTAAACTTTTGGAGCAAATTCACTAAAGTATCATCGCTAAAAGCACTACGAGGAACATTTTTGTGGAACATTCTAACCCTCTAACTCTTCAATGAAAGGGAATTTTTTGGCCCCTTTTTAAAAAGGGACAAAAAAGACCCGTAAGTTGAAGAGTTAGAGGGTTAAAATGTTCCACAAAAATGTTTACATAAGTTCGTTGAACACATCATATACCTAAAATGGAAGATTCCCGTGGATGCTCCCTAAAATCAACGTTTGTGGGACATTTGAGCACCAATTCTGAATAAGTACGAAATTAACCTTTAAACACATTTTAAGTTTTTCCTTTTTACTGGCACTGAAGTTAAATTTTCAACGCCGATGTCTTAAAAGACCTGTGGTAGAATTTCATGATAAATATTTTTGCGGAATATTTTAACCCTCTAACTCTTCAACTAACGGGTCGTTTTTGTTCGTATTAAAAAGGGGCCATAAAGGTCCCTTTAATTGAAGAGTTATAAGGTTAAAATATTCCACATAAATATTCCTTATAATGTTTTACATAAGTTCGCTGAACATATCCTATACCTAAAATGGAGGATTCACATGGTTTCCTATTTAAATCCTATTTAATTTTTTTTGTTTTGGCAAAATCATTTAAGCGTTTAAAACGCATTTGTTTTTATTAATGAATCGATTTCACCCAAATTTGGCACAAATATGGCTTGACCTTATATCAATTCACGTGCTATAAAGTTTTATAAAGATTTTAAAATAAAGGATATATGGCAGGACTAAGAGTCCTTGCTTCGATTTTGATAAAAATTGACACAAACGTTTCCAGTTTTATGTGCATCTCAATGGACACTTTTTGTAATTTTACGTCCATTTATGTAGCTAATATAATATTTTTAAATTTCAGGATCTATGGGAGGTGGGCGTGTCCTTGGCCCGCTATTTCCAAAAATTAAAATTTTTCTTAACTAAGGGGTTTTATGTTAGTGTACCAAAACTCTGTCTTCACTCCTTCTATTTTGGTCCAATCGCTATATGGGATCAAAGCACTGTGCGCCGAGGTCCATTTGTGGATAGAGATAACTTCTTTCGCTGGGATATTATTGATATGATTAGGGGTAGTCGAAATTTTCATCAATTTTTCTCAATCTCTCTTAGTTTTTAAGATATAGGCCATTTTTAAATATCAGGAGGGAAAGAAGTAGCGCCATCTTTAACACTTCGGATATACTGGTGGCGCCATCTACCGGGTAATATTAGAAACATGCAAGTATTGTATTTTAACAATAAATTTTGTAAAATTTAACGAATGGGTTCTTAAAAATAAATTTTAAATAATTTTGAAAATTAACACTCAAAATTAGTTAAAATTACCGAGGATTTTTGGTATTGTGTTAAATAAAGATAACTAAAATCTTTGCTTAAATCAGTGTTTCAACTAAAAAATTTTTAAAAATTAGTCAAATAGATTTGAAACCCGTTTGACAGTTTTTTCTACTGACATATTATTTTAAGTGTAGAAAAAAGACATATTTTAAGAAATAATTTATCCAGGTAACTCAAAACAGCCTTAAGGCGTTTCCATACTGAAAATTGCATGAAAATTATTGTTGTTTGGACTGTTTCGGATTGTTTTGGGTAATAATCGGTAATCGGCCAAATTATAGCCGATTACCGATTATTGATCGATTGTCAGTTTTTGGCCGAGGCTGATTAATCGGTCGGACACTATAAATAAGTGACAAAAATCGCAGTGTTATCGAAATGGGTTGAAATTAAATCACTGCGCTAGCCAAATGAAAAAAGCAATTCCTACAATTTTTGTAGCTTTTAATCTCTAATATATACTTAATAAAACCTTAAAGACCAAACGCTGATTTTTAACAATTTCTTTAAAAAAATTTTAAAAAATTTAAAATTGTAGATTCGAAAACTGTGTTTAAAAATACTGACCTTTTTGGCACTAATTTAAAACGAGTTAGCAAAACACAATATAAAAAATACTTCTCATCTGAGATTCTTGGAATAAAAAGATGTTTCTCTAGTAAATTATTTCAATAAATTTAAAAATTTTGACCCGAATGGTTGCCTGTCGAAATTCTAATAACTCGGCTGTTTTTTAACCGATTTAAATTTGTATTGCTTTATTACAATTTCCTCTGAATCACGATTCTTTAATATTTTCAATTCGAATTAGTTTTAAAATATTAATGTTTTTTCAGAAAATGTACAAATGTACTTAAGGGCCGATGCGGCACGTCTTCCTGTTATCCGATTATCCTAATATCCTACGTTTTACACCCAAATAAATATTTCCAGGGGGTATTCCGGTCAGTAACTCAAGATTTATTTTCCTCCCTACAAGCTTGGGGCACCGTAGTCTTCATACCCAGCAAAAATAGAGATGCCGTAGCAGTAGAAAAAGCACTACAATTGATGATCTAGATGTACTTCTTTTTTAATATAAACACTAATGATTTTAACATTAAGTTGTCATAGGAGAGGAGTACTCCCACTTCAACATTTCTTCAGTACTTTTTGAACGAGGGCAAAGGAAGCTCTTTTTCACCAATTAAAAGTTGAAAAAATATTCTTTACAAAAAAAATTATATTTTTTTTATTTTACAAAAGTTTTTTTATTGCCGCCACCGGGGATCGAACTTGTGACCTCACGATTGCTAGTCTAGCGCTCTACCGCTGAGCTATTCTTTGATATGAAAGTTGACTGGCATAAAAACACCACTTTGTTAATGCGAGATATTGTTCCTTATTCTCTTCAATAAAAGTACTTATTAAACAAGTGTAAAAGGTGCACTCCAATTCAATATTGGTTTCAGTACTATTTTTACAGGTACATAAAAATCAGTTTCTCACCATATATACTATACATATTTTTAAAAAATTTTTAAATTAAAAAAATATTGAATTTAAACAAATTTATTATAAATATTTAAAAAAAAATTAATAGAATAAAAAAGAATTTAAAAAAAAATACAAAAATATTGGTCCCGCCGGGAATCGAACCCGGGACCCTCTGTTTGAAAATGCCAAGTGATACCAAAATGACTTTTTACGATCACTTTTAGACCAATTACTCTTTAGAAGCAATACTTAAGTGCTTTTTTGGATGTGGTTCAGAAGTAATTCTAAAAAAGCTCTAAAAATGTAATAGCGGATACTTGGGAAGCAATGAAAGAAGTGATTTTTTGAAGTTCTTCAGAAGTAATTCCAAAAAAGATGTAAAAATGTAATAAGGGATACTTGGGAAGCAATGAATGAAGTGATTTTTTGAAGTTGTTCAGAATAACTTGAAAAAAGCAGTAAAAATACACTAACAGATACTTGTGAAGCATTGAAAGAAGTAGTTTGTAAAGCACTACTTGCAATTATTTTTTGCTGGGTATCTATTCCGATGTTGACACGGGCTGATAGAATTCAAAATTTTTAATCAAAAATCCCACTGTGGCTCTATGTGCGTACAGTCAAAAATAAAATGAAATATACAGGCAATTGTTTGCCTTTATATTGTACATACAAATGTATTTCATCTGCTACCCAGCAAAACCTTAGTAATATGTACGTATTACAATGTATATTACCTGGTAATACATAAAACTTCTTAAATTACTTCGGAATTTTATATGTTACCCTTGCATTATTTCGGATACCAAATTCATATGTTTGCAAGTTTTATTCGTGTTTTATGGAATTTCATTAATTTAAATTTTTGTTAAAAATTTGTGAATTTCAAATAAATATTCAATTTAATTAAAATTTAAATAAAAAGTTATTGAAACTCGTAAGAATAACATAATACTAGGTAAGGAATTATATCGATGGACGTATTCTTGTTAAAATAATAGGTCTTGTAATAAAAAAGTAAGGGATTACGTACACTCTAATTAAATTCTGTTGAAATTTACGCAACTTATAGTAGGAAACTGTACTCCTACTATAAATTGGGTAAATTTACTGTATGTGTGTAATTGAAAAAAATACGCATATTTTGTTTAAGTTGGTGCACAAATAATGTGTAAGTTTACATTGAATGTGCGTACAAATTAAATGAAATTGTGAAATTTGTGTGTTAATTTACTAAATTTGTGTGTAAAAAAGCACGTTTCACGTGTAAATGTACGCATAAAATGCGTAAAAATCCACAAAAAATGGGTAAAAATCCACAGAAATTGCGTAAAAATTACCAAAAAATGCGTATATTTACCACAGCTGTGCTTTACCACCCACAAACATTTTTCTTTTACATACAACAATAAATTCATTTTTAGTATGTATTTTAAAACGAATAAGTACCCTACGGGAAACTTTAACAAACTGTCACCGATCTGGCCCCTTTATATGAAATAGACTGGTCACTTTTACATGGCATTGTCATAGGAGGGGGAAATTGACCGCTTGTGACATGTCACAAGAGAAATCCTAGGACAGGTCCCTGAACTTTGTTTTTATTTTATGAAAATAAAATAATAATATTTCTGCAATATAAATGCCGGGTATTTATCTTCCCGGCGAAACTCTGGAGATAACAAATGTCGTGGAATTATCTTTCACACAAATTGCTTTCGTATTTCCTGGAACTGTCGCTTTCCGGTAACAGTTGTTCCCGACTAAAGAAACTTCCGCAATACGAAAATTATTATTGCCGGCAATAAATGTTTTCTTCCAGGCCATATGATCGGGTATCTTCTTCGTATTGCCATTCTTGCTGGGTTATGTTGATGTGTCCAGATGAAAATGTGTTTGCATAAATATTTCACAAAAAAAAAACAAACAGTTTTAGCTTTTTTTTAATTTTAAAAAATTTTTTAATTATTTTCTAATTTAGAAATGTCAGAATATTTATTACTATTATAAGAAAGTATATTTACCAAATTTGTGCGTAAACATTTTGTTTAACAAAAAATAGTAATTTTAGGCATAATGTGTTTATTTGTAAACAGATATTGTCTAAAAATGCTTTGTGTGTGTTTTATTGCATATGGAAGTGTGTACAAAAAAATTGTACGCACTTTTTATTTATATTTACCAAATTTTCGTAAAATTAAACAAAACTTTACACATTTTATATTAGTAAATTTACAAAGATTTTTTAGAGTGTACCTTTATTTCTTTTTACAAAACTCATTATCGGAAAATAGTTGATTTTGCTGGGTATATTTCATTTTCCTTACATCTTTACCATCGTAATCGTCATCCTTCTCACCAGCATCAGTGGTAATACTAAAACAAAATTGGGTATTCTTTTATATTTGGGACAACTTATAATAACATTGATTTCAAATGGATAAATATCGAATATGCTTAAGTAAGTATAATAAAATACGGATTTAATTTAAAATTAATGCTATTTTGTGTTTCTATACCCTACTAAAAAAATTATATGAGTTTTGATATTATATATAATTACATCCGAAAAATGAGAACATATAATTGTATCAAATTAGATAGTATTATGGTCATATTAGATCTAATTTGACACAATTAGATCTATTTTGATGGAATAAGATATGGTTTGATACAATTTTATCCGGATTTTGTCCTCATCCAAATGTATCAAATATAAGATAATCATATCCAACTAGATGTAATGGTATATAATTCAATACAATTACACATAATTATATGAGGCATATGTAAATATATACAGGTCTTTATATAATTGGATATTGTAATATGTTGGGTTATATATTGTGCAATATATAACAATATATAGTTATATATTTAGGATATAATTTCGTAAAATTGTATATAATTATATCTTAGTATATATGTTCCGATATATAATTATACAAAATTGTATATGCTAATATATGACTATATCAAAACTTTTTTACTTGGGATAACAAGAATAGTCAAGCAACCTCCAGTTACTGTATCCATAAACAATTTTGCAAAAATTTAAGCTGAAATCAAGTTGAGTTCCAGTATTTTCTTATTACATTTTATTTCACTAGTATAATGCAGCCAAAGGGGTTTAAAAATTTATTTTTGAAATATTTTTCTCTAATTTACAAGTGCTGGAATTTAAAGCACTTGAATTTTTAAAGCACTAATGATTATTATAATTTGAAAATCGCAGGAATTATATAATTTAAATTTTAATAGATGAAAGAATTTCGCACACTTTTCGGTAAAGTTGTTCAGACAACAATCGTACAACTTTGCACAAAAAAAAACTGAAACTTCATATTTTTCGTATACAATTTACATTCAATAATAACTTTTGTTTGCCAGCATTTAAATTATTTATATTTACAAGTTAGTAAGCCACTTTCACAACCAGTCAGTCAGTCAGCCAGCCAGTCATTAATCCAATTTTCATGGCAGTACAATACACATTTTTGCTCTTTTCCTTTGTGAATGCTTTTACTTTATTATTTCTCCCATTACCTTATGATACTTTTTATTAAATATTTTCCATTACAATTGTGCTTTGTAGATCAAAACCGAATTGGTTGCCTGTCTGTTTGTTTATTTGTAATTTTTTCAATCTATTAAGCAATAATTTGTTCCTTATCATAAATACTCAATTAACTTTTCCATACTGTAATTTTTCATATTATTAATTGTGACTGCTGTTTATGAACAACCAAAAAATAAAACAGAAATTGCCCGAAAGGCAATAAAGCTAATTGAAATGTTAAACTTATATTTGTTGGATTAGGATGAGTTAGCTACATGGAAATAAGTGGTAATGATTTGTGAATGATAACAGCTGAATATGAATTGTAACAAAAAGTACAATCCTTTTGATATATGTATATTATAATAAATTTCGCAACAGAAATATCTTTCCATAAAATAATACTATACAACAGCCCAACCCTCCTATTGCAATACAAGTTTTCTAATAAAGGTTGGTGTACTGTATCGAAATTTGGCAAGAAAAACTATTTTCAAAGGACCATTTTCGAGAAATTGTTGTTTTTACATATTTGGTCGATACCGCCTCTTTCGAACTTTTTACTATCATAAAGTCATAACATCGCAAATAACACACCCCTCCCCCCCCCCCCCCCCCCCAATTTGGCTAATTACAATTTATTGTTATGGGAACGCACTTTATCGATAATATTTATTTTCACGCAGTGTGAATACGATATGGGTACTGCTTCCATGCAAGAATTTAGAAGATATCTTCAAAGAAGATATTAAAACGATATCTTCTATTTTCCATTTGAATGAAAATAATCAAGTAGTATTTTGTTTTATTTTATCATTTGAAAGATAATTCGGCGGTATTTGGAAAAAAGTAATAAAAATTTTTAATTTTTTAACATAATTTTTTATGATAATATTGCGGCAACATTACCTTTTTATCATCCGGAATATAAAGAAATTTTAATTAGAAATTTTTTGTCATTTTGTAAAAAATTAACACAAAATTTGAACAAAAACAATCAACAAATACATAGGAAACAAACTTCTCGAAAAATCACGATTTAATTCGCGCAAAAAATCGGCTATGATGAAATCAAGATAATTAATGTGTTGGTCAATGGATTATGTATGCAGATATTCTTTTTCAGGCTTAAATTTAATAACGAAACAAAAATAAATCGTTTATTTTGTACCGGGCTTTGAAAAAAATAATCTGCTGATTTCAACAGTTTTTCTCTGCAAGGTCATTTTAAACTAATATTTAGTAGTTCTAACTAAATTGTATACCAACTTTTTTCTGTTAGTGTATATCACCCCTTTATGTTTTTCCACAAATTGTTTTTCTAAGATTATTGCCTACCAGGAAAAACAAATAATACAAAAATTGTAATTTAAAGATGATGATGATGATGGTTGTCAATTGAAATTCAATTATATTTGTAAACACTTACAATGAAAGGCATCATACCAAAAGGGATGAAAGTGTGAAAAAACTAAACATTAAGTAAAAAAAACTATGCAAACACTTACACTACACACACTTAGACAGCAAAATAACATCAAATAATATTTGTCTGCATTATTTTCAATGTTTGTTTCTATGGGTGAGAGTGTGAGTGTAAGGGTTTTCATCTCCCCCATCGCATGCTTAGAATTGCATTGAAAAATCACTTTTTATCATCTAAAGAAGTACTTATGTTAACAACGACAACAAGAAGTTTGTTTTCAATTTCCTTTGTTAGCAAATGGTTTGTATACAAACATAAAAAATTGTATATCGTCAGATGAAATGTAAAACAGCATAAGAAACATTTTAATTTTTTTACAGGAGAAAGCCACATTTACAATGATGCAGTACTCCATTCTGCAGAGTGGAGTGTACTAAAATAGAGATGGCATGATACAAAAAAGATGTATGTAAGTGCGAAAAAGAAAGGAACAAGATCCACTCTGCAAAGTGGAGTACTCTGTCATTGTGAATGTGGCTGAAGCAATAAACCTCGATAGCCATTTAGCAAATTCGTTTATAATTCGTCTTGTATGTATTGTAGAACTATAACATTTTATGTGGTTCTATGCAGTGCTTCATAATCCTTAAAACCATTTCATATTTTTTACAGGGCGACCAAAAAGAGCAGACAAATAAAAAACATTTTATATTCGAATTTTGTTTAAAAAAAACTGCTACTTTTTATTGTAGAATTTCAATATTTTTTTCACCTGACGCTTTGCAGTTGTATGTATAAAATAATAACAGTCATTGCAGTATGTATAAAGTACTTACTTCTTATTTTTTTGAACTTATATTTATATAGTATTTTTCACATTTATAAAGTCAGTAGATTTCCGCTGTATCTGAAAGATGAGTTCATCTTTATATGAGCTTTCTATTGATGTAACACAAAAAGTTTTTGTAATTCTCGATAAATATTCAACGGGTACTCTAGGTTTATCAGAGTTTGTTCGTTCATAAGTGAGGTCAGTTTTTTTTTTTATAAAATTTAAGTAATAAATTTCAAATTAAAAATATTTGTATAATCGAAAAAGATTTTTAAATTATTTTGGTTAGACTTAAGGGCGGATTATGGGACCGTAAACGTAAATGTGATGTAACTGTACCGTGCCGTAGCTAAAAACTACACTTATAGAATACCGTAAACGACATTACTATTTAGTATCTATTTCTTTGTTCATTTTATATTTTTTCCGACTAAAATCATTCAGAGGACGGATAGAAAATACTGATTTCAACAGAATGATCCGGCAAGTACGTTTACATGTACGCGTTAGTAAACATTTGTATACACTTCTTCTTGTGGTTTCGAAACAGCTGATTCGTTACAGTTTCGTTTACTGTTGGGTAACTCACGCTTTACTTAAAAATTATATGAAATTTATTACTTAGATTTTAGGTGGCAAAACCAAAATACTTATATCTTTAAAAATAAGCTACAAACAATTTTGCGCACAAAACTTACGTAAAATACAACAAATACTTAAAGAGAATAATTTTTACAAAAAATGATAGAATCATTATACCCTACACCACTACGTGGATAGGGTATAATAAGTTTGTGCTGATATTTTTAACACCAAAAAATATTGGACCTAGACCCACCTTATAGTATACCGATCGGCTCTGAATCACTTTTTATTTCGATGCATGCATTCTTGTGCGCACTCTACAAGTCGCAAATATTAAGAAAATTGGTACACAGACCTACGTCGGCCCAAGGACAAAGCCTATTGATTTTGGTTAAAATCGGTCCATGTTTAGACCTAGTGCCCATATAAGGGTCCCCCCAAAATTGGCTTTTAAGCGGTCACATTATTATTATTTTCAATTGTTAAGAATTAATTGACAAATGTAGTAAAAATAACTATAAATGCAGTTAACGATTGCGTTTATGATCAATTGTGAGCAAACGCGGCACCCACTTTTCGGACAGCTTTTTGAAACCCAACTGATCATTTAAAATCGAAACTACAGTGCCATATGAAATGCATGTGACATCAAAAATCTAATGCACCTTCACTCTCCCATCCGCCAACACCAAATCGTGCTTTTTTCAATATTTTCGGGTGTATTCACCTCAATTGACCGTCCAGAACGTTCAGCGTCACTAGTGCTTGTGCGTACACAACGAAACTCAGTAAACCGCTTTTTTACCTTTGAAGTTGATTGTGCAGGGTCCCCATAGTAGTTATCAAGGTCTTCCTTGGTTTATAGCAAGCGCCATATTTCATAGGTGTGCCGAATATTTGAATGGGGAACAAGCGCACACATAAGTTAACTGAAACGAAAATGCAGTCGTTTTTGTGAGTTGTTTTAAAGAATAACTGTCAAAAATATTGAAAGTTTCTTCCCAAGTAAAACAATTGCAATTGCAATTAAAATAACTTCAACCGCATTACTACACAAATAACTGTCATGTTTATAACTGCAGAACTTTTCTGAGTGTACTGTATTAGTTTTTGCTTTACCATTTGATCTTTATAAAATATTACAAAATGGATACTTTGTTTTTCTTATTGTTTGTTTTTTATTTTAAAAAAATAAAAATAAAAGGTTACAAAATGGATACTTTCTTTTTTGAATGTCTTTTCGCAATTTTATATTTTTTATTTACTTAATAAGCATGGGTCAAAGATACATCTGTGCGGGTTGTAGCAAAATACAAACGGAGATGTTGAAAAATCGTTAGATTTTCTACGCTTTTGTCTACAAAGGATAAACAGCAACCCCTTCTTATATAAAAACAACAACAACAATTTTTAGCGGGGATACATGTTTATTCAAGTGTTCTTGTTGCCACGCTGATTTTTTTTAATTTTCTTAAAGTAACTTTATAATTATGAAACACTAGACAACAAAATAATATACAAATGAAAAATAAAACCAACACAGAAATTTTTGTATAACACTTAACAAAAAAATCTGTAGTGTCTATGGAAAATTCTGCTGTTATTATGGGAAATTTAGCTATTTAACTGTAGACTCTATAAATATGAAACCCACTATACTATATCATATCATAATTGTCTTATATAGGCACTATGGTGCATGAGATCAGAAAGTGTCAAAGTATTAGAGCATTTTTTTAGAAAACTCAATAATTTTTTTAAATGTGTTAAAAATATTTTAATTATACTGTTAAATTTCCACAAATTTCTATGTATGAAAAGTTTCATAAATTTTAGTTCAATTGAGCTTTCGATCATATTTATAAAATGTTTAGGTTTGATAGTTAAGCCCAAATTAGTTTGGAAGTATCGTAAAAAAAGTAACGTATCATTCTCATAATGAATAAAAAGAGTATAAAAAATAAAAATATTGTATTTTTTATCTTTTTCTTGTGTATAGAATTAAATGTCAAGTAATAAAATAGAAAATTTCTATTTTCAACAGAACTTTTTTACGATTTTATTTGACAACAGTTTCAATGCATAGAAAAAAGATAAAAATATATTTCTATATTATTTTAACACATTGAATTGATTACAGATACGTTTTTTTACTTTACGATTAGACTAATGAAGCCTTTAGCCTACAGTGCTTAATACTTATGTAGTAGTGTTATAGTAGAGTAGTTTAAAGAAGTTGTAGTGGTTAAAGTTACATCTATCGTTATAGTTTTTTTTCTATCTACCCTAAGTTTATATAGTAGTTTTTGCAACACTTTCTAAAGTTATATGTACTTACACATAAATATATGTGACCTTCTCCGAGCAAAGAGACCTAGTGCGTGAAAATGAAGTTTTGAGAAGAACGCATTTAAAGTTTCATAACGCATTATCACTTTGAACACACCTTCAGTTTTGTACGTTTTTATGGGGCAAATAAATTTTTATCACAAATCTAACTCATTTCATCTTATTCTACAACCTTTTAGGTACCAGAATCCACTCTTAAGTCCAAACCCGTTTTTTGATACACTAGGTCCCCTTTCTCGGAGAAGGTCACATATACACCAACCACATTTTTGTTGAATTTTTGTTGTTTCTCCACCGCCCTCGTCTTTAGTCATATTCATTCATTTATATTGCTCATATTTCATATAAATCACTTTAGTAAATATTTGCCATTGATTTCGTTATGGTAGAAACACAACTGGTGTCACCATTCATTGGGGACAATTGAAACGGAAATGACATCGCTATTCTACGATGACTGGTATGAATAAGAAAAATCAACGGAAATGTGCAGCAATTTGATTTTATTTATTCTTTTCTGGTGAAAATTAAATACAATAATACAAGTATGACCAATAACTAGTACAAAGGATTTTATATTTTCTATTTTTTTGTTGTTGTTGTTAAAATATAAAATTTTAATGTAACTAAAAACCTATAGTAACTAAGGAGCTAGGAATTTTTATAAAATTCCAAATCATATATTATCCGAAAAATGCCATATATAATCTTATCTCATGGAATCCCATGGGATCTTATCAGATTTAACTTGAATCGAATAATGGGTTCATCAAATTTGAACAAATTATATATAATTTCATACAATTTTATATAATCTGATATAACTAGGGCACTAGGTCTAAACATGGACCGATTTCAACCAAAATCGATAGGCGTTGTCCTTGGGCCGAAGTAAGTCGGTATAGCAAACTTCGTCGAAATATCTTAATTAATATTTGCGACCTGTAGAGTGCGCACAAGGATGCATAGTAGGGTTGCCACATGGCCTTGAATGGCCTTGATTGTCAAGTTAATTTAGGTCTTGTCAAGTGCCAAGGTCAAATTTATTTTGTCAAGTTAAATTGAATTTTTGTCGTATCAGTAGTTAAAAAAACATGTAAAATTACAAAACTGATGAGATTTATTAGTGTTTTAATTTTTTTAAGTAACATTTTATTACAATAAGAAAAGAAAGATGAAGTCTGCAGGAAGTCGTTGAAATTTTAAAACTTTAGGCCAAAAAAAAATATAAAAATTTTTCATAATTCTCGCAACGCCATTTTAAAATTTTAGCATATTTGATTCTCTGAAACGCAAAAAACCAAAATTTTTTTTCATAAATTTATTAAATTGATGATATATTATCAAAATAAAATGGCGCTTAAGGTATATCTTTGGTTTTGAGAGCTTGAGTAGAGATTTACGAAAGACGGTTTTCCTTAAAAATCGGTAAACAATAATTTTACTGGGACAAGAAAACCTCAAATGCTATTTTATTTTGATTATATATCATCCATTTAATAAATTTATAAAAAAACAAGTTTTGGTTTTTTACGTTTCAGAAAAAAAATATGTTAAAATTTCAAATTGACGATTCGAAAACTATGGAAAGTTTATATATTTTTTTGGCCTAAAATTTGAAAATGTCAACGACTTCTTGCAGACTTCATCTTTTTCTTCTTATTATACAGAAATAAATGCTACAAAAAAAATAAAACACTAATCAATTGCGTCAGTTTTGTAATTTTACGTGTTTTTTTTTTTATTTGGTCCATTTAACCCATATGTCCAAACTTCAATGGTTGGTAGCACTATCGAGTTTGTCCCCAAAAATTCCAAAAAAAACGAATTTTTTTTTATGAATCTTAATAAAATGGCGAGTGTATTCAAAAGTTATAAATTTTTGTATTAAGAATCACCCTACTGCACACATATGCACATAAAATTTTTTTTATTGTCAAGTTTTTTTTTTAAATCAAGTTATTTTTTGCGAATTGTCAAGTTATTAGACCCTAATGCATAGACAGACAGACGGACGGACGGACGGACCGACGGACATCGTTAAATCGAAATAAAAAAATTTTGAGCCGATCGGTATACTATAAAGTGGGTCTAGGACCAATATGTGCTGGTGTTACAAACATCAGCACCAACTTATAATACCCTCTCCACGTAGTGGTGTAGCGTATAAATATACACTCAAAAAATGTATGAACTAAAAATAAGTAAAATTACTTTCCAATAAATAAAATTATTTTCAAATGTTGGTTTTCAGTTTTTATTTAAAAATAAAAATTTATTTTTTTTCGACCTTTTTTAATTAATTAATTAGAAATTTATTAATTCAATTCGAGACCAATTTCCTTATTATGAATTAACATAATGAGTACTTTTTTCAAAAACTGCTATTTTTCTTCATCAGGATACTCTCCTGACAAATACTTCACAAAGTTTTTGCTTTCAAAAACCTCTGCACTTTCAGGAATGAAAAGACGATCGTTTCGGGGGTTTTCCAGGTCCCATTCATCAGTTTTCTTTAGAAAGTGGTGCCAGTAGTGCAATGCACATTGAAGCATCAAATACAAATTTTATTTGATTTTAGTTTTTTCAACATTCTTATAAACTAGAAAAGAATAAAGCGTTTTCCTTAATTTTATTTTCTTGAATTAGTGTAACAATTTTTAAACTAATGAAAACAAACTATTTTTTTTTTAGTTAAAAATCTTAAATGACGGTTGATTAATTTTGAATTTTTTTTGCAGGGCTTTAAACTCTGCTAAAATATTTTTATAGTTTTAGAAAAGCAGATTCTAAATCTGTCCTCCGGATGTCTCAATCAAGTAATGTTTTTTAAAAAATCGCTGTTAAAAATGCCGAAATGTGCTTTGTTGGGCTTATTGGTAAATTAATTAAAATGACCTTGCAAAAAAATCCACAGAAATTATAAATTTTTTTTGCTAAGTATTAATAAAATAATAAAAACAAAAATAAAACAGCAAAATTAAAAGTTTTTGTGTTTTCTTTTCATTCTACTACGAGTAATATCCATAAAAAAATTTTTCTGATTCTAGCAGACTAAGTTTTTATTTCAATTAACTAAAATTTAGCTCAAATATAACTAAAACGTGTTATTTTGAGTGTATATTATGCATTATAGAAAAAAACGTAGTTCATAGCAATTTGATTGTTAAAAATTAATGACAAAAAACAAGAGCAGAAAAAAATTCGTATTTTATCAAGTAAATTTTTTAAGTGGATAACTAACTTTTTTACTAATCATGACTGTAAATACTTAAACAAATTTCGTAAATTTTTATTTTTACTTTACAAGCTTAGAAATTTGCTAAACTCTAATTTAGAAAAAATTACATTTGTACAATAAAAGAATTTAGTACTGCATAAAAAACAGATTTCCCGGAAATGTACATGCGCATTCATATAAATAAGTGGTTTAAAAAAAAGGAAAAATCCGTAGCTATAAAAGCCATGAACATACCGTACGTACCTATGAGTCATTTCACATTAAAAGCCTAGATTGTTAAAAGATATGTATATAATTTCATTATCGAACTTTCTATATGTTTACAATTACATGGAAATTATTTTTTAAAGTGAACTCAAGAGTACGGTCAGCAACACAAAATCCCTTGTCCTAAAATTGTATTAAATTATATCTAAATACAAAAACAAAAACATACTGTAGTTGAACAAAATTTTTGTTAAATTGAATAATTTTTTAATTGATGTTACTTTAAAGTCGTATGTGAATGAATTATTTGAACAATTTTTTTTTTTTTAGTTCCAAATTTAAGTCACTCTAATCTTAAATGCTTTATATATGTATACAATCGCTATTGTATGCATCCTTGTAATATGCATGACAAACTGAAATGAAAATAAAAGCCACTGACCTAACTGTAACATATTTTACACACTAACTTTATTTTTATAGCCCGGCGGTAACAAAAAATAAAAATCTTCCTTAGTCAACAAAAAATAAAATAATTGTTTTTTAAAAAGAAATTTTTACGACAGAAAAAAAACGAGTAAAAAGGTTAAAGTTGAGCATGCCGACTATACAATACCCTACACCAGTCTGGTTAAAAGCCAACTAATGTTTGGATCCGAAATTCGAATGGGTTAAAATGGGACTTGTGTCAAAATTTTGTATAATGTGAGTCAGCGAATCAAATTTCAATTAAATATCTTAATATTTGCGACCTGCAGTTTGTAACCAAGCCAATTTTGGGGGGACCCTTATATGGGCACTAGGTCTAAACATGGACCAATGTTCACCAAAATCAATAGGCTTCGTCCTTGGGCCGACATAAGTCGGTGTACCATATTTTATCAAAATATCTTAATATTTGCGACCTGCAGCGTATAAACAATATAATTTTGGTAGGACCCTTATATGGGCACTAGGTCTAAACATGCACGGATGTTTACCAAAATCAATAGGCGTCGTCCTTGGGCCGACATAAGTCGGTGTACCAAGTTTCATCAAAATATCTTAATATTTGCGACCTGTAGAGTGCGCACAAGAATGCATGGACAGACAGACAGACGGACGGACAGACGGACATCGTTAAAACGAAATAAAAAAAATTCTAAGCCGATCGGTATACTATAAGGTGGGTCTAGGACCAATATTTTTTGGTGTTACAAACATCAGCACAAACTTATAATACCCTGACCACACAGTGGTATAGGGTATAATTAGAATTAAAAAACCCAGACAATATACAGGGTGTTTCACAATTTTGTTTTAGAGAAGCAAGTGTTATTTTCACATTTATATAATCACATTGCGGAATTTTGGGTCATCGTCGTCAGCCTTAATAGTTACAATGTGAAATGATAGGGGTTTGCAAAGTTAGCTCGGTTTTTGGCCTCTGGAAATATTTGTCTATTTCAATGGTGAAATTGCCAGGCAGATTGTTTTAGTGTTTACGAGAGACCTGCATCTTTGCATATAAAAGACGCGTGCAGTTATAAAAAATTGATCATGCTTTAAAATCCACTTCTTTCGTTGTTTCAGAAATATCTGCTAGTATATTTTTATTGCTTTTTTAAAAGCAATTCTGAACAACTTCAAAAAAAATCACCTCTTTCATTATTACCAAAGTATCCATCATTATACACAGAAAAAATAATTAACCTTAAATATCATACGATAAAAGTAAAAACTGTTTTTAAAATAGTTTCAAATTAACTTCATGTAGATCTTTTTTTTTTTTAATAATAAATACAGCATTTATTTACTTCAAATTACATACTACAAAAAAATAATTTAAATAAAGATAATAAAAAAAAAATAATAATAAAAATAAATAATAATAAAAATAAATAATAATAAAAATAAATAATAAAAAAAATAAGTAAAAAATACAGTAAAACTATCATATAAAAAAAAATACTGAAAACATTATCTTGAATAATATAAATAGATATTTAAAAAAAAAAATACAATCACCAGATTTTCCTAAGTGCAGCGATAATAAAAAAAGAAAAGATCGAAAGAGATAAAAATAGTAGCACAAATAAAAAGCTATAACTCATGAATAGCTACATAATCCTTAAGCTTTCGCCTAAAGACCTGGGGTGAAAAAGCAAAACCTCTCAGGTATAGAGGTAGATCGTTCCATATTCTTGAAAGCCTAATCTGAAATGATCGCTCGTACATAGTAGTATGATGTGTTGGATAAACCAGTTGGGGGTTTCTTTCCGAGTTGGACAAAAGAAAGTTGTCAACTATATAGTCCGGAAACCCATTAACCATTGATTTGTAAAAAAATATCAATAACCTCATACCTACATAATTAACAAAAGAGCACCCAAGAAATTGGATTACGTACGGAGTCACATGATTTGTGTAAACACCGATAGTAGTTATTTTTAACAGTAAATGTAGTTGTTTTTCTATGTGTAAATATAAAATAACTACTTTTGACAGTTGTTTGAAAATTTAACTAAAAATTTTGAAATGTAGCAACCCAAGTAAAAAAGTTTTGATATAGTCATATATATATTATTATATAAAATTTTGTATACTTATATTATGGAATATATATACCAAGATATAGTTATATAAAATTTTACGAAATTATATCCTAAATATATAACTATATCTTGTTATATAGTGCAATATATTACAATATCCAATTATATATAGACCTTTATATAGTTACATATGCCTCATATAATTATGTATAATTGTATCGAATTATATACCATTACATCTAGTTGGATATGATTATAGTATATTTGATACATTTGGATGAGGACAAAATACGGATATAATTGTATCAAACCATATCTTATTCCATCAAATTAGATCTAATTGTGTCAAATTAGATCTAATATAACCATAATACGATCCAATTTGATACAATTAGATGTTCTCTTTTTCGGATATAATTATATATAATATTAAAAGTCATATAATTTTTTTTTTGGTAGGGCAAAGTTATTTTGGGTAGTTATTTTGTTTTTTCAGCAAATAAATGTAAAAAAAATCTTTGTTTCAAAAATATTTTAAAAATGTTTCTCAAATTTAAATCAGGTGTTACATAAGTTATGTTCAAACATAAAATAATTAAAACAAAAAAAATGATGCAATATTTAAGCAGACAACTTGGTAAAGTGATATAAAAAAATTCACAATTTATGTGAAAAATCATTCACTACCCAGTGTAGAAAATCATTACCAGATATGTGGTTATGTAACTACATACTTGGTAATGGTAACTACTTAATTTTGTTATTACATTTCTTATTACCTTTATATGGCGATGTCGCGAAAAATAATGAGTTGTCGTTACACACCACCATACGAAAAATCAAAAAATATATCGTTACCTATGTGCTTACCAGTACTGACAAAAATAATGAGTCTAAAAATAGATTTTCAAAAAAATAAATTATATAAAAAAAAAATATTGTATTGTATTATTGTATTTTTTTTTTTTTTTTTAATAAAATTTGCTGGTGCGGGAATTGAACCTGGGTCTACAGATTGCCAGTCAACAGCTCTACCATCTGAGCTATATCGACATGTAATATTTAATAGATAAAAACTTAATTGACCTGCTGCACACAAGTAAGCTTACTCGCCAACATACAAAAAATCAACAAATATGTGGTTACATATATCCTTACCAGTGTTGAAAAAATATTGAGTCTAAAAATAGATTTCAAAAAATTTTCAAAAAAATCTAAAAAATTATTTTCTATATGAAATAATGATAAAAATAAGTCATTATCAGTAACTCATTATTATATGTTTTAAAATAATGCAGAAGGTAAGTGGGTGTCATTACTGGTACTCCAAAAAATAATGATATGTCATTACCGTTTCTACACTGGGTAACTTAGTTAATTTTTTGCGTGCATGTATAAATTTTTTTTTTTTTTTTAAATTTCTTTATTTCCAATTAATTCTTTTCAATAGAGAGGCCTCTGCGCCGCTGGGGCATTATAGAGGCAAGTTGGCAGTGTGATCATGCATAATATACATAATATAAGCGTTAAAAAAAAAAAAAAAAATATATATATATATATATATATTTTTAATTAAAAATTATCTATTATTAAAATAGCAAAAATTAATACAATTGTTTACAAATAAACGTTAATAAATTCAGCGTGAAGTAAATGAATAAAAAAATTAATTTATTAGAAAAATTAATTTATTAGAAGCATTTCCATATTTTGCAACAAGTATTCTTTTAATCTTTTTTTAAAAGTAGAAATTGTAACACATTCCCTTAAATATTGAGGTAGGTTATTGAATTCAAGACTACCTATGTATTCAATTCTTTGTTTAGTGGTATCCAGACGACATCGTGCCGTCCATAAATTGCTACTGCTGCGGGTATTGATTAAATTTTGGTTTCTAGAAAAACTTATCGTATGATGGCCAATACAATGCAAAACTTTAAAAACGTAAATCAATAATTGCATTTTAAACAATCCTTGTATTGGTAACACATTTTTAGCAACATTTGTATACAGCAACAATGTTGAATACAATTGTGGGAGATTATAAACGGGTTTCAAGGACTTATTTTGAAGTATTTGCAGGGATTTTAATTCTGCACCTTTTCTGGACCCATATACCAGTACTAAGTAATTTAGGTGGCTTTGAATTAAGGCTTGAAAAATTATATATTTTGTTTGGGGACAAGTAGAGTGCTACAGGGACCTTGAAGCGTTTTAGCAACTCTATTGATGTTGCCTCAGCCTCTCATGGGATCCAAAGACCGTCCATGCGTGGTGAAGAGCCACATCCGGCTAGAGGTGTCCCTGCTTTCGCAGAACATGGCGGATCTAGAGCGGACACTCGATAAAAACCCGTAATCCCCGGTGTTATCCAACCGTGCCCATGGGATGAATAGCACTACGTTAGTGTGTTTTTGAACGGTGGCCTCCAGGACGAGGCGAACCCTGGTTGTATTAGCCCGCTGCCAGTACAGGGCTCTGCTGCCGAGCGTACTGTTTTAATCCCTATTTTTGATCTTATTTTTCAGATGGACATAAATAACCAAAAAACAGAAAAAAAGCAAGAGAAGGTCAGCGCAGACCTATCCTCAGCAGTCAAAGGGGCGTTATGCCCATATGATGCTAAGGACAAACTGGACATGATTCAGCCGACAGAAGACGTTTCCAGTCTTAACGTGGCTGAACCGATGGAAGTTGGAAATATAACTGAGGACCTCTCGGGTCCAAGTATAGTTATCAACACCAATATCCCAACGGATGAAGAGGATGAACTTCTAAGTTCTCAGCCCAAAAATGCTGAAACAGAGGAAGTTCCAGGCGAAAAGTCGAAACCAGTGACTGAAAGGGTAAAGCTCTGTGGGGCTGCTCGTAAACGCCTGAGGATGTACCTGGACGAAGGAATTGACCTAGAGGCAGCGCGGAGACTATGTCTGCTACCCATGCGCGAAGCCCGTAAGGAGGTCAAAGAACTCGCAGGTATCAGAAAGAGGGTGCGATCAGATGGCTCAACGCCGCCTGGCTCCGGACACCCTGCAAAAAGGACCGCTGAGATGGCTAGTGATGGCACACCTCTAAAGGTTGGTAGTGGCACATTACCAAAGGCAGCCTTGGTAGCCCCGGTAACACAGCAACGAACAGCGGTAGTATCCTACAAGGAAATTGTTGCGACGACGAAAATTGGCGTTATTCCGCCTGATTTCCCGGCAACTAGATGGACTGATGAACAGCTGCAGTCCATCCAAAGAGCTGTTTTGTACAAAATAGCGGAGCTGAGAAAGGGGACCATCAAGCCCTGCTTCTCGAGTTGCTCCTTTAAGCCGGGGTGGCTTAGTTTTGTGTGCCGCGATAAGGACACAGCGCAGTGGCTGGAGACGCATGTCCCCACGCTAAAGCCATGGAGTGACGCTGTGCTGAAAGTCGTGGCGGAGGACGAAGTGCCGAGGGTCCAAGTGTTCGTGGGATACTTCCCGGAGAAAGAGGACACGTCCAATGACTTGATTCTTGGACTGGTGGAAGGCCAGAACTGTGAGCTTTCGGTTGAGTACTGGAAGGTGCTGAACAGGGTCATTAAGGGTGGAATAGTGGAATTAACCCTATCTATTGACCCAATCTCAGCCGACCTACTCAAACGAAAGAACAACAGGGTGAATTTTGGATATGGAACAGCGCTGGTAAGACCTACAGGAAGACAAGAGGTCGGGCGCGACATATCCAAACAGGTAAAGGCAAGCACCTCAGCAGCTGCGGCTAAATCCGATACAAGAGTCTCTAAGGACTCAAAGTCGGATGAAAAACCGGGCTGCTCGAGGGACCTTGCCAAACCTAATTCTACTGAGCCCAATGCCAAAAAGTCGGCCAGGCTTATGGCTCCCAGCAGGCGCAAAAAGTGGGAGAGGAACTCGGCAGAGGAAGCTGCTCTGCTGAACACCAATCGGGGCAGAAAGGTGGCAAAGCGTGCTACCAAACTTGCTCGCAGGTAATGACTGCCATAAGGGGCAGAACACCAAAGCACCTAAGGTGCTTGCAAGTGAACCTTCACCATGCCAAGGCGGCATCTGATGTTGCCAACAGAAGGTTCACCGTCGACGCTCTGGATGTAATGTTCATTCAGGAGCCGTGGGTACACAATGGGGCCATTAAGGGGCTGAACGCGAACCATGGTAGGTTGATTTATGATTCCAAACATAGCAGGCCTAGAGCGGCCATCCTTGTGAGGAGCAACCTAACATTTCTTCCAATTTCAGAGTTCATAATGGGAGACCTGGTTGCAATCTGGGCAAAAGTGCCTTCCCTGGCCGGGGAGCATGAGGTGATGTTGGCCTCTGCGTATTTGCCTGGCGACAGCGACGCGGCACCAACCGCGGAGGTCTCGGCCTTTGTGGAATATTGCCGATTGAGGGGTCTGAGCTGGATCCTCTGCTGTGACGCCAATGCTCATCACACAACGTGGGGAAGCACCAATGTCAACAAACGGGGTGAGTACCTGCTTGAATTTATATGTGGTAATGGTATTAACATAGCAAATAGGGGCGACGAACCGACATTTAGGAATGCTATTAGGTCAGAGGTCTTGGACCTCACTCTTACTAGTTCTAACCTTTCGTTCGCCATCTCTAACTGGCATGTATCCAACGAACTATCAATGTCTGATCATCAACACCTGGTCTTTGACGTTGTTAGTGCGCTGGACTCGTGCCAGGAATATCGTAATCCCAGATGCACAAACTGGGAGAACTTCCGTTGTCATCTGGAAAGCGATGCCAATATCTCCAAAGGGTTGATTCTGAGCCCAGATGAGATTGATTATGAGGCATCAGAGATTCAATCTAGTTTGACTTCTGCTTACTTTGCGAGCTGCTCTCAAAAGACCAGGAAGGTGAGAAGGGACGTTCCATGGTGGAACGATGGTCTGGATAGGCTCAAAAGGGAGGCTAGGAGACTATTCAACAGAGCCAAGGAAACAGGTGACTGGGTCACCTACAAGACAGCTCTAACTGAATATAATAGGGAATTACGTAGATCCAAAAGGTCCACGTGGCGCAGCTACTGTGAGAAGATCTCAGATCTTCCGGAAGCTGCGCGACTTCAGAAGGCCCTTTCACAGGATCACACGAATGGTCTTTGCACTCTCAGGAGACCCGATGGTTCCTACACTGGATCTCCTGAGGAAACCTGTGAACTATTGTTAGACACGCACTTTCCAGGCTGCGCAGCCTCCCGCGGGTCTGTAGCGAGTCAAAGAATCCCAAACCTTACGGGAAGGTATGTACGCCTAACTGGTGCCGTCTTTCGAGAGGACAGGGTGAAATGGGCGATTGATGGATTTAAGCCCTTTAAATCACCGGGCCCCGACGGGATCTATCCATGTCTGATGCAGAGGGGGGTGGATATAATAGCCCCACAACTGGTTAGGATATTTAGATCCAGTCTTCTGTTGGGTCATGTTCCGACGAATTGGAGGGGGGTTAAGGTGGTCTTTATTCCAAAGGCGGGGGGGAAATCCGAACAACTGCCTAAATCGTATAGACCAATTAGCCTCAGCTCTTTTCTTCTTAAGACAATGGAGAAAGTTTTGGACCACTTCATTAGGGACACGTATCTCGGGCGTAAGCCGATACACGAGCTTCAGTTCGCGTATCAACGAGGTAAGTCTACAGAAAGTGCTATCCATCATGTTGTCACGGTGATAGAGAAGGCACTGGAGGCAAAGAACATTGCCCTCTGTGCTTTTATTGATATACAGGGCGCTTTTGACAACACGTCCTACGATGCGATCGGGCTCTCTATGATGAGAAAAGGCATATCTCCAATGATCATAAATTGGACATTGGAGATGCTCAGCTCAAGAGAGATCACGTTCGGCATAGGCTCTACTAGTAGGACCGTGAATGCGACCAGAGGATGTCCGCAGGGAGGTGTGCTATCGCCTTTACTGTGGACACTGGTCATTGATGAGTTGCTTGAGGGTCTGAACGACCTTGGCTTCAGGACCTATGGCTACGCCGATGATCTTGTCATATCCGTTGTCGGCTGGGATGACAGGACCATCTCTGATCGTATGCAGCAGGCTCTGAACTTTACTCACTCATGGTGTCGGGAAAAGGGGTTGACTATCAACCCAACGAAGACGATCCTGGTACCGTTCACAAGGAGAAGAAGGGTCAACCTGACCGAACCTGGTGTTGGGGAAAAAACGATAGGCTTCTCGGATAGTGTGAAATATTTAGGGGTGACTCTGGACAAATCGCTTACGTGGAATGATCATCTGGACACCGTAACCAAGAAGGCCACCAGGGCATATTATGCCTGTCAGAGGCTCTTTGGGAGAACATGGGGTCTAAGACCACACATGGTCTACTGGTCATTCGACACCATTGTAAAACCTATGATCACTTATGCTGCCTTAGCATGGTGGCCAAAGGTTGAGCAGTCAACGGCAAAGGATACTCTGAGGAAGTTGTATCGGCTGGTGTGTACTGGCATTACGGGGGCTGGGGGATCGTGCCCAACGGATGCCATTGGGGCCATGTTGGGTATTCCACCATTGCATATCTCCGTGAAGGAAGCTGCAAGCTTGGGCTCACTTCGTCTCCGGGGGGTCGGGGACATGAGGAGCGGGGACCTAAAGGGACACATGAAGATCGCCGGGATCTTTATAGACGACCCAATTTTAAGGGTCGCGGACAAAATGATCCCAGAGCAGATCTTTGTCAGGTATTTTGACATCATGTCATTTGACAGGCATATGTGGACCAATCGGACTTGGAAGCCCGAAGAGGGGGCTCAGATATGGTTCACTGATGGCTCGAAACAAGCTAATGGTGACACGGGGGCAGGTGTCTTTGGACCCAGATTCCAACGTGCTCTACCAATGGGCAAGTACCCCTCCGTCTTTCAGGCGGAGATTTTCGCCATCTGCGTATGTGTGAGAGAGTGCCTGCGGAGAGGCACGGCTAGATCCCGCATCTACATTCTTTCTGACAGCCAGGCTGCGCTAAAGGCTCTTGGAGCTTACGGGGTATCATCTGGTCTGGTCATGGAGTGTGTGGAAATTCTCAACGAACTCGGTATGAGAAACTCCCTTACACTGGGATGGATTCCTGGCCATGAAGGGCACGAGGGTAACGAAAGGGCTGATTGTCTAGCCAATTGTGGAGCCCGACGACCCTTCATCGGTCCGGAACCATTCTTTGGGATACCTAGGGGGTATGCTAGGGAAAAACTCAGGCAATGGAGAGAGACTGAGTTTGCAAAACATTGGGAAACTTCTACTGGCCAAAGACAGGCCAAAAGATTTATTTCCCTGTCCAGCGGAGTATCAAAGCGACTATTGTCACTTGACAGGGGTAACCTTAGGACCCTGACGGGATACTTAACTGGGCACTGTAGGCTCAGGTACCAGCTTCACAAACAGGACCGGTCAGACACTGATGTTTGCAGGTTTTGTGAGCTGGAAAAAGAGACATCGGAGCATGTTCTCTGCGAATGTCCGAGACTGTGCGACAGGAGACTCAGATTTCTGGGTGACCGCTTTGTGTCATCTTCGGACGTTTGGGGAAATTCTCCTAACAGGATTATTGGCTTTATTGGTAGCCTGAATCTATAGGGAACTCTAGGCAGCACAAAAGATCTATATTGGTCGCGGTGCGTAGTGCCTTCGTATCTAATCTATATATTTTGTTTTCTCATCCAGTTTGTTTTTCAGTTTGAATAATATTCCTATAGCAGGCGATATTTTTGATCTAAGTTGTTCTATATGATGATGCCACGATAAATTGTTTTGAAGAATAACTCCCAAATATTTTATAGACTGCACTTCTGATATTTCTTTTCCTTCAACAAAAATAACTATGTTGCTATTTCGATTCGGCTGTGGTCTAAATCTAATGAACTTTGTTTTGGTTGCATTTAGTACAAGTTTATTTAACCTTGCATACTCTGAAATAAGAGCTGCATCACGTTCTACAAAAGTTTTTAACACTAAGTTTTCCTTAAATGGGTAAAACATACAAATATCATCTGCATACAAAAACATTTTTCCATGAAGTCCTAAGTTATTTATATCATTCAGATATAACATAAACAACAGTGGACCCAGGACACTTCCTTGTGGAACTCCATAATAAACATTCTCAATTGAACTTTGGCTAGCATTAATTTGAACAAATTGCTTTCGGTTTGCTAAATAGCTTTTCAGTAAAGCTAAAGATCTGCCCCTTACTCCATAATATTGCAATTTTTCGGCCAAAATTGAGTGATCAACAAGATCAAACGCTTTGGTAAAATCGTAAAACATACCACCAACACCCGAGAAACCTTTATCCAAACTATCACATATAAAATTAACAACATTTATTACAGCCTCATCGGTCCCGCATCCCTTTCTAAACCCATATTGGTTAGGAAAAATTAATCCCTCATTTTCAAGAAATGATAAAATTTGACCATGCAGAATTTTTTCAAAAATTTTATCGATTACTGATAAAACTGCTATAGGTCTGAACTTCTCAACCGTATTACTTTTTATTTCCTTTGGAATTGGAATAATTTTGTGCATTTTGAGAACGTCGGGATAAAGAGAACAAGTAATAACTGAATTAAAAATTTTTGATATAACTGGTACAAGTACGTCTTTACATTCATATAGACATTTTGCTGTTATTCCGTCATTGCCAGGGCTTTTGCTTACTTCCAGTTGTGTTATTAGACTATTAACTTCAAAAATATTTGTGTGTTTGAATTCTAATTGTTTTCGAGAGTATATCAGAGTTCTCAGTGCATTGCAATTATCATCAGAATTAATTTCAATTTGTTGTTTTAAGTTTAACACTGAATTTAAAAAATACTGATTAAATATTTCAGCTTTCTCAATATCGTTTTCAATGTTTTCACCAGCACTATTTTTTATTGCGATTGAGGATTTGGAGTTTCTTCCAAGAGTATTATTTAAGAATTTCCAGCATTTTCTGGGTTCCTGTTGGATTTTACATAGATTATCGTGATAGTATTTTATCATTGAGCCTTTACACGCAATTTTAATAATTTTACTAATTCTTTTTATGCTATGTTCTATATCAGCTTTATTCGTCTTTTTCTTTTTTAATTTTAAAAGTTTATTCTTATAATCGATCAGAGCTTCAAGATTCCCTTTAATCCACGGTGTTATCTGATGTTTTACAAATTTTTTTAGCTTAGTTTCTACTGTTGAATTGCAGACAGCATTTAAAATACATTCTTGTAAGTGGGAGGTATCGTTATTAGGATTACCAGACAATTGTGAAATGTCAATGTTGCGACTGAGATGTTCCTTCACAAGTTCATAATTACAACGATGAAGCATCTCGTATTTTTAAGGTTGATTTTAATCTACAGCAAATCAGGTTATGGTCCGACAAACCGCACTCAATAGAATCAATTTCCAATCTATTTTGAATGTTGCTGAATACATTATCAATTGAAGTTCCACTGCTCGGTCGAGTCACCAGTGTATGACAATTATTGCAATCATAACTGCTAAGAATATGCATCAAATCCGATGATAAAGTGTTAAACAAAAAATCTGTATTGGTATCCCCAACAATTATACATGGGTTTTGAGCTACACGACTGAGCGAATCTTCCAAAAAAACTGAGAATTTATCAAATCTGCACTTTTGTGATCTATAGAATGATATCAGTTTAACCATTTGTCCAGATATTTTAATATTTTCAAAAGTTATTGCTATCGAATCGATAAAATCTTTACTACCACAGAAATCAACAGAATATTGCAAACTTTCTCTTATATAAACCGATGTACCACCATAACTATCAGCTATGCAACAGTGGATGCAACTATAGCCCGGAATGTTGTAAAGCTGAACCAATTTAGTTTCAAACCACGTTATACACTCTTTTTTTATAATTTCTACAAAAACAAGTACCTAATCATTTTTTTATCAAAATATTTATTTTAATTTAACTTGAAAATTTTTTCATAGAAATGAAAAAAAATTTAAATCTTATTTAAGAAATATGCTTTGGTAAGAAAACTCTGATTCCTTTTCGTATATTATAAAATAATATCCCTTTGAAATCAAATTGATTTTTAAATGTAAAATGTAGCAGATTACACAGTTTTTATGCATAAGAATATAGAGAATGCATAAGAATTTTGATAATCGTCCACATAAGTAGACGATTATCAAAATATAAACCCACTCAAAGGCGAAAGGCACTGATGATGGCTTTGTAGCGAAAGCCGAAAATGCGCATTCTGCCTTGCTGGTCTTATCGAATGTTTTCAATAATTTTTATTCTTTGTAATTTACTTGTAAAAATTGTATCATCTTTCTTTGATTTGAAAATAATTTAAACAGAAAGTGATATTAATTTATGATCTTGAGTCAAACTAAAATAACATTCATTTACTTAAAATAACAGATCAACTAAAAACATTTCCCCCATTCATCTTAAACACATTGACACGGTGCAAAAATATAATTTAATAATATACATTTAAATTTAAAATTTAACGGTTCGTTGTATCAAAAATCTGTGTTTATCATACACAGAGTTGAATAGAATCAGCTGAGATATCTTAAGAATTAAGGTTTAAAGCAAAACAGAGTAATAATAACAAAAAAGGATAAAAATAGCATTGTTAAATTTCGTTGATGTTAAGCTGCCTACACACTAGGGAACATGGTTGAGGGAACAAAAAATATCAAAAAATTTTGTAAACACGAAATGCACGCTCTCAACACTCACACACACACAAACGCACTCACACATTCACAAAAAATGCTCTCTTTTTTTAAGTATGTTCCCTAGTGTGTAGGCAGCTTTAGTCTAAGTTGAGTTGTTGATAACAAACCCGATTTGCTTTCAACAGCCACATAAGTAGACGATTATCAAAATATTAACCCACTCAAAGGCGAAAGGCACTGATGATGGCTTTGTAGCGAAAGCCGAAAATGCGCATTCTGCCTTGCTGGTCTTATCGAATATTTTCAATAATGTTTATTCTTTGTAATTTACTTGTAAAAATTGTATCATCTTTCTTTGATTTGAAAATAATTTAAACAGAAAGTGATATTAATTTATGATCTTGAGTCAAACTAAAATAACATTCAATTACTTAAAATAACAGATTAACTAAAAACATTTCTCCCATTCATTTTTCAAAATTGTAATAAAAATATAATAGTACATTTAGATTGAGCAAAAACTACCTAATTTTTGGCTCTTTGCTAGTTTTTATTTTTTGTACAAAAACTAGGTAGTTTTTGCTCAGTCTAAATTCAGTATAAAATAAAAAAATTTGTGACGATTTTTTAAAGATGCATTTTCAAACTGCTTTAATGCAACACTGGTATAAAATGTTAAAAATTATCAAAATCGCTAAACGTTATTAAACCAAAACCCACCCTATGTGTATTTACTTTTTGTTATATACATACACATATGTTTAAAAGAATGAAATGCTAGCGAAAAAATTATGAGGAAGGATGAAAATATAAATTTTTAAAACAAATTAATTAAAATCCTTTACTTTTTACGGAATAAATATTTTTGAAGTTGTCTTCTGTCTTTCTAGAATTGTGGAACAAAAATCGAAAATGGTAAGTAAATAATAATTTCATTTTTGGGTTTTCTTTTCCATACTAACGCAATAGCTTTATGCAGAAAATGGTTTTTTTTTTTTTCTAAAATAAAATAGTAAACAAAAACAGTTTACAATTTTACAATTACAAACATGTCAGTTTGTAATTTTTACTACATTTGCATTTGATTTTACAATACAGGTATTTATTTTATGTTAGTCATTATAATCGTTTTTGGTAGTTGTTTTTACTACATCTTAGTTATTTTTTGATAGTTAAAAACGAGCACGATATTAGTAATTTTTATGAAAAGTACAGTTATCACCTTTTTAGTTGCATTTATAGTTATTTTAACCGTAATTTTTAGTCATTTCTGTCTATATAATTCCCTGTATGTTTTGCTTCTAAAGAATTATTGATCTAAATGTGATTTTGATACAATTTATTTCCAAACAGATGATCGCGGGTTCGATTCCTGGAGGGAACAATATTTTTCTTTTAATTTTTCTTTTTTATTTTTTGTTCAACTATTTTTTTTTTATATATATTTATAACTAATTTGTTTCAATTCAATGGCCCTTACTATAAAAGAGTATTTTAAATTTAAAGTCGACTTTATTTTTAATCATACGGTTTTGTTCATTTTGTGTATGAAAACCCTACAAAAATATTTGTATTTTCAAACATTTTGATTGGTTGAAAATAAATTAACCAATCAGAATGCTTCAAAAATAAACCAAGTCAAGGCATACTGCCACCCAATATTTTAATTAAAGTCGACTTTAACTAAAATATACGTTTGGAAAATATTGATAGTAAGGCTGTATATTTTGTACACAAAATTTTTTGGGAGCGTTTCTTATCATTGTCTTTATTAGAAATCATATTTCGCATAATACAGCAGAACAAAAAATAAAAAAACTACATCCAAAGATGCAAAAATTGCACGCAGTCTTTAAAGAAAAGCCAATGACGATTCCTCGATGGTGGGCGAAGGCACGTTATATTAGGCAGGTACTGATGGCTTTTTATAAGCCATAAAAGTAATCAATGTATATAAAAAATAAAAAACAAATACAAAACAAATTAAAAAATGTACGAAATAAAAAATTTTGACCGAAATGAAATGCCTAATAAACTTTCTACCATCGTTTTTAAGGATATTTGGGTTAATAAATTTGGTGCACATGTATAAACTGCGAAATATAAATTTTGTTCAAGTAGGTTTGAGGTTAAGAAGAAGAATAAACATTTTTTCAAAGTTATAGACACATTATTAATTTGCAAATCAGACTAGATCTAGTTTCTGCCTTTTTTATGGACAGGCTTCATCAGTGATTTTCCATTAAATTGTATTATTGTTTATATTTTATTGTCAGATTGTCTCTATATGATAATTTACTCTCAGAAGCGATCAAACAGACATACAAACATTCTACTTTAGATTTTTTTGTTTATCTTCTTATCTCCTCTTTGTCACCTTTTTCACAAATGTTGCCACACTGACGTATGGTTTTTACGTAAAAGTGCAGGCAATTTGTGTATATCGGAGACGGACTGCCAGCATGGCATTTTTATTTTTCTAGTAAAGTGTTGTGTTTTCAAAAGCGTCATATAGACCAAATGCAATTAATATTGTAATTAATATGCATTTTTATTAATTTTATTTAAGTAGGTTTGAGGTTAAGAAGAAGAATAAACATTTTTTTCAATACACGATTTTTTGAAATTTTTCTGTTTTCTTAGCGTTAAATTAATTTTAAACTTTAAACGCGTTTTCCCACAACCTTGAGTTCAAAATCGGCTGCCACTGTACAGCCAAGGCGGGTTAACCGATTTCGATCCGGCTTTTTTTCTTTCGTAGGCAACAAAAAACTGTAGCCCTTATGGTGGCCCTTTTTTGAATTTTGGTCAAATGACTTTTATATCCCCGAACAAATGTGTTTTTTCTTGCCTTTTTTGGAATTTTTAAGTTCGTTTTCCACAAAAAAATTTAAAACATAAAAATCCGGCCACGATAAGGCCTAGAAAATTTATCTGGGTTTAAGAATCAATTTACATTTTTATTTTCCGAAAATTAGTGAAGGCTGCACAGTGGAAGCCGATTTTGCCTTTTTTAAAAAAGGCCAGTAATGAAGTGGCAATTCTGGCGATTTCGGCTGGGGAAATATAAAACTGATATTTTACAAATACTACAGTAACATTTACCCCTCTTAAAGCTTTTTCTCCTGCTTTAGCATCTCTTTTATTCATGGGTACTTATTTCTTATTTTTGGCTTAACATAAATTTTGTTGAAACTAGTATAATTTTATATTAAAAATTAGTAGAACTACTAAAATATTAACACCCCAGCAAAAAAAAGGATATAAAAGCAGTGGAAAAAGCACTGCAATTACTGGTCTAGAAGTTCTGCTTTTTTAACAGAAACGCTAATCATTTTAACATTGAGTTGTCTTGAGGGCAGTACTTCCACACACTTCCACACTTCAACAATTTTTCAGTACTTCTTGAACGAGAGCAAAAGGTACACTGCAATTCAATGTGTTTTTTTCAGTACTATTTTCACAAGTGCACAAATATCATTTTTTTCTCTTTCTAAAAATTGAAAAAAGTATTGAATTTAAAAAAAATTAATTATAGGTAATAAAAAAACTTTAAAAATATTACTCGTAGTTCCACCAGGATTTAAACCAGCGACAATTAGATCGAAAAAGCTATATGAAATCACTTTTTAGGCTCACTTTAAGATCAATATAAGATGTATTGGAAGTAGTAATTAAGTGATTTTTTGGTTCTAAAAATATACTAACTGATACTGTGGATGCAATGAGGGAGTAATTTTTTGAAGTTGTTCAGAATTACTTCTAAAAAAAAACAGTAAAAATACACTAACGGTTACTTTGGAAGCAACAAAAGAAGTGGTTTGTAAAGCGTGACTTCTAGTTTTGTTTTTTTTTTTTGCTGGAACAAGCTTGATAATTTATTGTAACAGAAATTATTTTTAGATTTACCAACACAAAATTTTGTTAATTTCAACAAAATGTTGCTAATTTCAACTAATTTTATTTTAATCCAAAAATAGTTCAGTCAAATTACAGGCGTATTATTTTGAATGCATGATATTCAAGATATGGGCCATTTTCAAAAATCAGGAGGGAACGAAATAACGCCATCTTTTAAACTTCTGATGCACTGATGGTAACATTTGATTTTTTAAAAATTGGTTATAAATAATTTTGAAATTTAGTTAAAGCACTCAAAAATAATTCTTTAAATGAGTGCTTCAACTAAAAAATTGTTGAAAACAAGTGAAATAGATTTCAAAACCCGTTTAAGAGATGTTTTTTAGTCACATATTACAGTTAGAGTAGATAGAACATTATCAACAAAGCCAATCAAAGTTGTTCGAGATACCGCTGCTGGCTCAAGCCAACTTTGAAATCGTAAAAAATCATCCAGCAAATCTTTTTCGAGCAAGTTCCATTTTTTTTTGTGCAATATTTAAAAGAACAAATCTATTTGACATAAATTTATTTTGCAAATGCCAATATGAATAAAATGTATTTGATAAAGATTAGTTGTTGTTAAATTGGTCAGTGAAAATGTCATTTTGCAAAATTTCACATTAGCATTTGGCTTAAAATGAAACCAAACGTTGGTTCACCCTGTATTATGTGTACAATAATTATTTGTAGGTATGGTTAGTGTATATATTTTATTAAAGCTTTTAAGCCGCAAGATATGCAAAGAATTTTTTAAATGAGAATAACTACAATTAAGGGGTTAATGCCAACCTTCTTAAAATGAAAACAAAATATTTGTTAAACTTTTAGAAAAACTTATATTATTGAGTCTTCTTCAAATATGGAAAACCAAAATAAATTTTCAATTTAAGTCCTAATTAAGGAGATATTGCAAACATGAGTATGAAAACTTTTGTCCGTTTAGGTATGACCCATCACCTTAAAGTAAACAGCACGAAACAAAAAGCATTGTCAGTTTATACGATTTGTACATTAAGCAGTTTAGCAGAATGCATTAATGTTGTTTTAGTGGTTAAAAGAGTTGAAAAAAAAAATTAAATCTAGGAAATAAACCACAATGTAAATACTTGTGTGAAAAAAATATTTATATAACTAGAAAAAGATTTGTTTTTATAGCATATTTCAAGGACTAAGTTAATATTTAATATCATAATATGCTTCAAGGGTAATTTTTATTATAAAAAGCAGTGCCTACTTTAAACGGAACTACAATTTTAACAGGGATATATGTACGAGTATATATAATGGCTGCTTATTTCATGGACCCTACGAATTTTTATAATGTTTATTAGGAGAAGTTATTTAAAAAAAATTCTAACTAAATATATAAAAATAACTCTAGCTTTTGAAAAAGAGTAAAGAAACTTGAATTCGTTACAAACTGTAGTAGTCATTCTGATATCTATATCAGACACTCCCTAGTGATCTTCGATAAAATATCAACATTAATTTCGATATTTTTTAAGTTAATGGCCAATCTGGTTTGTATATGCAAATTTTCTTAGCTTAGCATCCGACATTGAACCAGATTGAATAACAACATTAACTAACAACAGACAGCATACGAGTACTTTAACCATTGGTTTATTTATTATTTTTATAACTGATCATTAGAGCGGTATTTTTTGGTATGAATGGAGAGTATAGTGTCCCTTAAAAATAGATTTGTCATAACACCCCCCAGTTTTATTGGAAATGGTCCCAAATGGAAGAAATCGATTTTTTTTTGGAAAACGTAAACCCGTGCCGAAAGTTGGACGAAAATGTCCCATTTTGGAAAAAAAAAGTGTATTACTATTAAAAATTTCCAAAATTCCAAATTTCGAAAAAAAAATATTTTTTTTTTCCATTTATTCATTTAATATAGTCAGATTTATTAACCCACTTTTGGCCTGGAATCCAAAATGACCCACGAATTTGATAAAAATGCAAAAACGTGTTTTTTTAAATTAATTTTAAAGATTTTTTAAAATGGCTATTTTGGAGATGGCAATTGCTATTTGTACCACATAATAGTTGATATTAAAGAAAAAAAATAAATTGGAAAAATGATAATTCGAGTTTTTGTTTGGAGCGCTGCTTTCCAGGACATTTTACAAAAATTTCTCATTTCGTCAAAAATTAAACAAATTTTGAATGTTTTCATAAAATTTTACACAGTTTTCGGAAAAACAACACTTAAATTTGGTTATACTATAATTTTCTTTATATTTGTTTAAAAAATATTTAACCCTTAGTGGCCTGGGGTCAGAAAAGACCCATGAAACTTAATATTAATTATGACTACGATTTGTAAGCCATTAAATTTATAAAAAAAAATCTCAACTGGATAAAAATAATTATTTTATGTAACGTGATCCATATGGGGTTAACTTTTATACGTTTGGCCAAAAACGCCCCACTACGAAATTTACAGAATACCACCTTTCATTATTTTCGGAACAATATCATTCAAATGAAAAAAAAAAAAATGTTTCCACTTGATAAAAATTATTATTTTGAATAACTTGATCCATATAGGGTTAATATTCTCACTTTTCATAAAAAAAATACCCACTAGGAAATTTACAGAATTACATATATCAGATTTTTATTAAATTGGGATATGCGATATAGGGTACAAAACTAACGAACACGCGCAGTTCACTATAGCTCCAATCTTATTTTTAAGGGTTAAAAAGGTGGGGTCAAAAGTGTCCGTATGTTAATAGGAATTTTAGTTGTGCAATCGTATTAGATTTTAATTAAAAGCTTTGTTTATTATGCATTTATTGTTTTCTATTTGGAAAGACTTTTTGTGTAAATTTCCAAGTGGGTATTTTTTTCCGAAAAGTGAAAACATTAACCCTATATATATCAAGTTACACAAAACAATAATTTTCATCAAATGGAAAAAAAATTTTTTTGATCCATTTGAAGTGATATTTTTCCGAAAATTATAAAAGATGTTATTCAGTAAATTTCCTAGTGGGGCGTTTTTGGCCGAAAGTATAAAAATTAACCCCATCTGGATCACGTTTCATAAAATAATTATTTTTATCCAGTTGAGATTTTTTCTTTATCAATTTCATGGCTACAATCTCGTAGTCACAATTAATATAAAGTTTCATGGGTCTTTTCTGACCCCAGGCCATTAAGGGTTAAATATTTTTTAAACAAATATAAAGAAAATTATAGTATAACCAAATTTAAGTGTTGTTTTTCCGAAAACTGTGTAAAATTTTATGAAAACAATTAATATAAAGTTTCATGGGCCTTTTCTGACCCCAGGCCACTAAGTGGTTAAGATTTTTTAAACAAATCTAAAGATAATTATAGCCTAACCAAATTTAAGTGATGTTTTTACGAAAACTGAGTAAAATTTGATGAAAAAATTCAAATTTTGTTTAATTTTTGACAAAATGAGCAATTTTTGTAAATGTCCTGGAAAGCAGTCGCTCCAAACACAAACTCGAATTATCATTTTTCCAATTTATTTATTTTTTTTTTTCTTTAATATCAACTTTTATGTGGTACAAATATTAATCGACATCTCCAAATTAGGTATTTTAAATAATCTTTAAAATTAATTTTAAAAAAAAAACACATTTTTGAATTTTTTCAAATTCGTGGGTCATTTTGTATTCCAGGCTAAAGTGGGTTGATGATATCCGATGATGTCAAAATGACATATATGAATCATTTTGACTATATTAAATGAATGAATGGAATAAAAAATAATTTTTTTTCGAAATTTTGAATTTTGGGAATTTTTAAGAGTAATACACTTTTTTCCAAAATGGGCCATTTTCGTCCAACTTTCGGCAGGGGTTAACGTTTTCCAAAAAAAAAAAACCGATTTAATCCATTTGGGACCATTTCCAATTAAACTGGGGGTGTAATGAACGAAAATCGACAAATCGCTTTTTTAAGGGACAGTCTAATGGAGAGCTGGTTCCACTAGAACCGATTCCATGGAATTAATTTAGGAATCCGTCCCACGCAACTCAAATATGAGGCATAATTGGCCGAGATTCAGTTCTGGAACTAAACCTAAAATGAATTCTAGGGCAACCAGTTCTACTTGGAGATATAGAAGTGGTTTCTTTTGCGACAGTCGATAGTACAAAGGCTTCCATAGGAAAAAACCCAGGAAAATTTAGACTATCAGTTACAAACCACACCATTTCTGCAACAGATTCCACTAAAACCGATTCCATCGGAGTAGTTACGGAAATCGTTTCACAGAACTTAAATACGAACTGACGAAAAACGGCCGCCATTTTTTTTCATCCATATAACGAACGTCCACCCTAATGTACATAGGTAATTCGAGAATTAAAAAAATTTTGCACTGATTTGGCGTGGATGCTCCTTGGCATAATTCAAATAGGGTTAACATTTTTACTACCATAAATATATATCTGCACTCGTTAAATTAATACTTTTATTAATATAAAACACACTCATATTTAACTATCAAGTTTTTTATTTGTAAAACACTAACATTTGTCATTCTAGTATTTCTTATTCAACCATTAAATAAACTCATAGCACTTAATATTTCAATTGTGTTTGAGCAGATGACGTTTCAGTTGGATTTTCTCCTTTATACTTTTTCTCAAGAACAAGATATTATTGCATTAATTATGTTAATGCTTCAAACAGACTTCTCGTACTTGCATTATGGATATAACGTTTTTATTTAACTCTTAACAATATCTAATACGAGTATATTTGCGCTGTTGGCATGATAAATATTTAAATGCCGCTTAAAGCTGTAATTTCAAGTTAACATTAAAATTATGAAGGAGAATAAATTTATAGTCGCTGTGGATATTTTTTTTAAGTTCTCTCTACCCAAGTAAAAAAAAAAAATATACGATTTTTCGTATTATATCCCAGCAAAAAAAATTGCAAGTAATGCTTTACAAACTACTTCTTTCAATAATTCACAAGTATCCGTTAGTGTATTTTTACTGCTTTTTTAGAAGTTATTCTGAATAACTTTACAAAATTACTTCTTTCATTGCTTCCAAAGTATCCATTAGTATATTTTTACAGCTTTTTTAGAATTACTTCTGAACAAATTCCAAAAAACCACTTAAGTATTGCTTCTAAAGAGTAATTGCTCTAAAAGTGATCGTAAAAAGTGATTTCCAAGCAGAGGGTCCCGGGTTCGATTCCCGGCAGCACCAATATTTTTTTATTTTTTTTTAATTTTTTTATTTTTTTTTATTCTATTAATTTTTTTTTAAATTTTAATTAATTTGTTTAAATTCAATATTTTTTTAATTTTTAAATTTTTAAAAATATGTATATATAAAAAAAATGGTGAGAAATTGCTCTTTATGCACCTGTAAAAATAGTGCTGAAAACAATATTGAAATGGAGTGCACCTTTTACACTTATTTAATAAGTACTTTACAAAATAATGGTGCTTTTAGGCCAGTCAACTTTCATATCAAAGAATATCTCAGCGGTAGAGCACTAGACTAGCAATCGTGAGGTCGCAAGTTCGATACCCGGTGGCGGCAATAAAAAAACTTTTGTAAAATAAAAAAAAATATATAATTTTTTTCTGAAGAATTTTTTTAACTTTTAATTGGTGAAAAAGAGCTTCCTTTGCACTCGTTCAAAAAGTACTGAAAAAATGTTAAAGTGGGAGTACTCCTCCCCTATGACAAGTCAATGTTAAAATCATTATTGTTTATGCTAAAAAATAGTGCATCTAGGTCATCAAATGTAGTGCTTTTTCTACTGCTTCGGCATCTCTTTTTTTGCTGGGATATAATTATATCCAAAAAATGAGAACTCTAATTTGATCAAATTAGAATTTATTAAATCATATTAGAGAAAAAACATTGGTCCCCTCGAGACAAAAACATCAATGTTTAAGATCCGACTGTAAATGCAAAAAATATAACGAAAATTTTTAAAAATGCGACCCCTACGTTCCACTGTGGTCCAGGATCGCCGTTTTTTTGCCAAAAGTACAATTCAGGTAAAGGAAAAATATGTTTGTATATTCAAAATCTAGGATTGTTGAATATTGTGTGAGTGAAATATTGTATGATTGTGGTTACTCGTTGTTAGTTGGCGAGATTTCAAACTTTTTTTAATTTTGTCGCATTTTTTATTTTATAATGATACAATAAAAAAATCATAAATAAACAATAATTTTTTCCAAAAACAATCTCAAATTATAAAACTGAAATGAGTTCTCAAAAAAAATACAAACCTGTTAAGTGTTTACGAAAAAAGTAACAAAATTATTAATTTTTTTTTTTTTGAAAATCCTAAATTTTCAAAAAAGCTCCAAAATGTTCCAAGAGATATTTGAAAAACTTGAATGCCAATATGTTCCATAAGATGTCTTCTACCTAGGTTTTTGCGAGCGTTTGCGACCGTTCATAAACTTTCGAGATTTTGCCCTTTAACAGAAAAAGTACCTTCAGATCTCGCTGATTTCCAGCATTCCAGAGTTTTAGTAAAAACTAAAAAATAGCACTCGAAATTACCTTAAATGAAGGTTCTGGTTTTCTCAAATAGACTAGCCCCCTAACGTCCAGGTTTGTAGGACATTTGAGTGCCAATTCTGAATAAGTACGAAATTAATCCTTAAACACATTTTAAGTTTTGACTTATTTCTGGCACTGAAGTTAAATTTTCAACTTTGATGTCTTCAGAGACTTATAGTAGAATTTCATGATAAATATTTTTGCAGAACATTTTAACCCTCTAACTCTTCAACTTATGGGTCTTTTTTGACACTTTTTAAAAAGGGCCAAAAGAGAACCTTTAATTGCAGAATTAGAGGATTTAAATGTTCCACAAAAATGTCCCTCGCAGTGTTTCACATAAGTTCACTGAACATATCCTATACCGTAAATGGAAGATTCACATGGTTTCCTATGCCGATTCACAATAAACATTTTCAAAAGAGGGGAAATTTTAACCCCCCAAAAACATAGGGGCAGACGAAAACTTTTAAAAGGCCGATACGCTTATATTGTTCTTTGGTTCCCCTGCCAGAATTAGCTGTCATCAGAACCCTTTTTTTTACAGTGTAATTTATTTTCCAACACATAAACTATTTTAAATTTATGGCGGCCATATTGGATCCGCCATGTTGAATTTTTAAAATTTTATTTCAGATTCGTAATCGGCTACCCAAAAACTTCCCCTAGTGGAAATTTTAAGTAAATCAGGTGACATAAAAAATTTAATGAAAAAAGAGTTTGTCGCCATATTGGATCCGCCATTTTGAATTTCAAAATTTTAATTTCAGATTTTTAATCAGCGAATCCTAGACTTATATAATTGATTATTTTAAGTCCAATATAATAAAAACTAAAAATTAATGACCATCATCATGGATCCGCCATTTTGAATTTTATATTTTTTATTTCAAATTCGTGATCAGCAACAACCAAACTCCCCTTTGTTATATCTTTTAGTCTCATATACTCAATGTACTAGTTTTGGCCAAAATTCGAAGATACTAGCCCACAGTGCGTTCGGCAAAAAAAAATTTAAACCTCCTTGGAAAAATAATTTAGATTCGACGGTGTACGGCGAACTTTTTTTTTTTGTGGTACGATCTACTGTCCATACAAAAAGGCAGAAACTAGATCTAGTCTGATTTGAAAATTAATGTTAATAATTTTTAAAGAAAAAGGTTTATTCTTCTTCTTAACCTCAATCCTATAAAATTAGGAATTCTATTTTGGTGGAGAGCATAGAGTACCCAAATACTTAGAATTTTTCTCTATCACTTCGTTTAGTATTTTTTTTATTAGAAAATGTATTGAAATATTTCATTTCGCTTATAAAAAAAATCTAAATGAATTGATCGAGAAAAAACTATAAGTATTTCTGTATTCTATGGATTGCAACAAAACAGAATTGCTATATTAGAACCCCTGCATATTTTTTTCTTTCACTTTTGTGTCTCAATGTTAATAAAAAAAGAAAAAACCTTAGAAAAAGAATGGCCTTTCCTTCTAAAAATATTACGATATTTAAAACTATCGGTAACGAACTTTTAAGCTATCTATTGATAGTGTGGTAAAAGAAACCGAAGCAGTAAACTTTCCAATAGAATTTTTAAATTCACTCGAATTTCTAGGTCAACCAACCTCCGTATAAATTCAAATTAAATAGACTCTTAGGCACGCTAAAAACCAGTATAAAAATATATCAAACATAATATTTGATCACACGATTTATCCATGAAATCAAAAGCCTGTGCGTTGACTTACTATAATTTACTATTATTACTACAACTGAAAAATATCAAAATAAAAAAATAAAAACTTTCCAATTATAGTAAAAAAAACAAGAATTTAGAGTAAATGGGCAGAATAGAGATAACTAGTAAATTTGACTGAATATTTTATTTTAAATTCCTCTTTAAATCGTTTTCACTTTACCGTATGGTGGAAAACAAAAACAAAAACCGTATGAAAAAAATTCACCACTCACGTTTATGGAAACGAAAACAATACGGTTTCTTGCTTTTATGCAACATATCAACTGCAAAACACATCTTACGATGAGGTTGTTTGTTTTTAAATTGCATTTACTATATGTGTTTTTAAGATTCCTTAAGTATATTTTACATATTTTTGTATGAATATTTATATAAACACATACTTACACTACACTAGTAGGAAAACGACTGTAAAAAATTTAGTTAGTTATTTTTGCTATATGGTAATAAGACGGGAACAGCAAAAATAAAACTGTTGAGTATACAGTAGTTTAGTTATATTTAAGCTAAATTTTTTTTAATATAAAAAATAACAAATTAACCTGTTAAAATCAGAAAAAATTTTGTTAAAATGAAATTTTTTAAATGCAAATAAAAATCGAGCCCTTTGGAAACAGCAGTTTATAATTTTTTTAGCAAATATTTCTGTTAATTTAACAGGATAGACTGTTATTTGCATTCAACTAAATTTATCTTAAAAATAGCAAAAATTTTGTAGGTATAACAGTTTGTGCTTGCTATTTTTAGTCTACCAATATTTGTCATTTTCAATTAACTGAAAGTTAACTCAAATATTACTAAAATTCTGTAAATTTAACAGATTTATTTTTGCTGTTCTTGTTTTACTAGTAGATATTTAGCAAAAAGGAATCTGCTAATTTAAGATTTTTTTGCTGCAGCACCTTTTTCAACTAATTTTTAGTAACTTCTTCTGCTATTTTTACCATTTTATTTCTATGAGTGTATGTATATGTAAATATTGTTGTCGGTATTATTGCATGAGTGCTTCTTTTCAACAACCACAGCAACAAACTACACTATCTACTAGCTTCCGCTTCCGTTTTTATTGAGTGTGCGTATGTAAGTAGTTACAGTTATGTTAAAGGCAATAGCAATAAAATATCATAAAATAATAACATAACCAGTTAAAATGAGATTTTATTGTTATAATACAGTATAAAATAGTACATATTTACTTAAATCTGTGTTAAAACACTTTAATATAAAACCGCAGTAATATTTAACCATTCAACTGTGTAGTCAAATTTAAAATAACTATCGCTCACTACGAAAATTTCTTATTTACCACATGTGTCTTAAATCGGTACCATTCAACCAAGTGATCACTTGCTAGAGAAACTTCTACAGTCATAATTTGTTAGTTGTTTTAGTAGTATTTCAGTTTTGTAGTTTCAATTGCAAATAACATTCATTTGTAGAAGAAATGCAAATTTTAACTACATTCGTAAGTTATAAAAAAAAAACAAGCAACATAAAATAGTGAGAATTAGTAACATTCATTTTATTCAGTCATTTTGTTAAAAAAAAAATTAATAAAATAAAATAAATAAATAAAAAAAAATGTATGTAAGTATTTTTTGTTAGTTGTTTTGACTAATTTGTGGTTCATTTTATTAACAGTCAAAAACACAAGAAAATGTTAGTTGAATTTAGTGGTCCTGTTTTCAAGTGAAATTTTATTCATTACATTTGCAGCGGTCTTTACATACAAAATATTTTAAGCATGTGTTTAAGCTATTATTGTAACATTACGAGTATACTGGTCTTACTCAGTTTTGCGATAAAAAAATATTTCTTTCAGGAAAAAAACGTCAAAATCGATACTTTATACACTGTTAAAGTTCAAAGATCTAAATAAAATATTTACAATATTTGATAAAAATATCTTTTTAAGCAATTTTATTGCACAATACTGTATATATGTTTGTCTTCTTTAAGTTCTTCTTTCTTTTATAAGTTTCTAAGCAATTTAGCATATTTAATTGCAGATGCCTAACACGCATACACATATGAAATATGTAGGTGATATTTGCATATAATTGTAAAGTATGAATACAACTAGTATTTGAATGCTTCAGTTGCCAAATCGATTAACTCCATAAAGAAAAATGAATGAGTTTTAATGAAAAATTTGAGAAAATAGTATATATTGTTTTTTTTTTAACTCCTCTTAAATTTGGCATTTAGTATTGTTAGTATTTCTTATCAGAGAAATTTGTTATGAATATTATACAGTTAGGATTTAATAAACTGTTTTGAAATTAAAATTTTATAATTAAATAATTAAATAATTTTAACAGAAAGTGATAATAATTCATGATCTAGAGTCAAACTAAAAAAGAACATTCATTTAATTAAAATTTTATAAAATTCAGAAACTGGAGTTAGTCGATTTGGCAATTGAAGCATTCATTTACCACAGTTACACTCTGCATGCTTCGTTGTTGGAATAAGCCAGGGGTGGCAAGACTTTTTTCACTGTGTGCCACAAACGGACAAAATTTTTTTTTAAAAGTTTCTCGCGTGCCATCTTAGGTTTAGTTGTGTTCTAAAAGTCCTTTTTTTTAATTTTTTAAAATTTTGAAAATTTCTTTTAAAAATGTCATTGCGTATGTACATATTTATCAGTGCTATGGATAACACCCATGAAATAACTCCCAAAGGGAAAAATTAAATAACATCCAAGAAATGACGTAAAAATGTTTGAGGGCTTTTAATGTTTGGGGGTTTATTTAATCTTTAATTATTGAGATTATTTCATTATGAAAAAATCCCCAATGAAATAAAATTAAAATAGTTTGGATATTATCGCCTTTTATTTATTTTTTTTGTTTTGGGTTATTCCATTCCATTGGGCGCCATCAATAATTTAGGTACTTAAAAAACTAGTTGAAAAATGTGCCTCAGGCAAAAATTTGATTTGATTAAAATAAATCGCGAGATTTTGATCTTCAAATTAATGAATAAAAAGCGAACATTATGGATTTGAACAGAGAGATTTCCATTTCAGATGAAATGGCTCTTCGAAACACGATTAAAACCCAATGTCAAATTCCAACAAAAGGGGATTATCAGTTAAATAAATTATTAACTTTTTTAGCTATTTTTTTTTTATTTTGTTAGCATTATTTCATTGCAGATTATTTTATTTTTTCCTTTGGGGGGTTATTTCATTATGAAAATTATTTTCAGCCTTTATTTCATTGAGGGTTATTTCTTAGCACCTATTTTCCCTCTGTAAAAACTTAATTTTTTAGATCCAATTTTATTACAATTTGTTTTCCATTTTTGTGCAATTTTCTGGTACTTTTTATTTCTCCGATTTTGAGGCATTTTCTCATCGAAACATTTAAATTTCTTTCATTAAGAATTTTAGAAATTTTCCCAGAATTTTCTGATATTCGAATTTGCGAGTTCTGTATTAACCATATTTCTGTAAACAAAAACTGGTTTCAATACAGAGTTATAATTATTTTAAAAAACGATTTAGAAGCTCTATGAAAAATTTCACTATCATGGAGTTAAATCACACATTTTTGTAGCGAAATTTAACATTTAACTAAATTTTTTGCTGGTCTTGTAATAGTTAAAATTTTTTTAAAATATCCAACAAAACGTCGCGTGCTACCTAAATTCCACTCTCGTGCCATTACTGACACGCGTGTCATAGTTTTGCCAGCCCTGGAATAAGCTATAACCCGAAAATGTCAGCACCTAAAATGTTTTTCTGAAGTATACATATATTCAGAATGTCTCAGAATAATTTTGCGATACAAACAGTGTTTTCATATAGCCAGTTTAAACTGTTTTTTCCAGTTTTTTTAGAATACTTAACAGTTTCCCAGTTTTTTCAAGAAAAACACAGTTCTTTGCATTTTATACAATTTACCAATTTTTTCATGAAAAACTGTTTTTTTAGTTCATGAATTTTTTACAGTTTTTACATATTAAAATATCATGGTGGTTCCATTTACTAAAACTGAAGAAAAAACTGAATCACACTACCACCCAAAATTTAAAATAGAACCCATGTGAAAATCCAAATATATATGAGCATACATGATCATACATTCACTTGTATATGATCATGCATGGCCATACGCGATCCATACGTGATCTCATATATTGCCATATATCTTTGGATACGAAATTTGAGGATATATGACCATATATGTATGCTTATATATGATTCATATACGCTCATATATGATCATGTATGGCCATATACCTCCATATACCCTCAAATTGCGGATCCAAAGATATATGGAAATATATGAGATTATGTATGGTCATACATTGAACTATGCATGGACTTATATGATCGCGTATGCCCATGCATGATCATATACAATTGAATGTATGATCATGTATGTTCATATATATTTAGATTTTCACATGGGAAGTCTACTTTAAATTTTTTTATAGTAAGTTAATATGGCCGTTTTTTTTTCAGACATTCTTAAAAGAATTTCTTCATTTATAGTTATCAACTGCTTAAATATTTAAACTTATTGCCCTAAAAATTTGCTAACAATAAACCTCAAATTCAAAGAATATTTTAAATTCTCATTTCTTCAAAAAACTGCAGCTTTAACTTTATTTTCGTAAATTATTTTAACTGTCAAACAGATATATGTATATTAGGGTGTGTCGCAACTAGAGGTAAAAGTAAATAATTAAAATTATTTTCTGCTTGATGATGAAATGATGATAATGATGAGAAATGATGATAATGATGTTGATGACAACAAGGAGAAAATAATTTTACTTATATACTTTTACCTCTAGTTGCCACATTTTTTATCCGATTTTCATAAGTAATACCTTTCTGGAAAGGTTGTAATGTTATATTGTTTACAACTTTATTAGTTGTTTCAAAAAGCCACCTCAAGATGGCGCTAATCTAGCATTTATTAGAAAATTGCAAAAAATTTAAATTTGGGAGCCTCGAAAATGATTTTTTTGATATGTTGTAGTGGAACTTTTTTTCCCCATGCTAAAAGCTTTCGAAAAATCGATGACGCAATATCAAAAAATTTTTATCCATACAATTTGACCCGCCCTAATGTATATATATTTTTTTTTTATTTCTTTAAAAAGTAAAACTTAAATAATGTTTAAACAAAGCCTCACTTAACTAGTGAAAAGTTTTGGGTTATTTAGACCACTTGAAATTCAACACTACTCCAAGTACATGCACTCAAATATTATACCAAGAAGTGAAAAAATTTATCAGAGTGCAACCACAAAACTAACTTTGAATTTCGAAGTGGTAGAAGAGTAAAAGTTTTATAAGAAAAGCAAACTCAAAAACTTCAGTTATTAATTTTCGTCTTGTCTTTTTTTCTGCTAAATGTACATATAAATGGAGTAATGCGATTGTTATTGTAAATGAGTAGTTAAAAAGGTAGACATCAGTGATGATAAATAAGAATTTCATTTGGGCATCAATCACCATTAAAAACAGTACTTTTTCGTTCGCAATAGTACCAAAAATTGTTTTTGGTTAATCTTCCACATTTTTTCATTGGAAAAATTCGCAAAATCTTGGAATTATAATATAAAAATTATTTGATGAGGTTTCTTTTGCAGTACTTTTGCTTTAGAATACAGTATTGAGCTACTGAAACTTCTTTAGTGCATTGATTAAACTGTGGTCAATTGTTGACTCTTATAAGCAAGTTTTTTTTTTTTTTTTTGTACACTCAAAATAATAAGTCTGTTGGATGAACAGAAAAATTTGTTACTTTAACAAAATCTATTCCTGTTTTTTGGCTTAAAATAAAATTTGTTGATTTTAATACTTTTTTTGTTAAATTTAACAAATCTAAATTTAAGTAAAAAATTTGTAAAACTACACCTTTATCTGTAATATTATTGAGTCGTAGAATGTATTAAAATTTAGGTACTCGCAACCCTCTCCGGGCCTAGTCCATATCATGTGAGGGCATATAAGGGCACTCTGAGGGAGCAAACATTTTCTCCGTTTTGCTCTATCTCGCTTAGTTTTCCAGAGTTGATCCATTTTATGAAGTGGAAAATTTTTATTAAAAATTTCCGAGGGCCCAAGGACCCACCAAGGTCCATTTTCGGATAGAGATAACCCCTTTCGTTTGGGGTATTATACGGTAAGGGGTAGTCGAAATTTTCTTCAATTTTCTTCTATCTCTCTTAGTTTTCGAGATATGGGCAATTTTAAAAAATCTTTGAAACATCGGATACATTGATGGCGCCATCTACCGGGTAATAACAGTAACATGAAAATATTATATTTTAACAATACATTTTGTAAAATTTAACTAATGGGTTTTTGAAAAATTAGTTTTGAATAATTTTGAAAATTAACACTGAAAATAGTTAAATTACTGAAGATTTTTAGTATTGTGTTAATTGAAGATTACTAAAATCAATATCACTTTCTGTTTAAATTATTTTCAAATCAAAGAAAAATTATAAAATTTCTTTGATTTGAAAATAATTTAAACAGAAAGTGATATTAATTTATGATCTAGAGTCAAACTAAAAAAGAACATTCATTTACTTAAAAAATAAGAGATCAACTAAAATATTCCCCCATTCACCGATTACTAAAATCTTTGCTTAAATCAGTGTTTCAACTAAAAATTTTTTTAAATTTAATCAAATCGATTTGAAACCGGTTTGATATATTTTTCTACTGACGTATTATTTTAAGAGTACCAATATTTGTGAAAGTCAAATTGCTTTGCCCTGTAGTATGTAAAAAGTTGCTTTCTCCAAAGTTGCTATATCCAATTTTTGTTATCGATATTTAAATGGTATAAGAAAATATTCTCTCAAAAAAGTTTATCGGTAGAATCTACTGAAAATGATAGCTAAAAAAAAAGTTATATGCAATTTAAAAGGCGACAAAATTAATTACCTTTAAAATAACTTAAAATGTTTTTTTTTTTAATATAAATAACAAATGGAAAATAAATAACAAATACATTAAAAATAACTAACAATGTGGTAAAATTAACTGCCAATTTTTTATTACAAACAAATTTTAAAACAAACTAAAAACTAAACTCAAACTAATAGTTAGTTTTTTGGTATTAATAAAAAAGCAATTTTTTTCTTTCTACTACAAAAAAAATGTTTAATTTTGTCAACCTATTTAAAAATTGGAATAAAAATTCCAAACGATTCTCCAGTTATTACCTGCAAACTAGGAATATGTCAACAATAACCAGGGCAGGGAACTTCATGTAACATAAATACATGTTTTTTGTCGTTAGCTTGAAAACAGCATTAGCAAAATATCTTTGGGAATCAACAAAATTGCAACAATTTATTAAAGGATACTTTTGCATCTTTCGCTATGCATTCGTATTTTAGCATATTTTTATATATTTTGCCACTTAGTGCATATTTCTTGAATATTTTGCTAAAAATGCTTATTTCAAACCATAATTTTGATATTTCACTAAGTAAAACTGAGTTTTTGCAGAATTTCCATTATATTTTTCGTATTTATATTTCTGAGTATTTATAAACAGAATTTTTTTTTTTTTTTGGCACGAAGGAAAAAATATTAGAAAAAATTGTTCTTCTTAACTATAATACTAAGTGTTTCTTTCTTTCGATTGAAAAAGCATTCGCAAAAAATTTACATAAGAAAGTTGTCAGAATTAAAAATATGTTTAAATTTGTAAATTATACCAAATGAGTAAAAAGAATATCATAGTACTTTTTAGGTTTTAAAAGTACCACAAAAAGTACTATAGTACCAACTTTATCATCCGTTATAAACAGATGATGTTTTCGTCACACGAATGAAAACACAATAACACATCTAGTCAGTCATTCGGTGAACCATGAACGTCTTGTAGAAACCATTCGTAAGGTAAAAGATTTCCTTATAAACCTATTTGCTTTTGATCAAATGATTTTTCTTTAAATTAACTTTATATATTAAGTTCAAACCATGGTTGGTAAACACTAAACCTAAAATACCGCACTCAACAAAGTATGACAATCACTACATGGCAGTTATTTTAGTAGTTATCAGTAATTTTAGTTTTAACTATAATTACAGTTGATTTTCAATGGTAAAATACAAAACAACTATTTTGACAGTTATTTAAAAAACAACTAAAACACTTGTGTATTTCTTTACAGTTGTTTGATGCAGTTATTTTTTTTAATATTTTAATCAGCAACTACTAAAATAGTATTTTGCAGTAAACTGTTATTTTTTTTTAAATTTCTTGTTTCACAAATACAAAATTTAAAAATTTTATTTTATCTTCAATGCATAAGAATGTAATAACTGGAGAACTGTTCGGAATTTTGGCTTCAATCGAAAGAAAAAAAATAATTTTTTATTTAAATAACTAGTAAAAAAATGTTTCGAGTTGATTTCTCCTTTCATTATTTGCTTGGGAATTTGTATATATACGAAAACTTAAATCTACATTATAACCTAGAGAGAATCTGATGATAGTGCGTGGTAGTATTTGAAAATGCATTAATTTACAACCATTGGTTCTAGAAAAGTTTTAGTTTTTGCTCTATTTGTTGTAAAAGAAATTGTAAATTCTATTTAGAATTTGTCGTATTTGATCTTAAAACCGAACAATTTTCATTTCAACTAAAAATCTACGATAAAATAAATTTTTCATAATAAAAAAAATTAACTGTAAAAACAGTAGTTTTACGCCAGTTGTATTAGAAATTTGTTAGTTATTATTAACAACTTTTTAGTTATTTTTCATGCATTTGTTAGTTATTTTTCAACAGTTAGAAATAACTACATTTGTAGTGAAATAGAATTGTGCAATGAATAGAAATTACTATACCTCGTACAAGAATTGGTAGCCCATTCATAGGGTTAGTTATAATGCATAACAATATTTCAAAATTCTTTCATTAGTTTATTTTAATGTTATCGGTATTGTTAGTTATTTCTTTAGGGGTAATTTAAAGTTAACGATACTCTTTTGACCCTTTCATTAACGATATTTTAGTGTGCTTGCCAACCTTGCCTTTTACTTAACTTAGCAAAGTAGCACAATGTAAATTGTAGTAGTTTTATGGCTTTTTATAAATGTCATCAATCTTTTTAAACTTAATCATTAGAATTCAAACACCATATTAAAGGTTTGACTTTCAGATTTTTGCAGTTTTTTTGGCCAGAAAAATGGCGACCCTTCATGAAATAAAAAAATTAACACATATTTTGATACTTCTGTGTGCCCGAAACAGATACATAGTAGGAGCACGACAAAAGCTAATACAGAAAACGTAAAAGTCTTCAAAAATGGCTGCTTCTATAAACCTTATAAATTTCCTTATCCTTTAATTTTTCTTAAATAAAATTTTAAGGCTTGAAAATACCATTTAAAGTTTATTTTCATTATATTATTAATTTAAATATTTAAACAGTCCTAAAACATACATTAACGACAACAAAGAGACATATTAAAAATTTAAAAGATGCGTTATTATGTAAAACAAATTTTATGATTTGTAACATCCGTTTCTACACATTCATAAAAACTTCTGTTTGTATATTAGGGTACACCACAAAAACAAAATCGTTCCTTTTTTCCTTAATTTCATTTATACGTATTGTTTAAATCTTTCATTTTAAGCAAAAAATTTGGAGTCAGATATTTTTAGCTAGAAGTTTTTTTAATAAACTGGAAGTTTTTTAAAAATAAACTTCAAAAATTCTAAAACCGTTTTATAAAAATGATTCACCTTAATACAAACACTAAAAAACAAATTCCTCATACATATGTTTCTATAAATACACCGGTATCTCGTTTAAGAAATTGTATAAAAACGGATTTAATATGATATTACATAGGCGGCCCTATGCTCCTTGCAGGAGTAAAAGGAAGGAATATATATATATATACAGAATATGTTGTAAATTAATTTCAATAATTTGAAAATTTTCTAATGATACATAATCCGTTAAAAGAGTACTTGTGTACATAAAAAAAGTTTATAACTTAAAACATATTTAAAAACACATATAAGATAATCTTTTGTTTTTAATTGCAACACCAAAGGCAGCAAATGAGGCATAATTCATTTTTTGTTTAATTAACTTTTAGATGTATAATAGGGTGGCCTGATAAATAACTTCCTCGTGAATTAGTAAAATAGTACTCAAATGATGCAAATTAATTACCAACAAATTTGTTGAGGGCATATTTTGTCAGACAAGCTGAGTGGCTTCGAAGGTTTGAGATTTAAGATTAATGAATAAGTAAAATTAATGAAATAAAATTATTATTATTAATAAAAAAAAATAAAATTGTTGCATTCAGCAGATCAGCAGTTAGTCAACAGTTTTACAAGTGTTTTACAACCAGCTGCTGAGTGACCTAATTAATAAACGCTCAGTCTGAACTAGGGATGCCAATCGGGATTGATATTTCAAAATCAAATTAAAATATTTCAAATTCAAATTATGAAATCCCGGGATCCCGGATTTATAACAAGGTTTTGTCGTCGGCTGAGGTAGTCGCGTCCAGGGTCTACTTGAGGACCCGTAAACCTTAAGTAAAAACACAATCGATTTTTCCTTTTTAATGTTTATAATATTATCTTTATTAATTAATTAAATTCAAATACAATACATTTCACAAATGACAACACCTTGTTGATTCACTCATGTTTATTCGGTTCGGAGAATTATCCGTCGGCAATACGAACTTCGGCTTCAGGTTCAGGTAGTCGTCCTCCGACTCGGTTATGCTCGGCAGGTAGTCGTCGTTCGACTCGGTTATAGGTATTCTCGGGTTGGCGACCTCCTCTGTGGTGGCGTCGCATATAATCCCGATCACCTAGGCAGTGGCGATCAATAGAACAGACCGCGAAGGCTGTGATATTAGAACAGACCGCGAAGGCTGTGATATTAGAACAGACCGCGAAGGCTGTGATATTAGAATAGACCGCGAAGGCTGTGATATTAGAACAGACCGCGAAGGCTGTGATATTAGAACAGACCGCGAAGGCTGTGATATTAGAACAGACCGCGAAGGCTGTGATAATAGAACAGACCGCGAAGGCTGTGAAATTATTTATGAGACAACCAACCGAAGTCCATCGTCTTTCCAAAAATTAGCTCGTTACTGGCAAAGTATCGGGCTATGGCAGTTAGCTTTTGACAACCCTGTGTGTGTAGCAACTTGAAATACTTATTTGAATTAAAAAATTAACCAAATGAGAATTATATGTGGCTAAAAAGCAAAGCACAAAAATGTATAAAACAATAAACAATAGTGTGTGCTTTAACATCCACACAAACTAACTGGTATGCAGTACGTATACAACATACATACGAACCCATATAAAGAATATAAGCAGTACCTGTATCGTATTCACACTGCATAAAAATAAATATTATCGATAAAGTGCGTTCACACTGAATTAAATTTCAATTATGTAAGTAGCCAAATTGGAGTGGTAATTTGCGACGTTACATCCCCCCCTCACTTCGGAGAGCGATGCTCTGTAATTTGCAACTGGCCAGTATCTCCGAAGGGTTGGTTTTTTTCCCTTCCTCTTTTTCCCGAGTAGGTGAGTTTTGCTAGGGGATGATGGAATTTGGACTATCGGAGTTGATGTCGACGAATTTTCGGTTTTGGTAGCCGGGACAGGTACAATGCTTGCTGGGTCAGGCTCGGTATTCTTGAATAATATACAGGTAGTTTTCCTTGCCCGTTGGCGAGGTTTTCCACTTTTCCGGTATTCGGTATTTCTAGTCGTTTTCTTTGGCTTCGACTGGTGGTTCGTCTTTTCTATACTGCCATTTCGGGACTACGGGATTTTTCGGGATTTAAATTTTCCTTTATTTGTAAAAATTTTTATGTTATGTAACTAATTTTTTTATAGAATAAAGCGTTTTATAATTATTTAATAGATGTTAATTAATAATGTGGTACATTTTATGAATATTGAAACATCTCAGTCAGAAATTGACAGTGGTACAAAAAATCAAGTACTTGCATACCACTGGGTAACCGCGATGTTAAAAATAAATGACTGGCAGAGCACTCATTTGGGATGCTTTGCCAGCGTTTGCAAAAATCGTTTTGCCAGTATTTGTTTTACAAAACATCACGGCAGGGCAAATGACCTTTTTTTAAATTGTATTTTGGAAAATATAATTCCAAACCACCTATTTATAGGTTTTGGCAGCGTTTTGCCAAAGTTAAAAATTTTGTTTCTCCAGTACTTTTCCGGCGCTTTTTGAAGTGCCGGTCCTTTTGTCTATTGACGTTATCATATTGGAAATGGGAAAGCAATTTTTGTAAAAACTTGTACCACCTGTTAAAATACCTTGCCATCGCTTTCCCGTTTGTATTTTTCTGGCTGGGATAATATATGAAGGGCTGTCATTAAGTACATTTGCGCCCAGTATTTTGTAAGCAGATTTTAAAACAGATTCTTTGCGATAACCTTGCCCACTAAATTGTGTAATTACAGAAACAAAGTTATTTGGTTATCGTTATCAAATGTTTTCATGGAAGAATTCAAACTTACAGTCCCAGCCAAAATTAGGTTTCAGAATTCGAATTTCGCTTGGAAGAATAAATCGGTAAAATAACAAACAAACGTGACAAACAAAGTGACAAAGTCTTTGCATAGTTTACTCGAATAATCTACTTAATTTATAATTTTACTCTTATATTGGCATCAATTTCTTGTCAATATGAGAAAATTCAAGAAAAAATGTAGGTAATCTAAAATTGCTCACTTTGTTTATTTGGGTTTATATTAATATTAAAAAATAAGAAAATCCCGGGATTTTTGAGAAATAATCCCGGGATTCGGGATTTTTCCAATCCCGAAAATCCCGGGATTTCGGGATTCGCGATTTCCCGTTTGGCATCCCTAGTCTGAACGTTCTGGTAGCGCTGCCATATTTTTGTAGCTTAAAATTTTTTGCTACTTTTGATGATTTAGTCATACATTTGTTGTTGTCGAAAGTTCGAGAAATGTATGAAAAATTTAGCAAAAGGCAAAAAAACGTGAACAGTATTATAATGTTCTAAAGAATTGTGAACTATAAGGAATATTTTTTTTGAAGACTACTTTACTGAATTTCCCACAGTTTGGCAGCTATGGGCCAAACATTTTGAAAAAAGGTAGAAAATTTAGAGGCACTAGATGCAGTTTTTCCTATTAATTTCTTTTACACTTTTTTTCTCCTAGGAAATTGTGATACAATTGTGCCCAAGACAGGAAAACAAAATTCCAATTGATTTCCGAGATATAGCCGTGAGAAAAATTGCATGTTCTACACAAAAATTAAGTTTCAGGCAAAATATACAAGACCACTTTTTTGAAAATTTTTTAAGATTGTTTAATGTTTTAAAAATAAGGCAGCTGGGCAGTTGGTGTGGAAAGCTGGGCAGTTGGTGTGGAAAGCCTCATATGTATACACCAGTCTGTCTTTATGTATCTGCTTTTATGTTAATGTACATTTTATATACTTCTTTTTGTTTAGCATGTCTTTTATAATTAATTACATTGTACATAATAATAAAATAAAGATACCCAGTGTAAAAACGGTAATGACATATTATTTTTTGGACTACCAGCAATGACACCCACTTACCTTCTGCATTATTTTCAAACATATAATAATGAGTTACTGATAATGACTTATTTTTATCATTATTTCAAATAGAAAATAATTTTCTATATTTTTTTGAACATTTTTTGAAATCTATTTTTAGACTCAATATTTTCTAAACATTGGTAAGGATATATGTAACCACATATTTTTTGATTTTTTGTATGTTGGCGTGTAAGCTCACTTGTGTGCAGCAGGTCAATTATGTTTTTATCTATTAAATATTACATGTCGATATAGCTCAGATGGTAGAGCTAATGACTGGCAATCTGTAGACCCAGGTTCGATTCCCGCACCAGCAAATTTTATTTAAAAAAAAAATACAATAAAAAATATTCTTTTTTTATATAATTTATTTTTTTGAAAATCTATTTTTAGATTCATTATTTTTGTTAGTACTGGTAACCACATAGGTAACGATATATTTTCTGATTTTTCGTATGCTGGTGTGTAACCATAACTCATTATTTTTCGCGACATCGCCATATAAAGGTAATAAGAAATGTAATAACAAAAGTAACTAGTTACCATTACCAAGTATGTAGTTACATAACCACATACCTGGTAATAATTTTCTACACTGGGTAACTAAAGGCTCACACAAAGTTACTACATACATATTTGTATTAAAAATGTTATTGTATATATGTATACGAGTATATTTCGTGTTTTCCATACATACCCAGACAGAAAAATACGTTGGCAGAACGTGGGATTAACATTTTTGACAGTATTACCCTGTTACCAAATTGAGAACAGTGACCAACCAGTGGTAGGTGCTAACTTACCAACGCTTACACAACGCTGGCAAAATCAAAAAATAAATGGTTCAGAAACAAATTTTTACAAATAAAAGTTTTTTTATTTTAGAAAAATTGTTTTTTGAATTTTTTAAACATAATTTTCGTGTAAATCGAATGCAACAAGACTTGTAATATGTGATAGCTAAAAATTAAATCAATGATAACAGCAGTTGGAGCTAACTTTTAAGCATCGGCAAAAGGTTGGTTGACAGTAACTGGCCAACATTGACATGATGCTGGATAAGCAAAAAAATTCTTAATCCAAAAAACATTAAAAAAAATTTTTTCACCAAAAAAATTTATTTAGATAAAAATGTTATTAATTTTTTTAAAATAAAACTTGATCGTGCTGTGATTCGAACCCGGGCCACCAGATTGCCAGACAATTGCTCTAAGCACATAAAAACAAAAATTTCCAAAAAAAAAGTTATTTTATAAAAAATAATTTAACTTAATAAAAGAAATTTAATTTTATAAAAAAAAAACAAGAAAATTGTAGATCCGTCACCGGAATCGAACTCCAGACCTTCTGACTTTAAGCCTTTATCTAAGAAAGCGTAGTAATTGTTATAAAATCAGTGCTCTGCCAGTGTATTATTTTTGGTACAGTTGGCAATTTCTGTCTGGGTATATAATGGTTCCTGGGTTTTTGTTGTAAGGTATGTGATATTAAAAATAAAGGAAAATATAGTTTAAAAGCATTTAATGTCCTCGTAAAAGTGCCAAAATGATTATAACAATTTTATGACGTGATTTTGTTATTGGTGTCATTTTAAAATGACACAGCCCATATAGACATTACTTTAATATTGACGTGTTTATTCATGACTTAAGACTAACATGGGGTTTCTATAAGACTCGTTGTCACAGGAATGAAACACCACCTAAATATGAAAACAACAAATTAGTATGTATTAAGTATAAATGTATAAAAAACTAATAAGATTTTCAGCATAATAAAAATTAATTATACACTCTTATTAATTTCTGTTGATATATGAGCAATTCCTAAAAACTTTTAATATTTGGGATTAAAAAAAAAACGACTTTCGCTTTGAGGGCACATTAATGTTGTTTTGTGTACACATAACCTGACATTTGAGCTGTTCAAATTCGTTCGCGTGAATGACTTTATATAGGGATCGTTAAAGCTATGACGGTTTAAAGTGGTCAATACAAAAAAAAATCCCCAAAAATGCATTGCTTAATCTATTTAAAAAATTATTTTATACATCCACTGCCCCAATTAACACCCATAAAAATTCGTTCAAACATATAAAAAAAAACTGCTAAAGTTAGGAAAATAAGAAACTTAAAATTTTTTTCTACCTTTACCATAGACTATTGTTAATATAAAAAAGCAAAATACAATATTCTTTTTAATTTTTAAAAAAAATTATTAAATCAACTTAAAAATTTTCAATATTCTGCAATTTATTCGCAGATAATATAATAATTGGTTTAGCCGTAATAATTATTTTTATATCGGGTAATATTATTTTGAAAGTGATATTATTTTTAATGACTAAAATGCTGTAAGTACTACAGTATCGTTAAATCTTAAAATTGTTTAATGTGGCACATTTTTAACTATGCGAACAAAGCACAGTTAATGCTTTCATCTGGTATACATATTGTCTTATTTCTATTACTGCGTCTTTTTATTTTTAATTTTAGCAGGACAGATTGCTATTTGTATTCAAAGAAATTTAGCTTTAAAATACCAAAATTTTATTTTTCCTATTTTTAGTCTACTAATATTTAGCCCAATTTTCTGCAGATTTTACAGTACAATTTGTTATTTTCAATTAACTCAAAGTTAACTTAAACGTAACTAAAATTCTATAAATTTGACAGTTTACTAGTACTTCGCCCCTTTTACTAGTACTTAGCAAAATAAAAATCTGTTAATTTTAGCAGTTTCTAACTAATTTTTAGTAACTTTTTTGCTATTTTTACAGATTTATTTCTATAAGTGTAGTAACGACTGTTAACTAACATTTACTATTTTTTTTATCCGTATAACAAAAACTATTCACAAATTAAAAAAATACCAACGATGTTAAGAGTTTCTAGGAATTACTCATATACCGAATTTATAGTAGGCAACTGTGCTCTTATTATAAATTGTGTAAATTTACTATGTGTGTGTAAACAATTACACATAATGTAATTGGGTGCTCAAAGATGTGTAAATTTATTTCATGGATGATAACCGAAACGATGGGGTTATCGGTTATGTTATCGGTAATATTTCATTTATTTCGGTATCGCGGTATTTTAAGGATAACGGTATTTTAGTTATATCGGTAATTATAACACTGTGAGACAAATGGTAGGGGTCAGTGATCGGGAAGGGTTCAAACTACCGGGGAAAGTTATATCGGTAAAAAATAAGTTATACGTGTCCCGGCGTTTCGCTGGGTCACCCCTAGGAATCGAGATATATCGATTTGACCTTTGGTGGTCTTTTTTTTGACATAACTCGAGAACCACTAGTCCGATTTTGCTCAAACAATTTTAAAAAAATTAAAAATTACAATTCCTTTAATCTGTTCATATAACGTTTTTCTATATACTCAACAGTTTTGCCGGTAAAAATAAATGTATGAAGAAAAAAATATTTTTTGCCTAAAATATTAAAAAAAAGTAATAAACAAAAGGTTATTGATTTTTATGGTAGCGGTAACAAACATTTATTTTTACCGGCAAAACTGTTGAGTATATAGAAAAACGTTATATGAACAGATTAAAGGAATTGTAATTTTTAATTTTTTTTAAATTGTTTGAGCAAAATCGGGCTAGTGGTTCTCGAGTTATGTCAAAAAAAAGATATATCTCGATTCCTAGGGGTGACCCAGCGAAACGCCGGGACACGTATAACTTGTTTTTAACCGATATAACATTTCCCGTTGGTTTCATCCCATCCCGATTTTGACTGTCGCATAGTGTAATAAATCATTTAAAATTGAAAAATTCGGCAAAATTAAAAAAACCCACTGGAGTACTAAAAATCGCTAAAATTATAAAACAAATTGCTAGCAATTAAAAAAATCCCCAAAATTAAAAATAAAATCGTTAAATTAAAAAATCGTCAAAAATAAAAAAAATCATCAGAACTGAAAAAATAAATACACAAAATTTCAGAAAAAAAAACAAACCCAAAATTGAAAAAATTTCAAAACTAAAAAAAATAATCACTGGAAAGAAAAACTTATCCTAAAATTTAAAAAAAATAGCTGGAATAGAAAATTTTGCTAAATGGCAGAAAAAAGCGTTCAAAATGTTGGGGAGTTGGTATGAAAAAAACGCTCAAGTTAAAAAAAAAATCGCTAAAATTTGACAAAAATCGCCAAAAATAACAAAAATCGACAAAACTGAAAAAATAGTCCACAAAAAATTAAAAAAAGAAAATATCCTCAAAATTTAAAAAAATCAAAATTAATCCCTGCAATTGAAAAATAATCTTAAAATGAAAAAAAATTGTTGGTATTGAAAATTTTGCTAAAATTGGAAAAAAGTCATTGGAATCGTTTGAGCGTAGACACGAAAAAAGTAATAAAAATTGCTAGAAATTGTTTAAATTAAAAAAAATCGCCAAAAATAACAGAAATCACTAAAACTTAACAAAACTTGCCAAAACTAAAACATCGTCCAAACTAAAAAAATCGTCAAAATTAAAAAAAAAATCCCCTTGGAATCGAAGATTAATCCTAAAATTGAAATAAATCGCCTAAATTCAAAATTTTGCTAAAATTAAAACAAAAATTGGAATTGTCCGTTATGCTTGTTGCATGCGACATATTTAGAGCGGCTGCTAGTGAGCAATTAAATATTTGGGCAGAACGTTCTGATTGTTCAATTGACATCAGAGAAAGCACTACAATTAGTGATCTGGATTTACTTCTTCTTTAACAGAAACTCTAATGATTCTGACATTAAGTATGTTGTAATAGGAGGGTGATACTTCTACCTCAATATTTTTTCAGTAGGTACTTTCCTTTTTAATACATTTGAACAAAATATATATATAATTTTTTATTTTTAAAAACTTTTTTATTGCCGCCATCGGGTATCAAACTTGCGATCTCAAGATTGCAAGAATAGCCCTCTACCGCTGAGCAATTCTTTGAAATGAATGTTGTTTGGGTGAACGGCTTTAAAACACCACTTCGTCATTGCGAGATATTGTGTCTTATTCTCTTCAATAAAAGTATTTACTAAACAAGTGCAAAAGGTGCACTGCAATTCTATATATTTCAGTATTTTCTTCACAAATGCATATAAAAAAAAATTCCATCAATTTTGTTTTATTTATTTTACAAAATTTTAAATTAAAAAAATGTTGGCGGTTAATATAATAGAATATTTTAAATTTAAATTCGACTTTATCGTATTTGTAAACCTAAAGTTTTGGTCATTTTGTGTATGAAAACATCAGAAAAATATTTCTATTTTTAAACATATTGAATACCAAAAAAATCTAGTCCAAAACGTACCAAAATTTGAACTAGAGTCGACTTTAACAAAAATATGCATTTGGAAAATTTATATAATAAGGGCGATTGGGTTTAAATAAGATAATTAAAAATATCAGAAACGTAAAAAAAAAAATATTTCAGTGATTTCATCATACCGTATCGAAATCACTCCTTAGGATCACTTTTAGAGCAATAATACTTTAGAAGTAATAATTTAGTGATTTTTCTGATGTTGAATAACTTTGCTTGGATGTCTAGAAAATGTTTTCATATCTAAAATTATTGGGTATCGGCCTGTAGATTCACTAATTATAGTACAATATGAATGCTAGCATTATATAAGTATTTGCGAATTTTCGAAAATGTATATAATTACCCTACAAATTGTATTTGCCTTTTTCAATTAGGTTTTGTTTCATTCTGTTTTTTTTCTTTTTCATTTTGTAACCCATCATTTTACGAAATCACTTTATATTTTTGGACAAGTCACGCATTCGAAGTGTTGACATTGAGTAATGTTTATGTTTTGCTATTATGGCTGAAAACCATTTTTCCTATTATTTTTGTTTTTTTTTTTTTTCTTTAACTTTTGGAGAGCCAATAAGGGATTTACCACAAGTGACATTTTCACTCGTTGATACTTGGATATGTAACCTCCGCCAAGCAAGTAAATATCCTCTAAGTAGGTATTCATATTAAATCTTGAAATCTCATTTAAGGATTTTCCACACTTACTTTTTTGTTACTTTATTCTGTCAACCAAAAATACAACCCCTACCAGTCAGCAATCATTGTAAGCAAGCTTAAGCTTAGGTATTCATTGTGGCAACTTCCAAGGGACTTGATTGCCTCACGTAAACCATTAGCAGTTAGGCATCATGATGGAGACAGACAGGCAGGTTGGCAGGCTGGCTGGCTGGCTGGTTCAGTGAAGAAGAACATAAAATTGTATATGAAAATAAACCATTCTAATTGTACTGTTGCTTTGTGTATAAACATTTAAAGAATATTTTGGACCAAAAAAAAAACACGTTAATTGCTTACTTCTCCTTCTAATCTTCCAAGAAGAATTTCCATTTTTTATTAAGTAAAATTTCTATTTTGTGTTTTGAAAATTAGTTTATATTTATATTTTTGAAAAATTACTTTGGTTTTAGTATTAAGTACACTTTTAACAGTATAAGATTTGTGGGCTTAACCAAAGCTAACAAAATGAAATATATTGTTATTTAAAAATAAGCTTCCCAGTGTCCCTAAATATCTGCATTAGGGTATAACTTTTCGTGTGCAAATAAAAAATACTTATCACCACAATAAGGGCGAGAATGTCCAGATAATGAAAATCTTTTGCTGGAACCATTTTTGAGAAAAAAACGTTTAGTTTAGGAAAAACAACTGAAGTACTTTTGACAGCACTTTACAAAGCCCACTAAGCGTATGACTTACATATATTTTATTATCTATTAATAATGCTCATACGACACAGTGGCACATAAAAACAAAATTTAAAACCACTCAGAAAAAACAGTAGGCACCAACAATGGGAATTTGTAGAACCAATCACATTTGCTTTTAAATTGAAATTTTATTTCCAACAATTTTTTTGTTTGAAATATTTGTTACTCGTTTGTAAATTGTTATCTTTCATATAAAAATTGTTTAAAAATAAAAATTCAAAGTTACAAAAACAAAAAGTAATTTTTTTTTGGATTTACAAATTTTTTTGTTGGTGCCTTTTTAAAAGGTTTTTTTTTGTATTTACAAATTTGGTATGAGAAAGGTGTTTAAAAATGTAATTAGAATTTTTTAATTCTTTCTGTGCAGTGATCAAATTTCAACAACTCGGTACTTCTTCAGAATATTCTACTTTAAAAAGTACTTATGTTTTTAACACATTGGTGCAAAGGGTCCTTTAAAGGGACGGTTGTCTTTTTATGCTCTTAGTTGCCAAAAAACTTCATGGATAAATGATTTTTCTTCAAATTAACAACGCATTTTAAAACTTTTTAAAAAATATATATTAAAAAAATGTTTTATTCCTAAATGTTAAGAGGTATTTATAGAAAAACATCTCTAGAAAAATTTGTTTGGCTAGAAGCCGCTTCAACAGAAAGTGGAATTTAAAGTATAGTACTATTTTTTCGTGAAAATTAGTTCACCAAAGGCTTCCTGTTTATGGCATAGACAGAATGACCATTGGTTTGACATTTTTTAGCCAGCATCAATAATTCTTTACTTAAATGTTGTTTAAAATACGATGTTGTTAAAACTAAAAACAAAAATTATGAGATTAAATAATACGAATAAAAGTTTTAGTTACTTAATAGACATAAGCTGTGAATAAAAACCATATGTCATATATTTAACACCATAAACTACTTTAAAAAGTATATTTCAATGTAAATACGTGGTATAATTAAAAAAAATACTGAATGAACGATATTATTTAAGCTATTTAAATAATATCGTTCATTCATTACTTTGCCCACAGAGTTGTTGTATCCAAAACTTTTAATATCGTACATAATAATTTTTTTAAATCTGACAATGAAGTTCTATTTTTACGGCACTCGACACTACGCCTTTGCCTGTATTTTAAGCGACCAGTCTCAAATCTAACCTTTAGGATATAAAAAATTCTCGAATTTATAGATTTTATGAATGATTTTTTACTTTTGATACCAAACTTAGCAATGGTTACAATAATTATGACATTGTTCAAGACCCTTTTTAGCTCCTAAATGTGAGATTGGGCCACAGACAAACTAGACATTAGTTTTGTCTTTTCTATTAAGTAGCTACCCAGGCAGAAATTGTTGATGGTACAAAAAATTAAGTGATATGAAAACATAGGCGATACCAAAAATAAATCATTATGGGAACCTTTGAAAATAACTATATTTAAATTTCTTTGATAACACTTTTTAAACGAATTTATTTAGGAAAAAATATATGTGGGGGTATTTCAGTTCGTTATGAGAATTTGATGGGATATGCATTAATTAAAATTTTTTTGGTGCAAAAAGCTTAGTATTCCAAAAAAACTCTCAAGTTTTATTTTATGGAAATACTCGTATCAATAAGTCTTAAAAAGTCTAAGTCTAAGTCTTCACATTTGCTGCTCAAAGATGGAGGTAGAAATAGATAGTAAAATCTTAAGATGTTTACTAAAAATACCTTCAAAAATTTAAGGTGATAATAAAATTGAAAAATGCATTCTTAAAGTGCAGTTGCGAATTAAAAAAATTTTTCTAGAAAATTATGTTCAAATAACGACAAAAGTATCATTCATATTGTTACGTTTTTACCTTTTAAAAACGTTGTTATAATTCCTTTAAATAAACCGAGTTCTTTTCTATTGCAATCAAAATAACCAACGGTGACACCAATTATTACGTTTTACCTTAGAAAAACGTTCGTTTATCCCCTTTAGATAAACCGGCCTGGTGCTCTCTTATAATTAAAATAACACACACACACTTGAGTTTGAAATAGCTTAAGCACTTTTTTTATTAACCCTGTATTAACTACGCTGTATTACTTTTAATACTCCATTCAATATAACACTCACACAAACTGTAGTGATTTTAATACAACGATTTATTAAAGCCCGACTGAATTACACAATCGCTAATCATAGACTGACTCACTAAATAACATATGGCAGCTTTATATAGTTTTACTTCCGTTGTGGTAGAGAATTTCGGAAACACCTAGAGAACTAACATTGTACTTAAATGTAGTGCTACCTGATTGACCATTTTACTAAATTCTTCTTTTCGGGATATTTTCTTATAGAAAATTCTAGAGTTGTCTATACTAGGCTAATCTCATTTCGTAACAATGTGTTATAGCGTTTTAATTACTGAGATATAGTAGCCAGTCAAAAAGATATGGCGCTCCAAAATTATACAAATTATATAGAATTTTGAAAAATTAAGCATTTTGCATTGAAAACTAGGGTGACAATTTTTAAAAAATTAAGTTTATATTTAGACTGTGCGAAAACTAGCCCCCGTATTCAAAATGAAAAGTTAGTAGCTTCTTATACATCGCACACAACGAGCTGTTAACTAGAATGTTTTTTAGACCAAGCATCTTGTTAGCATAGAGTTTATTCAAAATGATTTCTTAGCACACCGATTAAGACTAACCCTGTGTCTGAAAATACAAGGCTTTTTTTATTATTGTGAATGGAATTTTTTGTTTTTTGGCGTTTGATAACAGATACTTAGAAGGAATTTAGCAACAATACTAGAATGAGTTTAACAACAGTATTATGAATAAAACTCATGTTAACTCTATGCTAAATTTTCATTTTGAATACCGCTGTAGTAGTTTTTGTCCATTTTTAGTTTTGAGCCGAAAACTATAAAATTGATTTAGTTTTTCCATACAATTTTCATACAAACTGAAAACCAGATTGTACCTTTTTTTGCCAAAAACCAACTAAAAATATCTGGAATTTGCATTTTTGATACACCCGGTTTCTTTTATAAGTAATTTTCGATACACCCTATTACAATGAATATAAACAGAATTAAAGCAAGTGTCAAAAATATATTTTATAATTTTTTTAAAATACTTCAGTTTTAGTTTAAAATGTTGTGCTCTTATACATTTTTAAATGTTTTAATATAAATAAAAGTCCCAGTGTAGAAACGGTAATGACATATCATTATTTTTTGGACTACCAGTAATGACACCCACTTATCTTCTGCATTATTTTAAAACATATAATAATGAGTTACTGATAATGACTTATTTTTGTCATTATTTCAAATAGAAAATAATTTTCTAGATTTTTTTGAAAATTTTTTGAAATCAATTTTTAGACTCAATATTTTTTAAACACTGGTAATGATATATGTAACCACATATTTTTTTGATTTTTTGTATGTTGGCGAGTAAGCTTTGTGAGGTACAAAATCTTGGGGCAAATTTTGCCCACATATAAGTATTAAATGAAATATAATTTTTTTCATTGTAAATATATGAATAAATGAATTTTTATTAGAGGTTTATAATTTATTTGGGAATGGGTAACACCCATCGCGGGAAGGTCGGATTACATCCACCTGTTAAGGGAGATCTTTTCATTTCAGTGAAGCAACTACAAAGGGGAAAAACTACAAAGAGAAGAGAAACTACAAAGAGTCAGAAAAACAACAAAGAGAAGCAACTACAAAAAGAGAAGGAAACTACAACTGGAAGGAAAACTACAAGGAGAAAAGAAACATGAAGATGAAGAGACAAAGAGAACAATTACAGCAAAACACACACACATAACTAACACGGAGCATAACCAGGGCTGCCAGATGATTTTGATGAAAAATCGGCACTTTTTCCCAAAAAAATCGGCATTTTCGGCTTTACATAAAAAAATATATGTTAATATGTTTTAAGTTTAACAAATAAATAAAAATAAAAAAATGTTAGTTGTAATTTTATGAATATTTTTATGATACATTTTCAGATATTATCTAACCAATAATATGTACATAAATTAATTTTACATCTTTTAAAAATAGTTCTTCTCCGAACTTAAGGTACCCGTACACCTTGAAATATTATGCAAATATTCGCCGTTTTTTTAATCACTGGATTTATTTTATTTCGTTAAAAAATTCACATTTTGTTTTTTAATTTCCAATATTCAATATACATATGTATAATGTGAAAGAAAATCATAAAATTTTGTAAAAATGTGAACACCGGGATTGAATTAATCTAAATCCAGAATAGATTTATAAATAAAATAAGCTTAATTTAATTCCAGAAATTGCGTTTTCGAAAAATTAAAATTTTTCTTTCATATTATCTTAGCGAATAAGTGTAGAATTTGGATAAAAATATTAAATTTTGAAAATTAAAAACCAAAATGTGGATTTTCGAACAAAATAAAATAAATCTAAAAATAAATTCAGTGATTAAAAAAATGCCTATTATTACTAGGGCTCGTATATTCATGCATTTATAATCGTGTTTTATGTACATAAGATGTATTGTATGTATGATTAAAATAGAAAAATATACACTTAAAATTTTAAAAATTTTTCCAACGTTTTTGATATTATCAATTCAGTTTTAGTATTACATATTTGTCTTTAAAAGTAGTTTAAACATTGAAAATTGCCATTAACCATCATCAGTAATTGATTTATGTTTGATATTTTTGTATTCGGGATCAAACAATTTTTTAAAAATATTTAGCAATCAGAATAGAATATTATTCTACCTAAAGTGCAAATCCTAACATGATACTTAGAAATTTAAAAAATAATTTTGTTTGTACAGTGTATAGGCAAAAACACAGTTTTAAAGTAAATACCAAAAAGTATGCTAACAAATATTCGTTTTCAGCAAATAATGGGAAAAAATATGCAACAAAATATTTTAAAAACATGCATTTGCAGCAAAATATGAAAAAACAAGCATTAACAAATCGATGCCATTTTGCTGAAAATTTGTTGATCGCAAAGATATTTTGTTAACATTCTTTTTCAGCTAACGATAACAAACATGAATTTACATGAACTTTCGAAATGTCAAAGATAGAATTATTTTCTTATTTATTAATGCATTGTAAATCACCAAAAATTAAAATTTCGTGTTTTTGAGTTTTAACAAAAAATCGGCATTTTTCGACCAAAAATCGGCAAATCGGCATTTTGCATATTTTTTAATAAAAAATCGGCAAAATGCCGAAAAATCGGCAATTCTGGCAGCCCTGAGCATAACTTACACAATAGTTACAATGAGCAGTGTTGCCAACTCTTGAAGGCAGGAAAGCACCGTGAGTATTTTGAAAACGGGTAAAAAGGGTAAAAATTTACCAAAAATGGGGTAGACGAGCACGATAATAATTTTTTGAAAAATTAGAGTCAAGATTTTAAAAACACATTTTAGCTTTGTAAAATCGTGTAAAAAAGGTTCAAAAAATTACCAAAAAGGGGTAAAAAAGCACCAAACTAATATTTCAAAATTTTGACGTTTACATATAACGAAGTTGCTATTTAAAATTGTACTACAAATATTGTGAAAAAATGTATTTTTTGTATATTTCGTTTTATTTTTTCAAATTTGACGGAAAATTCAAGAAAAATGGAAAAAGGAGAACAAATACCAAAAATATAAACTGTACAAAAAGCACTAAAAGCACTGCCAGAAATCTGAGAAAGCACTGTAAATACCCGCTTTTTATAAACGGGTATTTGTAAAAAATCACCGGGTACGGGAAGGAAAAAAGCACCAAAAAATACCCGAAAAGCACTGAAATGGCAACACTGACAATGAGTACACAGTACGCGGAGTGGCAGCGTTCCCACCGCACGGGACATATAAACTGAAAATATATTAAATAAGTGTGATATTAAGAAAAAAAATCAATAAATTAAGCGTCACGGAGTAAAAGAAATAAAGAAAGTGTTTTAATCATTCAAACTATAAATTTGAATGCGAGGACCACTGGACTAGCTGAGTTACCCCAGCTTCAAACCCGGGTTAACCGGAGGTTCCTTACAGCTTACTTGTGTCCAGCTGGTCAATTGTGTTTTTTTTTCTATTAAATATTGCATGTCGATATAGCTCAGATGGTAGAGCTGTTGACTGGCAATCTGTAGACCCAGGTTCGATTCCCGCACCAGCAAATTTTATTTAAAAAAAAAAAAATGCAATAAAAAATATTTTTTTTATATAATTTATTTTTTAGAAAATCTATTTTTACTCATTATTTTTGTCAGTACTGGTAAGCACATAGGTAACGATATATTTTTTGATTTTTCGTATGCTGGTGTGTAACGACAACTCATTATTTTTCGCGACATCGCCATATAAAGGTAATAAGAAATGTAATAACAAAAGTAACTAGTTACCATTACCAAGTATGTAGTTACATAACCACATATCTGGTAATGATTTTCTACACTGGGTTGTGATAACCGAATTTTTATTTAACCGAATAGTTTGGTTGGAGCCACCGATATGTTTGGTTTGGTCAACGAAAATTTAGTTATACTTTTAAACTAGTATTGTGGATAACTGTAAAACACATATGCCTATAGGAATTTTCCCTTTATACGCCAGTTAAAATAAGCCATAACCAAAACTTTTACTAGAGTATAAGTATAAAAATATGGCAGGCATATTGTGAAAATAAAGTTTTTTGTAAACATATTTTTGAATGCAAAGTTATTTTTTTATAAAAAAAAAACAAACTATAAACTTTAAAAACAAAAAATTGTTAAAAACCAAACCAATAATAACTCTTGCATACACAGCAAAATAGGTTTTTATGTTTGGTGAACAATGTAGTGTAGGATAAAATTTTCTTTCAAAGTTTTATGTTATCTTCAAATTTCATCTTTGAAATTTTAAGAAAATTTAACAGTAATTTTTTCTGCGATCGTGAAACATATATGATTTACGAAATTGTTTGGGGACACAAAATGACTGTATAATAAACATACTTTAGAGATATTTATGTGAAATTTAAAAATGGTTAATTTTTAATCTCTATATATAAAAGAATAACGTGACTGACTGACTGACTGACTCAACATCGCCCAGCCCAAACCGCTGAAGCTAGGAAGTTGAAACTTGGTATGTAGGTTCCTCTTTCGGGGTAGACGTCCGCTAAGACGGGATTTTTGGAAATTCCTACCGGAACGGGCAAAAAGGGGGAAAGTGTCCCCCTTGACGGCCTGCCAAAACCCCTTTGGCTAGAAAGCTGAAATTTAAGATATGTGTTCCTTGGAGTAGGGGCTAACTTTTCTGGAAAGTACTTTCTAGAATTTTGGACAGGGACGTTGTAAAAATGGGGGTTAAAAAGGGGAAAAATGCCCCCCTTGACGGCCTGCCCAAACCGCTGGAGGTAGGAAGTTGAAATTTCGTATAAAGGTTCCTCCACTATAGTAGACATCCACCAAGACGGGAGTTTTGGAAATTTTTACAGGGACGGGCAAAAAGGGGAAAAAGTCTCCCCCTTGACGGCCTGCTCAAACTGCTGGAGCTATGAAGTTGAAATTTGGTATATAGGTTCCTCGACCGGTGTAGACGTCCGTTGAGACGGCATTTTTGGAAATTCTTATCGGGAGGGGCAAAAAGGGGACAAAAAAAGTACCTTTTTCCAAAAAAGTACCTTTTCCCAAAAAAAGTACCTTTTCCCAAAAAAAGTACCTTTTTCCCAAAAAAAGTACCTTTTTCCAAAAAAAGTACCTTTTTCCAAAAAAAGTACCTTTTTCCAAAAAAGTACCTTTTTCCAAAAAATGTACCTTTTTCCGAAAAAAGTACCTTTTTCCAAAAAAAAGTACCTTTTTCCAAAAAAAGTACCTTATTCCAAAAAAAGTACCTTTTTCCAAAAAAAGTACCTTTTTCCAAAAAAAAGTACCTTTTTCCAAAAAAATTACCTTTTTCCAAAAAAGTACCTTTTTCCCAAAAAAGTACCTTTTTCCAAAAAAAGTACCTTTTTCCCAAAAAAGTACCTTTTTCCAAAAAAAGTACCTTTTTCAAAAAAAAGTACCTTTTTACAATAAAAGTACCTTTTTCCAAAAAAAAGTACCTTTTTCCAAAAAAAGTACCTTTTTCCGAAAAAAGTACCTTTTTCCAAAAAAAAGCACCTTTTTCAAAAAAAGTACCTTATTCCAAAAAAAGTACCTTTTTCCAAAAAAAGTACCTTTTTCCAAAAAAAGTACCCTTTTCCAAAAAAAAGTACCTTTTTCCAAAAAAAATTACCTTTTTCCAAAAAAAATTCCTTTTTCCAAAAAAAATTCCTTTTTCCAAAAAAAGTACCTTTTTCCAAAAAAAGTACCTTTTTCCAAAAAAAGTACCTTTTTTAAAAAAAGTACCTTTTCCCAAAAAACATACATTTTTCCAAAAAAATAACTTTTTCAAAAAAAGTACCTTTTCCAAAAAAAAGTACCTTTTCCCAAAAAAAAGTACCCTTTTCTAAAAAAATGTTCCTTTTCCCAAAAAACATACATTTTTTCAAAAAAATACCTATTTTCAAAAAAAGTACCTTTTCCAAAAAAAAGTACCTTTTCCCAAAAAAAATACCGTTTTCTAAAAATATTTTCCTTTTCCAAAAGAAGTACCTTTTCCAAAAAAAATACCTTTTTCCAAAAACATACATTTTTCCAAAAAAAAACACCTTTTAAAAAAAAAATACCTTTTCCAAAAAAAGTACAAATAAAGTACTTTGTAAAAACAAAGTATCTTTTTCCAAAAAATTTCGTTTTTCCAAAAAGTACCATTTAAAATAATATATAATTTCAAAAAAACTACTTTTTTTCCTCCCCCCACGGATATCTCCACTAAAACAAGGTTTCTTGATATTCGGCATAGACGTGCGCTAAGACGGGATTTTTGGAAATTCATACCGGAACGGGTAAAAAGGGGAAAAGTCTCCCCATAAACAGTCTCACAAATTGGAAAAGTGCCTGCCAAAACCACTGGAGGTAAGAAGTTGAAATTTGGTATAAAGGTTCCTCCACTGTAGTAGACATCGACTAAGTTTGTATTTTTGGAATTCCCTACAGGATATCCCAAAAGGAAAGTCGGTATGTGAGTTCCTCCTTCTGTGTAGGCGTCCGCTTAGACGGAATTTTTGAAATTCCTATCGGGAGGGGAAATAAGGTAAAAGTCTCCTCCTGACGGCTTGCCCAGTCCCTTTTGGCCAACCTAAAATTTTAAATATGTATTCCTTGGAGTAGGACTAACTTACCGGCAACGTAATTTTTCTATTTTGGAACAGGAACATAGTAAAAATGGTGGTTGAAAGGGAAAAATGTCCCCACTAACGGCCTGCCCAAACCGCTAAGGCAATGCAGTTGAAATTTGATATGAATGTTCCTCATCCATCGCAGATAGCCGCGAAGTTGGAATTTTTGTAAATTCCTAAAGGGAGGGGCAAAAAGAAGAAAAGCCTCACCTTGGGGGCCGGTAAAAACCCCTTCGGCTAGAAACCTGAAGCTTAAAATGTGGGTCCCTGGAGTGAGGGCTAACTTATTAGAAAGATACTTTTTTGAATTTTGGAGAGGGTCGTTATAAAATGGGGGCTCAAAAAGGGAAAGTTGCCCCTTAACGACCTGTCCAAACTGCTGGAACTAGGAAGCTGAAATTCGGTACTTAAGTTCCTCTCAGCCTGCTCAAACTGCTGGAACTAGGAAGCTGGAATTCCCTGTCGATGGATTTTCGGAAATTCCTACCGAGAGGGGCACAAATAGTAAAAGTTGGCTAAAAACCTGAAATGTAAAACATATGTTACTTGGAGTATGTGCTCACTTACCGAGAAGGTGCTTTTTGGACAGGGACATTGCAAAAATGGGGATTAATGAAGAGAAAAGTGCCGCTTAAAGGCCTGCCCAAACCGCTGGAGGTAGGAAGTTGAAATTTGGTATTAAAGTTCCTCCTCTATTGTAGACATCCGCTAAGATGAGATTTTTGGAAATTTCTACAGGTAGGGTCAAAAACAGGAAAAGTCTCCCCCTTAACGGCCTGGCCAAACTGCTGGAACAAGGGATCTTAAATTGGGTTCCTTCTCCAACGTTGACGTCCCCTAAGATGGTATTTTTGGAAATTCATACCGGGAGGGGTAAAAAGGGAAAAAACTTCCCCCTTGACGGCCTGGCCAAACTGCTGGATATAGAGACCTAAAATTATGTATGTAGTAGGTTCCTCCTCCAAAGCAGACGTCCTCTAAGACGGAATTTTTGGAAATTCCTACCGGGAGGGGTAAAAACGGAATAATTCTCCCCCTTGATGGCCTAACCGAACCCTTCGGCTAGAAATCTGTAATATATAATATGTTTTCCTTGGAGTATGGGCTAACTTATCGACAAGGCATTTCTAGGACTTTGGACAGGAACGTGGTAAAAATGGTGGTTCAAAAGCGGAAAATTGCCCCCCCCCCCTTAACGCCTGCGTCTTTAGCTAGAAACCTAAAACTTAAAGAACAAGTGTATATGAAACACTAAAATTAAGAAACTAAATAGGAAACGAGTGGGATTGAAACACTACACAAGTGGAATGAAATGGATATAAACGTTGAACGAGTGGAATTGAAATTATAGACAATGCAAATGGATTGGAAGAGGGAATTACCTGTTCAAACACTATCAACGGAATATGAAACTTATGTAGCATTGAAACATACTCTCGTAAAAGTTAAACAAATTTTCTAAAAGAGAAAAAACCTTAGAAAAGGAATGGAACTTATATATTCCGATATTTAAACTTCATGTAACGAAGCACAGGTGGAAGAAACCGACGCAGTAAATTTTCCAACTGAATTTGTGAATTTACTTGAATTGCCAGGTCTACCTTTACATAAACTGGAATTAAAAAAAAACTTTAAGACACGCTAACAACGTAGCTTTGCCCGCTATTTTTAATATTATAAAATGCTTTCCAACCCTGCTTTACGTTATTTATTTTCATTCAAAACACAAATGAACAAAACTACTTACGGGTCTATCTACCTAAGTTCGCACTTTACCAAATTATCTTAACATACACACGTATATTGTAATTTATTATGGATTCATTACTAACAATCCACTTTCATGAGAAAAAGTGATCAAATATTTATTTATTTTAAACCCATTGTTGTGCAGAATTATTTATTTGTGGTGGCTGGGTGAAGGCTTTAAATAAAAAAACTTTAAATAAAAAACGAATTTAATAAAAATTGTGGGGGGCGCAGCCCCCCCCCCCCCTTAACCTTTAAGGCACGCTAACAACGTAGCGGGCTGCGCCCGCTAGTTTATTATATGCAGATACTAGCCATGTATTTTTTATCATATACACATCTCAAAATGTGAGGTTTTTCTATATAAATTATATTATTATTGATTATAGTTGACCCTTTTGGTGTAGAGTGTTCTTTCGTTTCAGCTTGAGATCAGTTTTAGTTATAATAAAACAAAAAATACAGATTTTTAGTTTTATTATTTATTTAATTTTTAAAAACCAATATTTCGACTAATATCATTAGTCATTTTCAAGGAATTTTGTATTAAATAAATTTTCTAAACCGGTTGACCGATCTCCATAAGTTTTAACAATGAACTGATCAGACAAATAACAAATAATTTGAATAAAATTTCGCAGCTATAACCGATTGAGGTTTATTTGAAAAATAATAGGTAAAGTTTGTTTTCAATCAAAGAATCAATTGAAATACATGGAAACATATTGTTTAACTTTTTTTATCAGTCAATAAAAAACAAACTACAAAAAATACGTATCGTCTGTAGGGGTTGATATTTTTAGTTAAATGTTCTATTTTTAGTTTTTTATTTTTAGAAAAAATAATTTATATAATTTCGTTGTTTTCTGTTTTAAAACAAAAAATTCAAATATTTTCAGTTTTCCTTTTTGTTAAAATAGTTAGTTTATATACAAAATTATTTCAATTCAAATTCCAAGAAATTCTTTACTCATACACACAAACATAGCCAATAAAAATATGAAGGTGTGTGTTGTGTGTGTAGTGTTTTAAAAATTCAAACAAAAAAAAAAACTTTCCAATATGAAAAACAAACACCAAAATCGTGTTTTTCTAACGTTTTTTCAGTTAAAAATGTAAGAGACTTTTCAATTATTTTTATTTCTTTTATTGATTGTTTAAACAATGTTTGAAAATAGCAAAATGGTTTAAATATCAAAATCAGTAGTCCTCTTTTTAATTGTGTTTTCAATTAATTTAATATGTATTTTAGGTTGTTTTTAACCAATAAAATATTGTGAGTGTACTCTATTAAAACTGACACACATTTCAGAAGATTAAATCGAAGCTGGATTTGCAAAGTCACTTCCGAAATAAATCTCTTGTTTCTCCAAAAGAACGATTTTTCTGAATAGTTCATAATTGCAATTTTCTGCAGATAATATTTTTGTATTATGAAAAGAAGAGAAAACTTAAATAATTCTTCTTTAAGGAGTTTAAAATTATTAAAACTTTAAGTTTTCAAAATATTTTTGATTTTGCTCCATTGTGCCTATATAGAAACTTTTACAGCATAAGTTTTATTTTGTTGGACATTATTTAAAATTATAAATATTGTTTATCAAATTAATTAACATGGCGTCATATGATGACACTTACATAAAACAAGAAACACTGTGTACAATAGTTATAGCTGTTGTTATTAAACCTCAACAATGTAATAATGTTGAGGTAGTAGTTGTTTCAGTTTATGGCTCTAAATAAATATGTATATGTTCTGTACATTAGGGTGATAGTTCTTTTACGAGAAAATCAAATTTGACAAATTTTTTAGTAACAAAAAAATTCTTATTTTTTTTTAATTTAATCTGAAGCGCAAAGTACTCCTGCATTTTGAAAAGTACTACTTTATTGTTAAATAATAAGTACCACGATAAATGAATGTTTTTTAGTTTGACTCAAGATCATAAATTACACAGAAAAAATTTACAAAATTCTGTTTGTAATGTTAAACACCTTTTTTGCATAAACAAACAAAAATTTTTTTAAAAAGGCACCAACAATGGAATTTGTATATACAAATCCCTTTTTGTAACTTTTTTGTAATTTGTTAAAAATAAAATCAATTTTTTTTTAACAATGTGTTTTGTAAATACAATAATTTTTTTTTGTAACATGTTTGTATTTGTTAAAAATAAAAAAATAAAATTCAACAACGAGTTTGTTATATTAAAACAATTATTCGCTTTATGTTGTCGTATTGACAAAAAAAAAATACTTTTTTGAAATTTTTGTTACAATTTACAAACATTTGAGCAATTGAAAACAAAAATAAATGATTTGTTTTTTTTTTTGTTTCAAAATTTCTAAGGCTATTTTTTTTGATATTTTTGATACAATTTACAAACATTTAATAAAAAAATTGTTAGATATCTAAGTAAAAAGCCAACAATTTTTTTTAATTACTTAAAATTTTGTGATACTTTTTTCTGTGTAATATCACTTTCTGTTTAAATTATTTTCAAATCAAAGAAAGATGATACAATTTTTACAAGTAAATTACAAAGAATAAAATTTTTTTAAAGAATTCGATAAGGCCAGCAAGACAGAATACGTATTTTCGGCCTTCGCTACAAAGCAATCATCAGTGACGTTTGCATTGAATGGGTTAATAATTGATGATCGTCTAGTTATGTGACAGTTGAAAGCAAATCGAATATGTTAACAACAATTTGTTAAATTTACAGAATTTCAGTTATATTTAAGTTAACTTTAAGTTATTCGAAAATGACAAATTATACTGTAAAATCTGCAGAAAATGTTGCTAAATATTAGTAGACTGAAAATAACAAAAGCAAACATGCACCCAGAAAACAGATTCGGTGCTGACAACCCTATTTGTTGCCAATCGAATGGTTCAGTTGCAACAAATGAATTTTTCGGTTGTGGCTACAGAATTATTCTTGATTCAACTGAAATTCCATTGTCACAGTAAAATTAGTCCTGTCCCAATTGGTTTTCTGTTGCCACAACTGAAAAATTCGGCTACCACAACCGAACCATGAGATTGGCTACAAATGGGGTTATCAGAACTGAAACTGTATTCTGGGTGTGTTTGTTATTTTTGAGCTAAATTCAGTTGAACGCAAATAGCTGTCAATCCTGCTAAAATCAGCACTAATATTTGCTAAAAAATTGTAAACTGCTATTTTCAACAGGCTCGATTTTTATTTGCATTTAAAAAAAATCGAAAAAAAACTTGATTTTTTAGGCTACTTATTATTTAGAAAAATTTTTCTGCTGCTTGTAACAGTTTAAATTGTTATTTTCTATTAACAAAAATTTAACTCAAATATAACTAAAATTCTGTATATTTAACTGTCTATATTTAATCCGCTAACTTAGCAGTTTTTTCTGCAGCATGAATTCTAATTAATTTTTAGTAGTTTTAACTAAATTTTTTTACAGACTTTTTTCTATTAGTAAGCTCCTCCTTCAGTTATTTATATAATTCCTTAAACTCAGTTACACATTAGTTCGTTCTTATAAATACTGCAAATTATTAAATAGTTTACAAATATCACAGTTACCTTACAAATAGGGAATGCAAAATCCCGCACTTTTTGATTTCCCGGGAAAGCGGGAAATTTATTTTGAATTCCCGGGATCCCGGGATCCCGCAAGGGAAGTAAATTACAAAATATTTTATAATAATTAAAAAACTTTTACAAAGAAAATGTCCTAAAGATCTCAAATTTTCATGATCATGAAAAAGCTCAGGCCGTGAGTGTTTTTTCTTAAAATTTCGGTGGGAAAGGATTAATTTTAAAAATTATATAAGTCTAATTATATATTTTTAAAAAATTTTATAAAATAAAACAAATTTTTAGACTAAAAACTTGCCGGTCAAAAAATGGAATAAATAAAAAAATTAATATATAAAACAATTTTATCAAATTGGAAAAATTTTTTTAAATTATCGAAACAAATTTTAACTTATTTGAAAAATTTAAAAAATCAATGAAAATATTTGTCTCTTTTTTGTTTTTCACGTGGAAAAATTTCATTCAAACTTTAAAGGCCTTAAATTGTAATTTAAATTCTGAAAATTAAAGTTTTTTATGTAATTAGAAAGACACAATCACAATAAACACAAAATGTCACTTTTTCACAAGAAAAATAATAGTCACAAGAAATAGTTAAATTTACGTGAAAACAAAGTCTACACAAATTTCACGTGAAACTCATTGTCGTGAAAAACTATTTTTTATATGGAGTATAACAGTTTTTCCACGTGAAACTCAAACAATTTACGGTGCTTAATTCTGTACGGAATGAGTGCGATTCAATTTTTTTTATACAAACTCTATTTAATTGAGTGATTTTTTTAAAAAAATATATTTTTTAAATTCCTTTTAGGAACTTAAAAAGTTTGATCAAGTACACAAATTAATCAGTGTGTTCGTTTATTCGAAAATCTTACTACTTTTACTACAATTGGAAAGTTTTGTTTACTTTTTGAACTTTTCAGTTGTGGTAAAAGTAGCAAATTGTAGTGAGTAAAAAACAAACCTAATGTAAAATTTTTACTGTTTTCAAAACGTTGGAAAAATTTTGCATATGAAAATTTTAAATAATTAACTTTATTATTTTAAATTGCATTTTTTGAAATCCCGGGATTCCCGGTCAAAATTCCCGGGAATGCGGGAACGAAAAAATCTTTAATTTCCCGGGAATCCCGGGACGGGAAATCCCGGCATGCATTCCCTACTTACAAAGAAATTCTGCAGAGTGGTTCACCCGATTTTAATAAAACTTGCATATATTGTAGAGGAGACAAAATTAGTTAACGCTAATTTTTTTATCGTCCCAATGTTACATTTATTTTTTATTTTATTTTTATTAATATTGTTACGTTTTTACCTTTTAAAAACGTTGGTTTATCTCCTTTAGATAAACCGGATTTTTTTCTATTGCAATCAAAATAACCAATCTAAATCCAGACACCAATTGTTACGTTTTACCTTCAAAAAACGTACGTTTATTTCCTTTAAATAAACCTGGCTGCCAATTAAAATTAACTAGAAACACACACACACTTGTTGTTTACTATTTATTGTTTACTTCTTTAACACTTTATTACTTTACAAACAATTTCACAACGATTGATTAGAACACAACTTAACTGTACCAACGCTACCGCGTGACTGACTCCTTAACACAAGCTGCAGCCCTTTTATAGTGTAATGTCTGCGATTGTAGAATGATCTCGAATGTTCCAGAGACACCCAGATTGTGTGTAGAATGAACTAGAAGGTTCCAGAGACATCCAGATTTGTGCAGAATGAACTAGAAGGTTCCAGAGACATCCAGATTTGTGTAGAATGAACTATAAGGTTCCAGAGACATCCAGATTGTTAGCCATGGTTGTAGAACATACCAGAATAGAGTTGGGCTTAATCGTTCTTTTTGGTGACTCGGTCATATCGTTCAATTAAATTCATTGAACTAGTTCGTTCAAATCGTTCAATCGTTCTTTTTTTGTTATCGTTCTTTTTTGTCATGAGCTGTATTTGAACAGTGATTCATGAACGGTGTTGATATTAATTTTATTGTACATATACTAATAGTGTCAGAAAATTACAATTTTATTAATAATTTTAAATTATTAAGAAAAACATTTAATTCTTTAATAAAATTAATAAGAAAGGGATACAAATTTTTTATGACTAAAAAAAGAACGAAATGAACGATTGAACGAAAAGAACGAATAATGGTGAACGATGTCATATCGTTCAATGAACTGAACCGTTCAAATGAACTAGTTCGTTCATGAACGACACAACTCAGAAGTTTCCAGAAGCATCTAGAGTATTCGTAGCGGAGACAACAACCACTTGGATTTTAGTCGAGACACAACCCACTTTATTCTTAGCCGAGACACAAACCAATTCACAGTAGAACACTTTGTAGCACTTTATAGCATAATGTTGTATACTCAAATGTAGCGTTGCCAGATTGACAGGTCCCGTTTCTCGGGATTTTTTATTCCAAAATACGAGAACTATACCAATCAAATTTCGTAACAATATCAATAAATTTAAAGGGTGAAACGCAAGGTTAAAATTCGTAAAAATTTTTGTGTAATTGTAAATTTTCAATTACAAATTGTATATAATTAAAATTGTAATTCAAAAGTAATGGAAATACCCCAGGTCGGGTCCAATTATTTTTTTCTCCGCTACATCAAATCCAAACTTCATCCAAATCGTAGTGAACAACCCGACAGACCTTACTTGTTAGCTGCTATATTTTCATTTCTTTTAGTTTTTTTTTATCCAATCAAACAACACTTTCAATCATCAGCAGTATCAGCAACATCCTTGAAGAAATTTATGTACTATATTATTTCTTAATAATAGCATCCTATTTAGAGTTCGAACTGAGCTACCAAATAAAACAGAGTAAAGCTGAGCACAAAAAAAAATAAGTTAAATTACACTTTTACGTGTTACGTTTTTGTAAAAACGTACACATCTACTAATTGAATAACTATAACTATAGAAAGTATTACGAGTACAAGCGAAATAAAAAAGTAGTATAAACTATAAAAAAAGAAAAAAAAAAACTTATAAATACTTTAGGATTAAATAACATAAAAAGATGAATTGAAAACTAGTTTAGTTATTGAAATCAACGAGCATAGAAACACAAGAGGATGCATGTGTCTCTTTCAATGTTAACTGGCTCTGGCCGACATTTGAAGAAATTTTATTAGAAGGTGATAGGTTCAGTTTTATTGTCAAATTTTAATAAATATTAAAATTGTTTCAATAAATATGCATAACATGAAAAAATGTAATAAAAAACTAAACCCGTTAGCTGCAATTTAACTTCTTGAAATCTCAGCCAGAGCCAGTGAGAGAGCGGTTAACAGTACGTGAGCATCTTGCATAGAGCCTGTTGAAATATAAATTTGTTTTTTTTTTTTTACAAAATTGTAATAAAAGAGTTGAGGAAATTTTAAAATTTAAGGAAATGTTATGTTAAGAAAAGTCAAAAGTAAAGAATGGCGTATATGTGACCTTCTCCGAGAAAAGGGACCTAGTGTGTCAAAAAACAGGATCAAATGTTCTTCTCATTTTTATCGATATTCCCAAGTTCGCGTATTTTGACACACTAGGTCCCTTTTCTCGGAGAAGGTCACATATATTAAAATTGTTAAGATAAACTGCAACATAATAAAAACGAGTAAAAAGGTTAAAGTCGGGCATGCCGACTATACAATACCCTACACCAGTCTGGGTAAAAGCCATCTAATGTTTGGATCCGAAATTCGAATGGGTTAAAATGCGGCTTGTGTCAAAATTTTCTATAATGTGAATCACCGCACCAAATTTCATTAAAATATCATAATATTTGCGATCTGCAGTTTGTAACCAAGACAATTTTGGGGGGACCGTTATATGGGCACTAGATCTAAAGATGGACCGGTGTTAACCAAAATCAATAGGCTTCGTCCTTGGCTTGACATAGGTCGGTGTACCAAATTTCATCAAAATATCTTAATATCTGCGACCTTCAGCATATAAACAATATAATTTTGGGGGGACCATTATATGGGCACTAGGTCTAAACATGGACCGATGTTCACCAAAATCAATATGCTTCGTCCTTGGGCCAACATAGGTCTGTGTTCCAAATTTCATCAAAATATCTTAATATTTGCTACCTGCAGCGTATAAACAATATAATTTTGGTAGGACCCTTATATGGGCACTAGGTCTAAACATGGACCTATTTAAACCAAAATCAACAGGCTTCGTCCTTGGGCCAACGTAGGTCTGTGTACCAAATTTCATCAAAATATCTTGATATTTGCGACCTGCAGCGTATAAACCATATAATTTTAGTAGGACCCTTATATGGGCACTAGGTCTAAACATGGACCGATGTTTACCAAAATCAATAGGCTTCGTCCTTGGGCCGACATAAGCCGGTGTACCATATTTCATCAAAATATCTTAATATTTGCGACCTGCAGCGTATAAACAATATAATTTTGGTAGGACCCTTATATGGGCACTAGGTCTAAACATGGCCCGATATTCACCAAAATGAATAGGCGTCGTCCTTGGGCCGACATTAGTCGGTGTACCAAGTTTCATCAAAATATCTTAATATTTGCGACCTGTAGAGTGCGCGCAAGAATGCATGGACAGACAGACAGACGGACGGACGGACAGACGGACATCGTTAAATCGAAATAAAAAAAATTCTGAGCCGATCGGTATACTATAAGGTGGGTCTAGGACCAATATTTTTTGGTGTTACAAACATCAGCACAAACTTATAATACCCTGACCACATAGTGGTGTAGGGTATAAAAACTCGATTAATTTGTGATGAATGTTTTTAGGGGACGATACGGGGATAAATTAATAAACATAATTTTTTTTTAACGAATTCAAAGGTTTATCTTACTAAAGGTAGCCACACACTAAGCAATATCATTGCAAATATTATTGACAATATTATCGTCGTTCCACAATACCAAAAGTTGCACAATAATATTGCGAATTGCATGGTCAGCCTAAGGAATTCATTCACTCTTTAAGCACCGTAAGTTGTTTGAGTTTCACGTGAAAAAACTGTTATACTCCATATAAAAAAAATGATTTTTCACGACAATCAGTTTCACGTGAAAATTGTGTAGAGTTTGTTTTCACAAAAATTTAATGTGTTTATTTTGATTGTGTCTTTGTTATAAAATTAAAAAAATTTCATTTGTTTAAATTAAATTGCAATTTGAGGCATTTAAAGTTCGAGTGAAATTTTTCCACGTGAAAAACAACTTACGGTGCTTTACACACAAAAGAAAATAAAAAGTGTTTAGTTATCGAAGTACTTAGGTAAAACATAACTTCAAAAGTATTTTGAGTTAGTTGTTAAATAAATACATGTAGATTTATAAACTTTTTGTGTTTGCCAACTTGCCTTAGTTTTTGCCCCATTCCATTCTGATGCACTTCAGAAAATGTTAAGATATCTAAATTTTTTCTTTTCTAACTTATCTTAGAAAATTAGGTTGTTCACAATGGGTGTGCTATCTGTTGTATCGTTGTATCGTCTCAAATGTTGTAATTTTTCAATTTAATTTTTAACAACTCTGCTTTTTGTTAGGACGTTACAACGGTACAACAAATAGCACACCCCTTGTGAACAACATTAATATTTTATTTTAATTAAAAAATTGTGTAACTTAGTAAGAAACTTTTGAAGTTGTATTTTACCAAAGTACTTCGGTATTTACACACTTTTTATTATTGTTTTTTTTTTTACAGAGAAGCAACGCACAGGGAAATTTTTCCTATTAAATAATGTGTTGCTTTCTTTGGATAGAGAAGAGTGAAAGGTGCACGGAAAAAATAAAAAGTGTATTATTATCGAAGTACTTAGGTAAAATACAACTTCAAAAGTATTTTTTGTAAGTTAATAACAAAATATATATAGATTTAGCAATTTTTAATTTTGGCTCATTCCATTTGTATGCACTTCAAAATATGTTAAATTACCTAAGTTTTTTCTTTTGTAATTTATCTTAAGAAATATTATATTTTATTTAAAGAATTGTGTAACTTAGCAGAAAACTTTCGAAGTTGTATTTTACCGAAGTACTTGGGCAATTATACATGTTTTATTTTTTGCGTGTGGTGAACGATGAAAAGCTTCAAATATGGCAACACTGTAATTTCGCGAGTTGTTGAGCGAACTTTGTTGAAGCTTTTTAGTTCATGGCCCTGTTATATATTTTACTTCGGTGGGGTTAAGTGCTATGGGAACACCGAAGGAGGACGCTGCGATATGTATGAGGGATAGAAAACTCATATAATTTGTTATTTTTCATAAGTTCATGTTGTTTTGGCTGGGAATCGAAACCACAACCTTATGTATAACAGTACAACGCGCTAACCATAACACCATTATTATTTCCGTGTATATGTGATTTAATATAAAGATCTAGAGTTAATTAATTCTTTGAAATTTGTTTTAGTTGAGCACGTTCAATTGAATGAATTCAGTGAATTATTTTGAAAAGATAATTCATTCAATTCAAAGCAATTACGAATTCGATTAATAATGAATTCATGCGAAAATGAATTAATGCCTTAAAGCTCTAGGTGTGAATCCCATATTAAACCATATGGATGTGAACAGTGGCGCCAGATGTGACGAGTTTACATCATTTTGACGATTTTTTTAGTCAAAAATTCTACAAATGACGATTGACAATTTTTGAATAAAAACTTTTTTGATTTGACGATTTCAGAAAATTAATGAACTTTAAGCAAAACAATAAAGAAAAGCGTTTACAAAATACCCAAATTATTTTTTTCGAATCGTGTTTTTGGAGTTTTAAGTGGAAAAATATGTTCGTGGTTGAAAACAATTAACAAATAAAAGTTGGAACTGGGTTAATTTTTATATTTGGTTGTCGACCCAAAGGCTAAAATTGGTATTATAGCGTTTGTACGCTACATTTGATACTCTAATTCATATTGTCGCAAGGATTGTAGACAGATTTGGTCCATATTTGAACCTAACGGTCTAATGGACTATATTTTCAATTGTCTCTTAAATATACCTACATTAGGCAAATTCAGAATTTCTTGCAGATTTACAATTTTTTTTCATTTTATAGAAAAATTGTGACACCAATTCATTCAACCTAGTCAAATTTCGGCTCCATACATTACATGCCTTTCATTCAGACTGTTGTAGGGTATTATATAGTCGGCATTCCCGACTTGAACTTTTTTACTCGTTTTAATATAACTACTTTTCAAAACAAATAGTTGACCCATATAGTTTTTTTGTTTTGTTTTCAACTTTTGCATAAATATGTATCTCAACAAAAGAAAAGTGAAAAAGTCTCTTAATTATTAAAACAAAATAACGAAAATACTTATTTAAGCCACTTCGCAATTAGTGCTCCTCAAAGTTTTGGCCACCATCATTGACAAGTACTTAGTCGTACTTTTTAAAGCAAACAAAACTCAACTTAAGTTACTCTCCTCCAAAAAAAGTCCTTAAAAAGAAAATCAACTTTTTTTTGCAAAGTATGACATCATTGAAAGTATAGTTTATGTATAATAGAAGTGGTTAAAAAAAACCACAAAAAATTCTTAACAAAACTAGAGAAATTCTTTGACCAACTCTGTTTGAAATAAACAGAGAATTTATTTTAATTTTCTGTGTAGTATCAACTATTATTGTTGATTTTGTCAGCAAATTATTAGCACAATACTTTTGTTTTATTATAGTACACATATAGAAAAAGAAAAGTAAAAAATCTTCTTATAGTTAAGTATGCTGCCAATTAAGAAATATGTATTCTGAGTATAAATATACTTATAAATTTTAATTTTTCTTTATGAAATTATATTGGTTTTACAATAGTTCTTTAGCAACAGAGAAAATTAGGTTATGTATTTAAACAATGCACTTTTGTTTATAATGAACCTTTTGTCGATGTTTATTGAAGAGTAAGCCCCGCAATTAGTTCTGTTTAATATACAGATCCCAATAATTACACGACGATTTTTCTGAAATTTGGTTATAAACAAATATAAGAAGGAAAAAAGCAAAAGTGAAGAGGTAGTCCGGCTACACAGAAAAGTTTTATTCCACGAAACTGGCTTCAGTTATATAAAGGAGTAAGAAATCGACAAGGCTTGAAGTAGAAAATGGCCCTGGACATAATCCACAAACTATGGGGTGTATGACCAAAATTTTTTTGGGATTTACTCCCATAAAAAGAATGGAAGTTCTGACAGTTTGAAAATGTTGATATTGTGCGTATAATGGGTAAAATTTTTTAAGGTTGCGTTTACATCTGCATCGATCGAACTCCAGAGATTTCGATATTGACCACTGTGGAAAAGCAACACTAAGAGAATTATGTCGGTAAAATTAACTACAATTGCAGTTAAAAAAAGTGTACACTGGAATTGCAGTTGAAATTAACTAATATCAGTTATTTTAACTGCGGAAAAATATCGCGAAAATTCGATAAAATCCCTAGAACTTGAAAAAGCTAGAATTTGAAAAGAACGTAAAATTAAAAAAAATCGCTACTATTAAGAAATTGCTAAAAGTTAAAAAATTTACTATAATCACCAAAATTTAAAAAAAAGTCGCTAAAATTAGAAATCGAAAAAATTCGAAAACTTTGACAAAATTAAAATCATAAAATTTACAAAAATCGCTAAAATTGAAAATATATAAAAAAACGAAAAATTGTAAAAAATAATTAAAATTATAAAAAAAAAATTTAAATCTAAGTAAAAAAAAATGAGTAAAAAAGTTAAAGTCGGGCATGCCGACTATATAATACACTACACCACTCTGATTTAAAGCCAACTAATGTTTGGATCCGATATTTTAATGGGTTAAAACAGACTTGTGTCAAAATTTTATATAAAATCATAAAAGAAGAGAAAATCGAAAATATAGCCCATATGGGCGATAGGTCCAAATATGGACCGATCCTACTTAGAATCAATAGGCTTTTTCCTTGGGACCATGTGAGTCAACGAACCAAATTTCATTGAAATATCTTCGTATTTGCGACATGCAGCGTGTAACCAAGCCAATTTTGCGGTGACCCTTATGTGGGCACTAGGTCTAAACATGGACCGATTTTAACCAAAATCAATAGGCTTCGTCCTTGGGCCAGCATAGGTCTGTGTACCAAATTTCATTGAAATATCTTCGTATTTCCGACTTGCAGCATGTAAAAAAGAAAATTTTGGGGGGTGCCCTTATATGGGCACTAGGTCTAAACATGGACCGATTTCAACCAAAATAAATAGACGTCGTCCTTCGGGCGACATAGGTCTGTGTACCAAATTTCATTGAAATATCTTAATATTTGCTACCTGTAGAGTGTGCACAAAAATGCATGGACAGACAGACAGACAGACGGACGGACGGACGGACATCATTAAATCGAAATAAAAAAAATTCTGAGCCGATCGGTATACTATTTATAAGGTGGGTCTAGGACCAATATATTTTGGTGTTACAAACATCAGCACAAACTTATAATACCCTCTCCACGTAGTGTAGGGTATAAATAGCCAATATTTAAAAAAAAAAACTCAAAAATTTTAAATATTGTTACGTTTTTCCTTTTGAAAATATTGATTTATTTCTTTTATATAAAACGGGTTCTTTTCTATTGCAAACAAAATAACCAATTCCACTGCTGAAACCAATTGTAACTTTTTAACTTCAAAAACGTACATAAATCTCCTTTGGATAAACCGAGTTGGTGCTCTTAGAAATTAAAATAATCCGTACTCTTTTGTTTGATTTTGAGCTTAAACACTTATTTATTTAAAAATTTAGTACTTTACAACTGTATAACACACAAGTTTACCAACGATTACCTAAGCTCGACTGAATTACACAATCGCTAATAATCAACTATAAAAACGCTAGTGTGCAACTCACTATAGAATGCTAAAGCCCAGTATTTTGTTGTAAAGAGCGAAAAATTTTCACTCTATGTTTGGAACTCAAAAACTATAATAAAAACGTTAAAATGCACAAATTTTTTATGGTCTATAAAAAGTTACAATCATAATTAACCCAAATGTCACTATTTCGCTACATTTTCAAATGGTCCTGTCTATTAAATTGATGCAAAAAAAAATCCACCGCAATTTCGCAACAATTCCACGCAAGTGAAAAATCATTTTTTTATATGGAGTTTGACAGCTTTTTTCGCAAAAGTACGAACAAAATACCGGGCTTAATACGTAATTAAGAAACACCCAGCAAAATATTGGTAATGACACCTCATTACTATCAGCATTACTAAAAATGATATATTATTACCTTCTGCATTATTTTATAATATAAAATAATGACTTCCTAATAACGGCCTATTGTATTCATTGTTTCTAAATATAAAATAATGACTTACTCGTAATATTTTAAATAAATACTTTTTACACAATTAAATTTTATACATTTTTATTTATTATATATAAATATGTTTTATGTTTAAATTTTTATGACGAGTCCTAAAATAACACATTAGAAAAAACTTAAATTTTTCTGATTGTATTTTCTTAAGCTAATAGTATTTGCTTAACTCCTTATTTTTAAGAATCAAGTAAGCAATCGGATAACCACTTATAATTCAACTTTTTGTAAGCATGTGTGTAACCACTTATTATTCAAAATCTCATAACTACTTATTTCTCATTTTTTCGTAAGCGAGCAGGTAAGCATTACTACTTATAAAAACGACCACGCCAAACAAAAATAATAATAGTGTGTAATTTTAGGACTCGGCATAAAAATTTATACATAAAACATATTTACATATAATAAATAAAAATGTATAAAATTTTTAACTGTGTAAAAAGAACTTATTTAAACTATTACGAGTAAGTCATTATTTTATATTTAGAAACAATGAATACAATAGGTCGTTATTAGGAAGTCATTATTTTATATTATAAAATAATGCAAAAGGTAATGATATATCATTTTTGGTAATGAGGTGTCATTACCAATATTTTGCTGGGTAGTATACAAACTCTAAAACGCCACTGAACTTCACAAATAACAATGCGCGACTTCGACTTCCTTAGTTAAGTGTAGGATTATAGTGTAACGGCGGTGGTATTAGAACTTGCTAGAAGGATCCAGGGTACAATAATTATAACACTTATTTTATTTATAACACTAGCTGTGGTGTATAATTAAATGTAGTGTAACCAGATTGACGTAATTAGTAAATCCCGTTTCTTGAGATAGTTTTCTTCTATAATTGCAAAATTTTCTATAATAGGCTAATCCAGTTTCGTAACAATATCAACAAGAATTTTAAAAATTGCTAAAAGTAAAAAAAGCTAGAATTTTAAAAAATACGGAAAATTAAAAAAAAAAAATACCATTAAAAAATTGCTATAAATTAAAAAATTCTCCAAATTTAAATATAACAAAATTTAAAAAAATTACTAAAATTCAATATCGACAAAATCCATGCTAAAAAGTATTTTGTGACTTATCGTATTATACATGATTTTATCCGAAAAATGACAACATCTTACTGTATCATGTTATAACTAAATTGGTTTAATAAGATCTAAATTGATACAATTATATAATTATTTGATACAATTAGATATAATTTGATTAATTAAGATATAGTTTTATACAATTTGATCCGAATTTTGTCCCCACTCAAGTGTATCAAATTATATATAATGTAATACAAATTTATCCAATTTGATACACTCGTATATAAAAATATGTAATTATATGTGGCATATCTTGTGACATATAGATAGATACATATATAATTGGATATTATTATATATTGCGCTATATGAAGTGTAATATGAACAAAGATATATTTATATATTTAATACATAACGTAATATAATTTTGTCTGAATACATATTTTGCAATATACTACCACAAGCAATTTTTAAAGTCATATATTTCTATATCAAAACTTTTTTACTTAAGAATTGAAAAAATATCACAAAATTGAAAAAATTCATAAAAATGAAAAAAATCTCTAAATTTGCAAAAAAAACATTCTAAAATGGAAAAAAGCCAAAATTAAAATTAAAAAATCGCTGAAATTTAAAAAAAATCAACAAATTTAAAAAATTACGCTAAACTTATAAAAAAAAATCGCTTAAATTTATAAACGCCAATATTAACAAAATTTCAAAATTAAAGAAAAACGCCAAATTTTAAAATAATAAAAATAAAAAAAAAATTTTAAATTAAAAAGTTGCCAAAATTGAAAATATCAACAAAAATTAAAAAAAAAACTTCAAGAAATCAATAAAATTGGCAAAATACACTAATGGGGTCATTTTGTAAAACGAAACTTTGCTTTCGTTTGAACGTTTTTTTATTTTTAATTTTTTTAAATTTTGTAAAACTCAAAAAAAAAAATATGTAATTTTCTTTTTTTTCAATCTGGCAATATTATTATTGAAGACAAACTCCTTAATAAAACGGTATTTTATAAGAAGTAAGTAAACGTTTGCAAACGAATATTATGCCATATTCAAACGAACAGAAATAGTTGTCGTTTCCTATTAAAAAGTTAAAGTTTTTGCATAAAAAGTTAGGTAATTGCAATTTTTGGAATAAAAGTTGTATAAATATTGGTTTAAAAATATGAAGTAGTTAAATGTGATACTCCTATATTTTTTATTCTCAATAAAAAATAATTCTTTTGGGGTCATATGCATAATCACCTTTTAAATTTATAAACGGCTTTTAAAACAAATTTTTCACACAAAAATCGTTATAAAAAATCAAATTATTATGCATAAGCACTTAAATTTATATGCAAATTAGTGAAAATTTGGGCAATTTTAAAAATATCTAATTTTAGATGCGCTAAGACACAATTTAAAAAAATTTTATTTATATATAAACTTCTACGTTTGAGACCAAATGAAACAAACTGAGGGGTTTTAAAACTAAAAACTGACAATTCGAAACTTAAGGGCCATATTAACAAACCATACTTTGTACTCCTTTGCTATCCGCTAATGGAAGGTTCTTCTTATTTAGGTTGATTTTCTGTACAATATAAAATTTTTCTTAAATATATTTGTTTCATATTATTAGGAAAAATATATCAAAAAAAAAAAAACTACTAATAAAAAAAAAATTGCCCCACACACAGGATTCGATACCTGGACCCTAAAAATATTATAACTAAAAATAACAACTCATTTACCAATCAGGCTAAACAGACTTGGAAAACTATATGAACAAATTTTTTTTTAAATAATTTGTAATTCCATGTCACAAATATTATTTTTTTTGTCTGGCAATAATAACTCGCAAATGGCAACAAACGCAAACTACTACCCGTTTTATAAAATACCAAATATTTTCGTTTACGTTTCAAACGAAAACGAAAAAACGTTTCTCATTCGAGTTACAAAATGACCCCATAAATTTAAAAAAACGTTAAAATTTAAATTTTAAAATTGTTAAAGTCTAAAAACTCCAAAATTAAAAACTGCAACAATTTCTAAAAACGCCAAAACTAAAAGTATTACGGCAACTAAAAAATTGATAAAGATCGACTTAACTGAAAAAAATTACTAAATACGAATAAAATCGCTGGAAAAAAAATCGACAAAATTAAAAACGACAATAAAATTGACAAAGATGGCTACAGCTGACAAAATAATACGCAAAAATAAAAAACTAAATTAAAAAAAGAAAATTTAATAAGATCAGTCAAAGTGAAAAACAAATTGCTAAGTGTCTAAAAAATCAATATAGTTGAAAAAAATGTAAAAATTGAAAAAGAATCTACAAACTAAAAAAAGTCGATAAAATTGGAAAAAAAATAATAAAATTTAAAAAATTCGCTAATAAAAAACTACAAAATTCTAAGAAAATCACGAAAATTTTAAAAAATCGCTTAAATCTAAAATATAACAATAATTTAAACGAGTAAAAAAGTTAAAGTCGGGCATGCCGAATATACAATACCCTACACCAGTCTGGTTAAAAGCCAACTAATGTTTGGATCCGAAATTCGAATGGGTTAAAATGGGGCTTGTGTCAAAATTTTCCATAATGTGAGTCAGCGCACCAAATTTCATTAAAATATCTTAATATTTGCGACCTGCAGTTTGTAACCAAGCCAATTTTGGGGGACCCTTATATGGGCACTAGTTCTAAACATGGACCGATGTTCACCAAAATCAATAGGCTTCGTCCTTGGGCCAACATAGGTCTATGTACCAAATTTCATCAAAATATCTTAATATTTGCGACCTGTAGCGTATAAACAGTATAATTTTGGTAGGACCCTTATATGGGCACTAGGTCTAAACATGGACCGATGTTCACCAAAATCAATAGGCTGCGTTATTGGGCCAATATAGGTCTGTGTACCAAATTTCATCAAAATATCTTAATATTTGCGACCTGCAGCGTATAAACAGTATAATTTTGGTAGGACCCTTATATGGGCACTAGGTCTAAACATGGACCGATGTTTACCAAAATCAATAGGCTGCGTTACTGGGCCAATGTAGGTCTGTGTACCAAATTTCATCAAAGTATGTTAATATTTACGACCTGCAGCGTATAAACAGTATAATTTTGTTAGGACCCTTATATGGGCACTAGGTCTAAACATCGACCGATGTTCACCAAAATCAAACTTGTTCGTCCTTGGGCCAACATAGGTCTGCGTACCAAATTTCATCAAAATATCTTAATATTTGCGACCTGTAGAGTGCGCACAAGATTGCATGGACAGACAGACAGACAGACAGACAGACAGACAGACAGACGGACGGACGGACAGACGGACATCGTTAAATCGAAATATAAAAAAATTCTGAAGCGATCGGTATACTAAAAGGTGGGTCTACGACCAATATTTTTTGGTGTTACAAACATCAGCACAAACTTATAATACCCTGACCACATAGTGGTGTAGGGTATAAAAATTCTGAGCCGATCGGTAAACTATAAGGTGGGTCTAGGACCAATATTTTTTGGTGTTACAAACATCAGCACAAACTTATAATACCCTGACCACATAGTGGTGTAGGGTATAAAAATCGCCAAAATTAAAGACTTGCTTATATGTTATGTATCTTCCTAACTCAAAAGCTGGCTGTCAGAGTTTTTAAAATTTAGTGCAGAATATATATACTCAGAGGTAGTAAGCAAAACTAATAAATATTTCTAGAAATTCTAAAACGCCGTCCCCTGACAATTTCCTTAAGAAATTGTTCAGTTTCAACAAATACGTTTGCTGAGTTTCAACAAAAAAGTTTGATTGAAAAAAAACTTGGAAATTTGTCATTTGAACAAAATATTTAATTGATTGAATTAAAAATGTTGTTTAAATGGAAGTTGAATTTTAACAATTATTTTTGTCATTTAAAAATTGGTTGGTTTTTTATCTGTGTATGTGTGTTTTTCGGTTGTTTTTTATTTCCGTTTTCGCTTAACTGACGCAATTAAATACGAAACAAGTAAAAACATCACAAATAGTTTGTCAACAACAGCTGTTGTTATTTTTCTTCTTTCCCAAAAAAATTTTACTTAAGAACCTCCATTTCTCTTTTGTTGTAAAACATAGTAATCCATTATACTACAACATCTTTAGGGCATGTTTTTGAAGCGGAAATAGATATTCTAATATTTGAACATTAATATACTCGTTTCACATCCATATGGGGTTCTATTATACAATAAATCTATTATTTAGAAGCCATTTCCTATTCAAACAAAGCCTGAACATAAAGACAAATAAGTGCAAATTGTGTTGTGTGTACTTAGATGCCTTTATTTCCATTTGATTTGACTTACTTTAATGTTGTTGTTTAAAACAAAGTAAGTTCCTTTGCTTGTTCCTTTTGTTCCTTTGCTTGTAGTATACATAATTGGTGAGTTTGTGTCATAAAGGACAATAAATAAAATAAAATACACATAATTAGTATAATTAATAGAATTTCAGTTGACTTAATTTGAATGAAAATTCCCATAACCAATATTAAATATTTATTATAAATTTTCAAGTTTAGTTTACTAAATTTCTAATAATTCTCTAATTAAAATAATTGCTTTAAAGTCACATTTCTTACACATAATTATGAATCTTAATCTAAATATGATCCGCCATAATTATTAAATATTTTTAGTTTCTTGCATGAAAATATTTTTTTCATTTTAATAAAATTTTTCTACTGTATTTTTATATTTTTCATAAATAAATATTTAATAAAGTCATTTTGTAAATGAAATTCTTAAAATGACATACACAAATATGTACCTATATATTTCCATTAGTATCTCCTCGCTCACTATCTGTTGCAGCAGTAAAAAAAAATTGTACAATATTTTGTGTCATTTTGTTGAGTGATGTCAGAAAAACTCGTTGAACTTTTTATTCATATATAATTTACTCTCCAAACTTTACTGTTTGTTTTTGTTGTTGAAAATTTTTATCAAACTAATGGATTTGTGTTTGTTACCTAGAGATACAATTTTTTGTTGCTTAATTTTTTTTTTATTCTATTTAACACACTATGATTACCATACCCAGAAACATTTTTTGTTCAAATTTATCAAAAACAGCCCAGGAAAATCATGTCAGGCTATTACTACAGTTATAGAGGATCAGAAAATAAAAGACCCACATTTTTTATTTAACTGCATTTAATTTTAGAGGTTAATCAATAGGATTTGATTTCTTTTAATTAACAAATAAATATTATAGTGGCAATTTATAAAAACTTTGTAAATCAAAGTAGTTTTACAAAACAAATTTTTCATACAAATCGGGTGAAAAGTTGACGACCGCGGTGAAGCTTTTTAGTTCAAAGTTTTCGCAAAAATTTATTAAAATGCAACCGTACTTTATCATACATAGGATGAGTAGCAATAAAACAATAAAATATACTTAAAAATAAATTACGAATTTAAGAAAACATAATGCAACTGCAACTATAATATTTACAAAAGCTAAAAGATTAATCACTAATCATCTGATAACTAACCCTTTATAAAGCAGGCGACCATGCATTTTTCGATGCGCAAATTTCTCGTATTAGATACAGGAACGGGGTGCTGTTATTTCATTTTGTTCCGGTGTGGTTAAGTGTATGGAAGCACCGAGAGAGCGCTGCGATATGTGTGAGGGATAACTATTACACCACAAAATTAAAGTTCAAAGCATATAATAACCTGAAAATAAATTTTAGCTGGTGTATAACATTTGATCTTTTTTTTTTTAACAGAGTATTTTTCAAATGAAAGGTTTTCCTAAAAAGTGTTTGTCTCATTTTTTAAATATTAGTTTTCGCATTTTTAATCACGATTTTCTCAACATTTTTTAAGTGATGGAAAAATGTTTAAAACATCTTTGGAACCAACATGCCAAACTCTATTAAAAATTTACAACAAGTTTCAAACCGCAGTGACTTTGCTCCTTTTGAAGAGGTGTGTAATTGAGTGGTTCAAGTTTTTTAAAAAGGAGCCACCTACCCAGTCAGTTGGCGTCCTATGGAATATATATATACCTAGTCAGAAAAATATAAACGGGAATGTGATGGCAAGGCACTTTAATTGGTGGTACAGAAACTGGCAAAAAGTGCTTTCCCATTGCCAAAACTATAACATCATTGGACAAAAGGACCGGATGTGCAAAAAACGCTGGCAAAACCAATAAATAGATAGTCTGGAAATGCATTTTCCAAAATAAAACGTCAGTAAATACACTCAAAAAAAAAAGTCAGTAAAATCAGCAAAAAATGTTGCTGTGTCAGCAAATTTTTAGTCATGAGCGTGCTTGCGAAAAAGTTGGTAATTTCAGCAAAAGTATTTGCTGAAAATCAACGAGCTGATTTTTACCAAAAAAAATAGTAATCTCAGCAAAAGTTTTGCTAACACTTAGTCGATTGCAAATGAAAAAAATCCTTGCTAAAATCACTAAACTTTTTGCTGAATATTAGTAGACTGAAAAAACTGAAAAAACTCAAAAAATTTGTAGAGAAATTTTACTTTAGTTAATTTATTTGCTGAAAATTTAAATATAGAAATTGTGTAGAGTTGTTTTTTAATTATCATTATTTCCGTTGTCTGTACTACATCCAGACAATATGCGACATCTGCAGCTTGTCTGTCTGGTTGTCGTCCATGCTATAATTGCGGTTATCAGCACAACTTTTGTAGCAAAATAAATTAGTAAAACATTAGTTCAAAATTAGTTTAGTGGTAAAAAAATATAACTAAATCTCTTGCTGGAAACGGAATTTCAGCAAAAAATTTGCTGAAAACTAGTAAACTTGATATACAAGACGTTTTACTAAATTTTCTACTAACTTATTTTTTTGAGTGTATGTATGATTTGAATTCATGCCGTCATATTGCCAGACGAGAGCTCTACCCACTGATCTAAGGATAATTGATGGCTAAAAACATAAATGAATGATAATAGCTTAACAACTACAAGCAGTGCTAAAACGCTAGCACTGCACAGTGGGCCAGCATCTTCTAATGTTGGCCAAAACTAGAATATTGAGTATATGAAACTAAAAGATATCACAAATGGGGGTCTGGTTGTTGCTGATCACGAATCTGAAATAAAAAATATAAAATTCGAAATGGCGGATCCAAGATGGCGGCCATTAATTTTTAGTTTTTAATATATTGGACTTAAAATAATCAATTATATAGCTCTAGGATCCGTTGATTAAAAATCTTAAATTAAAATTTTGAAATTCAAAATGGCGGATTCAATATGGCGACAAACAATGTTTTCATTAAATTTCTTATGTCGTCTGATTTACTTCAAATTTCCACCAGGTGAAGTTTTTGGGTAGCAGATTACGAATCGGAAATCAAATTAAAAAAATTCAACATGGCGGATCTAAATGGCGGCCATAAATTTAAAATTGTTATGTGTTGGAAAATAAATTATACTGTACTAAAAAAAAAAAAAGAAATATTCTGATGACAACTGATGCACGCAGAGGGACCAAAGCAAAATATAAGTGTATCGGCGTTTTAAAAGTTTTCGCCTGGCCCTATGTTTTTGGGGGGTTAAAATTTCCCCTCTTTTAAAAATGTTTATTGTGAATCAGCATAGGAAACCATGTGAATCTTCCATTTTAGGTATAGAATATGTTCAGCAGACTTATGTAAAACACTACGAGGGACATTTTTGTGGAACATTTTAACCCTCTAACTCTGCAATTAAAGGGTATTTTTTTGGCCCTTTTTTAAAAGTGTCAAAAAATACCCATAAGTTGAAGAGTTAGAGGGTTAAAATTTTCCGCAAAAATATTTGTCATGAAATTCTACTATAAGTTTATGAAGACATCAAAATTGAAAATTTAACTTCAATGCCAGAAATAAGTCAAAACTTAAAATGTGTTTAAGGGTTAATTTTGTATTTATTCAGAATTGGCACTCAAATGTCCCACAAACCTGAACTTTAGGGGGTTAGTCTGTGTCAGAAAGCCAGAACCTACATTTAAGGTAACTTTTAGTGCTATTTTTTTAGTTTTTACTAAACCTCTGGAATGCTGGAAATTAGCGAGATCTGAAGGCACTTTTTAAGTTAAAGGGCAAAATCAATTTTTTAACTAATTAACTACCAAGCAAACAAAGATAATCATTAATGACTCAGAAATGAGCTCCAAAAACATAAACATTTTTCCACTTTTTCCTATGAAAGTGGTCCGTCCAAAAGAGCCCCCTGTGTACTCAGAAATGACTCAGAAAAAAGAACGTATAAAATCGAAATTTTCTTCATAAATTTAAATAATTTTGAAATCTTCTTTGAGTCCGAAAAATGAACCCTCGTTTTGAGACAGCTTTTTAGATTGTAGAGACAACTTTTTGGATTGTTTTCTGAGGGTTCATATTTTCTACCAAAAAAAGAGTGTTTTCAAAAAAACAATAATCATTTCTATGAGCCATTTAAAAATCTTATTTATGAGCGCTCCGAATTTGCTGGCTGGGATTTTATTCAATATTTTATTCTATTAGATCTTAGTCTAGAGTAACAATAATATAAGTCTTTAGTATTAAGAATACATTTGGTTTTTATTTGATTTCAACTTCCGACAACAAAGTTCATACAACTTTCTACACTGGCAGTTGCTAGAGAACTAACTCGTCACACAAAAATGTCCATCTGTTACTAAGTATCTGTTTCTATTCATGTGCAATTGTCAAACTCTCTACTCTTCTCCTTTATGCGTCTGTCTGCAAATCAAAGTCAAAGCCTACTTGTGTCATTTCGCCAAATCAAATCCGCCAAATCAAAATATAGTCCTTTTACACCACACTAAACCCATCTACACCTAGAATCCTAAATAGGGCTAGTAGAATTTTTAACATAAGCATAAAAATATTTGACATTTTAAAATGTGAAAGTTTCTAAACAAAACTAAGAAGCAGTATATACAAATGAAAAATTCTGAACAAAAACAAAAAAGATTTAAAATTAACGTTCCAGAAAAAGTGGCTAAAAAAATTACATTACATGCAGGTAACCATTTTTACTTCTCGGCTTCGTCTATTTTGTTATGCAAAACTAAAACTTCCATTAATTGCAACGATCTGGTTTGTAGGAGAATTGCAATTCGCAAATGCATATAGTTCTTAAAATATTTGTTTCCTTTTATTTATTTATTTATTTTTTCACTATTATTTACATCTGTCAAAAATTTTATATTGTCGAAAAAGATTTCATTTCACACAGAAAATTCCATTTTTTCACCATCAAACAAATGTTTTTCACCGCGATACTTTGCTATGGTTTCACACAATTTTTAACAGTTTTGAGGTGAATAAAATTTCACTAGCCGATAGGTCTAGTAGAATTTTTGACATAAGCATGAAAATATTTGAAATCTTTTTAATATTTTTTCTTAAATATTGAAATTTGTTGCAATTTTATCCAAATAAACGTTTAACCAATAAGGAGCTAAAAGCGTTAAAAACCCAAAGAGTGACTTTCTAATGACTTTTTTTATAAAACGCGCTAGCAGAAAATAATGCGTGTTTTGGGTTGTACAAAAGCGCTTAATTGGCATTGCTACTTAACCGCTTACCTAGTGTCTTCAAATGCAATAAAATATGCCATTAAATTTACGAATTACACACAAAACAACAACAAAATTATTTTCGTTATTGTTGTATATGTGTTATTTTCAAAATTCTTAGGTTATAGAAAAAAAATACTGAAATTGCTTTTAGGTCCCTCTATGCGTATGAGTGTTATTCAATGTTTGTATTAACAACACTCATACGTCCATCATAATAGTTACAAGACTTGCAGTGTTGCCACTTTTTAAATAATTACTCAAAAATGGAACTGTTTGTGTGTGTGTATTCACTAGGGTATTCAATTAATCGGCTTTTTATTTTAATCGATTAATCGTGCAAATAATTATTCGGGTTCTTTTCTTAACCGGTTAATCGAACAAAATTCTAAAATTAATCGATTAATCGAAAAAAATTTCTGTAAAATAATATACATACACTTGTTGGGTTTTCAATAATTTTATTTAATAAAGGAACAAAAATAAATTCAGTAACTCTGTTGAAATTCATAAAGATAAAAAAAAAATGTAATAATTGAGATCAGATTTTGTCAATATTTTTATTTTTTCTGTCCCCTCTTTCACATATTAAAATGTTATGTAAATCGGGGACAACCACACCCGAAAGAAGAATATAAGACCCCGTACATTAATTTGTATCTCTTTCGTATGCACTAAATACATAAAAGACGTAAATGTAGAGAGGAATTCTAAAATTTTTTTTATTTTACTAATTCAGAGAGCTCACTAAACAAGCTTTATTACATTAAACATTAATTATAATCCATAATTCTATTATTATTCTGGCCTATTAAACGAAATAAATTTAATTCCTTGACTAAAAGTTGAATTAACTAGAATTCAATGAATTCCTTGACTTCAAATTGAAATAAATAGTGTTGAATGAATTCCTTGACCAAAAGTTGAACTTGAATGAATTCCTTGACCAAAAGTTGATTTAACTAGAATTGAATGAATTCCTTGACCAAAAGTTGAATTAGCTAGAATTGAATGAATTCCTTGATCAAAAGTTGAATTAAGTGCACAGTTGAATGAGTTCCTTAGCCAAAAGTTGAATTAACTAGAATTGAATGAATTCCTTTACCAAAAGTTGAATTAACTAGAATTGAATGAATTCCTTGTTGAATGAATTCATAAAATTTTATGAAGGCATTAGAAAAAAAATGAATGAATTCCTTAAGTTTGGTCAGGGAATTCATTCCCAAAATATAAATTCAGTTCAAAAAAAGGGAATTAGGGAATTAATTCTTCGAAGCTCTGGCCTACAGAAAATTATTTATCACAATTTTTTAAAAAATTTTTGAGTTTTTAGCACATTTACTTTATAAAAAATTTATATTTTTTAAAAATTTTTGTAATTTTCTACCAATATCGATTAATCTATTATTCGAACAATTTTTGAGAAAAATTGTTCGATTAATCGAATAACGATTAATCGATTGAATACCCTAGTATTCACTGAATCATTTTTTAGTAAAATTTTCGTAAGTATCGTCTTAAAGCTTTTTAATAAATAAATTCAAATTAGTCGATATGGAGATTAAATGAGTTTGCCTGTGAAACATTTACCAAAAATTTAAAGTTTCTAGCGAATTATTTTTTTTTTAGTTTATTCAACCCTAAACTCAGTTTAGAGAAAATCAGAAACGTTGTTTTGTGCTTTCAGTTCCATATTTTGCTAATTTGTTGCGAAAATATTTGGCAAATATCAATAAAAAAAATTTTTCTCTTGTGTAGGAAAAACATTTTAAAGTGCAACAAACGAGTGAAATTCTGCTTTATTATGATTGTGAATTTCTAATGACCAGAGTAAGGAACTTTAGTTGTCGTTAACTTGAGAACAGCAATAACTACACCCAGAAAACAGATTCACTTCTGATAACCGCATTTGTAGCCAATCGCATGGTTCAGTTGTGGTAACAGAATTTTTCAGTTGTGGCAACAGAAAACCAATTGAGACAGGACTAATTTGGCTGTGGCAACGGAATCTCAGTTGCATCAAGAATAATTCGGTAGCCGCAACCGAAAAATTCATTTGATGCAACTGAACCATTCGATTGGCAACAAATGGGGTTGTCAGAACCGAATCTGTTTTCTGGGTGTAGACTACGAAATAGAACTTTTTGAAAAATAGGCGGTGAAAATCTGAACAAAACAAAAAATTATTTAAAGTAATAATTAATGGAAAAAATATTCATTACAATTAAATACATTTTTTTGAGCACCCGGAATAAATGACTCAATTCACAATGGCTCGGAAAATTAAAATTTTTCCAATAATGCTCATAATTCGGAGTCTTTTATGAGTCATAAAAAAGAAATACACCCTCATATGGCTATGATTTTAGAAGGCCTTAACTTCTTTATGAGTCTTTTTGGACTTTTATTGTACACTGGGCTGCAATTGAATTAATTATTTTAATCGGTTAAAGTTTTTATTAAAAACCGACGTATTTTTGTCGGTTTTCGGTTCGGTTTTGAGGCCTGAAAACCCGCGGTTTCGGTTTCGATTAAAACCGAATAGCAAACTCTAATGAAGTACATGATAGTTATTTGTGTAGTAATGCGGTTGTAGTTATTTTAACTACAATTGAAGTTAATTTACTTAAAGCAAAATTTTTCAATGTTTCTGATAGTTATTTTTTTAAACAAACTACAAAAACTACTACATTATAGTAATATTTATTTTTTGCAGTTATTTTGAATTTTGTCACAAATACTTAAATTTTCAAGTGTGTATGTGTACGAATCAAACAAGAATGTGTGTACGAAACGCTTGTTTAGAAATTTCTAGTGAAAGAATATGAGAAGAACGTGTTTTCTGAACAATAAAAGTGATGTTAAGTGTAAATTTTGATTTCTCAATTTTAAATTTATTCGAGAAATTTTTTGTAAATAACACTGTGAGACAAATGGTAGGGGTCAGTGATCGGGAAGGGTTCAAACTACCGGGGAAAGTTATATCGGTAAAAAAGAAGTTATACGTGTCCCGGCGTTTCGCTTGATCACCCCTAGGAATCGAGATATATCGATTTGACCTTTGGTGGTCTTTTTTTTAACATAACTCAAGAACCACTAGTCCGATTTTGCTCAAACAATTTTAAAAAAATTAAAAATTACAATTTCTTTAATCTGTTCATATAACGTTTTTCCATATACTCAACAGTTTTGCCGGTAAAAATTATATTTGAAGCCCTTCATCTTTCACCACCTTTCACTTCTGCTCTATCCCCTTTCCAAAGGAAGCAACACGTTAATTAATAGGAAGAATTTCCTGAGTGTTGCTTCTCTTTAAAAAAAAAAAAATTATATATACTTTGAAAAACAGAAACACTTAATGTCAATTTATTGATATTTCCGACAATTACAAATACACATGCTAGCACGAGTAATGACGCGACAAAACTAACCTCACTAAACTTTTTTCCACAGATTTAATACTTTTTTTTCAAATTGAAGAAAAATTATATCAAATTTACGTTACTGCCTTTTTACAAAATTGTTTAGAGTTAACAAATTAAATTTAGTTAAAAAATCGACAAAAAATTATCAAAACAACAATTGTTTTGTAAAGAATTATTGACGGAAATAAGTTTGTTCATTTAAAAAAAAAAAAGTAATTGATTTAAAAAAAACACACAATAATTTGAATAAAAAATATATTGTTTTAACAATTCGTTTCATCAAAAAGTAACAAAATTTTTATGTTGATTTCACTTACGACTTTTGGGTCAGTGTAGATTTTTGTTGAAATATTTTTCTTTTAATTTTTTTTTTATTTTATTTATTAAAACCTTAAAAACCCGTAAATATCCATATGTAATGCGAACAGTGGTTTTAATATCAAGTTTTATGCATAAAATTTTAAGCCTTAATATGAATACAGGTCCTGTGCCTATATTTCACCACAAAAAATTTTTATTGATTGCATTTGAAAATTTTTGTATACAAAAACTAAATGGAAAACCGACAAACTTTAAAGACATTTAGCGAAAAATCTGTACCTTAGATCGAAAAGAAAGTATGCCATTGTAATCAGCATGCCCGAAATATATAGAATTGATGGTCAGAGCTCTATTAATTTTTAAAAGTCAAGATTTTGTCATGCAGTGTAATTTTCTATGTTTTTTATAACAGTTTAAAAGGTTTAACCCGGTGCGAAATATTTTTGCTACCGGTCTTTGATCAGACGAAAAAAACATTTTGTTATCGTAGGAGAGTTGATATAAAGAGCCTCAGAGTTTAATCACAACTGGGTCGATTGTCGACCGACGATAGCAAAAGACGTCGCGATTAATTTAAATTCAGCGACAATCGACCGTCGACATTTTTTGACGTTTAGAAAAGAAAAGAAAAGCAAAACAAGAATATGACTGTATTTGTTTCTTCTTTTTGTTTTACATTTTATTGTATGTAGTTTTGATTTTTGCGCTATATTATCTATTTTTATTTTCAATTATATTTCTGCTGTCAAAAAAATAAATTTTTTGTAAACAAAGTACGAATTTTTGCAACTCTAATACAAATTTCTACAACTCTGTTCTAATGGCAACCATTAATAACTTAAAATATGGCAACAATTTGACAAATACTTTGTGTGTGTATTAGTGTGACGTCACGAAAATAGAAAATATTCTATTACGACGACAAATCACCGGACGACATGGCGACATTTTGCTTCCCATACAAAATATATGAAAAACCTTTCTCGTTGTCGTTGACGACCCATATGTACATTTATGAACTTTTTTATATCCCAGTGTACAATTTCTAACATAGTTCATGACGCGCAGTGCAATTAAAACAAATATATAAAGATTGAACTAAAACTGAGCTAAATTATAAAGAGCGTTCTTTAGAAAGAACTAAAATTCTCAATTCTAATTTTGAACGCATATCTTGCATTGAAAAATAATTGTTTTTTTTTTTAATTTGACAGTTAAAGATTTAGACTTATACTCGAAAATAATAACTATCTTGTATATCCGCCTATTATATGGTCGTTTTCACCGATTGTTTTTTTTTTTAACTTTTTTCACTTATTTTTAATTTAAATGACAAATATACATTAATGTTTTTACACATCATATATTTTTTTTTTTTTTACTTTTTAAATATGAAACACCTGCTACCTTTGGATATATTTTATTCAACATGTATGTAGTCAAACTACCATACATACACTAAACTATATTACAGTAAACTTAACTGGTTGCCATTAGTAGTTTGTTATAAACAGAAGTATGCACAGTAAAATATCGATTTAAAGGGATTGCTCATAGAAAACAAAAATTGTTGTCCCAACCGAATTTGATTTCAACCGAATCGTTCGGTTGCTGCAACCAAGAATTAGGTTGTCACATATGTGCACTCTAATTAAATTCTGCTGAAATTTACCCAACTTATAGTAGGAAACTGTACTCCTACTATAAATGAGGTAAATTTGCTCTATGTGTGTAATTGAAAAAAAATACGCACCTTGTGTTTAAGTTGTAGTAATTTTACATTGAAAGTGCTGAAAAATTAAATGAAATTTTTAAATTAGTGTGTTAATTTACTAAATTTGTGAGTCAAAAAACATGATTTATGTATAAATGTCGCATAAACTGTATATGCATGTATCCAGTATAGGTTTTTAAATGTTTCTGATTTCAAATCTAAAGGCCTACTGAAAAAAACGTAAATTGCGGATCCAGTATGGCGGACATACACAGAAAACATTTGACAGAATTTTTTATAAAATCTTACCTACGTTTTCCTTGGCCATATGACTCAAATTTTTTTTAAATTAGTGGAGTATGAGACTATAAATTATCACTTACAGAGTTTCTAGGGCATTGATTACGAATCCAAAGCAATAAGTAATTAAAAAATTTTGTATGGCGGATCCAATATTTTAATGCAACTATTGATTTTTTTTTATTTTGCCATAGGGATGATTTGAGTTCGCCGATATCAAATGTCGTAATTCGTTCATTCAATTTATTTTATTTTTACGATTTTTTAAATAAAATTTAATGCTACTCTACATGAATTTCAGTGCAATCTTTTATATTGTGTTTTTTTTTTGTGATTGTACTGTATTTGGAATATGTTTTTCATAGTTAAAGATTATGGCATTTATGCAACATATGTAACATTAATTATTTTTCACTTGAGCGAAAACAATGTAGACTCCATTTATCAAAATGTAAAATTGTACAAAATGTAATCTTAACTAAAGTGTTTTTGGTAGAATGTGACAAATAAAATTCCATAGAATTTTATGATGTTTTTTTTTAAAAAAGTAGAAAATTTTTTTTTGCATTTTTACTAATTTTGTGATGCATTTTTGCCTTCGGCTGGGCTACGTTTAAATCTGTGCAGGTTCGTCAAAGGTCTGATTAATTTGAAATGGACACAATGATTCAATACAACTGTGCGATTCTTAATCGCATACAGCTTTATTTACCAAGACCTAAAACTACTTAAACTCCTTATTCTAATGACTCGAAACTGACAATTTCATTGGCAATACAAAAAAAATTTACAAAATTTTAGTTATATTTGAGTTAACTTTGACAAATTATACTGCAGACATTTTTGCCAAATATTAGTAGACTAAAAATAGCAAAAACAAACTGTTTTATCTGCAAAGTTTTTGTTATTTTTAGTTGAATGAAAATAAATAAATTCGGGGGTGTTCTAAAAGTCGAATCCACATAAAATCGTATGCAATAAAAAACGTATGCAAACGAACGGTTTTATGCGGAATCCACATTGTGGATTCGTTTTCCAGAACACCCCCGATTATTCTTCTTCATTTTGTGTACAGAAACTACAAAAATATTAGTTTTTCAAACACTCCGATTGGTTATAACCAAATCAACTAATCAGAATGCTTTAAAAAAACCATACTTGGGAGTAGTTAATTGAATAAACTAATTAATTGACGATTTCATTTGCAATACAAAAAAATCAATGCCAATGAAATTTTTTGGAAAATATAATTGATCAATACCAATGAAATTTTTTATAAAAAAATATAATGTTTGTATGTGTTTGTGTTTGATCTGTGTAAAAGACAATAACAGAAAGCTGAATAGGAAAGGAAACAATGAATTAGTTACATTGCATTCAAAGCTTTACTTGGGTGAGATGGCTAAGCTGTCATCGCACTTCAGTATAGTTACGTTTGTAATGTGGGGACATGTTTTCGAATCCCACAGCCGAGGGTTTGTTGAAAAAAATTGTTATATAGAGACAATCTGATAATAAACATAAACAAATTGCAATTTATTTTTTTGCCCATACAAAAAGCAGAAACTAGATTTAGTGTGATTTAAAAATTAATGCTAATAATTTTTAGAGAAAAAGTTTTATTCTTCTCCTTAACCTCAAATCTACTTATTTTTTTTTTTTAGTTGGCATTGTTTGAACAGCGTATACTTGATACAACTTGATGAAATAGCGAATTGATAAAATAGCAAATTTAATTAATTAATTAATTAATTAATTAATTAATTTTTTACACAATGCATTTTTTTTAATTATAATTGGTGTACATTTCATTACCACTGGTTTAATCAGTACCAATTGAAAAATTTCATTGACATTGAATTATAATGAAATTTTTTGGCATTATCATTGACATCCAGTTATGCCAATTGAATTTCAATGCCAATAAAAAATTCCCGATTATGAACAAAACACAGTAGATTTTGAATTCTTTCGTTGGCTATAATATCGAATTGTGATGAGGTAAAGCAAAACTTAGCTGGGGATTTTACTACCATATCCAAGTAGGTACTTTCATTTCCATTTGGTTTCGTTGAAGCCCTAAAATGTTTGCTTTTTTTATTTTAAGTCTGAAAAAAGTAGAATTTTGAGTTAAATTGTCAGTTTTTAGTTATTTATGTATATATTTAAATTAAATTAACATCATAAATGACCGTAAAAGTTTCTATTTATTTTTCTTGTTAATTATGTATTTAACTTAACTTCAAAAGAACATTTTTATTTTTATGTGTTTATAATTGTTTATGAAACTAAATATTTATTTTATTATATAAATAAAATGTATTCGTTAGCGAAACTTTTCCTTTTGGTAATACAACATTTATATAACAAGTTAGTTTGTAAATTTTACTATTTAGTTTCAATAAAATTGAATTTCCTTCAATTAACATCAATTAAATGCTGCCAATAAACAAAAAACCAACACAGCATCGACAATTGCTATTTGCACAAATTAGGTTAAAAGAGTGAGAGAAATAAACAATCAGAACTTTAAAAGAATTAATGCAAATGTGAATTATTTTTTATGCATTAAACCAGTGGTCGGCACAAAGAGAAAATGTGAATGTATTGTGTTTCTACATTGTGAGAAATTAGTTTATCATTTTTAAACTTATATTTGTATATTAAGAACATGAATTAATGAAGAAATGTAATAATGAATGAATGAATGCATGAATGAATTAAAGAAATAAAAAAAATAATTTATAGTAATTTAATTTTTTAAAATAAAACATCATAAATTTTATTATACACATTATTTCAAAAATATTTATTTTTTTGTATATAAATTAGTTATTCTTAAAAAAGTATTCCATTAGTTAGTAAATTTTAATGCACTAACGAAATAAAAATAATTCATAATAAATTTCCTGTTCTTGTAAAATTTAAAGAGGGTAATATTTTTCTAAAATTTCTTAAACAAAGCGACGTCAACCTGCTTTGCTGAAAGCTACCATGCTACTGAATAAATTTTACGCTCTAAGTTGAGAGTTTTGTTGCCATTCGTGTTGTGTACGTGTGAAAGGCCGATTATGATCGGCCACTGGTGGCTATGGGTGCCGACCACTGCATTAAACACATAGACGACTGCGGCTACACGACTACACGACTACAAATGCTGCTGGCTGCAATTGTAGTCGTGTAGTCAGCTACTTAATTTTTTTGAAAACGACAGCAACATAGTAAACAGATGATCCTAAATATTTGACGTTTTAATAAATATTAATCTTTTCTGGTTTGTGCTTCTAAAATAATGGCTGAGGAATATTTTGTTAATTTTGTAAGATCCATTTTGTTTTACAAAACATCACAATAAAATTATTTCCAAATATAAATTAATGAAACCTTCAAACAATTGTACAATATAAACAGCTGTTTCTTCAGTGTTCCCATATCGGTGATTTTCTAGTCAGAACTAGCGATTTTATTTCGTCTCTAGCGGGAAAAATTGTCCTGTTTTACATATTTTGTTATATTGTCAACACTATTTTTGTTTTGTAGCCAACAAAAATAAAAATTATCCTAAGTTGACTACAGCGGCAAAAGTAGTCGTGTAGCCGTGTAGTTGTGTTGGTGTCAAATAATCGTTTTCATACAGTGTTGCCATTTCAGTGCTTTTCGGGTATTTTTTGGTGCTTTTTTCCTTCCCGTACCCGGTGATTTTTTACAAATACCCGTTTTAAAAAAGCGGGTATTTATGGTGCTTTTTCAGATTTCTGGCAGTGCTTTTAGTGCTTTTTTACAGTTTCTATTTTTGGTATTTGTTCTCGTTTTTTTACATTTTCCTTGAATTTTCTGTCAAAATTTAAAAAATAATACGAACTATACAAGAATTACATTTTCGCACAATATTTGTAGTACAATTTAAATAGCAACTTCGTTACATATAAACTTAAAAATATTGAAATATTAGTTCGGTGCTTTTTTACCCCTTTTTAGGTAATTTTCTGAACCTTTTTTACACGATTTTTCAAAGTTAAAATGTGTTTTTAAATTCTTGATTTAAATTTTTCAAAAAATAAATTCGTGCTTTTTTACCCCATTTTTGGTAAATTTTTACCCTTTTTACCCGTTTTCGTAATGCTCACGGTGCTTTCCTGCCTTCGAGAGTTGGCAACACTGTTTTCATATAAACGTGTGTATTTTATTTTTGACAGGCTGTAGTCGTGTAGCTGCAGTCGTCTATGTGTTTAATGCATTACAATAATAAAAAAAAGTGTCTTTCTCTAAGGCAAATTTGCGCGGGAGAGAAAATTGCCAGATATAGAACAAAATACACCTCTAAGTGACTCTATTGTGAATGATTTAAGCAAATTAGCGATATTTTTTCCTCTATCTCACTGCACACATATAAATTAATCTACAAAATACCAGGAAAAGCTACACGCAGAAAAAATCAGGGGGAACTTTATCTAAGTGCTATGTAATTATACAACTACATAAGTTCGAAGTAAGTTTTACAATTTTCTAGCAAAATATATGTATTTTTCCGATATTTCCCGCTACACATGTATATTTTTACAAAGATTGTATATATTTTACAAAAAATGTGCATATTTTACTAAAACTTTGTAAAATTAACTTGAAAATGATGTAGTTGTATAATTACATAGGTCTTAGGTACTATTCGCCCTATTTTTTTCTGTGTGTACTATACAAAATTTGTTAAAATCGAGTAAAAAAGTTAAAGTCGGACATGCCGACTATATGCTACCTCAGTCCAACTAATGTTTGGAATGTGTTGAAATGGAATTCTGTCAAAATTTGTCTATTGTCTATAAAATGATAAAAAAAAAAATAACGGCAAGAAATTTTGATTTTATATAATGTTAGGTGTATTTAAGATAAAATCGAAAATATAGTCCAGCAAAAAAAATCTGCTAATTTCAGCAGTTTTTTACACTATGGAATTTTTTTTTAATACTTTTAACATGCTCTACACAACCAAATGTTTGTGCTGTATTTTGTCCAAAAATTTAACCGAAATATTTACTTGAAGCAAACTATAAGTATCCTCGAAATTGTTTTGTTGTTTTTCCTACATAAAATTTTCCAATTTCTGGTTACCCTCAGTTAAAAAAAAACAACTTAAATAATCAGAATTTTTATTTCGAAACGAATTTACTCCTTTAAAGTCCATTAAAAGTAATAATGAAATCAACATTAGTAATTGATTTTTCAAGTACTTATGCACAGTTTCTATACAAATGTCAGAAGAGAATATAAAAACTAATTGCAATTTAATGTCAAAAAAGGGAAAATAAACGGTAATAATGATGTTGTTGACGTTGTTCATGTTAACAACACAATGTGGTCAAAGTAAATGAATTTTTGATTGCTTAATATTTCCTTTCCAAAAAAAATAAAATAAAAAAATAGGGAAAATATCTAAATAAATACGTTCTAAGCTAAATATGTATGTATATATGTTCAAACTTTTGGAAAAAGTTTTTTTTAATAAACCAAAAAAGAAAAGTTATTACCTTTTTGGCATCATAATTTATAACATTTAGTTTTTTCATTTTATTCACTTTGTCATTGCTGTTGTTACTTTGTTGAACCCCTGAAGATTTATTTCATTATAACATACATACAATTTTCTTTTCTCGTTTTATTATATGTATTTAATTTCTAATATGGACTACCCTTCAGGCTAAAAGACGCGTCAAATTTAAATTGGTTTCATTATTATAAGTATTTTGTAAAATATCACAACGTAGCATACATACATAACCACATTTTTAATATTTTTCACTGTACTTTCTGTTATTATTAATTTTATAAAGTATAAAACCAAGCATGTTAACTAACCTCTTCCTTGTTAGCAAAAAATATATACAATTAACTGCACACTAGGGGTATAATTTTTAAACAATATTTAAAAATATCGCAACGGTTTAATCCATTACACATATGAAGAAAAATAATATTAATTTTACGCGGGCGTTTATAAAAGCCGCTAATATTGAATTTACACTTATTCAAGATCTCGTTTAACCCACTAACCAGCCTAAACTTTTTGCAATGAAATTTATACCATGTGTTCCTCACAAAAAATAAACAATAAGTTATTCTACAACATTTTTTTTCGTTGCCTACTTTAGGCGATAAGGGCCAAAATAGGTCAAGAGTGGATCTCCAAAAATTGCTCATAAAAATTACTAGGTTTAAAAATAAAGTATTCCTCTTACCCAGATGTAATTACAATAAAAAAAAATTACATTTTTTTTTTTTTCTGCTGTTATTTAAAAGGATGTAGCAATTTTCAGTTTTCGAAAAATGTGAAATTGAGCGAAAACGCAACACAACTTTAATATATATTATTCAAATTTACAGGCTTTGCTACTCATATCAAATATATCCTTTTTACCAAATTTCAGAAAAATCCGTTCATTCGTTTTCAAGTTAAGGCGATGTCCTTTAAAGGTATCCTTATAGAATCCTGTGTGTCCTTGGACCAAAGTAAGGAATTTTTTGAATAGCTTAACCTTAAATAATACTTTGTGGTCATTATCAATTATTTTAGTCAATTTAAATATGTATTTAAGATTTTTGAAAATTATGTTTGTTTGAAAATATTTATTTTTCGAAATTTTACTAAATTTTATTTTTGACACTTTCTCGCTTCCAAATCGTGCACTGTATACAAAAAAATTCCTCCGAAAAAATTTAATAAATTTTGTTTTATATTTAAAAAGCTTAATTTCTTGTTATAAAATATGTACAGGGTTTTTCAACATGGACGCTACAAAAGTTGAAAGACAGGGACAGCAAACGACGCCATATTTCTTGCCGCTCTTTTGACATTTCTCTTCAGTAAGGTTTGCCATTTCATGATGGAAAGATATACGAGCCAACAACGAGTCGAAATTATTAAAATTTACTACCGAAATTCGGAGTCAGTGGCCTCTACGTTAAGAGCGCTACGTCCAATTTATGGTCGTCATAATCGTCCTAACAGATCAACAATTGAGCGTCTAGTGGAAAAATTTGAATCCACAGGCACAGTACAAAATGTTTCCGTGCCAGTGAGATAAAGAAGTGCCCGTAGTGTCGAGAATATTGCTGCCGCTGAGGCTTCAGTTGAAGAAAGCCCAAATGTGTCTCTCACACGTCGTTCTCAAGCGTTGGGCATCTCTGTGACGTCGTTGTGGCGAATTTTGCGAAAAGATCTTGGCCTACATCCTTACAAGATCAAATTGACGCAAGAACTGAAGCCGCTTGACCACCAGAAGCGTCGTATGTTCGTGAATTGGACTGAGCAAAAACTTGAAAATGATTCGGATTTTCATCGAAAAATCATCTTCGGCGATGAGGCTCATTTCTGGCTGAATGCCTTCGTCAATAAACAAAATATGCGTTATTGGCCAGACAGCAATCCACACGTACTCCATGAGTCATCATTGCATCCCGAAAAAATTACGGTTTGGTGCGGTTTATGGGCCGGCGAAGTCATTGGGCCGTACTTCTTCCGTGATGATCAAGACCGGCACGTTACTGTGAATGGGAATCGCTACCGTTCAATGATAACCGAATATTTTGATGATATGCACTTGGAGGACATGTGGTTCCAACAGGACGGCGCCACAAGCCACACAGCGAATGTCACAATCAATTTATTGCAAACCAAGTTTGGAGAACGTGTTATCTCACGAAATGGTCCAGTCGATTGGCCGCCTCGGTCGTGCGATTTGACGCAGTTGGACTATTTCCTGTGGGGCTACGTCAAATCTATGGTCTATGCCAACAAGCCAGCGACGATTGATGAACTTCGTACGAATATCGAACGTGAAATTGCAGCAGTATCGGCTGATTTATGCTTGAAAACCGTCGAAAATTGGGTTCAGTGTCTGGACTTCTGCAAGCGTGCCCGTGGTAGCCATGCAAAAGAAATCGATTTCCTTACATAATGGCATCGAACGTACTTTCACAGGAATAAAGAATTTCATTGATATCCAAAACCGTTTTTGTTTTATTTAAAAAAACTTTTGTAGCGCTCTTATTGAAAAACCCTCTACCTACTCATTTGGCGAATTTATGGTCAATTTAATATACACCGCCTGGAGGCCGGTTAGAGGGTTAAGTAGGCGGTCAAAGGCAAAAATACATATTACTGAAGATATCAAAAAAAGAAAGCTATTGATTTCCTGTTTTGCATAATATTTTATAATTTTCTAACTTAATAGAATTTCGAAATGTGGGTTATACTTTATTGCCGCCACCGGGTATCGAACTCGCGACCTCACGATTGCTAGTCTAGCGCTCTACCGCTGAGCTATTATTTGATACGAAAGTTGACTGGCATAAAAACACCACTTTGTTACTGCGAGATATTGTTCCTTATTCTCTTCAATAAAAGTACTTATTAAACAAGTGTAAAAGGTGCACTCCAATTCAATATTGTTTTCAGTACTATTTTTACACGTTCATAAAAAGCAGTTTCTCATCAGTTTTTTATATATACATATTTCTAAAAATTTTAAAATAAAAAATATTGAATTTAAACAAATTAATCATAAATATTAAAAAAAAAATTAATGAAATAAAAAATAAAAATAAATGAAAAAAAATATTTGTCCCGGCGGGAACCGAACCCGCGACCCTCTGTATGGAAATGATACCAAAATCACTTTTAGAGCAATTACTCTTACTCCCATTAACACAATGTCCTGTTAGCCACTAACTGGGACTTTAACGGACAGATTTGTTTTTGTTTACCATATAAATTTTAAATTTAACTCCCAGTTAGAAGCTAACAGGACATTGTGTTAATGGGGGTTAGAAGCAATACTTAAGTGATTTTTGGATGTTGTGCAGAAGTAATTCTAAAGAAGCTGTAAAAATATACTAACGGATACCTACTTTGGAAGCAATGAAAGAAGTGATTTTTTGAAGTTGTTCAGAATAACTTCTAAAAAAGCAATAAAATACACTAGCGGATACTTGTGAAGCAGTGAAAGAAGTAGTTTGTAAAGCATTATTTCCAATTTTTTTTTTTGCTGAGTTCATAATGAAATAAAAATTTTCGCTTTTGTCAAAGTTTTCAGTCATTAAGGTATTTGTCAAAAAGTGCCATATTTGGAATTTAGTACAACTTCAGAACTCACTGTTACTTTAAAATGAAAGTTGGATTAGTTAATATTTTCTTATTGAGGATACAGTAGTCGAAAATCCAATAATTTGGGCTTTTACTGACAACAAGATTATTGGATTAAATATTGAGGTTATTTCCAATCCGTCTTTCAAAGATGGATGGTTTTATAAAAGCTTATGAATATACCAATTTCATTTGTTTAAAAATCCTTCCTGTAACTGGTTACAACTTTAATCCCAATAAGCACTAATGTTTTAAAAATTCTAAACTTTAAATTTGGCTTAAATTAAAGAGGAATTCAAATCGTTGTTCCTATTTGCTGGAGTTCGAATTTAAATAAGTGTTTTCAGTAAAAATGTTTTATTGTCACGTTACTCATTTCTCATTTCCGCACAAATTTGGTTCATAATTTTTTTGTTTTGAAACTTAATAAATTTTGGGACACAATAGGGATTTTCATATAAACTCATATTCTACTCCTAAACGGTGTAAACCTGGTATGTTTATAAGTTTAATGTCAAACTCCATACATAAAAAATATGGTTTGTATTTATACAAGGTTTACAAGACATTTACGAGTTTGTATGAAACCCCCTAATATTTGTCCATATATAAGGTGTTTTCGCATATATGGAATCCCATATACTTCCATATAAGTTAAATATGAGTCCTTCCTGCAAAAAATCCTTAAAAAAAACTTTACTTTTTCTATTTTTTATGCATACACTAAACGAAATAACCAACTCGCCAATGTTGACTATTCACATTCAGAAATAAAACAACTTTTGAAAAACGAATAATGTCTGCCATTTCCGAGTTTATTTACAAAAATTTGTCGAAACAAATTTTTCTCGTTTATAATTTTGGTCTTTATTGAAATAAGACAAAATAAACCCAAATAAACTAACCACATTTTAAAAGCACACTCAAAAATGTTTATTTGTTGAATCTACTGGAAATGTCAGTTAAAACAAATGTATATTCAGTTAATAAGGCGACAAAAAAACCAAAATTTTTGTTATTTTTAACTATTGAAAAATAACTAACAAATAAAAAAAATTAACTGAAAAATTTTAACTACAAAAATTTTAAAACAACTGACAAAATGGGTAGAAACTACTGGTTTTCTACAGTTAATTCTTTTGGTGTTATAAAAGTATATTCTAATAAAAAATAAATTTACAAAAATATTTGTAATTACTTCAGCCTATTTAGAATTTAAAATAAAAATTCCAAAGCTTTCTTCAGTTATTATGCTTTTATGAATTGGAGATACAATAAAAGTTTCCGATTTTTATTTGCAAACTAGGAATATATCAATAATAACAAATATAAACTAAACAAGAATTTTTAAATTTAAAAGAAATTCAGATTTAAACAACTGTTACGAAATTACAGCACTTTTCGTTAGTTGTTTTCTTAAATGACACTCATAACACTGTGAGACAAATGGTAGGGGTCAGTGATCGGGAAGGGTTCAAACTACCGGGGAAAGTTATATCGGTAAAAAAGAAGTTATACGTGTCCCGGCGTTTCGCTGGGTCAACCCTAGGAATCGAGATATATCGATTTGACCTTTGGTGGTCTTTTTTTTGACATAACTCGAGAACCACTAGTCCGATTTTGCTCAAACAATTTTAAAAAAATTAAAAATTACAATTCCTTTAATCTGTTCATATAACGTTTTTCTATATACTCAACAGTTTTACCGGTAAAAATAAATGTATGAAGAAAAAAATATTTTTTGCCTAAAATATTAAAAAAAAGTAATAAACAAAAGGTTATTGATTTTTATGGTAGCGGTAACAAACATTTATTTTTACAGGCAAAACTGTTGAGTATATAGAAAAACGTTATATGAACAGATTAAAGGAATTGTAATTTTTAATTTTTTTAAAATTGTTTGAGCAAAATCCCGATTCCTAGGGATGATCCAACGAAACGCCGGGACACGTATAACTTGTTTTTGACCGATATAACATTTCCCGTTGGTTTCATCCCATCCCGATTTTGACTGTCGCATAGTGTAACAGTTGTTTTGCATTTTTGTAGAGAAAAACAACTTTAATTACTATTAAAAACAACAACTACTGATTACTACACAAACAACTGTCATGTAGTAACTGTCAAACTTTTTTGAGTGCAATACAAGTTTCTCATTTTTATTTTCAAACTATAAATAATAACAAATTTAAATTAAAAAAAGGATTTTTTAAAATTCAACAAAATTAAAAGAATTTTTTTATTTTTTAAATAACTAAGAAAAATAACTCTTTACTGTGAAAATAAGTTTTTGGTAGTTGTTTATTATGATATTAAAATAACTGTTTTAAACAACTGTTACGAAATTACAGTACTTTTCGTTAGTTGTCTTCTTAAATAATTGTCATAAAAGTTATTTGTTATAGAAAAACAGTTGCTGATTACTATACTATATATTAACTGTCAAACTTTTTTGAGTGCAGACGTCCATCGTGAAGACAGTAATAATTTAAGTGGCTTTATGTGTCGTTAAAAAGATACATAATTAGACCCCTGAACTTCAACTTAGTTTTTTTTTGCAATCCTTTATGGACCTTACGGCTTTACTCATTCTCTGTCATTTGAAAAAATTAAATAGTGTTTGTAATTTTACTTGTACATATGGTTCTTAATACCACTACAACTACATGATATATTTTTAATGAGTGGGGCTACTATAGTATACTATGCTTACGGCTATCATAGGAAAAATTTAATATTTGCAAAAAAAACACATCGAAAGTTATAACCCTAAGCTTTTTACTCAAATGGTTTTATATTGTTAATTATTACACCCATAATTAGTTTTCGAATAAAATTTGCTATAACTATTATTAAAAGACAAACTTTTAAATTTAACGGAACTCTGTTTGGCAGAGTTCACCACTAAATGAAGCATTCACAATAGAACAGTGCCATTGTGATTGCCATGTTGTATATCTGTATACAACACATTCACAATACTGTAAATACAAAACAGGGTTGGAAATTTTCGCATGAAAATTATTTCAAAGTTGTTGACCTAGTGTCTACGAATGCAATGAAATGTGCAAAGAAATTTGAAAATAACACACAAAACAACAACAAAACTATTTTCGTTGTTGTTGCTTTATATGTTATTTTCAAATTTTTTTCCACATTTCATTGCATTTGTAGACACTACACACAAAAAATAAAAAGTGGATAATTGCCGAAGTACTTCGGTAAAATACAGCTTCAAAAGTTTTCTGCTAAGTTACACAATTCTTTAATTAAAATATAATATTTTCTACGACAATTTCTAAAAGAAAAAACTTAGGTAACTTAACATATTTTGAAGTGCGTGAAAATGGAATAGGTCAAAAACTAAGGCAATTTGACAAAACCCAAAAATTGATAAATCTACATGTATTTTTTTACTGACTTACAAAATATACTTTTGAAGTTGTATTTTACCTAAGTACTTCGATAATTATAAACTTTTTTATTTTTTCCGTGTAGGTTACGACGACAAATCGCCGGACGTTTTGCTTTCCAAACAAAATATATGAAAAAGCAATTCTTGCTGTCGTAGTCGAACCAGCTGTGATTAAACTCTTAAGGGTGAGTTACCTAACCGTAAAGGTGACTGTAACGAATCAGCTGTTTCGAAACCACAAAAAGAAGAGTTGCAATCAGAATTTTCTGTCCGTCATCGAAACAGCTGAATGATTTTAGTCGGAAAAAATATTAAATGAGTAAGGGAAATAGATTCAAACAGGAAATTAGAAATAAAAATTAACAAAAAAATGCAAAAATTTAGAATAAAGTATAAAACCACATGAAATATATGCTAAATTGTAATATCGTTTACAGTATTCTATAAGTGTACTTTTTAGCTACGGCACGTTACAGTTACATCATATTTACGTTTACGGTCCCATAATCCGACCTTTATTTTAACTTATTCGACGATTTTTGGCCAAAAAGGTCTGGCACCCAGTGCTGCCATGTTAATTGGGTACAAAATCGTCAAATATTTTAGAAAAAATCGTCATTGCGCTTTGAAATATCGTCAAAATATTGTTAAAAATAGTCAAAACTTTAATAATCGCTAGGGCAATTTTTTTTGGCATTTTCGATTGAATACCATTTTTGCCATTTTAAAAAAGCCATTTTGTCTATTTTTTAGACTTTTAATTAAAAAAAGTGCTATAAAATTCAGTAAAAACTCAATGTTTGTAAATAATTTTTGGAAAAAATTTATAAAAAAATTATATTTTTTTTAATATTTAATAAAATTCCAGATTTTTTTTTAATTATACTAATATACGGCAAATGCACTTTAGCAGTTCAACAGTAAATTCCTTAAAAATATTCAGAAAAACACTTAAATCAACTATTTTACTTTAAAATTTTTGAAATAAGCGTGCCATTTTTGTTTTTTTTTTGTTCCAATTTTACTATTTTTCGTGCCATTTTGCCTTCCAATTTCAACTTTTTTTGTGCCATTTTAAACTTGCCCTGTTAATCACATATTTTTATTAAGGCACATCTACACGGGATAGAAATTTCACAGAGTTTGCGCTAAATTTGTCATCTCTAATATAGTCGGCACTAATTTTTATCGTAATTTGTTGTGTTTTAAAGAATAATTTTATAACAGATAGGAAATCGTTATTAAACTCAAATAAAAATTTTAACAACTGTTTTTTTGTTAGGACGATACAACACAGCATACCCCTTGTGAACAACCTAATTAATATAACCATAAAATCATAATAGAAAATTTAAAAATCACCGGATTTTCGGTGGCAGCTGTAATTTAAGAAAAATTCTAAATCTTTAGTGTTTTATTTGATTGGTTAAAGTGAAGGAAACTTTCAATGTAAATTGATTTTGTAACAAAAACAATTTCTATAGAAATAACGCAACAATTCACCGAAGTGTTTTAGAAAATAATCCTCCAATACTCGTATCTCAAAATTTAGAACAGTTTTATTTATGTATGTATTGAAAATTCACCATATAAATTAATTGTTCGAAAAAAAAAGTTCGCTTTAAACATTTTCGTATCAAAAAAATTTTAGATTTTAAAGTACTTAGTATTGAGATATTTTATGGGTACCTACTAAAGAATTTACATGAGGAAAGAGTCCGATATGAGATATAAATCGCCTCGAAAAACACGTTACATTCATTAAGGATTTTGGGAAAACCCTTTTGAATAAAAATAATTACCAGATTCTGTATTAGTTTCGCTACAAAAAGCTTTCATATTCTAAAATTATTACCTTAAATAAAAATATTAGTGGTATTCCTCTAACTGCATTTATGCCCTCGTAAACCGTGCATTTTTGTAATCGCGTATATTTGTAATTTTACCTGTTTTTTGAATGAACGCACCTTTCAAAACTATTCACATTTAAATTTTGCATTTAGCCACTTTTTGATCTTTTCACAAATTATACTCAGAATTTTTTAAATTTGTATCATTTAAAAACAAATAAAACTGAATATAAAAATCAACAAACAACAAACAAAACAATAGAAAATAATTTTATTTTTGACAAGATTTAAATGTGTGTATAAATACGAAAAAGTTTACACATAAAAATGTAAGCGTATATTTACGAGGGCTCGTAAACTAGTTTTGACATTTATCGAGTAAACTTACAACATATACACAGTATACGAGGCGTAAATACTTTAAATGAATACCTTAATTAAGGCACATATACACGGGATAGAAATCTCGGAGAGTTTACGCTAAATTTGTCATCTCTAATATAGTTGGCACTAATTTTTATCGTAAAAGAATCTTCCCTAGTTGTCAAGTATTCATTTTTATTAAAATTGTTGTATTTTAAAGAATAATTTTGTCTCTAAATACCAAAAGGTGTATTTAAAAAACTGATATGTTCAATAATGTTACAAGATATCTTAAAAATTGTTACTAATTAAAGAAATTATATATGACAGCAATTGTCAATGGCCTAGAGATTACATTTCGTAGACTTATACAGAGCTGCATTTTCATAAAGTCTAGCGAGTTTTCTATCCCGTGTAGATGTGCCTTTATGATAAAAATTTATGTGTTACTTGAATAAATATTCAGATTTATTCATTTAGATAATGGAAAAATAACGTCTTTTTAAACAATTGTTGTTGTATTTCCTATTGAAAAAGATCGTCATTTTGAAGAGAAAAATCGTCATTTGGCTATTATCAATAGTAAAAATCGTCAAAATGACGATAAGTCGTCAAAACTGATAAAATTGCCGGCACCACTGCAAGTGAATGACGAAAGCAACTCTGTAATCATACTATGTCTGCACTGTGGTATGATTTATGAGTACTCGGTTTGAATGTCATAATCAACAACACTAGCCGCATGTTCTAAACGTCATTCTGTGTTTACGTAAATTTTCGTAGGTTTTTAAGAATTTGTGATTTTTATAAAAAAAGTGGAGAAAATATATTAACATGAATCAAGCAGAAGTGACAAAATTAATGTCTCAATTGCGTTTTGCAGTCAGACCAAAGCAACGTAATTTAAAAAACCCGGATGGTCCAGAAGGCCGTTTAGGTAAATTGCGGAAGACGGTCACAGCTCTAGTCAAACATGAACGCATAGAATTGTATTACAATCGTGCGGATGAAGCTAGAGGATATGTAGAATTGGTAATGGTTACAATTGTTCTATTTAGAATAACCTTTTCATAAATTTGTCTTGTAATTCCTAGCTAATATCTGATGCTATTCGTCATGGTGATCGCCATAAGGCTACTATGGAATTGGCTGACTTTTGGTTATTGGAAAAGCAATTAGTGCATAAGCTGTTTAAAGTATTAGCACCACGTTATGAGAGCAGTGGAGTTTCATTTACCCGCATGTATAAGGCACCCAGAGAATATCCTGGAATGTATTATCAAAGAGCTGTTTTGGAATTGCGCGGAAATCCCTATCCATCTCTTTTACCTGATTTCTCACAAAATCGTAATTTTATTCATAATATTCTATTGGATGAAGCTCGAAAAGATTATAGACGTGAAAAATTAGTAGAACTTGCCAATAAAATGGCTTCCGAGTCAACAGAAATAACAAAAAATCCAGAAGAAGTTAAAACCCAATCAGTGGAAAAGAGTGAATAGTTTTCTTTTTATCTTGGTTTCTATTGTTGATTTTTAATAAGAAAGTTATGAAACATGTAAATAAAATTTTAATAATAAAAATAATTGATCAAATATTTAACAAAGCGTAAATACACTATTAAATTGGAGGAAGATGTAGCCCGGCTCTTGGGTATGGGTGCCATGACAAAATCTTAACTTTTAAAAAATAATAGACTTCTGGCCATTAATTTTATATATTTCGGACATGCTGATAACAATGGCGTACTTTATTTTTCGATATGAGGTACAGATTTTCCGCGAAATGTGTTTGAAGCAGAGCTTTGAAGAATTAATTCCTTAATTCAATTTTTCAATTCTGAATTAAAAATTCGATGAATTAATTCACTAAGCAATATTTATTGAATGGAATTAATTCATATTTGCTTTCGTTCGATTTATTTTGTTACGAATTAATTCAATTGCAATAGTTCTTTTTATTAAATCAAATGAATTAATTCACTGGTGAATTAATTCCTTACTGAATTAATTCACTACTGAATTCGTTCAATTTCATTTTCGTTCAGTGAATTAAAAAAAATAAAATTACGTTCAGTGAATTTAAAAAAAATAAAATTACGTTCAGTGAATTAAAAAAAAAATAATAAGTTCACTGAATTGAAAAAAAAAATAAAATAAGTTCACTGAATTGAAAAAAAATAAAATAAGTTCACTGAATTCAAAGCCTGTTTTCTGCCGTTCAGTAGAAGAAAACAATAATCTACAAATAAATTTTTTAAATAAGCAATTTTACAGCGTGTGCTAGTAAAAATAAACAAAATAGAAACCGGATGCTGTTTATCAACCTACATCATTCAAAAATAAAGCCTTTTACTATTAAAAATAAAAACTTTAAAGATATAGATAAATTTGGAAAAAAAAATATAACTATTAATTTTTCAAACTACCCAGTCAGAAAAATACAAACGGGAAAGCGGTGGCAAAGCACTTTAACAGGTGGTACAAGTACTGGCAAAAAGTGCTTTCCCATTCCCAAAATGATAACATCATTAGACAAAAGGACCGGCTGTTCAAAAAGCGCCGGAAAAGCACTGGAGGAACAAAATTTTTAAACGTTGGCAAAACGCTGGCAAAACCAATAAATAGGTGGTCTGGAAATATATGTTCCAAAATAAAATTAAAAAAAAGTTCATATGTATTTTTTTTGGTCCTGCCGTGATTTGAACCCAGGCCGTCAGATTGGCAGACGATTTCTCTACCCACTGAGCTAACGAGACATATAATATTTAATGGCTAAACACATAAATGAGTGATAATAGCTGGACAACTACTGGCTGTGCCAAAATGCTAGTACTGGCAAACAATTTTTAGTAACTAGAATGCCAGTGTTGGGAGGGCAAAATAAAAGTTGGTCTAGAAGGAGCTTTCCCACAAACAAAAAAATTGATTTTATAAAACAAAAAAAATTTTAAATTAAAAAAAATCCAAAAAAAATTTTTTGCTTGCAACCGGATTTGAACTCGGGACCTTTTGACTACAAACCTTCCGACTACGAAGCGTCAGCATTTTTATAAAATCATTGGTTTTCCAGTGAATTGATTTTTGTACGCCTGGTAGCACTGGCTAGGTAGCACTGGATAAACACTGGTTGCAAACCTTGGCATATCACTCTAAGCCAATTCTTTGCCAGTGGTTTTTTTTATAAACCACCGAAATTTTTGTAAAAGAAATACTGGTAAAACACTTTTCGCAAACGCTGGCAAAGCGTCCCAAATGAGTGTTCTTCCAGTCATTTATTTTTAATACCGTGGTTACCCAGTGGTATGCCAGTGCTTGATTTTTTGTACCACTGGCGATTTCTGACTGGGTAGTTATATAGTTATATTTTTTTTCCAAATTTATCTATATCTGTAAAGTTTTTATTTTTAACAGTAAAAGGCTTTATTTTTGAATCAAGTAGGTTGATAAACAGCATCCGGTTTCTAATTTGTTCATTTTTACTAGCACACGCTGTAAAATTGATTATTTAAAAATTTTATTTGTACATTATTGTTTTCTTCTACTGAACGGCAGAAAACAGGCTTTGAATTCAGTGAACTTATTTTATTTTTTTTCAATTCAGTGAACTTATTTTTTTTTTTTAATTCACTGAACGTAATTTTATTTTTTTTAATTCACTGAACGAAAATGAAATTGAACGAATTCAGTAGTGAATTAATTCAGTAAGGAATTAATTCACTTTTTTTCCGTTCGATTTATAAAATTGAACGCGTTCACCGGTGAATTAATTCATTTGATTTAATAAAAAGAACTATTGCAATTGAATTAATTCTTTGAATTTGTTGTTTGATGAACGCATTCAGCTGAACGAATTCAGTGAATTACTTAAGAAAAGGAATTCATTCAATTGTAGAGAAAATTGAATTCGATTGGTAGTGAATTCATTCAAAAAGGAATTAATTCTTCAAAGCTCTGGTTTGAAGTTCAGGGGTTCTCCATTTAGTTTTTTTAAGCTGCCTACACACTAGGGAACATGGTTGAGGGAACAAAAAATATCAAAAAATTTTGTAAACACGAAATGCACGCTCTCAACACGCACACACACACAAACGCACTCACACATTCACAAAAAATGCTCTCTTTTTTTAAGTATGTTCCCTAGTGTGTAGGCAGCTTTATATACAAAAATTTTCAAATGCAGTCAAAATATCAATATTTTGTGATGAAATGTAGGCCAGGACCTGTAGCAGGGATGATAAAGTTAGTACAATAGTACTTTTTGTGGTACTATTGGAACCTCAAATGCATAGTTGTAAAAGTATTGAGTATTCCGGTACTGAGTACTCAATACTGGCTGTTTTTTGAGTACTCAATACTAAAACGGTACTACTCAATACTTTTAAAGATGCAATTTTCCGTAGAAATGTGTATTTTTCGTATGAAAATACAACTCTAAAAATAGTACTCTAAAAATACAACCCTGAAAATACAACTCTATTTGTGAAGCAAAGAAATTTGTAACGAATTTTTGGGAATAATTTTTTAAATTTATTTAAAATGTTTTAAATTAATTAAAATGTAAGTAACAATAGTTATGTAACACGTGTATTTGAATTGTTATTATTTTTCCTAATAAATACGAATTCATAACATTTTTATTTTTAAATTCAAAAAAACCGTTAAAAGTATTGAGTAGTATCGAGTACTCATTATTTTTCGTTATTATTATAAAGAAAAATAATAACAATTCACATACACGTGTTAAATAACTATTGTTACTTACATTTTAATAAATTTAAAACATTTTAAATAAATTAATTAAATAATTTTTCCCAAAAATTCATTACAAATTTCTTTGCTTCACAAATAGAGTTGTCTTTCCAGAGTTGTATTTTTAAAGTAGTATTTTTAGAGTTGTATTTTCATACGAAAAATACTCATTTCTACGGAAAATTGCATCTTTAAAAGTATTGAGTAGTACCGTTTTAGTATTGAGTACTCAAAAAAACAGGCGGTATTGAGTACTCAGTACCGGAATACTCAATACTTTTACAACTCTACTCAAAAGTACTATGATACTCCTCTAGAGTTGTAAAAGTATTGAGTATTCCGGTACTGAGTACTCAATACTGTCTGTTTTTTTGAGTACTCAATACTAAAACGGTACTACTCAATACTTTTAAAGATGCAATTTTCCGTAGAAATGTGTATTTTTCGTATAAAAATACAACTCTAAAAATAGTACTCTAAAAATACAGCTCTGAAAATACAACTCTATTTGTGAAGCAAAGAAATTTGTAACGAATTTTTGGGAAAAATTATTTAATTAATTTATTTAAAATGTTTTAAATTAATTAAAATGTAAATAAAAATAGTTATTCAACACGTGTATGTGAATTGTGATAATTTTTCCTAATAAATACGAATTCATAACATTTTTATTTTTAAATTAAAAAAACCGTTAAAAGTATTGAGTAGTATCGAGTACTCAATTGAAAAGTATTGAGTAGTATTGAGTACTCAAAAAATACCGAAATTTCACAACTCTATACTCCTCTGACTCATTTAGTACTATTTACACATTTTTCAATTTTTTAATTTTTTGTGCTTTTTTAATTTTCAGAGATATTATTGTGTTTATAGCGAACACATCAAATATCGGAGTTCTAAGGGGGTTATTTTGTAAAACACAACGCCTTGCGTTGCGTTGTTTACCATAGAAATTGTTTTTGTAACAATACCAATGTACAAATCAATGCAAGGCGTTGCGTTTTACAAAATAACATACTAAATAAAAAATACTTATGTTGAAAATATTTAAAATATTGGATGTTACTATTGAAAACTCAAGTATATAACACATAAAAAATGTTCTTTCGCATTTTTTTTTATTAAAATATGTATGTATGTATACAAAAAAATATTAAAAATAAGGAGAGTTAAGAAATTATAAATTTTTGTATTTTTTGAAACTAGCAAAATGTTTTTCCTCATCAGAGCTCCTAAAGAATTCACTCATTCATTTCTGAATGATTAAATGCTTAAAACCTATTTCGAATAATCGAAGGAATTCTTAATGCACCTAATTCAGTCATTAAATTCATTTGATTCGATTGCCAAACTATTTGTTCCTTCGAAAATATTCTTATGACATTTCAAGGTGGAATAGGCCTGTAAATAACTTTAAAATAATGTTCACTTTAAAACGAAGTCGAATACGATATTTAGGGACTTTAAATTCTGAACCCTACACTCACAGAAATAAACCTGTAAAAATAGCACAAAAAGCTACGAAAAATTAAGCAAAAATGGCCTTGCAAAAGAAACTGCTGAGATTAGCATATTTTTATATATTTTATATATTTTTTATATTTAACTAAAAGTTCATTGAAAATAAAAAATTATACTGTAAAATCTGCAGAAAATATTAATATTAGTAGAGTAAAAATAGAAAAAATAAACTGTAATATCTACAAAATTTTTGTTATAGAAGTCTATCCCGCTAAAATCAACGGAAATGGTTGTTATAAATAGTAAATTGCGGATTTCAGAAGACCAGATTTTTATTCGTGTTAAAAGAAATAGAAAAAAGCTTTCCAGATTAAAATTTTTTGGTGATTTATAGTCTACTAATTATTATTTATTACTAATTTTAGCAGGTTAAGTTGTTATTTTTTGTTAACTAAAATTTATTCAAATATAACTAAAATTTTGTGTATGTATTTAACAGTTTGGTCTTTGCTGTTCTTATCTTACTAATATTTTACAAAAGTAATCTGATAGAATTTTTATGCAACGTAATTTGTAACTAATTTTTAATAGTTTTAACTAAAATTTTTAAGTTTTTCTATTGCTGTATGGGTTAGCTATAACAGAACTCTTTTTTTATTTGTTAATTTATAATGATAAAGAAATTAAATGAAAAAAATTTTTGGTACTATAGAGGTCGAAAAAGTAGTATTTTTTAAGCTGGTTAGTACTATTTTAAAAATCCCATTTATCATCCCTGACCTGTAGTCATAAGTTAAGATTTGATGCACAAAACTTAAGGCTCAAGGTAGAATTAGCTATACGTGGACGTAACGTGACGAGTATCCTTATGGAAAATCTAATGAGTTAAAAGAGCATAGCTGATAGTCTATTTCTTTTTTACTCATTATTTTAGATTGAATCAACTGATTCGCCACGTTACGTTACGTATGGCTAAATGAGCCTTCAATCTAAAATAATGAGTAAAAAAAAACAGACTGTCAGCAGAGCTTTGAAGAATTAATTCCTTAATTCAATTTTTCAATTCTGAATTAAAAATTCGATGAATTAATTCACTAAGCAATATATATTGAATGGAATTAATTCATATTTGCTTTCGTTCGATTTATTTTGTTACGAATTAATTCAATTGCAATAGTTCATTTTATTAAATCAAATGAATTAATTCACTGGTGAATTAATTCCTTATTGAATTAATTCCCTACTGAATTCGTTCAATTTCATTTTCGTTCAGTGAATTAAAAAAAATAAAATTACGTTCAGTGAATTAAAAAAAAAATAAAATTACGTTCAGTGAATTAAAAAAAAAATAATAAGTTCACTGAATTGAAAAAAAAAATAAAATAAGTTCACTGAATTGAAAAAAAAAATAAAATAAGTTCACTGAATTCAAAGCCTGTTTTCTGCCGTTCAGTAGAAGAAAACAATAATCTACAAATAAATTTTTTAAATAAGCAATTTTACAGCGTGTGCTAGTAAAAATAAACAAAATAGAAACCGGATGCTGTTTATCAACCTACATGATTCAAAAATAAATCCTTTTACTATTAAAAATAAAAACTTTACAGATATAGATAAATTTGGAAAAAAATATAACTATTAATTTTTCAAACTAGTTATATAGTTATATTTTTTTTCCAAATTTATCTATATCTGTAAAGTTTTTATTTTTAATAGTAAAAGGCTTTATTTTTGAATCATGTAGGTTGGTAAACAGCATCCGGTTTCTAATTTGTTCATTTTTACTAGCACACGCTGTAAAATTGCTTATTTAAAAATTTTATTTGTACATTATTGTTTTCTTCTACTGAACGGCAGAAAACAGGCTTTGAATTCAGTGAACTTATTTTATTTTTTTTCAATTCAGTGAACTTATTTTATTTTTTTTCAATTCAGTGAACTTATTATTTTTTTTTTAATTCACTGAACGTAATTTTATTTTTTTTAATTCATTGAACGAAAATGAAGTTGAACGAATTCAGTAGTGAATTAATTCAGTAAGGAATTAATTCACTTTTTTCCGTTCGATTTATAAAATTGAACGCGTTCACCGGTGAATTAATTCATTTGATTTAATAAAAAGAACTATTGCAATTGAATTAATTCTTTGAATTTGTTGTTTGATGAACGCATTCAGTTGAACGAATTCAGTGAATTACTTAAGAAAAGGAATTCATTCAATTGTAAAGAAAATTGAATTCTATTGGTAGTGAATTCATTCAAAAAGGAATTAATTCTTCAAAGCTCTGTGTATAATCTATTCGTAACTTGGCAAGACGAAGATGTATTTATTTACATTAATAAATTTTAAAATTTTACAGGTGTACCTACAGCGGCTAAAAAAGTCGACGACGGCGCATCCACTTTGCAACACTCGACTTGTGTCTTTAATCTTCACTACTATTTTTTTCATATTAAAATTGGTTTAATTTGCAATTATTAAATTAATTTAAAATGGATAGTGATAATGATAGTTTAGAAGAAAGTAATATATTCTATTTTGAAAGTGATCATTTGGCATTGCGAGGCAATCGCGATTATACAAATATGTTGCGTACAATTGCCGTATTAGAGGCTCAAAAACTGCGAGTGCATCAACAAATTGAAGAATTGGCATTGGCTAAAAAACAATATCTCGATAATCCGGAGCTGTTTTTACAAAAACTTAAGAACAATGAAGAAATCATAGCACCAAATTACATTTCTATAGCCACAGTAAGTCATTAATAAAACAAATTATATGTAAATTGTTTTACTATCTTGTTTTTTCTTATGCTACAGATTCCCGAAATTGGTAACTACGATGATATGCCGGTGGAAGATAATAAAATTAAAGAAGAAGATTCTTCGCATATCCAAGATAATGATAAGAATGAATTACCGGTTGTTAGAGGTCGTATTATGGACGATTCTAAACCAGAAACTTACAATCAACTTTGGAGCATCGAAGAACAAAAACGTTTGGAAGAGTTGCTTATAAAATTTCCTGAGGAACGTGTAGAAATGCATAGATTTACTAAAATTGCCAAAGCATTGGGTAACCGTACGCCGCAACAAGTCTCAAGTAGAATACAAAAATACTTCCAAAAGCTACACAGTGCTGGTATGCCCATACCGGGACGAATACCAAAAAATCGTCGAATCGGTCAAGCAAAATCAAAACACTACTACCGTCCCTCGACATTTTTTCCCTCTCACAATGTACCCGTTCATATGCCGGACGATGATTTTCTATTTCAAGATATACATGTACCTTCTTCAGATGCTATGACGGCTTTGGAAAAAAATCGTTCTAATTCAACTGAAACTTTAAATGATTTCAAAACTGAACATATCACAGGAGAAATACAAAAACAGATTGTTAATTTATTAAAAATTATAAAACAAGAAAAACTTTCTACACCAGAAGGGTATAATCCAGATCCATTAGCAGCTAAATGTGAATCTTGTCAGTTTGCAGCCATTTCACGATTACGTTGGCGTTGTAATACCTGCTATTGTTCACTAAATCTATGTGCTGATTGTTTAATCCAACAATTAATAAAACATAAATTTGATCATTTTTCACATGACGTAGTTGCTGAGAATGAAGTGTAATTATTTTTATTTTTAAAATTAAAAAAAGTAAACTAAAAATTTTTCTATTTTTTAGATGTTAACAAATTTTGTATAATAACTTTTCAAGATTTAAAGCAAGATACATAGAGTAGACCAAGTTCAAGAACATTAAGATCTCAGGTAATTTTACATTTATTTTAATTATTTTTCTGTGAAAACAACCAATTTAATTCTCAATACAAATAGACAAATCTTAAATGAATTCATATAATTAAAAACTTTTAAACCAAAATGATGTTTAAAAATTTATTAACAGTTTAAATTTTTGCTTATTTTTAACATAAACACTTTGGTTGAAGCAATAAAGGCTTTATAATAGGTCCATTCGATTACTGGATAATTTGTACAAATTTGTACAAATTTTTACTGGATAGCGTTCGTTAACACAAATACTCAGTAAACAGAAAGAAAAAAGAGAGAATAAAGTGACAGTTCTATGTTGAGAGTTTCTAAGTCTTCTTCTTTTTCTTGCAAATTTTAACTGGATAAATTTTTGCCAGTAAGAATTTGCAAGCACAAAAAAACATATGTTACGAAAACATATGATTGTTTATGGTAAATAAAAAAAATTATTTTCCAATTATAATATTTTATGGAAATGCAAAGCAGTAAAACTTTCAAAATAAATTATGGAAAAGATAAGAAAACCTTCTAAAAATGTTCTGCTTAAGGTTTAACATCAAAAATTGTCTTCTTTCATAGCGACCAGTTAAAATTTATTTGTATATTTGGTGTTGTGATCAGCTGTGTGTACAAACTTGCAAATTGTTGCAAATTTTCTGTTCGCGTACATGTTTGGGAAAATTTTATTTTGAGAATAAATCTTGTCTTACTCTCTGAAAGTTTGTACTGAGTAATTCTTACTGGACTTGACTGAGAAAAGTAATCGAATGGACCTAATTTTAACACAAATTTCAGTTGATTTCTGGGTGATACCAAATTATTCTTATTTTCGCCTTTAAATCCTTAAGCTAACAAGATAAATTAAATTAATCTTTTTCATATTTTTTATATTATTTTTGTAAAATTTTAGAATGATTTTAAATTTAAGTTTATTTTCTTATTAAAGTTACAAAAATAAATGAAGGTTAAAATATATTTTTATTGCAGTTTATAATGCATTCCCTTTAAATGCATTAATGCCCATATGCATACCAACCTGATTGTGCTAGAATCCCAAAAAATGTTTAACAAATTGTAAAAACTAATTTGTCGTAAGCTGGTCGCTATCCGAATTTCATGCCTACTTAACCTAGTGTCTTCAAATGCAATGAAATGTGCAAAGAAATTTGAAAATAACACACAAAACAACAACAACGAAAATAATTTTGTTGCTTTGTGTGTAATTTTCAAATTTCTTTGCACATTTTATTGCATTTGAAGACACTAGGTAAGGGAATTAACTAAAGGGTTGAGATTTCGATATTCACCAGTCTGAAAAAGCAATGAAGAAAAGCTTATAGGTGTTTAATTTTGAATAAGACACACATAGGTAGTTCTAAGAAACATATTCTCTTAAAATTTAACGTTTATGTACTTTCACTCTCACTGTTTTTTCAATTGGTGAATTTAAAGAAAATCAAAATCCTAAAAACTTTGCCTTACCTATTATTATGAGTAGACTTATATCTTTGTTATGCGGTAGATGCGTTCCGGGAGAAACCGCATAAAAAAGACCACTTTCATACAAAAATGAGAAACGCGTTCCGATTATTTAAAAAACAGCATAACTCGTAATAATGGCTTAAAATTCAAAGTAAACCCGCATAAAAAACTTCTATGGAATAAAAAAAAAATAAAAAAAAGCAATGGAAAATATATAATATTAGGACACATACCTATAAGAGCTTCGATTTTAAGAATTTTTCTCTTTCTAACATGGATGGTAACTGAAACGATGCGGTTGTCGGTAAGGGTAAAGGTAGAATTAGCTATACGTGGACGTAACGTGACGAGTCTCCTTATGGAAAATCTAATGAGTTAAAAGAGCATAGCTGACAGTCTATTTCTTTTTTACTCATTATTTTAGATTGAATCAGCTGATTCGTCACGTTACGTTACGTATTTCATTTATTTCGGTAACGGTATTTTATGGATAACGGTATTCAGTTGAAAGGGTTTTGAATCGATAACCGTATTTTAGCGGTATTGCCTGCCAACCCTGCTTTCTAATGAACGATTGGAATGGAAAAAAATGGCGGAATAAAATATAGGGCTCATTTAGACGTTAAAAGGAACTGCTCAAGAAATGTCTGAAAATTTGTTTGTATGATAGATTTAAAAATAAAAGCAGAACATCTGTTTCACATTTAACATCGCCAAACAATTTATTGAGCTAAAATTAAAAAGTTTACATTTTTAAACTGCCTTGTTAATAAAAATATAAATTTTAAGGAACCCATAAATAGACCCTCCTTGTTAAATTCTCCTCTTCAATTTTTCTATTGGATCAGCGGTTTAGGAAGTTAGTAAATCTAACTATTTTTTATTTAGAATCTCTGTACGTCAATTCTTAAATTAATTGTTAAAAAAATATTTTTCCAAGATAAAAAACCTTAAATGCAAAAAAGTCGATTTTAAAACGGCATAACTTGAAACCCTCACAAAATAAAATTTGCATAAAAGAGATCTGAGTGTATATTGCAAAAAGGTCCACATTTTTGGATCACGTTAAAAATCCGTATTTCTGTTCCAAATTCGGTTTTTGAGCATATTCCTTCGTATTCGTCTTACAATTGTCCGTACTATAGCGAAAATTTTTAGAAATTTCAATAAAAATATATTTTGACTCATTTATTTTTGTAACAACTTTAGGGCTAATATGAAAATAAACATAAATTTACAATCATTCATAAAAAAAAAAAATAAAAATTAGGAATAAGATTAATTAAATTTGTCTCGTTAGCTTAAGGGTTTAAAGGGGAAAATAAGAAAACTTTGGAATCACCCACAAATTAACTAAAACTTGTATAAAAATATTAATTGGAATTAAGAAAAAATCAATTCCAGTTTAAAATATTTCAATCGAAATTCAGAAAAGGTTAACTGAAAATAAGAAAATATCATTTGAAATTCGGAAAATACCACCTGAAATTCCTATTGAAGTTTCTGGTTTTCAATTGATGTTTCCCTAATACAAATTGATGTTTTCCAAAATTGAATTCATATATTTAGTTAGAATATTGTTTTACCTCAAGTCCAAAGTCTTATATGATATTGTCATGTTAGATTTTATTTGTTGCTTCAAAAAGGTTGAAAATTTGTATGATAGAAAATACAATTGTTTCGTGGGCATCACCCCAACTCATCAGTAGTCCGCAATAAGAAAATGATGATTCAAATACACAAACCGAGACATTACATAAGCTATAAAAATTTAATGGGATTAGAATTTTGTACTTTTGTATATGAACTGTCCGATTTGGTAAAACCAGAAATAAATCATCACTTTTTGAAAGGCAATAATTTACATAAAAGTACCCTTTGGGTACTATTAAATTGAAATTTACTTTTAATTTTAAAAATTTTTTTTATGATTTTCATAATTTATTCCATTTTAACCCTTTTTTTTGCGATTTTTTATCAGCCGTAATATAATTTTTAAAAGTCAGTTTTATGTTGAAAAATTTTATAAAATTCGCAAATTGATATTATTTTATTATAAAAAAATAACTTCTTAAACGATTTTAGTAAAAAAACTTTCTAAAAAATACACATTTCGACAAAATACGGGTAGGTAGTTTTTCACTGTAGAATGCACTCTTTTGAATATTTTCAATACTAATATTAATTCAATGAAAATCGCGATTCATTATTTGCAGCTTAATCGTAAAATTTTTTATTATTTACAAGTTTATAACACTTCTTAAGGCATATCTACACGGGATAGAAATCTCGTAGAGTTTGCGCTAAATTTGTCATCTCTAATATAGTTGGCACTAATTTTTATCGTACACTCACACTTAGTCGACTGCAAATGAAAAAAATCCTTGCTAAAATCACTAAACTTTTTGCTGAATATTAGTAGACTGAAAAAAACTCAAAAAACTTGTAGCGAAATTTTACTTTAGTTTATTTATTTGCTGAAAATTTAAATATAGAATATGTGTAGAGTTGTTTTCCTTTTTTTTGTCATTTCCGTTTCCAGACAAGCTGCGACATCTACATCTAGTCCGTCTGGTTGTCGTCCACACTATGAATGCTGTTATCAGCGCAATTTTTGAAGCAAAATAAATTAGTAAAACATTAGTTCAAAATTAGTTTAGTGCCATAAAATATAACTAAAATTTTTGCTGAAAACGGAATTTTAGGAAAAAAATTGCTGAAAACTAGTATACTTGATATACAAGACGTTTTACTAATTTTTCTACTAACTTATTTTTTTGAGTGTAGAAGTATCATCTCTAGTTGTCAAGTGTTTGTTTTTATTAAAATTGTTGTATTTTAAAGAATATTTTTTTCTCCAAATACCAAAACGTGCATTTAAAATATTGGAATGTACAATAATGTTACAAGACATCTTAAAAATTGTTACTAACCCGGTGTCTTCAAATGCAATAAATTATATGATATGAAATGTCAAAACCATTGCAGCGAAACGTCAAAATGATATCAATTGCAAAGTGGTGGAGAACACTTGACCATTTCATGGATAAGAAATATCATAGATTTTTCTTCGAAAAACACCAAATTTTATGAAACATTAATTTTTACCTACAAATAATAAAAAACTAAACATCTTTCCATTCTTTTTACCAAATTTTACGTTGTTTTTCTATTACAAAATTAAAATGAAAACTAAAAGTGACATTTGATCTCTGGCATCATTGCAAGAGCCGATTGCATGTCAGCGATATGATGATATTGCAATAAAATTGAAATTGAGTGGCTTCACTTGAGATGAGAGCATTTTGACAATTGCTTGCTATCATTTTATTGCATGTCAAGCCACTAGGTAATAAAAGAAATTATGTATGACAGCAATTGCCAATGGCCTAGCGGTTACATTGCACTGTTTATAAATCTAGTGATTTTCTAGCGATTTTTTGGTCTTATCTAGCCATTTATTTTGAAAATTTGTTGGCAACACTGCCTGGGCGAATTACAATTAGGGATGGCAATCGGGATTTTTCGGGATTTTGGGATTCCGGTATTAAATGTGTTAATACTGCTTTGCTCTATCTCGCTTAGTTTGCGAGATAGAGGCCATTTTGTAAAATGGCGATTTTTTAAAATGACCCGTATCTCGAAAACTAAGCGAGATAGAGCAAAGCGGACGAAAAATTTGCTGCAAAGCAGTATTAACACACCACAATGTTGCTTGATTCCTGGGAATCAATGTTATAATTGATTCCTGGGAATCGCTCTCGGACCTACCTCATGTGAATAGCAGGAGCGTACACTGATTCAAAACTTGCAAAAATTTTGTCCGTTTTGCTCTATCTCGCTTAGTTTTCGAGATAGAGGCCATTTTGTAAAATGGCGATTTTTTAAAATGGCCCGTATCTCGAAAACTAAGCGAGATAGAGCAAAACGGACGAAAGGTAGGTTTGATGGATCCAATAGTTATTAATATCATCTATACTTTTCAGATTTTAATTATTTCAATCGATTTTAATAGCGCTTAAGCGATGAATTGAAGAAACTGCACAATTTGTAATTTTATTTACTTCGTTGTGAAAGAACTACTTATTTGTTGTGAGGGTATGGTTGATTTGGTGTTACCTGGTACACGGATGAAATCACTGTAGTAGACTTAAATCCTGGAAGAAAAATTTATGCAGTTTTTAAGAAAAAAAATGTTAATAAAAACTGATTTTTCAACCTGGCAACGCATCAGGCTTTAAAAATCCACTTACTCAGGGATGCTTTCAAACTAAAAATACTAAAGCTATGGAATGACCCATATATTTTCGGGATAAGGGCCGAATTTGGAATACCTACGGAATTCTGTTATGTAATTGTTTTCCAGAAGATCGATAGTATTAAAGCGTTTTTGATCTTAAAAGAGCAGAAACTCGTGTTTGAAGACCAATGAAATGAAATGAAAATTGGTGGACAATGGTGGATGCCAAATGGGATTTTTGGTAATAACACTATGCGACAGTCAAAATCGGTATGGGATGAAACCAACGGGAAATGTTATATCGGTCAAAAACTAGTTATACTTGTCCCGGCGTTTCGCTGGGTCACCCCTAGGAATCGAGATATATTTTTTTTTACATAACTCGAGAACCACTAGTCCGATTTTGCTCAAACAATTTTAAAAAAATTAAAAATTACAATTCCTTTAATCTGTTCATATCACGTTTTTATATATACTCAACAGTTTTGCTGGTAAAAATAAATGTTTGTTACCGCTACCATAAAAATCAATAACCTTTTGTTTATTACTTTTTTTTTAATATTTTAGGCAAAAAATATTTTTTTCTTCATACATTTATTTTTACCGGCAAAACTGTTGAGTATATAGAAAAACGTTATATGAACAGATTAAAGGAATTGTAATTTGTAATTTTTTTAAAATTGTTTGAGCAAAATCGGACTAGTGGTTCTCGAGTTATGTCAAAAAAGAGACCACCAAAGGTCAAATCGATATATCTCGATTCCTACACTAATAGAAAAAAGTCCGTAGAAAATTTAGTAAAAACTACTAAAAATTAGTTAAAAATGATGCTGCAGAAAAAAACTGCTAAATTAGCAGATTATTTTTGCTATATATTAGTAATATAGGAACAGCAAAACTAAAACTGTTAAATATACAGAATTTTAGTTATATATGAGCTAAATTTTTGTAAATGGAGATTAGCAAATTAACCTGCTAAAATCAGCAAAAAATTTTGCTAAATAATTAGTAGCCTAAAAAATCACCAAAAAATTTAAAATTTTCGAAGTTTTTTTTTCGATTTTTTTTTTAAATGCAAATAAAAATCGAGCCTTTTGAAAACAGCAGTTTACAATTTTTTAGCAAATATTTCTGCTGATTTTAGCAGAATAGACTGCTATTTGCATTCAACTAAATTTAGCTTAAAAATAGCAAAAATTTTGTAGATTTAACAGTTTATTTTTGCTATTTTTAGTCTACAAATATTTAGCAAAATTTTCTGCAGATTTTACAGTACAATTTGCTATTTTCAATTAACTAAAAGTTAGCCTAAATATAACTAAAATTCTGTAAATTTAGCAGTTTTAATTTTGCTGTTCTCATTTTACTAGTATTTAGTAAAAAAATCTGCTAATTTTAGCAGTTTTTTCTGCAGCATCATTTTTAACTAATTTTTAGTAACTTTTTCTGCTATTTTTACGGATTTATTTCTATGAGTGTAGGGTTGATCCAGCGAAACGCCGGGACACGTATAACTTCTTTTTTACCGATATAACTTTCCCCGGTAGTTTGAACCCTTCCCTACCATTTGTCTCACAGTGTAATTAAAGTCAGGTCGATTTTACCTAACATTAAATTATTTTATTTAATTTTTTACTCAAATGCTTTTAACTTCCGAATCCATTTTTCTTATAGTGCGGCTATAGTTATGAAACACTAGTAAAAATAAAAATGGCGGTTTAAATTAATCTACGTTAAAAAAATTTGATTTTTTGTGGAAATATATGTCGTTTAAATGTAACTTTTAGTTATAAGGTCTTTTATATGTCTAAATTATTTAGAACCTCACATATCAGCTGTTTTATAGTGCGGCTATAGTTATGAAACAGAGTGTATAATTTATTGTGACTTTGCAACAACAAATACATGTGGAATACAGTCACAACTAAGAGCCACAGACTTTTTGTAGGAATAGGCACGTTGGTCTAGATTACGATTCTATTGACATTTTCTAGAAATACAGTTATTTAAGAGCCAATATTTCCAAAAAAAAGTACTTTTAAATATACAGAATTTTAGTTATATGTATTTGAGTTAAATTTTTGTTAATAGAAAATATACTAAAATCTGAATATGAAGATAAAAAATAAATTTATTTGTTTATTTATTCGCCCTTTATTAAGTCGAATCTTATGACTTTCAGTAATATTTATCCTTTGCTCAAATATTATGTGCGTTCCTTTACTTTTTGCGTATATCTATGTTTAAATCAAAATTTCACTTTATTGTTATTTATTTATAGTTGATATTATAATTGGTAAATGAATGTTTCTCGTTCGATTTGGAGATCACATATTTTCACATTTTCTTTTAAATTATTTTCAAATTAAAGAAAGATGGTAAAATTTGTACAAAGAGAATAAAAATTTAAAAAAATCGATAAGGCCAGCAGTATAGAATACGTATTTTCGGGTCTTGCTATAAACCCATTCTCAGTATCCCATGCATTTATGGGTTAATAAGTGATGATGATCTATTTATATTGAGTGTGAAACAAATAAGCAAATTGAAACAACTCAATTATAATAGCAACAAAATTCTAGCAATTCTATTTTCATCATCTGTTATTACTGTTGTTGCTTTGAAGTCGTAGCCATAGTATAATATAGTAGCTTTACTCTTTTTCTGTCATTTGAAAAAATTAAGTAGCGTTTGTAATTTTACTTGTACATATGGTTCTTAATACCACTACAACTACATGATATAGGGACAAGCTCTCAATTTTTTCATGAGTGGGGCTACTGTGGTCGTAGCATCATGCTACAACACGAAAATGTGAGTGCTCATAAGGCTGCCTTAACAATTGATTGTTTATATCAAGAAAATATTGAAATTATGACTCTTGTTCCATACAATCCACACGTGGCACACAACGCTTTTTTTGTTCCGTTTTATCAAAAACAAATTGCGCGGAATGCGACTTAAAATGCCTAAAGGGGCAATCAATGAGCGGTATCATAATAAACAACGTTTCTAAGATACCAAGTTCAGAGTGGAAAAACGATTCGAAAACTTATTGTATTTTTATTTCTTTGGTTTTGTTAATAATTTTAGGATGACGCACGTTTTAATATAAACCAATAATACGCCTTATATTTAACAAATATAATGAAGCATGTCCATAGAAAAAGGCAGAAATTAGATCTAGCCTGATTTGAAAATTAATATGTTTATAATATTTAGAGCCAAACGTTTCTTCTTCTTTACCACAACCTCACTAAATATAAATAACCCACATTTAAAACAAATGACATTCTATTAAATATTTATAAAGAACATTTAATCTTTGGCACCTTTGCTTTAATATAAATCTGTTTGTTGTTTTAATTTTTTTTCTTTAAGTGCAAACAAAGAGTTTATAAAATAAAAAAGAGTATGCAATTCTCTCAGTTAGTGAGAACAAATATATAAAATGTAGCTGCAAATAGGAAATTGAAATCTCTTTCGAGCAATTTTAAAAATGAAATAATATTTTGAAATTTTTGAAATTTAGAAAAAAATTATTTTTCATTTCATTTATTCATTTAATATAGTCAAAATGATTCAGATATGGAATTCTGACTTCATGGGATATCATTAACCCACTTTAGCCTGGAATCCAAAATGACCCACGAATTTGATAAAAATGCAAAAACGTGGTTTTTTAAAATTAATTTTAAAATTTTTTTAAAATGCCTAATTTGGAGATGTCGATTGCTATTTGTACCACATAATAGCTGATACTAAAGAAAAATATAAATTCGAAAAATGATAATTCGAGTTTGTGTTTGGAGCGACTGCTTTCCAGGACATTTTACAAAAATTGCTCATTTTGTCAAACATTTAACAAAATTTTAATGTTTTCGGGAAAGTATTTCTTAAATTTGGTAAGACTATAATTATCTTTACATTTGTTTAAAAACTTGTTAACCCTTAGTGGCCTGGGGTCAGCAAAGACTTAATATTAATTATGACTACGAGTTCGTAAAGCCATTAAATTAACAAAATCTCAACTGGATAAAAATAATTATTTTATGTAACATGATCTCTAAGGAGTTAATTGTTACACTTTTGGTCAAAAACGACCCACTAGGAAATTTACAGAATAACATCTTCCATTATTTTCGAAAAAATATCACTTCAAATGGATCAAAAAAAAATTGTATCCACCTGATAAAAATTATTATTTTGTGTAACTTAATCCATATAGGGATAATGTTTTCACTTTTCCATGGTCCATTTGGGACCATTTCCAATAAAACTGGGGGATGTAATGACGAATTTATTTTTTAAGGAACACCCTAATATAGACTTATCAAGCGTGTTCGTTTACTTACAACAAGTTACTACTTTTACTACAGCTGGAAAAATTCAATACAAAAAGTAAACAAAACTTTCCAATTATAGTAAAAGTAGTAAGAATTTGGAGTAATCGAACACACTGATCATATGCACAAACCTTGTAATTTACTAATTTCGTAGAAAATTCCAATGAAACTAACAAAAAATCATTGGACTTAATTTGTTTCGGTTCAATATTTTTAACGTTTTTTTGTTATTATTTTGAAAGTGGTATAAAAACAATATATATTTTTTTTTGTTAGAATGAATAAATTTCTATTAGTTTAAAAAAAGCTCTTCGCGATTAAAGGCCATCTTTATAGTCAGAAATTCAGCCCTGTTTAATACTCAGAACTAAGATCAATTTTTTGTCTTAAATATTTTTTTTTTGTTTGAGAGTTTCTTTTTTAAGAAATTTTTAAGAAATAATGCGATTTTATTACTGACTTTAAGTACTTTGGAACACTATTCAATTTTGTATATTTTGAAATATTTGACAAGAGATACTTAAAAAAGCAGATTATTTAACTTTTATTTAATTTGAAGTTGTACAACGTGGTGTCAAAATTCGTTGACTTAAGCCCCAATTGAATGTCCAGTTAAAATTTAACAAACAGCTAATTAAAATTTTATATGGAAACCAATAATAAATTTGTCAGTTAAAAACCGATTGTAAAAAGTAGGCTTAAACTTAAAAAAAAAAATATCTAGATAAGTTTACGTTTTTTTAACTGGGTAGAAAAAGTTTAGGGAATAATTTTTAGTGAATTTTGTTGTTAATTATCAAATTTTGACAATCTTACTACCGAATAGTTTACTATCAATGTGTTCGTTTACTCGAATTTCTTACTACTTTTACTACAATTGGAAAGTTTTGTTTACTTTTTTGTATTTAATTTTTCCAGCTGTAGTAAATATAGTAACTTTTAGTAAGTAAACGAACAAGCTTATGAAAAATAACAATTTACAAACATTTCAAACAAAAAAATTGTTGGAAATAAAATTTCAATTAAAAAAAAACATGTATTTGTTTTTACAAATTCCATTGTTGGTGACTACATCTTTTTTCTGTGTAAGTACTTCAGAGCTAATAGTAAATACTGGTAATGCCGTTATACTGTGCTTTTTATTAAGAAATGCCCATAATATACCCTTTAAATCAAAATAATAATCATACGCCATTTAGTCCGTTAAATAAAAACAAAAATCTGAATAAAAACATTCAACATATTTATGCATAATTGACAAACAAATGATTTGGCATTATAAATATTTAAATTTCAATCAACACACCAACCATACGTTTCAACACAAACCACCACCCCCTTATACAAATAACCAAAATGATAATTGTAACAGAAAAAAAAACGAAAAAAAATGTATCGGCATGCAGAAACAACCATTGTGCGATGATAAAAATTACAATAAAGAAAAATCAAACAATAAAAGTATGACAAATACATAACAAACACTAAAATATATGTAGTAGTAGGTAAATCGGAAAAGCTTTCAACACTAACACACACGCACTTCAGAGGAGTGATGTTAATTTGGTGATTTGGGCAATAAATCTTATATTGGAGAGGAAATGTCTACGAATTTTTACGTTTCTTTTTGTTGAGTTTTTCGTTTTTTTTTCTTTTATTGACATTCTTGCATTATCACAAGTAAAAGCTTTTCCTTGATTAACACACAAAATTTGTCAGCAGAAAAAAAAGCAACAAATGCAAATATAAAAAAAAGAAAATTTAATTAAAAGCCGCTTGTAAAGGAACTTGAAAAAATGTACTCTTCCTTAACAATCTGTACTCTTTTGTCACCTTAACAATGAATAGAGAGCAAATAATTTGCCAATCAGAGAAATAGAGAGTTTGTTGAAAACTGTGATGCCAGATTAGGGATTTAAAACCAAATGTTGTGGTTTAACTTTGATTCGGAAGGCATTTAATAGTTTGCTGGAATTTAACTTAATTTTCCTACTATTCGATTTTTCTGTTAATATTGTCGGTTTCCATATATTTTTATTTTCAAATAATCCTTATATTTAGAGTGCTATGTATGTAAAGACCGCTGCAAATGTCTTCAAAAATTAAATTTAGTTGAAAGCACGACCACAAACATTTCACTAAAGGCAACTTTTATTTTCATTTGGTTTTGACTATTAATAAAAGAAACCACAAAATAAGTCAAAACAAATGTTTTTTTCCGTTTGGTTTTACTTACAAAAATAACTTACCAAATAGTAAAATTCACTGTAATTACCAGGTCAACCAGAAATATGATATATAATATTTGATGCTGAGCGCAGTATTGAAAATTGGATATATCCATTTCAGAACATTTGTCGGATTCTGGCATCTGGCATATTTTGCTCTTAATAGCACATTTATATCCTAAAAAGTTGTGTCAGTCACCCTCTAGAATTAAAGATTAGTTAAAGATGATTTCAAAATTAGTTTTTTATTGTTTTAACACGCTCCTTGATACCTGCCTTTTTATTTTTGTTTCCTGCGCCGCCATTTGTTGTCCGATCGAAACATTTGACATATCATTGTTCTTTGTTTGACAACCTCTACATTGCCAACTTTAATTATTTTTGACTGCGACGTCAAATTCTAGTAGTGACTTCTGCCCTCTCGGTTTTGAACACCCTAATTACCATGTTTTTCTAAACGAAAAGAAGTTTTTTAAATTTTGTGAAGTTTTTTCTTTAACAGTATTTATTTTTATTCATAAACAAAAAAGTTGCAAAAGTTTAGAAAATCAAAATACACTCATGTCTCCTTTTATGCGGCAGATGCGTTTTACAGAAATCCGCATAAACTGAAATCACATAAAATCAGAATTGACTTCTACACAAAAACAAGGAATACGAAATTTACAAAAAAACCCATAAATTCAAATCAAAAGTTTTGAAATGCACTAAAACCGCATAAAAAAAAGTCAAAATAAATTTTTAATTTCTTTCATTTTTTGTTTTATTCTGTAAAATAAAATTTTAAATCTAACATAAAATAAATAAAAATAATAAAAAACAGTAGGCACCAACAATGGGAATTTGTAAAAGCAATCACATTTTCTTTGAAATTGAAATTTTATTTCCAACAATTTTTTTGTTTGAAATATTTGTAACTCGTTTTTAAATTGTTATCTTTCATATAAAAATTGTTTAAAAATAAAAATTGAAAAAAACAAATTTGTTTTTGGATTTACAAAATTCTTTGTTGGTGCCTTTTTAAAAAGTTTTTTTTTTGTATTTACAAATTTGGTATGAGAAAGGTGTTTAAATATTTAATTAGAATTTTGTAAATTTTTTCTATGTAGGATGGCCAGGTGCCTTGTCTACTATTACCGAAAGTTTAAATTCGAGGTCTTTTTCTTTAATGTAGGCTTCCACATCCGGTAAAAAACATTCATAAAAACATTCAGTAAATATAGAACTAGTCACCCATGCCTTCCAATGAACTGAACGTCTTTCAAAATCTTTATAAATCTTTATTCTTAAACGCACGTGGTCTCAGAAATCGATTAACTACTAGGGGTTTCAACATCGGATCTCTAGACGCAATGCTAGACAGTAAAACTGTTACTCTCTAACTTTGCATGCTTTAAATCCACTCGATTTTTTCAGACTTTACAATATAAATTCTACTAGGCATATTTTTCCAGAACAGACGTGACTCGCCAGCTTTAAAAACTTCATGCGAACAGTATCCTTCATCATCAACAATCATCTCCAACGTTTCTGGATAATTGAAGGCAGCATTTACATCAGCTGATGTTGCTTCACCACTTATTTTACCATTATACAGACATGTTTTTTTTATAAATCACTCATAAAACATAAGAGTTTTTCTATGATAAGATATCGACTTATATGACTTTTTTTCTTAGTTAAGTCTTCAATCCATATTATCAGGACTTTTATACCAAATAATTGAAATTCACACTTAGCAAAATTAGGCTAAAAACACCAAATTGTTATTTACATTAATACTCACTGTTGCTTATCGCATTCATTAAACGCTAAAGAAGTCGATTTTGAAACCGCATAAATTGGAATCCGCATAAAAAAAAAATCCGAATAAAACGAGACCTGAATGTAAAGGGTGGTCCAACCAAAACGCACAATGTTAATTGTAAATAAAACAAAAAGTTTCCAGAGAATTATCTTAATATTTTTTATTATGATAGAAGTATCTATGACAATTATGCGTGAGACAATATTTTCAATAACTCTGACACACATGCGCGGTTCCAGCAATTAATATAAGGGGAAAAATCATACGCTTTAGTGGCCAACTCAATGTATTTGTCTACGGTGGCGTATGATTTTTCCCCTTATATTAATTGCTGGAACCGCGCAAGCTGACACATAATTGAGGTTCAATGTATTTCATGTGCCGAATTATCCTTTAGCTCTTGAATTGTTCTTGGCTTACTGACGTACACTTTTTCTTTTAAATATCCCCAAGGAAAGAAGTCCAACGGAGTCAAATCACATGATCGTGGCGGCCAATTAACATCGCCACGACCTGAGATAACACGGCCATTGAATTTCTCGGCCATTGTTTCGTTGGCTGTGTGTCATGTGGCACCATCCTGTTGGAAGCACATATCGTCCAGGTCCATATCCCCAATTTCTGGCCACAAGAAGTCCGTTATTATCTCGCGATAGCGAACACCATTCACGGTAACTGCTTGACGGCTCTTCTGCCAAGCTATCGCGAACAACAACAATGTTTTCCGCAGAACGAACTGGGCGAGCATGCACAGGTGTTTGCACATTTTCTACAGACCCGGTTTGCTGAAATTTGCGCACAATTCTTCCGATTGTGGACACATTTGGTCGATTAAGCTGACCAGTGAAGTGCACGAAATGCATTTTGATTTGAACGCCCACTTTCGTAAAAGGCTTCACCAATCTTAACGCGCTGCTCAATTGTGTACCTCTTCATGGTTGAATTTGTCAAACACTGAAACAAAGAAAAGTGAAATTAAGTTTGGAAAAAAACGTTAAGGTTTGACTCACAATTAACATTGTGCATTATGTTTGGACCACCCTTTATTATTAATAATAACAATATAGTGTTTTTTTTTCTTAAAAAAAAAAACACCTTAGAACCGGTTTTTTGAAAATAGTAATTTTCTATCAAACCCAAAACTGCCCTACGGGAAATTTTAATAAACTGTCACCGAACTGGCCCCTTTTTATGAAATAGACTGGTCACTTTTACATGGCGTTGTCATAGGAGGTGGAAATTGACCCCTTGTGACATGTCACAAGACAAATCCCAGGACAGGTCCCTGAAATTGAGAGTTCAGTAACCTGTCCTAGGATTTGTCTTGTGACATGTCACAAGGGGTCAATTTCCACCTCCTATGACAACGCCATGTAAAAGTGACCAGTCTATTTCATATAAAGGGGCCAGTTCGGTGACAGTTTGTTAAAATTTCCCGTAGGGTGGTTTTCTGAAATGCGTGTTTTATGGACACTCTAAAAACAATTCACGGATACGTAATAAAATTCCACAATATTACTTATACGTATAAGAAGATTCGCTTTACACTTTGTTGTAGGGCATTAAGGAGATTTTTTTTTTAATTTTAATTATGATTATATGCGGAAAAATTTGTCTGGCAGCACTATTTAATAGAGAGAGAACTATAAAATAAATATATTTCATATTATAAAAGTAGAACAAAAATCTTCAAATTACACATAAACTATACGTACTATCAACCGCCCAAGTACACCGAGTGTATGCATGTGTGTTTGTGTACAAGTTGTAAAAGTAAATTGTATGTTTATGGTGTATTACACAGTAAGGACACAAATACAAAAGATAAGTAGAGAACAAATAACAAAAAATAAAAAGAGAATAATTTGGATGATGCTGATTCTCGCACATCGCACACATCTTGTTTTCTGCTTGTACGTTTTGATAATAGTTGTTAAAAAAAGCTTCAAAGGACAATTCAGTTCAATCGTCAACCTTCATACTGAACTGTTGTGCTTAATTCGGGGATAAAACAAAAAAAAAGTGTTTAAATAAATATATAAATTTTTTTTTATTATTTGCTTTGTAGAGAGAAATATCCCATAAAAAATAGAAAATTAGCAAAAAAAATCTATAGAAATGGAAGAAATGCTGGAAAATATATTCAACTAACGATAAAATTCGTATTGAATTAAGAGTGGAAATTCAAAAAAAAAAACGTGTAATAGAACTGAAAAAAAAAAAAAAATCATTTGGGTGTGTTGTGCTGCGTTAACATTGTTAACGTTTGTGTGTATATGTGTAAATATAAAAATTTTAAACAAATATTGTCAATTGATAAGTAAATCCTCTTGATATTGGTTTTGCTATAATTTCCCTCAAACCTTGGTATTATTCTCAAAACTATATGAAAATTTCTTCATAACAACAATATCGGTTGAATGCTGTGACAATTTTGTTCTCAAGAAATCATCTAGCACGTGCTATATGTATAATCTTTTTCTAGGTATTAAATCAAATGTTAAGCATTCAATTTCATTTTATATACAAAATATACGTACATACGATACATACATATGTATATGTTTATACGTATGTATATTTGAAGCCTTAACATGTACATACATTTAAAGAATCTTGAATTTATTTTTTAAAGTCTAAGGTCAAGTATTTAAGTGCATTTTAGAAAAAGCTGACTGACTGAAAGCTGACTTGACTGCTTCCTAAAACAAATAGAAAGCATTTGTTTTGTATACCCTCCACCATATGTGGGATACTCAGTTTGTTACAATGTTTTTAAACCTAATTTACATCTTCTGGGTTCTAATGAAATTCTAAGACAATCTAGCTACATATATTTGTACATCAGGGGCCGTCTATTTGTGTGTTAACATACTTTTAACATAGAAACGAAAGGATATAGAAGTTTGACAATTGAAATTTGCTAAAATTTGGAATTAAAAATATTCGACATCCGGGGCCACTGATGCCTTGGAAAATTGTTTATATGAGCCTTTATATACGAACTGCCCCGATAAAAAAAAGTATTTTGTTTCAGAACTATTACAAAATTTTTAGTGTAACCAACATTTTTTTATGTTCTTTTTAATTATTAAAAAAAGTCTACTGAAACACTTGTTAAAAATCCCAGTAGCAATTGGTCGAACTACCCTGTGAGAAAAGGAACCGATTGCCGGACACGTCACGTGACCGGTTCTTTTATATGAAAAGGACCGGTAACTTTTGCATGGGCTTGTCCTAGGAGGGTGAATTGCCCCTTATGACGTACCACAGGACCGACGCAGAAGCACCAGTCACAGGACTAAAGTAAAAGAACTGAAAAGAACCTGTCACAGGACTGACGTAAATGAACCTGTCGTAGGAGTAACACAAAATCATCTGTCACAGAACTGACGCAAAAGAACCTGTCACATGACCGACACAGAAGAGCCTGTCACAGGACTGACGAACAAGATCTGCAATTATTAATTACTACACTAATAGAAATAAATCTGTAAAAATAGCAGAAAAAGTTACTAAATATTAGTTAAAAATGATGCTGCTGAAAAAACCGCTGAAATTGGCAGATTTTTTTGCTAAATACTAGTACAATAAGAACAGCAAAATTAAAACTGTTAAATTTACAGAATTTTAGTTATATTTAAGTGAACTTTTAGTTAGTTGAAAATAACAAAATGTATCATGGAATCTACAGAAAATTTTTCTAAATAATTTGTGGCCTAAAAAATAAAAAAAAAAATTAAAATTTTTGAAGTTTTTTTCGATTTTTTTTAACTTTTCACCACTCACAGGACCGGTACTTTGAGACCAAAATTTTGTTGGAAGTTATTTTATTTGGAAGTTTTTTCATAATGAAATAACTCCCAACAAAAAATTATGAAATAATTCCCAACGCTTTGGGAGTTATTTAATTTTTTTGGACTTACCTAAATATTTTATGGTACCTAAAATAACAACTTAACCTGCTAAAATCAGCAAAAAAATTTGCTAAATAATTACCCAGCAAAAAAATTTAAAGCAATGCTTTACAAACTACTTCTTTTTACTGCTTCACAAGTATCCGTTAGTGTATTTTTACTGCTTTTTAGAAGTAATTCTGAACAACTTCAAAAAATCACTTCTTTCTTTGCTTCCAAAGTATCCAATAGTATATTTTTACAGCTTTTTTTTAATTATTTACTTCTGGACAATGCACAACAAATCACTTAAGTATTGCTTCTAAAGCATACAATAATTGCTCTAAAAACTGATTTTGGTGTCATTTGGTATTTCAAAACAGATGATCGGGGGTTCGCTTCCTGGAGGGACCAATATTTTTTCTTATTTTTTTAAATTTTTTGTTTTGTTTTATTTTTTTTTATTTTTTTTATTTTTTATTTTTTTTTTTATATTTGTATTTGTAATTAATTTGTTTAAATTATATATATTTTTTTAATATTTCAATTTTTAAAAATATATAAAACAAAAATGGTGAAAAATTGCTTTTTATACGCTTAAGAAAATATTACTGAAAATAATACTGAATTGGAGTGCATCTTCTGCACTTCTTTAAAAAGTGCTTTTACTGAAGAGTATAAATCACAATATCTCGCAATGACTAAAGTGGTGTTTTTATGCCAGTCAACTTTCATATCACAGAATAGCTCAGCGGTAGAGAGCTAGAGTAGCAATCATGAGGTCGCAAGTTTGATACCCGGTGGCGGCAATAAAAGAAACTTTTGTAAAATAAAAAAAATTTAAGTTTTTTTGCGAAGATTTTTAATTTGTGAAAAAGAGCTTCCTTTGCACTCATTCAAAAATTACTGAAAAAATCTTGATGTTTGAATACCCTCTCCTATGACAACTCATTGTTAAAATCATTAGTGTTTATGTTAAAAAAGAAGTACATCTAGATCAAAAATTGTAGTGCTTTTTCTACTGCTACGTCATCTCTTTTTTTTCTGGGTAGTAGACTAAAAGATTTTGTAGATTTGTCTTAAAAAAGAGGACAATTTTTTTTAATAAATTAATTTTACAAAAATGAACAATGCGATAAAATATACAAATAACAATTTATTTTAAAAATAAAACAATTTTTATTCCCACTAAAAAAAAATCACAAAAAACAACAAAAATCATTCTGAACGTTAAATTCGTGGTAGATATATAAACAAAAAACATAACGATTAACCAATTCATTGCATACATTTTCAGGAATGTACATTTCTTTAATTTCTTGATACGAATTGTAAAGGGTTTCAGGAATGTTTTTCAATGCTTCCAATTTGAATCAATATATTACTATCGCATTTCTTCAAATATTCATAAAACTCTTGAAAATTGATATCAAAATTTTATTTGACTCTAAAAATATCGGAAATATAACTAGAAATAGTTTCTGGATTCAATTTTTTTCTGGCTTCCATTGGGTCTTGATTAAAAAAACTTCACAAAAAAGATAACAAATTATTCTGAACTAAAATTATAAACAAACAAACAAAAAAAAAAAACAACGATTAACAAATTTTTTGCATACATTTTCGGGAATATACATTTTTATAATTTCTTGATACGAATTATCAAGAGTTTCATGAATATTTTTCAACGCTTCCAATTTGAATAAATAACTGTATTAATGTCGCATTTCTTCAAATATTGATAAAAATCTTGACAATTCATATCAAAATTATATTTGGCTCTAAGAATATCAGAAATATTTTCTGGATTCAATTTATTTCTTTTTGGGGTCCACTGCGCCTTGATTAAAAAAAATAAAAGTTCTACGCAGAGCTTTGAAGAATTAATTCCTTAATTAAGTTTTTCAATTCTGAATTAAAAATTCGGTTAATTAATTCACAAAGCACCATATATTTTGATTTCCTATCTCTATAATTAATAGTCTCTGATTTTTACTAGCAAACGCTGTAAAATTGCTTAGTACTCGTATTACAAATTTTATTTATAAATAAATGTTTCCAACTTTTGTTGGATTCCGCTCGTCTTGGAATAGCCACACGGTCGATTGATGTTTTGTTTCCGGCTCATACGCATATATCCATGATTCGTCACCTGTCACGATTTTATACACGTCTTTTGAAGCACCACGGTCGAACTTTTTAATCATTCCCTTACACAAATCAACGCGAGCCTTTTTTTGAGCGATTGATAAATTATGGGATAACCAACGAAATCAATACTTTTTTACAAGGATGCCTGTATCTCACGATATATCACATGACGATCTTGCATTATCAGTTCACGCGCCGCATCGATGTTTTGTGGCACAACAACCGATTTTGGACGACCTGCACGGAATTCGTCGGCGTCCGAACTACGACCACGATTGAATTGACTATACCAGCGATATACTGTCGTTTTTGATGCTGCTTTATCGCCATACAAAGAACTGAGTACATCGACACATTATTGTTGAGATAATCCAGTTGTGAAAAATAATCCAACGAAAACCTTCTCTTGAAATTTCCATTTTTTTGGCCAAATTGAATTTCTTAACTCACTGTAAACAAAACAAATGGCACTTGTACATCAAAACATTGTGAGTACGTTTATGCTAAAAAATGTCAAAATTTATTATGGTGTTGCCAGATTTTAGCTATTGACATTAGTGTTGCCAGTTCCCGAAATATAAATAGTAACCCTCGTACCTTCGAAATCTTTTTACCTTATTTAATTGTAAAAGTTTTCAAAACAAAATAAATATAATATTAAACCAGTATCTACACTCATACAAATAAGTCCGTAAAAATAGCAGAAAAAGTTACTAAAAATTAGTTAAAAATGATGCTGCAGAAAAAAACTGCGAATATTAGCAGAATCAGTTTGCTAAATATTAATCAAATGAAAACAGCAAAAAAAAAAACTGTTACATTTACAGAATTTTAGTAATATTTGAGCTAAATTTTTGTTAATTGCAAATAACAATTTAACTTGCTGAAATCAGCAAAAAAATTGCTAAATAATAGTAGAATGAAAATAGCAAAAAAAAAACTGTTAAATCTACAAAATTGTTGCTAAAATTTTCTGAAATCAACAAAACTTTTGCAGATTACTAGTGGACTGGAAAAAGGTAAAAAAGGAGCAAATGAAATGAAAATTAATAAATAAAAACTAAATGTGTATTTAAAAACATATTTGGGACCAGTTTATTGAATGTGTCAATTAATTGAAATTTTTTCAATTGGCATTGTTCCATTTATAATTGATGAAAGAAGTATTTGCTTTCATGTTTTAATAAAAGAATAAATTAAGAAAAAAATTAAAAATTAGCGTATTCAGCAAAAAAAAAATAGCAAAAAAATTTGTAAGTAAGTAATGTGGAGGTAGCAAAAAATGAACTAAAAATTAAATTTTAACTAAAAATTAGTTAAAAATTTGTTAAGTTGAAGTACTAACAGTTTTACTAACTTTTCTACAAACTTTTTTCTATGAGTCTATTTAATCAATTACCAGCAAGTGATTATGTTGATAGAATATATAAGTTATTCTATAACTTATTATCAGTAAGGCATTATTTTGTATTTTAAAGTAATATAAAGGGTAATAACCTATCATTACTTAGTAGCCTATACCAAATTTCAACTTCCTAGCCTTCCTAGGTCAGTGAGTTAGTCTAATTGAGTTGCTTCGGATTTTTAAATTTGTTTCACATTGAATATAAATAGATCATTATCAATTAATAATCCACAAGGCAATGCATACTGAGATAGGTTTGTAGCGAGAAAAACCCAACTTTCTCTAATTTAAAAACTAAAAACTTATACTTGTATGCACAAAAATGCCTTGATTTTTTTTACAGTTTAACACATTGACTGCCAAGCAGTTTTGATGAAAACCTTCCCCAGCGGCTAAGCACTTTTTTTTTTTTTAGAAATTAATCATAAATATATAAATAAATCATTATTGGGCTTTGAGGATTTGGTATGTATGTTCACCAAAGGCTTACTTGCTCTAAAAACAAGAAAACAATCATTAAGTAGGTACAGCTCAAAAAAGTACGACAAGGTATGGAGTGAGGCAATTTCTGTCGTATGGAAACGTACGACGTAGCACCCCAGGAAGTATTAGATGCCGTACACAAATATATGACGTGGCCAGTGTTGCCATAAGACAAATGCGAAAGGGTGCTAGGTCGTCGAAATAAAAGTGCTAGAAAGTGCTAGATTCAAAATAAAAAGTGCTAAAAAGGGTGCTAGATTTTTTTTGTTTGTTTTTAACATGTATTATGGGTTTTTATCAGAGTTGGCAACCGATTCATAAGGGTAAGGCCAGTTTACATTATAAGATTTTCGGTAGTATTTTGCTTTAGTACACATGCAAAACATATAGACAAGGTTGCAAAATCTTTCCGAAAATCTTATAGTATAAACCAGTCTTTAGTGTTAATGGATAACGTTATTTCATAAATATTTCGTTAGGGTATTTTAAGGTTATCGGTATAATAAGTTATTTCGTTAAGTTGTTTTAGAGTTAACGGTATTTAAAGTTATTTCGTTATGGCTAGTTTACACTGTACGATTTTTGATATGATTTTGCTTTAGTACATATGCAAAACATATCGGCTGGATTTCAAAATCACACCGAAAATCTTATAATGTAAACCAGCCATTAGTGGTACTTTAAGGTAAATGATGTTCCCTGGGATATTTAAAATTTTTGGGTTAGGGTCTGTTAGGTTAAACGGTATTTTAAATATTTTCGTTAAAGTATTTAGTGATATTTTAAGTTATTTCGTTAATGGTATTTTTAGGTTAATTGTAGTTATTTTAATGCATTTTAAATCGTTATTGGGGTTAGTGTTGACAAACCATGGTTTTTATTGATATGTTGAATTATTAATAAAAAAAAAACTATGCATTTCATACAGTTGCCATTTCAAAGGGTCATCATTTAATGCTGGCTTTAAATCAGTAAAGAAATTAAAAAATCATAACTTGGAGATAAATTAGAAACGTTCTCCATAGAAATAATTTCAGATTTTGAGGCTAAAACATATCAGATTCCACAGAAAGAATAGCTATTATACGAAATATTGTAGGTTTTGTTAACTATTTCGTTAGAAAAATCATCAATTATGTGAAATTTTTTTCACAGATTTTGAAAATATTGATAAATCTTCAGATTCTAATGCCTTTTGCGGCCAAGAAAATTATATTTATATAGAGAAACCATCTAATTTTAAATTCTTCCTGCTGCAGAAAAACTATTTAAGATTCAGAAAATTTTTACCGAACAATATTTTTTGTTAGTCCTATAATTTTTGTAATTTTAATATACATGCAGGAGCACCAGAGTCTTAGCAATATTTCTTTTCGAAACAGATTTTTACCATTCTTTCCAAAAGTTTAAAAATCTGCTAACAACCTCAGACAGGGTTTTCGGGCTGTACTTTAAGGTCATTTCGATTGCCGTTAACATTCAGATGTTGGTTTTCAAATTGGAACTCTTTTGGAAGTGATCTAGTGTGAACTTAAGTCAGAAATGCCAAACTAACTTTTCTTATTTCTTCTTTTTAGAAATTCGTAAATATTGTTATGCCAATATTTAACAAAAAGTTGGCATGACTGGTAAAGATATTTATTCACTATTCAGCTTTAACCCAATTCAGAGAAGCTGTATATTTGTGTGTGGACTGTGATATTTGTAGATCCTTTTATTTCTTGAACTCGAGAAGTGTTTCAAGACATTTTTCATATAGATATTGAATTATTTAAAAAAGTGCTAAAAAATTTCAATATTTTTAAAAAAGTGCTAAATTAGCACCTAGCACTTTTTTAAATTTTTGGGTGCTAACTCCCAAAAAAAAGTGCTAGATCTAGCACATAAAGTACTAAAATGGCAAGCCTGGACGTGGCACCCAATGGGTCATATGAATAAAACTTAGCAATTACTTCGAAGTAATTACTTTGGGCTTAGGAATGGCTTTTAACTCCAAATTTACCAATTGGCTGGTAGAATAGCATGAAATGTAAACGAAAATTAAAAAATTAAATTTCTAGTCTACTCCCAAGCAGACTAGATTTGTGAAGTAATTGCTTAAAAAACCCTGTATTTCCCCCTATTAGTAATATCTATTTTTTATTCATATGAGCCAATGTGTTAACAAAATAAATTAACATGCTGAACAACAACAAAAACCTCTCAATTAGCAAAAAACAAAAAATTGTGAATTAGCTCGTTAAAAGATATTTCATATAAATTTCACCACATCACCAAATACTCGTAACTCATTTTGTTTTTAAATTCTTTTAGAACAATACAAAATCATGTTCATATCTCAAGTTATTGGATTGCCCATCAAAAGTCAATGCTAAAAAATTAAAATAAAAATGTTTAAAATGAACAACACTGCAGCAGTAACCTACCACACTAACAAAAATATAAAAACAACAAAAAAATCATGAAAGACATATATAAAAGAATTTGACACCAATATCAAACAAAATAAGTTTTTCGACAAGAAAGTGTTTATGTGTATGTGTAAAAAATTCATATAAACCGCGCCTGTCTACTACACAAACCTCTAAAAAAAAAAAAAACAAAAAAACAAGAAAAGCAAAAACACAATACGCCCGTATAAACACACAACTACAGTGATACAAAAATACTATCAAAAGCTAACAGCATAAAGGATTTTAATAGTGAATACGTGTATTGGCAAGTTTTCAAGAGAATGTGTGTGTGCGTGTTTGTAAATAAACAAAAATATTTATAAAGCAAAATACGATGCGTCAAAATATAAATACAAACAACATTCAACAAACAACAACCACATTTTAAAGCTTTAGAAAAGTATCAAACCACAACAACAACAATCAGAATATAATATTACGGACAAACTAATAAAGATAAATATTTTGACAATATAAAAATATAATTTATATGTTAATATTTTAAAACTACAATAAACAATATATAAAAAGTATTATGCAAAAACGAATAATTTATTTAGAACCAAATAAATTAACTTGCCACACCCTAAAAATATGCAATGTTTTCGTGAAAATAATATTTAAATAATAAAATAAATATAAGTGTTAAAATTATAACCTATCTCTAAAAAAATAATTCTAACCTAAGTACATCAACATTCTAAGAGATAAAAGAATTATTACAAAAAAAAAAAAAAATTACACAATTAAATAATAAAACCTAACAAAAAGATATCAACAAAAGCACAACATGCTGGTAATTTTCAACCATAAGTGTGGGCAATTTTAAAAAATAAAGCAAAAACGCTGGATTGTAACAAGAATCGCGAAAATGGATATTATCTAATTTTAATATGTAAGTACTTACTGATTTTTATAAAAAACTTCGATTTATGAAATATTAAAAATATTGACTATGCTTACTGGTAATTTTTAATAACCTTATTGAAAACTAAATAGAACTATTAGTACGTGATATTTGAATAAATATTCGAAAGGGTCAATATTTCATTAATTTTCGCATTTAGATTTAATACTTTTTAGTTGTGTTTTTTAACACAGAAGTCAAAATTAATAAGAGCGACAATTGAATTGAAGATGGCCTTTAGATTTCGTTTACCTAACTTACTTACTACATCAAAAACATAAAATTTCCAAAAAAAAAAAATTGTTTTCCATAAGAAAAAGTACAAAGAATAAAGTGTTTTTTTCTACAGAAAAAAATTCTTTAGAATCTAAAGGTTCTTTCTATATATAAAGTTTATATAATTTTGGGGACTAAAAGAAAAAAAAATTTGCTCGATTTCTGACGGTTTTTCTATGGAAAAAGTTCTATGAGTTTGAGGAGTTTTCTATAGAAAACAGTCTTTTAAATCTGCAGGGTTCTATATAAGAAAAATTTCTTAGAATCCAATATTTTTTCTATAGGAAAAAGTCCTGATATTTTTTTTTTCATGAAGATAAAAGTGCTTAGTTTCAAGAGAAGGTCCTTAGTATTTTCTATAGAAAATAGTCTTTAGAATCTAAATGTTTTGCTACAGCAAACATTTCTCAGAATCCAAAGGTTTTTCTTTAGAAAAGGTCCTCTGAAACTGGTGGTTTTTGTTATGGAAAATGTCTTTCGAATCTTAAGATTTTTCTACAGGAGAAGTCCTCATAATCTAAATGTTTTTCTGTACGAAAAAGTCCTCAGAATCTGAGGAGGAAAAAGTTCTCAGAATCAGAAAATTTTTCTATCAGGAAAAGTTTACAGTTTTTCTATAGGAAAAAGTGCTTAGAGTGTGAGGAAGAAGTCAAGAGAATCCAATGGTTTTTCTATAGGAAAAACGGCTCAGAATCTGAGGTTTTTTCCATAGGAAAGTGTCATCAGAATATCAGGAAAAAGTCTGCAGAATCTGAGGGTTTTTCTATAGGCAAAAGTATGAAAAATTCTATATGAAAAATTCCTCAGAAACTGCAAGTTTTTCTATAAGAAAATAATCAGAATCTACAGGTTTTTCTATAAAAACGGCATGGTTACTTTGTTGGTTTTTTTAAGGAAAAACTCCTAAGTTTCTGATCATTTTTTTCATAAGAAAAGCCCTTAGTTTCTGAGAATTATTCTATAAGAAAAGTCTTAAGTTTCCGAGATTTTTTCTTTAGGACAAAAGTCCCCAGACTCTGAGGGGTTTATACAGCATAAAGTTATTAGAATCTGAAAGTTTTTCTATAAGAAAGACTCAGAATCTGAGGAGAAAAAGTCCTCAAAATCAGAAGATTTTTCTATAGGAAAAAAGTCCCCAGGGTCTAAGGGTTTTTCTATCAGAAAAATTCTACAGATTCTACCGGGCTTTCTAAAGAGAATAGTGCTCCAAATCTAAGGATTGTTCTTTAGGAGAAAGTTTTAAAAAATTTCAAAATCTAAGGGTCTTCCTATTGAAAAACGTCATTAGAATATGAGAATTTTTTTATACGAAAAAAATCCTCTGAATCTGAAAGTTTTTCTTTAAAACAAGTTCTCAGATTCTGTGATTTTTTCTATAGAAAAAAAGTCCTTTACAATCGGTGAATTTTTTATAGGTAAAAGTCCCCTTAATCTATAAATTTTTCTATTAGAAATAAAAAAACAAAAAACATCTTCACATTCTGAAGGTTTTTCTACACTAAAAAGTTCTTAGTTTCTTTATAGGAAAATATCATTCGAATCTCACGGTTTTTCTGTAAGAAAAAGCCTTCTATATTAAAAAGCCTTCATATTCTGAGGGGTATTCTATAGGATAAAGAGGTATTTTCAAATAAATTTACTTAAAATATGGGGGGTTTTCAATTGGAAAATGTGCTCAGAAATGATGTCCTCAAAATTCTGTAGGCAAAAGTACTCTGAATTTGAGTGTGATTTTTAAGGTAAGGTCTTGAGAATTTGAAGATTTTTCTTTAGAAAAAAATGCTCAGACTATTGGAATTTTCTATAAGAAAAAGTCCTCAGAATCTGGTGACTTTTCTCTAGGAAAAAGTCCTCAGATTCTGATGGGTTTGATGTAGCAAAAATTCCTTAGAATCTGTAAACTTTTCTATAATTCTTAGTTTTTGAAGGTATTTCTGTCGGAAAAAGTACTTAATCCGATATTTTTCCAGTAGGGAAAAGCTCTCGAAGCCACAATTTGAGGGTGTTTCTCTCAGAAAAAGTCTTCATCTAAGAAAAAGTCTTCTTTATTGGCCTTTTATATGGTTAAAAGTATCTTTTGGCTCTTTCCGTTAGATTTTTAGAAAATTTGCGATAATAGGGACATTTTTCAATAGAAATCAAAAAGATTTTCAAAACTATATTTAACGAAAAAACCCTAGACGCTAGGGGATAGTTTTGTAGTCAGAATTTAGCATGGTTTTTGTCTTAAATATTTTTTAAGTTGGATATTTTGATATTTTTTGTAATAATTTCTAACTTAAATAAAATTTTAGAAAACATTCGCTCTTAGTTCTGACTATAAAACAGGCCGTAAGAAACTGTATTAATAGATGAACCATCAGTATCTGAGACCTTTCTTTTTAAAGAAGGTCCTTAGAAATCTTAAAATATTTCCATATAATTTTTTACTAAAATTTTTGAGTATTTTTCCTATAGAAAAATGCAAGATTTTGTAAAGCTTTTCTTCCGAAGACTTTACAATCTAGAGGCCTTTCTTGAAAAGAATTCTAAAAATCTGATGGGGAATTGTTTGTTGTTTCTTGAAAACCATGACATAAATGAAAACTTTAAATGGCAACATAACTTTACCGTACCCGCACAGTGCCTAACCCTTTTTGAATTTTATTATTCACAGAAAAAACTAAAAACAAATTTCAATTAAAATATTTGTCAATATAATTAAACAATTTATTGAATTCGGACCTATTAAAAAAACAATATCAACTAAACTTTTTGGAAAAATTTAATTAAAATTATTTTAAAATTTTAATCATATCAAAAATTATCAATATTTTCAATTAAAATTTTAATTACATCAATTAAAGCTTTAATCGAAGTTCTAACCATATTAACAATATTAAATTTTGTTGCCAATAAAGCCTGTGGTAAAACTGATGGCAAATCATACTCTTTTTTAATTAAAAATTTAATTGATATTATCAAACTTTTAATTGCAAATGAATTTGAAATCAAACAAAATTTTAATTGAAATTTTATTGAGAATAATTTTTTCTGTGTACTAACATAATACATTTATCTGGTGTAGCAATCATTACAGCACTCGTCCATGGGCTTCATTTTGTTGCATAATGTAATTTGTACTAAAAACACTATTTATATAATGCTTTTGTTTTTGTAAAATTTAAGCGTTACAGCGAAGTTTCAATTTTGTAAAATCCTTTTATTTACAGTATTGAAAAAAAAACTCAGTTGTCATCACTGTTTAAAAACTTTATATGAATGGTCTTGTATTTCAACAATATTTGTATGTATGAGTGAACTCATGTGTTATTTTAAGAGATTTTGTCCTTTTAGAAATTTCTCTCATGTATCTCAAAGAGCAATAATGTGTTGTAAAAGAGCACATTAAGGAAATTGCCAACAAAAACGTATGATATTTGAACTTAATACAGTACATATTTGTGTAGTTTCTTCTTAAAAAGATTTACTTTTTTTCTGTTAAGGACAACGACCAGCGTACTTCTGTTTTAAGTTTATGACATTCTAGCATCATTAATATTAAAGTAATAAAAATCATCTAACTACAACAATAACTTAAAAATTTTTAAACATCAAAAGGTAATAAATTATTTTAAAAAGAAAATATTCTGTTCTATTGTTCCGAAAAAACACATAATTTTTATTGCTTTAAAGTATGGTGAAAAAAATAATAAAAACTTTTACGATCTCTTTACATAAAACGTGACATCATAAAAAAAACTAATTATTATTTTTTTTTTTTAAATAAATTGCCACTATAAAATAAAAAGTTATTGTTATGATAACTAACAAGGAAGCACCGTTGAAGGGTTATTCAGATTGCGTTGAAATTTGAATATATTATTGAGGGGACAAAACAAATAAGCATGGATACTCATATTTCTTTTTTTGGGTTTTTTCTTCATATCTGTTTCAAATATTTAGTATTTTTATTTTCATACATATCATAGCGTCCACCTTTTTGTTCCTATTTCACTTAACCCCACCAAAGTAAAATAATATAACAGGTAGGGTTTTTCTTTTCCCGGACTTTTTTATTTCCGGGGACAGCGGGATTTTTTTCTGAATTTCCCGGGATCCCGGGAATTCCCGCTCATTCGAAAATAAATAAATCCGACATATGTTGTATTGGAAAAACTCGATTTCTATTACAACACCGTCCGACAAAGTTCATTTTTTGGTTGTACCTATGAGAAAATCTACTTAATATATTTTGAAAGCAGGGCTAAATATAAAATATACATGTCTTCCACTTTTTCTAGATCAATTCGTCTAACAGTTTAAATCGCGAATTAATATTGAGGTAATATATTTAGATATTTTGTTTCTATGGAGATTTTCAGAAGAATTCGTCTAGAATTATTTTTATAAAAAAGTTTAAAAGGGAGTATTATTTTTATAAAAATAGAAAATAAAATATTGTTAAATAATCTTTTAATTTTAATTGGTATTTTTTGATTATAAATTTTTAAAAATAAATTCCCAGCCAGCAATTTCGGAGCGCCCATAAATAAGATCATTAAATGGCTCATAGGAAAAATGTTTGTTTTTGGAGCTAATTTCTGAGTTATTAATGATAATTTTTCTTTGCTGGGTTTTCATAGCTGCATTTTGAATTAACATATAAAAAATCCAAATAATTTGAAAAAGCATCTGATGCATTATTTGAAAAATAAATAATTTTTAAAAAATAAAATTAAAATAAAGGAGTAGCAATTGAAATTTAAATGAAATTATTTGAAGTAAAAAACACTCAAATTATTTATATCAGCTGAAAATATGAAAATATTACTAATTTTTAAAATTTTAATGCACAGGCTTTTTGGATGTATTTGGAACTGAAATAATGATGTTGAAATGTTGTATATATTGCTTTACTTGAACATCGTTTTAAAGAAACCATTTTTTCCGAAGTACGAGTATTTTTATTGGTAACTAAACCAAATTCAGCTGACATTCAAAAACAATTTGGCCTAAATAATATTTTTTTTATATTGTACTAATTCAGTTTAGTAAATTTTAAATCGTATTTTTTATTTTAAATATTTTTATTTAAATTGATTTCAAAAAAAATCAATGCATTAAATTTAAATAAAGCTTCCGAAATTGCAATATATACTAGCTAGAACTTCTATAAAAGAATACAAAAAAATCCCAGGAAATCCCGCATGGAATTCCAGGGATTGCGGGATTGAAAAAAGGGACATAAACCCTAATAACAGGGCAATGAACTAAAGAGCTTCAACAAAGTTCGCCAACTCACCATCAGATGGTGACTGTTTTAAAATTCAACATCTCCCGCTATTACAAGATTGCGCGATATTTGAAGCCCTTCATCTTTCACCACCTTTAATTTCTTGTCCTTTACAAAGAAAGCACACGTTATTTAATGGGAAGAATTTCCTGAGTGTTGCTTCTTTTTAAAACAAAAAAAAAAACTGTTTGGATCTTCTTTTGACCACAAGTGAAAATATTAACCCTATGTGGATCAGGTTACATAAAATAGTAATTTTTGATAATTTGAACACAGGTTTCGAGCAATTTCAAAATTTTAGAAACCTGGAGTCAGAAATTAACCCCAACTTTAAATGGCTGAGAATTTTCCGACCAAACTTCGTCTAAATTTAGTTCTATGCCAAAGAAATATTTTTTTATTATTTTCATGGCCTTGCAGCACCCCCTAACGGAGCTTTTTAGAATTAAGGTGCGTTTACAATGATGGAGTACTCCAATCTCTAGCAAATTTAGTTCTTTTCTCTTTCTTACTAATACATTTTTGTATTTTGCTATCTTTTTTTATTCCACTCCAGAGTCAAATTTGTTTGACTCTGGAGTACGGATTTGTTGCACTCTAGAGTTAACATCACTCTGTTAACTGTTTAACATGACAAATATAACTAGAAAAACACATCACTAATTTGTTCACATCTCTAATTGGCAACAAATTATAGAAAATTTTGAAAAATATAAACAAATAGAATAAAATATATAATAAACAATTTTTTTATAATAACAGCAGTGAAAGCCGTGGCAAGATATTCGCAAAATCTGCGTAAGTATTGAAACGTCAAATATTTTTTTTGAAGTAACTCTACTCCGCTTTTTGAACAGTTAACATTTCAATCTGTGCTGCAGAGTAGAGTCACTCTAACATTGTGAAAGCACCTTTAAAGTTCAAATATTAACATTCTGCAGGTCCCGAACGGGATAAGATTATTTTAAATTTAAATTTTCTGTTATTTCTATTACTAAACTCTACATACAAATTTTTGATTTTTTGAATTTTATTCATCACACAATTTTTGAGACTAATTTAAAGAAAAATTTTATTTTTCCTTAAATTTTGATGTGAGAAAAATTGTGTGTGGGCACTATGAAAAGCAGCTCGCAAATGAACACTATCAAAGCCTGCTATATGAAATTATACACAGGCATTGTGGAACTCCAATACTACTGAGAAAAAAAAATTTGTTATAAAAAAATTAAATATAACGGGAGTTATAGGCACATAATAACAAAGTTGCCTGCAGGCAACGTTGGGGTTGAAAGGGTTAATAGTGTCCGACCGAACAGTTCGGCCAAAAAGCGTCATTTGTTCGGTTCTTCGGTATTTAGAGGCATTCTTGAGAGATTCCTATACTGGGAAAATGTTTATTGAGCCGATTTAATGCGATTTTGAATGTCAAATTTAATGAAAAACCATTTTGGCCGAACTTTCAGCGGCCGAACAGTGAATTCATTGCTTAACTTCGGACTTTTTCCTAGATTGTACTCCCAAAATGGATTCCAATCGGCCCAAGAAGCAAAATTTCTCCATAATGCTTCAACATACCGAATATCGTGCAAATACATTTTGTGGCCAAACTGTTCGGTCGGAATATAGAAATTAAATAAGCTTTATGGGTCGTTTTTGTCCCCAGGCCTTAGTGTCCTGGTGACACTAAATATTTCTAAAATAAAAAAATATACAATCAGTGTGTTCGTTTACTCGAATTTCTTACTACTTTTACTACAAAAGCTGGAAAAATTCAATACAAAAAGTAAACAAAACTTTCCAATTGTAGTAAAAGTAGTAAGAATTTCGAGTAAATGAACACACTGAATATTTAATTGATATTTTTGGAATACTATACAAAATTTCCTGAAAATAGACCAATTTTGACAAAATAATCAAATTTGATAAAGTGTCCTGGAAAGAATTAGCTCCCCATACATTAATTTTTTTTATTTAAATTATAACTATTATATTACAAAAATAGTTATTGACATTTCCAAATTAACCCAGTGTAGAAAATCATTACCAGATATGTGGTTATGTAACCAGATATGTAGTAATGGTAACTATTTACTTTTGTTATTACATTTCTTATTACCTTTATATGGCGATGTCGCGAAAAATAATGAGTTATGGTTACACACTAGCATACGAAAAATCAAAAAATATATTGTTACCTACGTACCTACCAGTACTGACAAAAATAATGAGTCTAAAAATAGATTTTCAAAAAAATAAAAAAAAAAATTAAAAAAAAAAAATTTGCTGGTGCGGGAATCGAACCTGAGTCTACAGATTGCCAGTCAATAGCTCTACCATCTGAGCTATATCGACATGTAATCAGAGCTTTGAAGAATTAATTCCTTAATTCAATTTTTCAATTCTGAATTAAAAATTCGATGAATTAATTCACTAAGCACCATATATTGATTGGAATTAATTCATATTTGCTTTCGTTCGATTTATTTTGTTACGAATTAATTCAATTGCAATAGTTCTTTTTATTAAATCAAATGAATTAATTCAGTGGTGAACACGTTCAATTTTATAAATCGAACTGAAAAAAAGTGAATTAATTCCTTACTGAATTAATTCACTACTGAATTCGTTCAATTTCATTCAGTGAATTAAAAAAAATAAAATTACGTTCAGTAAATTAAAAAAAAAAAATTACGTTCAGTGAATTAAAAAACAAAATAATATGTTCACTGAATTAAAAAAAAAAAATAAAATAAGTTCACTGAATTGAAAAAAAAATAAAATAAGTTCACTGAATTCAAAGCCTGTTTTCTGCCGTTCAGTAGAAGAAAACAATAAATGAACAAATGAAAGTTTTAAATAAGCAATTTTACAGCGTGTGCTAGTAACAAATTAGAAACCGGATGTTGTTTATCAACCTACATGATTCAAAAATAAAACCTTTTACTATTAAAAATAAAAACTTTACAGATATAGATAAATTTGGAAAAAAATATAACTATTAATTTTTCAAACTAGTTATATAGTTATATTTTTTTCCCAAATTTATCTATATCTGTAAAGTTTTTATTTTTAATAGTAAAAGGCTTTATTTTTGAATCATTCAAACGCGTTCACCGGTGAATTAATTTATTTGATTTGATAAAAAGAACTATTGCAATTGAATTAATTCTTTGAATTTGTTGTTTGATGAACGCATTCAGTTGAATGAATTCAGTGAATTACTTAAGAAAAGGAATTCATTCAATTCTAGAGAAAATTTAATTCGATTGGTAGTGAATTCATTCAAAAAGGAATTAATTCTTCAAAGCTCTGCATGTAATATTTAATAGATAAAAACATAATTGACCTGCTGCACACAAGTAAGCTTACTCGCCACCATACAAAAAATCAAAAAATATGTGGTTACATATATCCTTACCAGTGTTTAAAAAATATTGAGTCTAAAGATAGATTTCAAAAAATTTTCAAAAAAATCTAGAAAGTTATTTTCTATTTGAAATAATGATAAAAATAAGTCATTATCAGTAACTCATTATTATATGTTTTAAAATAATTGAGAAGGTAAATGGGTGTCATTACTGGAAGTCCAAGAAATAATGATATGTCATTACCGTTTCTACACTGGGAAGCGCTTTTTTTGTATTTGTATTAGATTTATGATTTATTTTCGGTTCCAATACGAAGTGAGTTTATGATATCCGACGAATTTCTGAATAATTTGAAGTATTTTTAATGAACAAATTAAATAATTTTTCCAAATTTCGAATTTTGCTAATTTTTAATAAAGCTGCTATTTTTTCCAAAAATGGGCCACTTTCGGCCGTGATTCGGCACGGGTTAAAGTTTTCTAAAAAAATATCGAATCCCATTATTATTAACCTGAAATATTTATTAAAACATATGTTAAAAATAAAGGTTGTTTTTAAACAAATATTTAATTGAATCAATTAATATTTTAATTGACTTTTAAATATTTCACTATGTTGCATAATTCCCATATTTTTTTTTCTTAAACTGTACCGGTGTTCTGTAACTATGTGAGAAGTTACTAGCATAAAAATTGCAACTCTACGATGTGTCTACGATATTTAAAATTTCAAACTGAATATAAGTAAATTTTTTTACATACCTCCGGCTAAATTTGACATTATGATACTCACTCTGTTTTAAATATGCCAGAGTTGCAATTTTTATGTGAGAAACTTCTCACATAGTTACAGAACACCGGTACTGTATGCCTAAATAGAGCAATTTTACTAACAACCGAATGAAGTTCACAAAGAAGACAAATGCATATGAGGTACATAAAATATGTAAAATTAACGTACCCAGACTTTTTGATCAATAGTATATATTTTATTTTTTAATTTTTAATTAATGTTTTAGTTGATATTATTACTACTTTAAACAAATTTTGTTCCAGTTTATTATACAATTTTAAGTAATTAATAGTATTATTTGAGTGATAGGTGCAAAATCAATTAAAATTTCAATTATTAACATATTATATTTGTTTTCAACTTTGGCATAAGTAGATCATCATCAATGATTAGCCCATCGAGGCAAACGACACTGATGATAGCTTTGTAGCAGCGAAAACCGAAAATACGTATTCTGTCTTGCTGGCCTTATAGAATTATTTAAAAAAATTTTTATTCTTTGTAATTTACTTGTAAAAATTGTATCATCTTTCTTTAATTTGAAAAATAATTTAAAAAACAGAAAGTGATATTAATTTATGATCTGAAATCGAATTAAAAACATTCAATTTCAATTAATATAACCAATTTCATAATAAAAACTTGTTTTTAGATTTTTCTGTGTATGACATAAAAGATTTAACCAGTTCGCCAATTTTCTTCATCAGATCGCGCGCAACAATTGTTCGCAATTACATTGTTGTCATATTTGAAGCCCTCCACTATCTTTCGTCTCTCCACGCTTGCCGAAGAAAGCAACACATTAATGAATGGAAAGAGTTTCTGAGCGTTGCTTCTCTTGAAAAAATGTGATCTCTATCTAAATAAGTCTGTGCTCCTTAAAAGCAATTTTGAATAACCTCCAGCTAGAATATTAAAACATTTATATTAGAAATAACCTCCATTTAGGTTTTACTTTATTCAAAAAAAAAAACAAAATTAATTCAATATTATTTTGTTTGAGTATCTAATATATTTGTTTCCCCCATCTTGAATTTCAAAAAGTTGCGACAATATAAGCATTAAGCCCAAAAGTTGCGACAGTTTTTTTTAATGAATATTAAGCGCCTTTTTGCTGGCAAAAGATAAAAGTCAAATTCACAATAACGAACCCATATATGTGTAGGTACGTATTATAATACTGCGTTATATGTATGTATAAAATAAAAAACAATAAAAATCAAATTTTCAATTGACTTCACATCCTCATCTACATAAAGTCGCAGCTTGACTACTGCATGCGTACATAAATATTCTTTCACCGATATTTTCCAACTTAAAATCAAGCAAAAAAAAAAACGTAAAAAATTGTAGTCGGTCAAGTTGATCACGAGACACTCTACACCACAGTACGATTTGGGTCATATTCCGCAAAGGTGATTAAGACCAATAATAAATATTGTGAAAAGTGTGAATAAAAGTGCCGAAAAAGTTTATTTAAGCAAATTCCGGGGAGGGGGGCTTATATGGGAACTAAGTCTAAATATGGTCCGATTCTAACCAATTTTTTTAGAATAATTTGAATGTCTTTGTATTTACGACCTGTAGTTTTATTACTGGCTTAGCATGAACCGGTGGAAGGACAGACAGACATCACTAAGTCGACTCAGAATATCAGCACATACTAGCCTCTCCACTTAGTGGTGTAGGGTATAAAAAGAGGAAACAAATACAATTACCACTGGGCATATGTAACACCCTCGCTTGTAAATCTACCATCCAAATTTACATATTCATTTATCGTATAAGCCTGGAAGAGAAAATACAATTTAAAACATGTTAATAGAGGTTTTAAAGTGATGGTACAGTAAAACTCGTTTAATGCGAATTCTCGGTTAATACGAACTAATTTGAAAGTCCCAATATTTTGGTATCAGTTTTCATATAAAAAACATCTGTTAATACAAACTCGTTTAAGACGAACCCTCGGTTAAACCGAACTGTTTGTGACAGTCTCACTCTCTAAATTTCATTCTCCATGTTTAAAACGAACTTCTAAAAATTGGAAATTTTCCTTACCCATGTGAAAATCGAAATATATGTATATGAACATACATGATCATACATTGACTAGTATATGATCGTGCATGGACATACATAGTCATATACGTCCATGTCTAGTTAGATGTATGACCATACATGATCTCATATATTTCCATATATCTTCGGATCCGAAATTTGAGGGAAATTTGTATATGAACATACATGATCATACATTGACTAGTATATGATCGTGCATGGACATACATAGTCATATACGTCCATGTCTAGTCATATACGTCCATGTCTAGTTAGATGTATGACTATACATGATGTCATATATTTCCATATATCTTTGGATTCGCAATTTCAGGGTATATTGAGGTATATGGCCATATAAGAAAAGCATCTGTGTTAAAAGTTTAAGATTTGTCAAATTGAAAAATATTTGTACCCATGTGAAAATTGAAATATATATATATATACGATCAAACATTGACTTGTATTTGATCATGCATGGACATACATAGTCATATACGTCCCTGTCTAGTTCGATGTATGATCATACATGTCTCATATACATATTTCCATATTTCTCCGAATCCGAAATTTGAGGGTATATGACCGTACATGTTCATATATGACCATATATGCTCATATATGATTCATGTATTCTCATATATGACCATATATGGTCATATATGAACATGTACGGTCATATACCCTCAAATTTCGGATTCGGAGAAATATGGAAATATGTATATGAGACATGTATGATCATACATCGAACTAGACAGGGACGTATATGACTATGTATGTCCATGCATGATCAAATACAAGTCAATGTTTGATCGTATATATATATATATTTCAATTTTCACATGGGTACAAATATTTTTCAATTTGACAAATCTTAAACTTTTAACACAGATGCTTTTCTTAAAAATGTATTAAAAAGTTTATTTAGGCAAATGCAAAGAGTCACATAATTTTTTATTAAAATTTTTAGTTATATTAGAAATTTAAAACATTTTGTGAATAAAAAAATATGTTAGACAAACTTGACCTCTGTTAGTACGAACTTCGCTTAGGACGAACTAATTTCTTTGGTCCCTCGAAGTTCGTCTTAACCGAGTTTTACTGTATTATATGTTCGTATAGTATAGGGGATTTTAAAAAAAGTCAATTTCAACAAGCTTGGTTAAAATCAGCATTAAAAGTTGAATAAACACAATGTTAGGGATAAATAAAAAGTTTTTGGAACAAAGCATTTCTACTTGCTTCCCTTTCTAAATCTTAATCCATTACACTATACAACAGCAGAAAAACCCTCATGTTGTTGCAATACATATTTTTTTCCAATAAATTTTGTTATGCTGAATGAAAATTTGGCAAGAAAACAAATTGCCAATGCACCGCTTTTGAGAAATCGCTATTTTTAAAACTTTTTACTTAAAATCCAAAAAACTTATTGCAGAATACCTTATACTGCATTACAACTACTACAAGTGGTTTTTTTTAAAGAGAACCACCATCAGGAAATTCTTCCTATTACACCCAGAAAAAAAATTTGTTGTCCCAACCGAATTAGGTTCCAACCGAATTAACGAGGTTGCCTCAACCCCATTTAAGGGGTTGTTACAACCGAATTTTGAAGTTGTACCAACCGAATTCGGTTGCCACAGCCGAATTTTGAGGTTGTGGCAACCGAATTCGGTTGATGCAACTGAATTTCGGGATTGTTGCAACCGAATTCGGGGTTGTTGCAACCGAATTCGGTTGTGGCAACCGAACTGTGGGGTTGTGACAACCGAATTCGGTTGCAATAACCCTATTTAGAGGTTGCGACAACCGAATTTATTGAAATGCGGGGTTGCCTCAACCGATATTTTCTATTAATCCAGCTATATTGAAAAAAATTTGTTTTTGCAATAAAAGACCCATTTCTTATATTTTTATACATATATTTTAATGAAATTACATATAAAATTAATTTAACACTAATATTAATAGTTATTCTAGAAATTTTCCTAATATTAGGAGTTACATTAGCCAATATTTTAGCCACAATCTTAAAGGAAAACTACCAATTATCTCTTTCAAATCGTTACTGCAATTTTGTTAATAAAAAGTTAATTTATTTTAGTACTCTTAATTAATTCAAGGCCCTATGCTCCTTATAAGAACGATGGGAATATATATATATGGGTGAAATCGAAAAATGTGATAAGGTTTTGGGCCAAATATGTGAGAAGCAAAAAGTGTGATCTCTTTATAAGAAAGGCTACTAAAGGAAGAAGAGGACTAAAGTAACAACCCTTTTTCAAATCAGGAGTACTTCAAGAAACAAAGTGTACTTATTAGTTTCCTTCCCTTTAAAGAAAAAGGTGTATCACTTACATAGTTCTTTTTTTTAAAGGCATTCTTACTTTTTTTACTCAAGAAAAGAGTACTGAAAGAAGAACTCTTTCTTTCATAAAAATTGTACTAAAACAACTCTTTTTTACAAAAAAGTATATAGCAAAATAACTTCTTTTTTTTAATGAAACCGTCTTAAAATAAGAAGAAACAGGTAGGTATTAATGAAAGAATAAAGTACTCTTTCTTTGAAAGAAAGGATATGTCGTTAATACTTCTATCCTTTTGTTATAATGAACACTTAGATAAACTTTTTCCAGAGATTTTACGATTTTAAACTGTTTTAAGCATCAATAACTATTGAAATGGTTATTCAAACACCTCCCAGATTAAAAATTATTTAAAAAGTTGACTTAACTATTTAAGCATACTATTATTGAAAAAGAAAGTAATTACTCACTATAAAACTGGATATTACTAATCTACTCTGGCAATTTTAATAAAAAGTTTCCCGCCTAAATTATGTAATTTTTTTTAAAGAGCCGGTACCGTTTCTCCATGTACCGTATATTTTGTGTGTATTTGGTATTGGAAGGTTTGATGATGGACATATGTTCCCAGAAAAAACTGGGTTTTAACTACTTACTAGTCTATTTACTTGCTTAATTACATTTGTTCGCGATATCCCAAAAGTCGTGGGTAGTCATTATCTTATCAGTTACAAAAAAGGCACAAAACAATGACGACAAAAATAATTATATATGGTCAATCAGGGTCTATTCAGAACATAAAATTTAATTTTAAAGTCGAAGTTAGTTTATATTAACTATACCACCAATTAACAAAAACTGTTCAAATAACGCTTTTGGGGCGAACTTTTCACGCGGTCCCTACAAATCGATATCATTTCATCGAAAGTTTACTGAAAAACTAACCCTTATTCCGAAGGATTTCAAATAAGTAACCCCTTCAATAAATTATTAATAAATGAGTATCCTTTACTGGAAATTACTCTAGAAGGATGTTTACATCAAAGGATTTACCTTTTCCTTAAAAAGGGCTACAAAATTTCAAATTTATAATTTGAGTTTTATATGGATACTAGTTTTTACTTCTGCCAGAATTTTAAGAAACACCATTCATTGATTATCATCTCACCAAACAACTCTAATACCCTTGCAACAAGGACAACCTGTGAATTAAGCCTGTGTTATCACAATAAATACATATATTTGTTATAGAATTTAAAATAGTTTTTCTAACCTTAGTACATCACTACCACTTCGAATCCTATGGTAATACCGTCATTGTATGTGAGCAGTAGAACTTTCAGATAATCATTAAATTTAATCACAGTACAGGAATATGATTCAAGGGCAGGCTTAAAAGCCTTCACAGAAATAATTGGTATTTTAGTCAATTGTCGAAATTAGATCTTCGTTTAATGTCCCCATTTAAAATCAACATTGCTTCTCTTTGGTATTTATGGCCAATAGCTGCTGTAGAACCAAAATATTTAGTTTGCCTTATTCACCGTTTGGCTTCGATCTTCGCTAATTTTGGGCTATTTTGACAGAAAGAAATAGTTATTAATACTCACCCTATAGTTTTTGCACTCATACAAACCTTTCTTGAAATAATTTTATTGCGAAAACATTTGGTTTTGCCTTTTTATGGTATTTTTTTTTTATTTATTGTCCGTTATTATTTTATTTTATATTTTCATTTTTTATATTTGAAGTTTAAAATAAATTCAACAAAATTCATATTGAAGTTGCGACAACCCCATTCCAAAAATAATTCGGTTACCACAGCCGAATTAGGTTGCTGCAACCCTATTGAATACAATTCGGTTTCTACAACCGAACTTACACCAACTCGGTTGTCACAACTTCGTTAAATCGGTTGTCGCAATAGAATGGAAGTTGTGACAACCGAATTTGGTTGTGCAAACCGAATTGAGGTTGTGACAACCGAAATGAGGTTGTGACAACCGAACTGAGTTTGCGACAACCGAATCGAGGTTGTGGCAACCTTATTCCAACCGAATTTTTCGGAGGGTGTAATTAATGTGTTGCTTTCCTTGGAAAACGGATAAAAGCATCATATATTTTTGGGTTACGATTGCGACAATCATATTATGAAATACCTTATTTTTTGTCATAGTATGATCCTTAAATTATCACAATAAAATGTGATTCCAAAATGATCCCAATATTATCATTTTATAGTCCTATATATTAATGTCCAGAATGAATGCCTTGCAAAACATCTCTTGCATGCGCTGATACCAGATTTGACGATTCTTAATACTAACGAGTAAAAAGGTTAAAGTCGGGCATGCCGACTATACAATACCCTACACCAGTCTGGTTAAAAGCCAACTAATGTTTGGATCCGAAATTCGAATGGGTTAAAATGGGACTTGTGTCAAAATTTTCTATAATGTGAGTCAGCGAACCAAATTTCATTAAAATATGTCAATATTTGCGACCTGCAGTTTGTAACCAAGCCAATTTTGGGGGGACCCTTATATGGGCACTAGGTCTAAACATGGACCGGTGTTAACCAAAATCAATAGGCTTCGTCTTTGGGCTGATATAGGTCGGTGTACCAAATTTCATCAAAATATCTTAATATTTGCGACCTGCAACGTATAAACAATATAATTTTGGGAGGACCCTTATATGGGCACTAGGTCTAAACATGGACCGATGATAACCGAAATCAATAGGCTTCGTCCTTGGGCCGACATAAGTCGGTGTAGCAAGTTTCATCAAAATATCTTAATATTTCCGACCTGTAGAGTGCGCACAAGAATGCATGGACAGACAGACAGACGGACGGACGGACAGACGGACGGACGGACAGACGGACGGACGGACACACGGACGGACAGACGGACATCGTTAAATCGGAATAAAAAAAATTCTGAGCCGATCGGTATACTATAAGGTGGGTCTAGGAGCAATATTTTTTGGTGTTACAAACATCAGCACAAACTTATAATACCCTGACCACATAGTGGTGTAGGGTATAAAAATAGACAATTTGGCTTATTAGCAACACATGTCTGCTAATCTGTAGTACAACAAAATTAGTAGAAAAAAAATTAATAGCCGCTACTAAATTTTAGTAAAATTTATGTAAACTGCAATTCAAAATCGATTTGCTAAAATCAGTTAAAAAACTTACTAAATATCAATAATTTTAGTACAATGAAATTAGTATAAATAATTAGTTGCAACTACTAAATTTCAGTAAATTGTTGTAAACTGTAATTTAAAATCAATCTGCTGAAATTAGCAAAAAAGTACTGTAAAATCTAAAAAAAAATTAATGAAAAAAACTTAAGTAGGTTTGAGGTTAAGAAGAAGAATAAACATTTTTTCAAAGTTATAGACACATTATTAATTTGCAAATCAGACTAGATCTAGCTTCTGCCTTTTTTTATGGACAGGCTTCAGTAGCGATTTTCTATTAAATTGTATTATTGTTTATATTTTATTGTCAGATTGTCTCTATATGTGACAGAGCATAGAGAAAGGGACCTAAAGGTAAAAAAATCAATTTTTTTTTGATGTGGACAACATCTGAGCATCGAATGAGACCGATCCCATGCCCTCCTGAGAAAGGGACCTAAGGTGACCTTAGGTCCCTTTCTATTTTGCGCGTCACATATGATAATTTAGTCTCAGAAGTGTTCAAACAGACATACAAACATTCTACTTTAGATTTTTTGTTTATCTTCTTATCTCCTCTTTGTCACATTTTTCACAAATGTTGCCACACTGACGTATGGTTTTTACGAACAAGTGCAGGCAGTTTGTGTATATCGGAGACGGACTTTTTTTCTTTCGATTGTAACAAGCGTATAATTACTTCATCGTACTTGAAATTTGGGGTAAAAATTGCAAACGATTCTCCAGTTATTAGCTTTTTATGCATTGGAGATACAATAAAATTTTCTGAGTGTTATTTCCAAACTAAGAATATATCAGTTGTAACAAATATAAACTAAATAAGAATTGTAAAAAGTCAAAAAAAATTTTTTTTTTTAAATTAGTATATTTTTCTGCTAAATTTAGCACTCGGTTTTGAAAAATTAGTGAATTGTTTTGCTGAAAACAGGAGCGAAAATTAGCGAAAAAATCCGTAACTTGTAATAAGAGAATAGCAAAAATGATTACTAAAAATAAAAATTGTACTAAAAATCAGTATATAAATAGTAAAGTGCGATTGGAAAAGGTTTACAAATTTTTTTACTAACTTTTTTATCTGAGTGTATTGTATTTGCCCAGTACTCTGTTGATGCTGAATTAAAAAGCTATGCAGATTTCGTATTATTTAAAACAATACATATATTTATTCAATGACTAATTTACACATTTATTTAATTTAATTTAATTTAATGTTGCACACAGAAAAAAGATTGGTTGGTAATCGGTTATCCCAATAAAACATCAATATGGTAATACGAATTTTTATTGTAATTCTTAAATATTTGAAATTGCTAGAGCCTTTCTATATTAATGACTACAATAACAAAATTATAATGAAATGAAAGTATTTACAGAAGAAAAATTAGTTCCTTTTACCAACATTTGTATTTTTGAAAACTAGTAGACTAATTCCATATATAGAACTAAATTTAATATGGTATAATATGCTTTGCTCCCAAATGTTGGCGATAACTACAAAAAAAATGTTAATAACAACATATTCTTAAGTAAAAATGTGTTTCCAGTTATTACTATCAATTGCCGGTTGTTAAGATAAACCAAAAAATTGTATAATAATTATTTTTCGGTGGTAATAACTAAAAAAACTTATTTTCACTTGGCTTGGGTTTCTGAACCGAAATAAAATTGGGCGAATCAAATACTTGTTGTAACTACTGTCGTCATTGTCATTTATAAAATTTTTAATATAATTTACAAATAAATTGTGCTAATAATTGGAAAAATGTTAAAATCAAAAAATAAAACAAACCAAAGAATTTGGATTACAAAAAGTGTTTTCAACGTGCCAATTTACATCTGGAAAAATTGGTTAAGTGCAAGAGTTCATTTCTAATCACTGATTTTTGTCTTTTTAAAATATGTTTGTTAAAATATATAATAAATTAACCGTTTGTTGCAAAAATCACCACTCCAAAAGTGCCAGGAATGTTATTTGTACAATGTTTATATAAATGTTCCCTATGTTTCTGTTTTCGTGTTTATTTATACTTCCAAAAATTATTTTTTTTTTCCTTTTTATATAATTTCCTCCACTTCAAATGGTACTAATCGTTGTTAATAACATGTGAAAAACTTAAATTATTTGTGCATAAAATTTAATGATTGTTCGTAATCGATTTTAAAATTTAAACCGAAAAATATAAAGTTTTTAAATAAAATATATATATGTTCCCACGGTTCCTATAAGGAGCATATGGCCTTAAATAAAATGTACCATCTCTATATATAAAAGAATAACGTGACTGACTGACTGACTGACTGAATGACTGACTGACTGACTCAACATCGCCCAGCCCAAACCGCTGAAGCTAGGAAGTTGAAATTTGGTATGTAGGTTCCTCTTTCGGGGTAGACGTCCACTAAGACGGGATTTTTGGAAATTCCTACCGGAACGGGCAAAAAGGGGGAAAGTGTCCCCCTTGACGGCCTGCCAAAACCCCTTTGGCTAGAAAGCTGAAATTTAAGATATGTGTTCCTTGGAGTAGGGGCTAACTTTTCTGGAAAGTACTTTCTAGAATTTTGGACAGGGACATTGTAAAAATGGGGGTTAAAAAGGGGAAAAAGGCCCCCCTTGACGGCCTGCCCAAACCGCTGGAGGTAGGAAGTTGAAATTTGGTATAAAGGTTCCTCCACTATCGTAGACATCCACCAAGACGGGAGTTTTGTAAATTTTTACAGGGACGGGCAAAAAGGGGAAAAAGTCTCCCCCTTGACGGCCTGCTCAAACTGCTGGAGCTATGAAGTTGAAATTTGGTATGTAGGTTCCTCGACCGGTGTAGACGTTCGTTGAGACGGCATTTTTGGAAATTCTTATCGGGAGGGGCAAAAAGTGGACAAAAAAAGTACCTTTTTCCAAAAAAGTACCTTTTCCCAAAAAAAGTACCTTTTCCCAAAAAAAGTACCTTTTTCCAAAAAAAGTACCTTTTTCAAAAAAAAGTACCTTTTTCCAAAAAAAGTACCTTTTTCAAAAAAAAGTACCTTTTTCCAAAAAAAGTACCTTTTTCCAAAAAAAGTACCTTTTTCCTTAAAAAGTACCTTTTTCCGAAAAAAGTACGTTTTTCCAAAAAAAAGTACCTTTTTCCAAAAAAAGTACCTTATTCAAAAAAAAGTACCTTTTTCCAAAAAAAGTACCTTTTTCCAAAAAAAATTCCTTTTTCCAAAAAAAGTACCTTTTTCCAAAAAAAGTACCTTTTTCCAAAAAAAGTACCTTTTTCCAAAAAAAGTACCTTTTTCCAAAAAAGTACCTTTTTCCAAAAAAAGTACCTTTTTCCAAAAAAAGTACCTTTTTCCAAAAAAAGTACCTTTTTTCAAAAAAAGTACCTTTTCCAAAAAAAAGTACATTTTCCCAAAAAAAATACCTTTTTCTAAAAAAAATGTTCCTTTTCCCAAAAAACATAAATTTTTTAAAAAAAATACCTTTTTCAAAAAAAGTACCTTTTCCAAAAAAAAGTACCTTTTTCTAAAAAAATTTTCCTTTTCCAAAAGAAGTACCTTTTCCAAAAAAAGTACCTTTTTCCAAAAAACATACATTTTTCCAAAAAAAAACAACTTTTTAAAAAAAAATACCTTTTCCAAAAAAAGTACAAAAATTGTAAAAACAAAGTATCTTTTTCCCAAAAATTTCGTTTTTCCAAAAAGTACCATTTAAAATAATATATAATTTCAAAAAAACTACTTTTTTTCCAACCCCCCACGGATATCTCCACTAAAACAAGGTTTCTTGATATTCGGCATAGACGTGCGCAAAGACGAGATTTTTGGAAATTCCTACCGGAACGGGCAAAAAGGGGAAAAGTCTCCCCATAAACAGTCTCACAAATTGGAAAAGTGCCTGCCCAAACCACTGGAGGTAAGAAGTTGAAATTTGGTATAAAGGTTCCTCCACTGTAGTAGACATCGACTAAGTTTGTATTTTTGGAATTCCCTACAGGATATCCCAAAAGGAAACTCGGTATGTGAGTTCCTCCTTCTGTGTAGGCGTCCGCTTAGACGGAATTTTTGAAATTCCTATCGGGAGGGGAAATAAGGTAAAAGTCTCCTCCTGACGGCTTGCCCAATCCCTTTTGGCCAACCTAAAATTTTAAATATGTATTCCTTGGAGTAGGACTAACTCACCGGTAACGTAATTTTTCTATTTTGGAACAGGAACATAGTAAAAATGGTGGTTGAGAGGGAAAAATGTCCCCACTAACGGCCTGCCCAAACCGCTTAGGCAATGCAGTTGAAATTTGGTATGAATCTTCCTCATCGATCGCAGATAGCCGCGAAGATGGAATTTTTGTAAATTCCTAAAGGAAGGGGCAAAAAGAAGAAAAGCCTCACCTTGGGGGCCGGTAAAAACCCCTTCGGCTAGAAACCTGAAGCTTAAAATGTGGGTCCCTGGAGTGAGGGCTAACTTATTAGAAAGATACTTTTTTGAATTTTGGACAGAGTCGTTATAAAATGGGGGTTCAAAAAGGGAAAGTTGCCCCTTAACGACCTGTCCAAACTGCTGGAACTAGGAAGCTGAAATTCGGTACTTAAGTTCCTCTCAGCCTGCTCAAACTGCTGGAACTAGGAAGCTGGAATTCCCTGTCGATGGATTTTCGGAAATTCCTACCGAGAGGGGCACAAATAGTAAAAGTTGGCTAGAAACCTGAAATGTAAAACATATGTTACTTGGAGTATGTGCTCACTTACCGAGAAGGTGCTTTTTGGACAGGGACATTGCAAAAATGGGGATTAATGAAGCGAAAAGTGCCGCTTAAAGGCCTGCCCAAACCGCTGGAGGTAGGAAGTTGAAATTTAGTATTAAAGTTCCTCCTCTATTGTAGACATCCGCTAAGATGAGATTTTTGGAAATTTCTACAGGTAGGGTCAAAAACAGGAAAAGTCTCCCCCTTAACGGTCTGGCCAAACTGCTGGAACAAGGGATCTTAAATTGGGTTCCTTCTCCAACGTTGACGTCCCCTAAGATGGTATTTTTGGAAATTCATACCGGGAGGGGTAAAAAGGGAAAAAACTTCCCCCTTGACGGCCTGGCCAAACTGCTGGATATAGAGACCTAAAATTATGTATGTAGTAGGTTCCTCCTCCAACGCAGACGTCCTCTAAGACGGAATTTTTGGAAATTCCTACCGGGAGGGGTAAAAACTGAATAATTCTCCCCCTTGATGGCCTAACCGAACCCTTCGGCTAGAAACCTGTAATATATAATATGTTTTCCTTGGAGTATGGGCTAACTTATCGACAAGGCATTTCTAGGACTTTGGACAGGAACGTGGTAAAAATGGTGGTTCAAAAGGGGAAAATTGCCCCCCCCCCCCCCCCCCTTAACGTCTGCGTCTTTAGCTAGAAACCTAAAACTTAAAGAACAAGTGTATATGAAACACTAAAATTAAGAAACTAAATAGGAAACGAGTGGGAATGAAACACTACACAAGTGGATTGAAATGGATATAAACGTTGAACAAGTGGAATTGAAATTATAGACAATGCAAATGGATTGGAAGAGGGAATTACCTGTTCAAACACTATCAACGGAATATGAAACTTATGTAGCATTGAAACATACTCTCCAAAAAGTTAAACAAATTTTCTGAAAGAGAAAAAACCTTAGAAAAGGAATGGAACTTATATATTCCGATATTTAAACTTCATGTAACGAAGCACCGGTGGAGGAAACCGACGCAGTAAATTTTCCAACTGAATTTGTGAATTTACTTGAATTGCCAGGTCTACCTTTACATAAACTGGAATTAAAAAAAAAACTTTAAGACACGCTAACAACGTAGCTTTGCCCGCTATTTTTAATATTATAAAATGCTTTCCAACTAGGGATGCCGAACGGGACTGGTTTTTACAAATCCCGGGATTCGGGATTTTGAAAATTTAAATCCCGGGATCCCGGGATTTTTCGGGATCCCGGGATTTATCGGGATCCCGGGATTTTTCGGGATTTCGGGATTTTTCGGGGTTTCGGGATTTTCTTGTTTCGTCATATTTTTAATTTTAAAAGTAAATAGCTGAAATAAACCCTAAAAATTTAAATAATTCATTATAAATCTACTTATTATTTCTTGTAGTATGAAGAAATAAACAAATTAAGCCGGATTCACAATGCTGGAGTACTCCACGCTGCAGAGTTGAGGGTGTAAAATAGAGATAGCATGATACAAAAAATATATAAGTGCAAAAAAGAAAGGAAGAAAATCCACTCAGAGTGGAGTACTACAGCATTGTGAATCTGACTTTAAACAGAAACTACACTTATAGAAATAAGTATGTAAAAATAGCAGAAAAAGCTACCAAAAATTAGCAAAAAAGGTTCCGCGATTAAAACTACTGAAATCAACGGAACTTGTTTACTAAATAATTGTTAAATTTCCGAAATATAAGAAATATACTAATGACTTAGATTTAAGCAAATTGCAGTTTACCTCTGAAGAAACTTTTTAACCAAAAGTAGCTAAAACACTGCTATATCTACAAATTTTTAGTTATATTTGGCTAAAATTAATTGAATGCAAATACAAACTACTCTGCTGAAATCATCAGAAATATTTAGTGACTATTAGTTTTTTTTAAATCAACTAACAAAAAATATTAAGCACATACCTCTGATGATTTCCGAAAGGCAGATTGTTAGATTTTTTAATTTAACAAAAATTTGCTGTTTTTAGTCGACAAAATTATTTTGCATGAAGGTATGATTTTAGCAAATCATCAATAAAATAAATAAAAACATGTCCGTTAAAGCTAAATTACGATTTTCAAAAGTTTCACAACTGAATAGAAGTTTTTAAATTATTATAAGGTTTTTATTCAGATTTATTTAATCTCTAATCTATTTTAATCTATTATTTATGAATGGGAAAAATTAGTTCTTTAATAACATTTAATAAGATATTAGATTTATGTGATTTAGGTCGAATATAACAATGAAAACAAATAAAAAAAGAGATAAAATATGCCAAATAATAAAATCGGAAATCCTGGGATTTTTTCAAGACCAATCCCGGGATTTCGGGATTTCTAAATCCCGAAAATCCCGGGATTTTCGGGATCGGGATTTCGGGATCGGTATCCCTATTTCCAACCCTGCTTTACGTTATTTATTTTCATTCAAAACACAAATGAACAAAACTACTTACGGGTCTATCTACCTAAGTTCGCACTTTACTAAATTATCTTAACATACACACGTATATTGCAATTTATTATGGATTCATTACTAACAATCCACTTTCATGAGAAAAAGTGATCAAATATTTATTTATTTTATACCCATTGTTGTGCAGAATTATTTATTTGTGGTGGCTGGGTGAAGGCTTTAAATAAAAAAACGAATTTAATAAAAATTATGGGAGGGCGCAGCCCCCAGGGGGGAGGGCGTAGCCCTCCCCCCTTAACCTTTAAGGCACGCTAACAACGTAGCGGCTGCGCCCGCTAGTAATAAATATGGCAGAAAATTTATGAACTTTTTTTTATTTCATTTTATTGTTAGGACTAATAAATAATCAATAGTCGGTCGTTCCTCTCTTTCAGTACCTGCAACTGAAATCATTTTTAATTTTCAATCTCTTTAACTAATATATTCAGCGACAAAAACCGAAACAAGTACTAAAAAACCGTTGCCTCAAACAAAATTCGGTAATAACAAAAGAAATTGCTGCATAATTTTGTGATAGTACATGGGACCGCATAAATTCGATTGGCAACAAATTCGGTTGCTACAACGGATCTGTTTTCTGGGTGTGGTTATAAATTATTGAAACACGTGATATCGAGCATAAAAAAATATTGTTAAAAATACAATTCCACTATGCATCTGAAAAAAGAAAATACTATCTATTGATCACAATATTTTTATAAAAATCATAATACATTCCCAGTGATCATATTATGGTAATGTAGAAAATTTTGTGACTATTTACAATCGTACTATGATCACTAGGAAAATATTATGATCATATCATGCACTTTTTTAGATTTTTTTTTAATTTTGTAATTTTTTCCAATTTTACTTTTCCCAGCAAAATTGTCGGATGCAAAGAACTGGTTGTAGAACAACTTGTACTTGCATGCAACCTGTTCCAATTTAAGTTCTATCATCGTTGATTTTTGTTTGAGTTTGTCCCAAAAGCAACAGGTTCTGTTCCTCCAAACTAGAACAGGTTGGTCTGATTTGCAAATTTAATGTGTTTATAACTTTTGAAGAAAATATTTATTCTTCTTCTTAACCTCAAACCTACTAAATTTGGTTTTTCGATAATTCCAACAGAATTTTTAAGGTGGTATGGTCTACTGACCATCTTATATTTGTCGGAACTATACCAATGATTATGAGCATTCTCTCTCAGAAATTGATTGTAATTCGAAGAGAGAAATAGGGTTGTTCATATAATATCCCTACGGGAAATTTTAACAAACTGTCACCGAACTGGCCCCTTTATATGAAATATAGTGGTCACTTTTACATGTCACAAGACAAATCCTAGGACAGGTCCCTGAATTTTGTTTTTTATGAGAGTTCAGTAACCTGTCCTAGGATTTGTCTTGTGACATGTCACAAGGGGTCAATTTCCACCTCCTATGACAACGCCATGTAAAAGTGACCACTATATTTCATATAAAGGGGCCAGTTCGGTGACAGTTTGTTAAAATTTCCCGTAGGGATATTATTGTAGGCGTGAGAATAATATGATAAACGAATACAAGATAGATTTGAATTACAAAATGATTGCAGGCGACCATATCATTTGTATTGTATGATAACTATGTTAAAATTTCAGTATTATTAACTTTCTTTTAAAATCGCTAAAAACAAAGAAAAATTTGGTCATGTTTAAAGTGCTGCAATTTTAAGTCTGGCGACTATTTGTAGATAAAAATAATGCAAGTCTTAAGGAAATTTTATAGGATTTCCAAAAATATACAGTTTGTACAGGACCGATCAGTACAGCCTAAATTTTACTATGTAATTTGATAAAAGGTCGATATCGCTAATTTTTCGTTAAAAACCACGCCCACTTAAAACAAGTGACAAAATGAAAAAACAAACGTTAACGTTAAAAAGTTATTTGTATATTTATTTGTTTTAAAAAGTTACTTATTTTTTTAATTTTTTCTACTCACGTAGAAAAAATATTGTTAAAAGCATCTGTCGTATGTACTTATAATACTATTGGAAAAATCCTTATTAAATAAATTTGTAAAACAATGTGCTTGTGTTGAATTATGCAATTGCCCATTAACGAACAATTCTGTCACTTAATCTACCTTAAAAAACGGTTTAAGAATTTTTTTTCCACATTTACATGAATTTTTCTCCTTCGAGATTTTTGTTGGGAAACCTTCCCTGTTAGTTTGTTCTTTTCTGTTTTTCCTCCCCCTCGTTTTCATATGCAAATATATATTTTTTCTTCGTGGCAATAACGAATGTGTAAAAAAACATACAAAAGTGTAAAACCGTAAATTAATTGTGAAAGTTTTCCCATTTATACAAGTATATCACGTTGAAATAGCAACGCAGTAACGTTCGAGCTAACAAACAAGTATTATTCTAGGGCTTTAAAGGATTTATTCCTTAACTCCCACTTATATAGAAAGAAAATAATGACTACCTATTAACCCAATAAGTAAAACATTGAAAATTAAATTTTCTTACATTAAAGTCAAAATAATACGTCTGTTATTTAAGGAAAATTGCTTCTGATTTTTGGATTTAAATAAAATCATATACAATTATTAATTTTTCGTAAAAAATTGTAAATATTCAATATTTTAACAGATTTTTAGTAAAAATTTATTTCTTGTTTAATATCATTGTATTTTTATTGTCAAGCCGCGTGCTTGCGGGTTAATGATTTTGACTTAGATTTAAATTTAAATTTTGATTTAATTTTAATTTTTTTATTAATTCATATAATTCAGATAAAAGTTTTATAATTTTTTTTTTGTTTAACAATTCATTCTTTTAAAGCTATGTTCGTCTTACATAGATCTTATATTGTTTTAATACAAAATTTCTTATATAGAAATTTTACAATATAGAAATGTTTTGCGGTTTTATCAACGTGAAGTATGATTGATATTTGTATAATACATACCGCATATATTACGTATACGCACACGGGGTATACTATTGTGCGGTTTAAATTCTTGAACTCTTGTTGTCAAAAGAGATAAATTTGTGTGGAATATACAGTGCGACAAAGAATATATGGTAGAAACGCTGTAGGCCTTCAAAACAATGTTTACCGGTAATAGGGTATTATTTTATTTTAATCGATTAAACGTGCAAATAACTATACTGGTTTTTTTTTCTTAACCGATTAATCGAAAATAATTTTAAATCGAATCGATTAATCGAAAAAAATGTTATGTAACATAATATACACGGTTTTTTGTAGTTTTAATAATTTCATTTACAAATGTCAGTAACTCTTCTAAAATTCATAAAAATAAAAAAAATATAATAATTGAGAACATATTTTGTTAAAATTTGTAGTTTTTCTACCACCTCTGTCACATATTCAAATTTTATCCAAATCGGAGAGAACCACACCGCAGACCTTTCTTGTAAATTTTGCAGTGACCTAAAATAAGAGTTATTTTTGAATTAAAAAGAAAAAAGCATACAGAAGCAAATGTCGGACAACTGATTCAACTATATCGTACTGGTGAATGGGGTGATGTCCAGGAAACAATTGCATTGTCCACCACGAAAATGGCAAACCTTTTTAAGGCAATTAATAGGACAATATCATATTAGCTTTTAGACTTGAGTTAGAACAATATTCTAATTTTAACTTTTTTTAAACAATTCTTTTTAAAAGTTTCGATTAATCGATTAGTCGTATTAAATTATTCGATGTATTCGTTATTCGAAATTTGCACATTTTAAATTATTTAAACAACTTTTTAGCAATATAGTTCGACTTATCGAATAACGATTAATCGATTGAATACCCTAACCGGTAAAAATAACTATTTTGGTTACCACAACACTGATGTTTCTACAGGAGAAATGACAAAATCAATGAATATAAATCACGAATCCTTAAGACTCCTTTTGAAGAACAACAACAAAACCGCCAAAAACCGTTGTTTAGATCTTTAGTAGTTTTTGTTTAAATGAGTTTTGTTTAAAACAATTTTATATCGATAGAAAATCAAATTTACTACTTTTTTTAGCCTTCAAGCTTTTTGTAGTACAACAAACCATTTTCAACAGGGAATAATATAAAGTCAAACTTTTGCTAATTTTAAAAACTTAGGGCCTGTTTATCTATTACGAAAATAGTCTGAACGAAAGAATTTGACAATCATTTTCGTCAAAAATACATGGGAAACACAAACAAATTTTCGTTATTTTGCTTTCTTTTAGAGTATTTTCGTAATATTTACATAAACCTGGGCTTAGCTTTTTAAAATAGAAATAAAATATTTAAAAATCGTTATTATTTTTGCTGTAGCTGTCACAGGATACCATTAGAAAAAGCTTTACGAATATCTCTCTAACTCAAAAACTAGTCACTAGATTCTTTTGAAATTAACCACAAGTATAGCGCGATTCACTAACTTTCCTAACGATTTTATCGATATAGTTAACTAATGACAATCGTCGGTTGAGTAACCGAAATAGTTAGTCTGGACTGTATGTACTATATTTTCGATTTTTTCTTAAATACACCCTAGATTAGGTAAAATCAAAATTTTTACTGTTTTATAATGTTTTATCATTTTATAGCCAAATTTTGACATAAGTTTATTTCGGATCCGTACCTTCTTTGGCTTTTTTTGGTGTAGGGTATCGTATAGTAGGAATGCCCAACTTTTACTTTTTTTTCGTATAAGAGAATATTGCCAAGAAATACCGGTATGCCTACATATATATGTACATTAGAGCGACTCACCTTATATCCAGTGAGATCTCACGAGCTGGACCGTTTTTGAAAAAGCTCTTTTTAGTTTTTGGAAGAATTTAGCTTTTTAGCTAAAGATAACATATACAATATGGGTATCATAAAAAAGGTCGCGTCCAACGGTATATATAGTATGTCCAATAGACCGTACCTCAAAAAAAAAAAAAAATTCACCGTTCACCGTCCAATCTAAATTATTTTTCCTAGTAACGTGTTGTTTTTTCAAACGCGTCGTATAGACCAAATACAATTAATATTGTAATTAATATGTATTTTTATTAATTCTAATTTAGTAGGTTTGAGGTTAAGAAGAAGAATAAACCTTCCTCAAAAGTTATAAACACATTAAATTTGCAGATCAGACTAGATCTAGTTTCTGCCTTTTTATGGACAGGCTTCATCAGTGATCTTCCATTAAATTGTATTATTGTTTATATTTTTATTGTCAGATTATTTTTCCAAGGAGGTTTCAAAAAAAAAACACCTTTTTTTCCCGAACGTAGGGGATGCCGTTTTACATTTTTATACCCTACACCACTATGTGGTCAGGGTATTATAAGTTTGTGCTGATGTTTGTAACACCAAAAAATATTGGTCGTAGACCCACCTTATAGTATACCGATCGGTTCAGAATTTTTTTTTATTTCGATTTAACGATGTCCGTCTGTCCGTCCGTCTGTCTGTCTGTCCATGCAATCTTGTTCGCACTCTACAGGTCGCAGCTATTAAGATATTTTGATGAAATTTGGTACGCAGACCTATGTTGGCCCAAGGACGAACAAGTTTGATTTTTTTGAACATCGGTCCATGTTTAGACCTAGTGCCCATATAAGGGTCCTTCCAAAATTATATTGTTTATACGCTGCAGGTCGTAAATATTAAGATATTTTGACGAAATTTGGTACACAGACCTATGTTAGCCCAATAACGCAGCCTATTGATTTTGGTGAACATCGGTCCATGTTTAGACCTAGTGCCCATATAAGGGTCCTACCAAAATTATAATGTTTATACGCTGCAAGTCGCAAATATTAAGATATTTTGATGAAATTTGGTACACAGACCTATATTGGCCCAATAACGCAGCCTATTGATTTTGGTGAACATCGGTCCATGTTTAGACCTAGTGCCCATATAAGGGTCCTACCAAAATTATACTGTTTATACGCTGCAGGTATTAATATTAAGATATTTTGATGAAATTTGGTACATAGACCTATGTTGGCCCAAGGACGAAGCCTATTGATTTTGGCGAACATCGGTCCATGTTTAGAACTAGTGCCCATATAAGGGTCCCCCCAAAATTATATTGTTTATACGCTGCAGGTCGCAAATATTAAGATATTTTGATGAAATTTGGTACATAGACCTATGTTGGCCCAAGGACGAAGCCTATTGATTTTGGTGAACATCGGTCCATGTTTAGAACTAGTGCCCATATAAGGGTCCCCCCAAAATTGGCTTGGTTACAAACTGCAGGTCGCAAATATTAAGATATTTTAATGAAATTTGGTGCGCTGACTCACATTATAGAAAATTTTGACATAATGACATTTTAACCCATTCGAATTTCGGATCCAAACAATACACCAGAGTGGTGTAGGGTATTGTATAGTCGGCATGCCCGACTTTAACCTTTTTACTCGTTCGTTATATCTTTGGCATTTACAGTCGGATCTTAAAGTATGATACATCAATGTTTTTCTCTCGAGGGGACCAATGTTTTATCATTTGTAGTGATAAATTTCCTAGTGTAAATTTCCTAGTGGGTCGTTTTTGGTCAAAAGTATAAAAATTAACCCTATATGAATCATGTTACATAAAATAATTATTTTTATCCAGTTGAGATTTTTTTTGTCAAATTTAAAGGCTTTACAATCTCGTAGTCAAAATTAATATGAAGTTTCATTGATCTTTTCTGACCCCAGGCCAAATGTAAAGATAATACTGTGGAAGAAATTCAGGTTAGCAAAAGTTAGGTCGATTCTGAGAGTGAGGGGTGAAAATAGAGGCTAAATTAGAAGACCCGTATCGCGGCGTTTGCTTATGTTAGTTCGAATTTTTTCATATTGTTTATATGGTTTTTTGGCTATAACTCGTCGACTAATTGATATTTTTTAAATCTGTAAAAGCCAAATTATTGCTAGAGATCTGTGCAACAATTAAAATTAAAAAAAAAATTTATTTGATTGTTTTTTTTTTTTTTTTTTTTTTTTTTTTTTATTGTTGTTCAGGTCTCTAGCTATAAATTGGCTTCTACAGATTTAAAAAATATCCATTAGTCGACGAGTTATAGCCAAAAAACCATATAAAAAATTCGAACTAACATAAGCAAACCCCGCGATACGGGTCTTCTAATTTAGCCTCTGTTTTCACCCCTCACTCTCAGAATCGACCTAACTTTTGCTAACCTGAATTTCTTCCACAGTGTAATTATAGTCTTACCAAATTTAAGTGATAAATTGCCGAAAACTATGTAAACTTTAATGAAAACATTAAAATTTTGATAAATTTTTGACAAAATGAGCAATTTTTTTAAAATGTCCTGGAAAGCAGTGGCTCCAAACACAAACTCGAATTATCATTTTTCCAATTTTTTTTTTCTTTAATATCAACTATTATGTGGTACAAATAGCAATCGACATCTCTAAAATAGCCATTTTAAAAAATCTTTAAAATTAATTTAAAAAAAAACACGTTTTTGCATTTTTATCAAATTCGTGGGTCATTTTGGATTCCATGCTAAAGTGGGTTTATGATATCCGATGAAGTCAAAATTCCATATCTGAATCATTTTGACTATATTAAGGGGGGACATGACATTGGCCGTTTTTTGAAAGCGACTTTTTTTTATAATTTTGTATTTTAGTAAATATTCTTAAGATTCTAAAAAAAAAATTTCATGGAAAAATTCCTACGGGTTCAAAAGTTACAGCCGGATTAGTGAGAGCGCATTTTTAATTTTCGCGCTACCTACGTACCTTTTTTTTCTTTGTTCACAAACTTTTAACGCGTTTATCTCGTACTGGTTGCGGCACTAGCGGGTTAATTTTTTTTTGTATTTTTTTAAACTTGATTCACTATCGTATGACACGAGCTTTTTTTAAATTTTTTTTCGATTTTTTACGAATTTTTAAAGTCATTATTTTTTTTTCGAAAAAACACACTTTTAAATTTGGAACATCACCAAAGAAGCTCGTGTCATACGATAACCAATTTTGTTAAGATTTAAAAAGGTAATTTTTTTTCCAGATCGCACAATTTTTGCGATTCCCAGCGCTGCAACCACGAGGCCCCGTTTTACTCTCCCGCCAGTTTGGAGCTCTATAAAACCATGTTGGAGTGAAAAATAAATTTTTTTAATTTTTTTTTCTTGTAATTTGTTCAATTCTCTACAATAATAAATTTTGGAAAAATTTTTGTTTTTGACTGAGTTATGAATTTTTAAAAAAGGTCTGTTTTCTCTGCCGCGAATGTAATGTCCCCCCTTAAAAGAATAAATGAAATAAAAAATAATTTTTTTCTAAATTTCGAATTTTGTGAATTTTTAATTATAATACACTTTTTTCAAAAATGTTCCATTTTCGTCCAACTTTCGGCACGGGTTAAAGTTAAAAAAAAAAATTGATTTCTTCCATTTGGGACCATTTCCAATGAAACTGGGAGGGGGGGGGGGGGTGTAATGAACGAAAATCTGCAAATCGTTATTTTACGGGACTTCCTAATGAACATACATATATATTGGACCGGCCCACTGTGTGTACAAAAGCATTTTTCTTGAGCAAATAATATTTTCAGCCACAATTCTAAACCGATTTTCAAACTTCTTTTTATTTTTGTATTTGAGTTTAGAAATTTCACAGTTCGTTTGAAAGTTAACCCTTTCGTAAGTTCTATCGGGCTTAAAAAAACACCCTTTATATAATTGCATGTAAACACCTGAAACTTAAAATAAACTCTAAAAAACATTAAGCAACGTTATTAAAAGAGAAAAAAAAAAAACTTAGAAAAATAATGAAATTTTCTTCTAAATGTGTTCAGATATTTACAACTACCCATAAGTATAAGTCCGAAGCAGTTAACCTCTAAACAGAATTTTTAAACACACTTGAATTGCCAGGTCTGTCTCCACATAAATTGCATTACATGGTAACAAATTCAAGGGCCTATACACAACGTATAATTAATATTTAATTTTTCATTACCCAGGTTCTGAGAAAACGAAAATTTCAAAATATTAAATATTAAATAAAATCAACAAATTTTTAAATGGTTTTATTACGACATTAAATCAGCATCAGCCATAAGCAACAATAACTATTAATTAAAAAAATATATATTAAGGGTTTTCACAAGGGGTGTGCTATTTGTTGTATCGTTGTATCGTCCTCACAAAAAACAGAGTTGTTAAAAATTAAATTGAAAAAATACAACATTTGAAAATATCACGGTACAACATTTTTACGTATGTTTAGTGTCCTATGTTTGAGTGTGCTAACAGATGGAAAACTGAATAGAAAATCGTTGTTAAACACAAATAAAAATTTTAACAACTCTGTTTTTTGTTAGGACGATACAACGATACAACAGATAGCACAACCCTTATGAACAACGTAATTATAATTACAAAAAAGTTCGAAAAATAAAAAAAAACAAATAAAAAAGATGGCAACCCAACGAAAAGGTCATAAAATCCACACAATAAAAGCACATACAATTTTTTAACTTAAAAAAAAGCACAAACTCAAATTCATACATATCGACCAGACCTGGGGGATATCAGTTGTATTTTAAATACAATTACTTGCAATATGTAATTGAAATATTATCAATTAAAACTAATTGCAATTTAAATTTAAAATGAGCTCAATTACAATTACTGTAATTGTAATTGGAACTAAATAAACTACAATTACAGTGACTGTGACATGTAATTGTATTTTAATAGCAATTGTAATTGAAAATTTGCAATAAAATTAAAGGCATGGTGTTTTTTTTTTAATTGTTGAAAAATTCGGCGGTCAAGCATAACAAAAATATGTTGGGTTTATGTCTAATCCTTGGATTTTCCATGACTTCTTTTCCCAATTACATGTAATTGGAAAAGCTAGTTGCATGTAATTTTAATTGATGAAATAAAAATTGCAATAACATGTAATAGCCTTTAATTTTTTTTTAATTTGAATTGTAATTACATTTAATTACAACAGAGGTTTTGCTGAATTACAATTACATGCTATTAAGTAATTTCTGTAATTTTTTGATTAATTACAAAAATGAAATAATTACCCCGCATGTCTGATATAGACGTATTAAAATATTTATTTTTCCTAAAAAAAGAGACACCTTTTTATGAAATTTGAAAATAAAAATAAAAAACCAACGATATAACTGACATTGAATTTAATATGTAGGACATGGTGTCGATGTTAAGCTGTCATCAAGGATATTTTGTTTCAATGTATTGAATACATAGTGTTAGTGTAAAAAAGTGTGTAGGGCTGCTAAAAAGACAAGCCATAAGTAAAATTATAAACCACAAACAAAAGACTTTTAGTAGAAGTAGAAAAAAAAAAAAATAAACGTTAAGAGGACAAAAGACATAAAATAATGAAAACGGAAAATATGTAGCTTCTTGTCTAACAATAAGTAATGACAAACATAAATACACTGACACTAATAAGACAGACACATAAGAGTGGGCTGAAATAAAAAAAAAACAAAAAACTTGAAACATATGACTACAAAATACTTGTGGAAGTGCAAGATACATTGTGGCAAAACTAAATATTTTTAAAATTCTTAAACAAATTTCTTCACAATTTTAAAAAAATCAAACATTTTGGAGAAATTCCATCCAACTACTATTGTAATACTTGAAAAATATTTCATTATATTAACCCATTAAGGACACGTCAAACGAATGCTACATTAAGAAAATGTAGTATTTTTCTTACGCTTTAAAGCGCTCTCTAGTGCAATACTGACAACAAAAGTTAAAAATTTTACACTGGTGATAAATGGTGATAAAGATTTAAAAAAAATTTTAACTATGAAAGGACAATGCCTTGGGATGGCGCGTCTCCTCTATTGAACTGCATTAAGGGAGGACAGCTACCACAGATGGCACGTCTTCTCTTCGTCTGTCATAATCGGACAGGACAACGACCTAGAACATCACATCTCCTAGGATGGTACTCTTCCTGTGTGGACTTCCATTATGGGAAGACAAAGAGCTGGCACGACACTCTTTTTTATATTGGGATGGCACGCTCATAGATTACATAGCTCTCTTGTTCTTTGACAGCTGTTGTCAGTGCACGTAACTCATGAGAATGTGTTGGATACACGTTCTATACATATTTGAATGTGTGTGAAAAAATTTATTTATTGAGAAAAGAAGAAGAGTAAGATATCTATGTAATCTATGGGCACGCTTTCCTTGCGAACTTCGATTATGGTAGGCCAGCGTGTCTCCGCTGTTGAGCTACGCTTAAGGGAGAGCGGCGACTTCGGACGGCACGCTCTTTTTGTGGACTACGGCAGTGGGAAGACAACGACCTGGGACGGCACGTCTCACAGTGCTTCGTCCCCATATAACGATTGGACAAAAATAGAAGGAGTGGAGACAGAGTTTTGAAATTTGGTATACTGACACAGAACCCCTTAGTTAAGAAAAATTTTAATTTTTGTAAATATCGGGCCAAGGACACGCCAACCTCCCATAAGTCCTGAAATTTAAAAATAATATATTAGCTACATAAGTGGATGTAAAATTACAAAAAGTATCCATTGAGATGCCCATACAACTGGAAACGTTTGTGTCAATTTTTATCAAAATCGAACCAAGGACTCTTAGTCCCGCCATATATCCTTTATTTTAAAATCTTAATAAAACCTGCAAAAATTATCCGATTGCGATGAAGCACGTGAATTGATATAAGGTCAAGCCATATTTGTGCCAAATTTGAGTAAAATCGATTCAATAATAAAAAAAAAATGCCTTTCACAAAAAATGGGTTTTAAACGCTTAAAATAATTTTTCTAAAAAAAAAAAAAAAAAATAAATAGGATTAATATAGGAAACCATGTGAATCCTCCATTTTAGGCATACGGTATGTTCAGCGAACTTATGTAAAACATTACGAGGAATATTTTTGTGGAACATTTTAACCTTCTATCTCTTTAATTAAAGGGATTTTTTTGGCCCCCTTTTAAAAAGGTACAAAAACGACCCGTAAGTTGAAGAGTTAGAGGGTTAAAATGTTCCGCAAAAATATTTGCCATGAAATTCTACTATGAGTCTCTGAAGACATCAGCATTGAAAATTTAACTTACAGGCCAGTAATAAGTAAAAACTTAAAATGTGTTTACGGGTTAATTTCGTACTTATTCAGAATTGGCGCTCAAATTTCCCACAAACCTGGATTTTAGGGAGAAACCATGGGAATCTTTTATTTTAGGTATATGATGTATTCAGCGAACTTATGTAAAACACTACGAGGAACATTTTTGTGGAACATTTTAACCCTCTAACTTACGGGTCTTTTTTGTCCCTTTTTAAGAAGGGACCATAAAATTCCCTTTCATTGAAGAGTTAAAGGGTTAGAATATCCCACAAAATGTTTCTCGTAGTGTTTGACAAAAGTCCGCTCAACACATACTATACCTAAAATGGAAGGTTCACATGGTTTGAATACTAAACACTCGTGAAATTTGTGTAAAAATCATGAATTTAGGCATTTCAAAAAATCCATTTTTTTTAATTTGTGGTAAAAAATAGTAATTCATTTTTTAATGATCTATTATATAACAGTATAAACTTACAAAAAAATATATCTAATTTTATAAAATTTTTTTATACTCCATGAAACTAAAGTAATTTTTGGATTTTCAACAAAAAAATGTGTTTTTTGGAGCAATAAAAAATAATTGTTTTGTAAACATATACTAAAATCCATATTTTAATTTAACTACAAATATATTGAAGTAATTTAAAAAAAAATCTTCGAACAAGTTTTTAAAAAAATCTATTTTTGAGAATTATTTTCGTGAAACAATTAAAACCCATTTTTCTGTTAAGTCATTTTTGCATAAAATTCTCCGAGTTTAGCGCCCTCTCTTGGCGGCAAAAGCAGTCACACCAAATATTTTTTTTCACATTTGTTTGAGTTATTTTCTTATGTTTAAAAAAAATCTTTCTTTAATCACAATTTGAGACAAATTTTTTTTTTTGATTTTTGTCCATGGGACGAAGCATAGTATTTCTCCTCGGCTTAGCTGCGTCTTAGGGAGGACATCGACCTAGGACGCCACATTTTATATGAGGACTTCGACTATGGGAGGACAGCAACTAGGCACAGCACGCTACCTCTGTTGAGCTGCATCTAAAGGAGGACGGCGATTTGGCACGGCACATCTCCTCTGCTATAAAAGTAGGTCAAGGAAACTCCAAGGACCATCAACCATATCAGCAGGATGTTTACAGGACCTTCAATGATGTTTGGAAGACCTTTGAGGATGTTCGCAGGACTTTCATGGATGTTCGTAGGATCTTCAAGGATACTCTCAGGCTTAATTTTCGAGGGAAACGCGATCTAAATATTCAAAATTTGGTTTTGGTACCGTGGGTGGGTTTTAACCTCTACTGAAGACATTTTTTGCTCTAACTCTTTTACTTTTCGAGATATGGTAAAAGTTTCATCAAAGCGATTTTTATATTTATTTTTCAAAGATGGCTCATTATGACTGCCTTGTTCCAAAGCCGTACTCCATTTTCATTTATCTCATTTAGTTTCCAAAATACGGGTGATATTCCTAATTAAAGTCATCTTCTCTCAGCGAGGCTTTTCTCGAAAATTAAGCATTATTTGCTATATCGCCATATCTCGCAAACTAAACAACATAAATGAAAGCGGCCCAGCTAAAAGAGCTAGAGAAAAAAAAATTTTACACCAGAGGTCAAGATGGCGTTCTTCTCGAAAACTACTTCGTTAATTTGGAATATCGCCCGTAACTGGAAAACTAAATGAGATAAAAATGAAAACGGACGACAGTTTTTGAACAAGGAAGTCGAAATGAGTCATCTGTGAAAAAATAAATGCAAAAATCGCTTAGAAAAAATTTTAATCGTCCATATCTTGAAAACTAAAAGAGCTAAGTAAAAATTTTTGCAACAGCCTCGCAGAGAGAAAAGATCTTTTATTTGGAAAAAATATCAAAAACGCTTAAATAAAATTTTAATCATCCATATTGCAAAAACTAAAATAGCTAGATCATAAAACGTTTGGCGATTTTTATTCAATTTTGGCGATTTTTTTCAGTTTTAGCTATTTTTTTTTTTTGCATTTTGGATATTTTTCCCAATTCTACCGATTTTTTGAAAATGTAATATTAACGCGATTTTTTCACTCTTGGCAGTTTTTATACCCTACACCACTACGTGGAGAGGGTATAATAAGTCATCGGCTCAGAATCACTTTTTATTTCGATTTAACGATGTCCGTCTGTCTGTCCGTCCGTCCGTCTGTCCGTCCGCCTGTCTGTCCATGCATTCTTGTGCGCACTCTACAGGTCAGAATTATTAAAATATTGTGATGAAATTTGGTACACAGACCTATGTCGGCCCAAGGACGATTTTGGTTAAAATCGGTCCATGTTTAGACCTAGTGCCCATATAAGGATCCCCCAAAAATTGGCGCTTGTTTACACGCTGCAGGTCACAAATACGAATATATTTCAATGAAATTTGGTTCGCTGACTCACATGGTCACAAAGCCTATTGATTCTAGATAGGATCGGTCCATATTTGGACCTATCACCCATATTGGCTATATTTTTGATTTCCTCTTCTTTTATCATTTTATATAAAATTTTGACACAAGTCCGTTTTAACCCATTCGAATTTCGGATCCAAACGTTAGTTGGTTTTTAACCAGACTGGTGTAGGGTATTACATAGTCGGCATGCCCGACTTGAACTTTTTTATTAATTTTTTATTTTGAAATTTTGATGATTTTTTCAAATTTTGGCGATTTTTTTTAAATTAGTACCGTTTTTTTTTTTAATTTTAAACGATTTTTTCAATTTCGGGAATTTTTTTTTATTTTTGGCGCTTTTTTATATTTTGGCAATTTTTTTCCCATTTATAATTTTTGATATTTTAACAATTTTTTTTTCAATTTTGGTGATGTTTTTCAATTGCCGATTTTTAAATTTTGGAAATTTTTTTAAATTTTGCCGATCTTTTTTAAAAGTTGGCGATTTTTATGTAATTCTGGGGATTTTTTCTTTAATTTGAGCTATTTCTTGAATTTTTTTCTTTTTTTTTTTTTTGAATTTTTTTTCCTTAATTTTATTTTTACGATTTGTGTTGCAAAATTTGCGGTTTTTATCCATTTTAGCGATATTATTTAATTTGAGCGATTTTTTTAATTCTAGCGTTTTTTTTTTAATGTTAGCAGTTTATTATATTTTTACCAATTTTGGTGGTTTTTCTCGATTTTTTCTATTTTTTTCCATTTGGCATTTTTTTTTTTATTTTTTATTAAAAAAAGGAAAACAGTGTTAAATATTCTAAATACACCAGCTCTTTTCTACTATGAATTGAATTCACTGAGGTAAAATAGTCTCTAGAATATCTAGAATAGTTCTCATTAATTCTAGAGACGAATGTAGAGTACATTTCATCTCGTTTGGTTAAAAAAAAAACACACACACATAAATTTCGTCTCTTTGAAATCATTCCCACAACTTTATTCACCAATACTAACCCCACAAAGAAAACATTATTTTCGTTTCACCAGCAATGAATACTAAAATATTAATGAAAGGAATGCATTCATGCAGGGCTTTAGTTAAAACCAAACTATTCGGTTGGCAAAAAATTTGGTAGTCACTATGAATTTGTTTTCTCTGTGTATAAAACATTTTATTATATTTATGAAACTTTTTATTTTTGAGTGAACATATGTGCTTAGGTTAAACTCTATAAGGAATGTAAAGGAAGCCAAGCATTGCAGGACATAACTTTCTAACAATCCCTGCAAAAAAATAACATCACTTGTTTAAGCATGACTTTTTTCCCTAACTTCAGAATAAAAAAATAAAACTAAAACAAAACAACTACATCAACATATATACATTTAACGCACACGCATAGTTTTCTTCGGAAAAATTATTAAATTTACAACAGTATCGAAACTCTATGCTCTGAACTCATTGATGGAAATACCAAATTTTGAGCTAGTTACTACAAACAAAAAGAATTAAATAGTTGCGCAAATTTTGCGCATCTATTTCATCAATGAATTTAATATTAGCGTCTTTAGAAAAAATCCGATACCGTTGTAAATTTTACAGTTTTTAAGCAGAAAACTTCGCCTGTGCTTCAAATGTATATATGTTGTTGTTGTAGTTGTTTTGTTTTATTTTTTGTTGAATGTAGATAAAATAGATATGCATTTTAAAGTATATACTCTGCCTTTTTTTGCTGGGATGTTATTAAATAAATATCTAATATCTATGTATGTATATTACTGATAGTGTGAATATATAGATTATATTTAGGTTTATGTTTGCTGTGAATGTTGATATTATTGCTTATGCACACACAGTTACATTCATAAATTATGTCCTTGCCATCAATAACATAATAACATTTTACATTTTCATAATTCATCTACTCAGCGCACGTTTCATTACATTTTCCATTACAAAATGAAATTCCTTATTGTGATTGTTCACAAGGGCTGTGCTAAGTATTATATGCAGGCTAGCCAGACTTGGGGTTTTGTCCCCAAATTTGGGGATTTTTTGTTTATCTTGGGGACAAAAAGTTTCATTTGGGGACAGGGGTTTCTTTGGGGATTTAAAAAATGTTTTGGGGATTTTGTGGGGATATTTAAAATCCTTCATAAATTTTCAAGATTATATTAACTTTGTATAGTTTTCAGAAAACATCAGTCAAGTTTGTTCGCATAATTTTAAAAAAAGTAACAAATTCAATCCTTTATGAATTTTCTATATTAATTTAAAGCTTTTTAACACAAATAAATCCGTTTTGCCTGAGAGTTTTTTATGGTCAATGTCCCAGAATCTAAAATATTGTTTTACAAAAAAACATCATATGTGACCTTCTCCGAGAAATGGGACCTAGTGTCTGAAAATGAAGTTTTGAGAAGAACGCATTTAAAGTTAAATTAAAAATAAAATTTTAATGTTTTTCTCATGTTTATCGAAACCTGTTTTTTGACACACTAGGTCCCTTTTCTCGGAGAAAGTCACATATAGTTTCTGGATAAAAGTCAGGCAAACTTGAAAAATTCAAATATAAAAATTCTTTAAAAAAATCCCATAAATTCTTGAAAATTTCAAAATAAAATATGTTTAGGGTTCGATTGGTTTGTTTAAATAATTTAATAAAAATTTAACGTTTTCTTCGTAAAAGTCCCTAAATTCTGAGAATTTTTCTTGGACATTTATACAAAAGCAATCTAAGAATTTTTAAAAACAGTTATTGTTAGTGCTATTTTTTATATTTAATTGTAGTTTTTATGCGGATAATGTTCATTTTAAGCAAATTAAATAAGCTCTACTACCTTTTTCAAAATTTTTTATAGTTGGGGATTTTTTGGGGATATTTTTAGATTTGTTTGGGGACAACGCAAAAAAGTATCTGGCAAGCCTGATTGTATGTGTTCTATTGTCCTAACAAAAACAGAGTTGTTATTTTTTTTTTAAATATACAACACTACTCGTAGTTGATAGAATGATATAACATTTTCTGCCTATATTTATAGTGTTAAGTGTGCTAACAAAGAGGAAATCCAAATTAAAATCATCGTCAAAGTGATGATGAAATTTTAACAACTCTGCTTTTTGGACAATACAACACATACAACGCTTAGTAGACCTTGTGAACAATCTTAACGATTTGACTACATAATATGAATTTAGGCACTGTGCGAGGTGGCTAAGTAAATTCTAAACTAAATACAAATTGACAAAAGGGTTTAACATTTCTATGAAAAGTTTTTTAAAACTTTTTCAAAGTTCATACCATTTTGGAAACCTGAATTTAGTTTAGGTTTTATTTAGCCAGTTCGCATCCACCCTTAATATTAAAAATGTTGTCGTATTATATATTTAAAAATTCAAATACAAATTTGAAAAAAAAAAATTTTAACAAACATTTTTTGGCCCTATGCTCCTTGCAGGAGTAAAAGAACAAATATATATCTAAGAATTTAAATAGAATTAAAAAATATATATTTTTACCTTTAGAAAAAACTAATTCATAAAATTAAAAGCGCTAAAAGTATTGTAAAAACTCTAATACAAGAAAAGCTAAATATGAAAGCGGCAAAAAAGCTAAAATGGAAAACACTTAAATAAAATCCGCTTAAATCAGAATAGCTGTAAAACAAAAGAAATAAAAATAAATGCGCTAGAATGGAAAAACTAAAATCTGAAAAATGTTTGTAAATTAACTACTATGAAATAGTTAGTTGTGTGTAATACTACGCAAATTCAGTAAATATGCTCACTTCCACACACAATAATACATATACACAAAAAAAAAAAAAAAAATGATGCCGAAGCAGATGTTGATGATCTAGATGTAATTCTTTTTTAACATAAACACTAATGATTATAACATTGAGTTGTCATAGGAGGGGAGTATTCCCACTTCAACATTTTCAGCACTTTTTGAACGAGTGCAAAGGAAGGTAAAAACCAATTAGAAGTAAAAAAAACAAAATCTTCGCAAAAAAGAAATTATATTTTTTTATTTTACAAAATTTTTTTTATTGCCGCCACCGGGTATCAAACTCGCAACCTCATGATTGTTAGTCTAGCTCTCTTCCGCTGAGCTATTCTTTTATATGAATGTTGATTGGTATAAAATCACCACATTTTAAACAAGTGCAAAGTGTGAATTGCAATTCAGTATTTTTTTTCAGTATTATTTTCATAAGCGCATAAAAAGCAATTTTTCATCATTTTCAGTTTATATATTTTTAAAAATTTAAAAATTAAAAAAAATATTGAATATAAATATATTAATTATAAATTAAAAAAAAAAATCAAAAAAAATTAAAAAATAAAAAAAAAAAATGAAAAAAATATTGGTCCCTCCAGAAATCGAACCCGCGGTCATCTGTTTAGGAATACCAAATGATACAAAATCACCTTTTAGGATCACTTTTAGAGCAATTATGCTTTAGAAACAATACCTATGTGATTTTGGGAAGTTGTTCAGAAGTAAATCTAAAAATGCTGTAAAAATATACTAACAAATGCTTTGGAAGCAATGAAAGAAGTGATTTTTTGTATTTGTTCAGAATTACTTTTCAAAAAGCACACACATAATGAGATATAATTATATAAAATTATGCACTATTATATTAAAACCATTTTTAATATATTTATATTTGCGAAATTTAAAATGCATCTGAAACTGTACTAGACCATGTTCATGTGCGAATTTCTACTTGCACTTTGCACATCATCAAGTGCGCATAGAAATCTGCACGAAAATAAAACAAATTGAGAAAAAAACGTTAAAATTTAAAAAAGTCGTCAAAACTAAAAAAATCTCCAAAAACTAAATAATTCGCTAAAATTAAATAAAATAGCAAAAATTTAATAAATCGCCTATTAAAAATAAATCGCTAGAAATAAAAAAAACGCCACATTGAAAATTTAGAAAAATCACTTAAAATAAAAAAAAAAATTAAAGAAAATCGTCAACATTTAATAAATTGCCAATTTAAAAAAATGCTGGAAATTCAAAAACGCCAGAACGGAAAAAATCGCTAAAATTAGAATACATAGCTGGAAATGGAAAAAAAAAACGCTGGAATTGAAAAAACCCCCGAAAGCTGCAAAAATCGGCACAATTCAAAATAAATAGTGCGTTATGATTTATCTCATTTAAATAGTTTTCCAGATACGGGCGACATTCCAAACAAAAATCCTCTGCAGTGCTTAGTTTTCGAATAAAGGCGATCTAAAAATCAAGCAAATTAAGTCCAAATTTAGGACCGGTATTGGGATATTGCAGCATTTTTAGCACTGGCATTTTTAGCATAGCATTTTTTCTATAACTCGTTTAGTTTCCGAGATATTAACGACTACAGTAATGTTCAAGCGCTTTTAGTTGCTCGTATCTCGCAACGTAGCCGCGATAGGGAAAAAATTATTGCTTATTGCCGGCCCCAAATTTCGACATAGTTGGCTAATATTTATAGATTTATTTAGAATATTGCCGATAACTAAGTATCGCAGAGAGAAGTGGGCGATCTCGAAAACTCAAAATGATAGGTGAAAACTGACAGCAGAAATACCATTTTACATTACAGGAAATTCTTCCTATTCGTTGATGTGTTGCTTTCTTTGAAAAAGGTACGATTTAATATGTTCATATAGAAGTGATAAAAAGGTGGTGAAAGATGATAAGCTTTAAATATAGTGCGAGATGTTGAATTTTACAGCAGTTGTGCGCGCCATCTGATTTATAATTGACGAACTTTTGGAAGCTGTTTAGTTCATAGCCCTGTTAAATTATTTTACTTTAGTTGGGTTGGGAACACCGACGGAAGTTAATTTTGGCGATTTTTTCAATTATAATAATATTTTACTTTTTTAGCGATTTTTTAAATCCTATCGATTTTTTATTTAAATTTTTTTTCATTACAGCAATTTTTTCTTTAATTTTGGCGCTCTTTGCAATTTTATAAATTTTTTTTAATTTTGCCGATTTTTGCAATTTAAACGATTTTTGAATTTTTTTCTTTCAATTTTTGCGGGTTATTTAAAATTTTTTTGAATTCAATTTCTAGCTATTTTTTTTTAGTGTAAGCGATTTTTTCAATTGTGGCGATTTATAAAATTTTAGCGATTTTTTTATTTTAACAGCTTTTTGTAAAAGAAATTTTTGTAAAAGAAATTTTTGTAAACTTTGGGGGTATGGTTTTTCATTTTCTCGATTTTTTAATTTTTACTTAAATTTTAACACTTTTTCCATTGATTTTCTGAAGATGTTCGGTGCCGGGAACTGAAACGTTTTAGGACCTATCAGTACAAGGGGCACCCCTTAAGTTTTCGCAAAATGGCATTTGTACTTGTTAATTTAAGAACAAATACTTTTTATCGTATACGTCCGTATTTTTTATTCAAATTGGTCTTTTCAAATTTAAATTATGTAAAAAAGTATTTTTCTTTTGAATTTTAAACAAAAGCATCAAAAAATATTTAATTTGCTCGAGAATGGGGTGATTTAAACCACCTTGTTTGGCTTTTGGTGATAATATTCCATCGCTAAAACCCGTTTGACACTAGCTTTATTTTGTATTGAAAAATTATTTAAGAACAGCGCAAATCTATAGTCATAGGAAAATTACATAAGTGCTAATGCTAACATATCAGGGAGATCAGCCACTAACTGTTAAAAAATTTGTAACAAATTTTAGCGATTTTCCTTTGGAACAAAGCGTGCATCACTGTTTATTTCTTTAAAAATTGTATTTTTTACTCTCTCTAATATTTGCTGTTTCATTTCATCAATCCAATATCAAGTCAGTACAAAATTAAGCGAGGGTCATATGGGCACAAGAAATAATTTTTACTGATTCACTAATTCAAGCCAAGTCCATCTTTCATCCTAAATGAAATTCGTAAAGGTCAATGGGGGGAATGTTTTTAGTTGATCTCTTATTTTAAATAAATAAATTTTCAAATCAAAGATGATACAATTTTTTACAAGTAAATTACAAGAAATAAAAATTTTTGAAAGAATTCGATAAGACCAGCAAGACAGAATACGCATTTTCGGCTTTCGCTACAAAGCCATCATCAGTGTCTTTCGCCTTGAGTGGGTTAATATTTGATAATTGCCTACTTCCAAAAACAGCTCTTATTCCACAAAACATCGATATTGTGAAGTCTTCTGGAGAGAAAATTTTAAACCAATATTTAGAAGTAAGGAAGGTACCCCTTGAATTCCACATAAATTAAAAGATATTCCTATCAAGGTTCTAATCAATTGGGGGAAAAATTATAGAAAAATTGAATGCTGTTTACAACATAGTACTTGTAAGCAGAAGTGAGGAAACTTGGATTTATTCATATGAACAAGTAACAACCCAGCAAAACAAAAAAAAAAAAAAAGCAAAAGCGGTAGAAAAAGCAGTACTTCTTTTTTAACACGAACACTAATGATTTTTATATTGATTTGTCATAGGAAGGGAGTACTCCCACTTTAACACTATTTCAGTTCTTTATGAGCGAGCACAAAAGAAACTCTATTTCATCAATTGAAAGTAGAAAACAATTAGCATTAAAAAATAATATTTTTTGAATTTATAAAAAAAAATATTATTGCCGCCACTGGGTATCGAACTTGCGACCTCAAGATTGCTAGTTTAGACCTCTACCGCTGAGGTCTTCTTTGATATGAATATTGACTGGTAAAAAACGCAACTTTGTCATTGCGAAATATTGTGTCTCATTCTCTTCAATAAAAGTACTTATTACACAAGTGCAAAAGGTGCACTGAAATCCGATAAATATTAAAGAAAACTTAAAAAAAAAAAAATTAAAAATATTGGTCCTGCCGGGATACGAACCCGTGATCATATGTTTGGCAACAAACTGTATCCAGAACATTTTTTGGCATAATTCTAAGAGCAATAATGCTTTAGAAACAATAATTAAGTGGTTTTTTCTTATATAAAAGTTCTAAAAGTGTTTTGAAACAATGAAAGAAGTTTTTTGTAAACCATGACTTCCATTTCTTTTTGCTGGGTACATAAAATACTGTTATGACACATAAACTCGTATTGTATTCACTTTGAGACAATTTACATTCACATTCCCATATGCATTGGTAGTGTATTGAAGTCTATTGTCTATACAATAATATTTTATGTTATCAGATTAAAAGAAATAACGGAAGGGGATGGATATAATCATTCTTACTCAAAAACATACATACTATCAGTCATACACTCATCAGTGACATGACATGTTTTGAAATGTTATAGGTTTTTGTTTATTTTTCTAATAGGTACTATATGGACAATTCCAAAAGATGTTTATTTCTAGGCACATCAGTGCGGTTTTGTATTAACAGTAGGGTTTATGTCCCGGGAATTTCCGGGACGGGATTCCCGGGAATCCCGCCCTTTTTCGGATCCCGTAATCCCGGGAATTTTTTGCGGGATTTCCCGGGATTTTTTTTATTCTTTTACAGAAGTCTTAGCTAGTATTATTGCAATTTTGGAAGCTTTATTTAAATTTAAAGCATTGTTTTTTGAAATTAATTTGATCAAAAAATATTTAAAATTAAAAAAATACGATTTAAAATTTCATAACTTGAATTAGGCCAAATTGTTTTTAGATGCCAGTTGAATTTGGTTTAGTTAAACCGAAAAAATTTGATCAGCCATTACCAAGTTTACCAACAAAAATTCTTGTATGTACTTCAGAAAAAATATTTTTCTTTAAAATGATCTTTGTTCAAATAAAGCAATATTTGTATAGGCTGGTTTACGCTATGTACTAAAGTAAAATCGTACCGGAAATCTTATAGTGCAAACCAGCCTTATTCAACATTCCAACATCATTATTTCAGTTCCAAATACCTCCAAAAAACTAGACATTAAAATTAAAAAATTTATAATCTTTTCGTATTTTCAATTGATAAGTATTTTGAGTTTCTTTTACTTCAAATAATTTAATTTTAAGTTCAATTGTTATTCCTTTATTTCAATTGTATTTTTTTTTTTAATATTATTATTTGTTTTCAAAATAATCCATCAGATGCTTTTTAAAATTATTTTGGATTTTTTTATATGTTAATTTAAAATTCCACTAAATACGAAAATTAAATAATTTATTTTTAAGTAACTGTGGCATAAAAAATGTCTACCCGAGTAAAAAAAATTGATCTCGCGCAATATCTAATCATATCCAATTTGATATTGTTTAAGATCTGCTGTAATATCTAGCTGATCCAATTAGATCTCAAAATTAGGTGTATCCAATCATATCGTATTAGATCCCATTGTATATATGGGGATAAACTAAGATCAAATTATATCTCAAAATTGGGAGGTCCAATGATATCTTTGGGGATAAATCTAGATCTATTTTGATCCGAAAATTGGCGGATCCAGCTATATATTTGGGGATATTTTTAGATCTAATTTGATCCGAAAAATGGCGGATCCAATTAGATCCAGCTATATATTTGTGGATAAACTTATATCTAATTTGATCTCAATTTTGGCAGATCGAATTAGATCCAGCAATATATTTGTGGATAAACTTAGATCTAAATTTATACGAAAAAGTGGCAGATCGAATTAGATCTAGCAATATATTTGGGGATAAACTTAGATCTAATTTGATCCGAAAAATGGCACATCGAATAAGATCCAGCAATATATTTGTGGATAAACTTAGATATAAATTGATCTGAAAAATGGCAGATCAAATTAGATCCAGCAATATATTTTGGGATTTAGTAAGACCTAATTTGATCCGAAAAATGGCAGATCGAATTAGATCCAGCTATATATTTGTGGATGAACTTAGATCTAATTTGATACGAAAAATGACAGATCGAATTAGATCCAGTAATATATTTAGGGATAAACTTGGATCTTACTTTATCAGAAAAATGCCTGATCAAATTAGATCCAGCAATATATTTGGGGATAAACTTGGATATAAATTGATCCGAACATTGGCAGATCAAATTAGATCCAGCAATATATTTGGGGATAAACTTGGATCTAAATTTATCAGAAACATGGCAGATCGAATTAGATCCAGCAATATATATGGGGATAAACTTGGATCTAAATTTATACGAAAAAGTAGATCTAGGTATATGTGACCTTCTCCGAGAAAAGGGACCTAGTGTGTCAAAAAAACGGGTTTGGACTTAAGAGTGGATTCTGGTACCTAAAAGGGTGTAGAATAAGATGAAATGAGTTGAGGCACCTAACCATACGAAATCGCATCTCCCAACTGAAGGTGTGTTTAAAGTGATAATGCGTTATGAAACTTTAAATGCGTTCTTCTCAAAACTTAATTTTCACACACTAGGTCCCTTTTCTCGGAGAAGGTCACATATATATTTTAGGATTAAGTTGTATCTAAATTTATCTGGAAAACGGCAGATCGAATAAGATCGAGGATTATATTTGGGGATTACGTAAGATCTAAATTTATGAAAAAAATAACAGATGAAATTAGATCCAGTAATATATTTCGGGATTGCGTAAGATCTTAACTTTTTCAATAAGTTGCAGATCGAATTGAATCCAGTGATATATTTAGTGATTTGGTAAAATCTTAATTTTTCCTATAAATTGCAGATCGAATTAGATCCAGCAATTTATTTAGGTATTAAAATGGCAGATAGAATTAGAAACAGCAAAATATTTGGGGATTGACATCTAAAACTATCCATAAAAATGACAGATAAAATTAGATGCCGCATTATATTTGGTACTACGTAAGATCTCCATTTATTTGGGATTAAATAAGATCCCAGACATATATTGCCAACTGTTCAAAAAATAATACACTGGCAGGGCACTGATTTTATTAAAATTACAATATTTAGTTAAAATAAGGTTTAAACTCAGAAGGTCTCGAGTTCGATATGCATTTTTTTTTTGCAAATTGAATTTCTTTTTATAAAATTAAAATTTTTTTTTCTATAAATTTTTTTATAAAATTATATATTTATTGTTTTATTAAATTGAAATCTTTGAATAAAATAATTTTATTTACATCTTTTTAACGCTCTACACCATTTCAATTGTATTAATTGTTTTTAAGATTTATTAACTGTATTTCAGAAATAATCAATTGAATTTCAGTTTTATCAATTGTATTTCAGAACTTATCAATTATTTTTCAGATTTATGAATTGTATTTCAGAACTAGTCAATTGAAGTTCATTTTTATCAATTCTGTTTCAGAAATTATTAATTGTATTTCCGAAATTATCAAACTGTATTTCAGAAATTATCAATTATATTTCATCAGTTTAGATCTGACCTGATTAAATTATGTGTTAATCACATGAAATTGTATCTGATTTTTGACCTGATACAATTTTATTGGTTTATATCACATGGTATCAGTTTAGATATATTTGTATACAAAATTATATAGTTATATCCCAATTTTGACCTGATATCAGTTTAAAACTTTGATACAATTGCATAAGGTAAATGTCGGATACAATTATATTTTATTTATATAAAATTGAACCAATTACGATCAAACCGATAAAATTGTATCAGGTCAAAAATGTGATACAATTTCATCTGATTAACACATAATTTAATCAGGTCTGATCTAAACTGATACACTTAGATAAAAATTGACAAAGAATTGATAAAAATATATCGGGCCATTCTTCGGATGAAACTGTATATTTATACAGATATAACTTAATGACTATATGTAACTATTTTTATTCGGGTTGTTTAAATGATACGATATATCAAAGTATATGGCATATATTATCATATCTGGAACTGTATTAAAAATGTTGTTAAAATGGCACCATATATCATAATGTATGGTTTAAATGTCACCACATATGGTAATATATTGTTTAAATGATACCATATATCAATATATATTGCACCATATATAGTAGCATATATTATTATATCTGAAACTGTATTAAAAATGTTGTTCATGAGGTCCCATATATGAGCATATATTGTTGAAATGGCACCATATATGATAATATATGGTTTAAATGGCACCATATATAGTAGTATCCCGGTGAAAAATGTTCATATACGCTCAAACATGTTCATATATGGTTTATGTATGGACACATATGAACAAATATGGATTTTTTATGAACATATATGGATTTTATATGAACATATATAGAAGTATATGTTCTTCCATATATAGAAAAAATTTCATATACAGACATATATGGAAGCATCTGTTATTTCATATATGGAAATGGCACTCATATATGGACAAATATGAAAGTATATGTTATTCAATTTATGCAAAAGGGACTTGTATATGAACATATTTCGAAGAATACATTTTTCCATATATGTAAAAGGAACTCATATTTGGATAAATATGGAATTATATATAATGCCATGAATAAAAAAAAGGAACATATGTAGCGCCTAATTTGAATGTCATACATAAATTTATATCTATCGTACAACCTTTTAATAAAGGACAGCAACGTTCGCATGTATTCGCATATATTTAATAAATGTATATGTTCATATATGTCCATATATGAACATATACTTACCTCATTTTTCGGATCCATACATATATGGTTGAATCATAAATGTTCATATATGGACATTTTTCACCGGGATATTACTTATAGTATCATATATTATCATATCTGGAACTGTATTAAAAATTTTCATCATGAGGTACCATATATGGCCATATATTGTTTAAATGGCACCATATATAATAATATATGGTTTAAATGGTACCTTATATGATAATATATGGTTTGAATGGCACCATATATGATAATGTATGGTTTGAATGTCACCGTATATGATAATATATTGCTTAAATAGCACCATATATAAATATATATCGCACTATATATAGTACCATATATTATCATATCTGGAACTGAATTAAAGATTTTGTTAATGAGGTACCATATATGACCATATATTGTTTAAATGGCACCATATATGATAATATCTAGTTTAACTGTCACTATATATAATTATATATTGTTTAAATGATACCATATATAATTATATATTGCTAAAATGCCACCATATATATTAAGATATAGTTCTATATATAACTATATATGCAATAAGATCAACCATGTCATGTAATATATAATTATATATGCCATATCTAATATTATGAAGGCCGATATCTAATTAGATGAAATAATATATGGCATAATATAAGGAAAAATTTTGTGAAAAAACGTCATATATAATTATATATGGATATACATAACGACATGTATAATTATATATTGTAATATATGGCATATATGATTATATATAATTTTTTTTACTCGGGTATTCAAGAAATCCAATTAAAGTTAAGGAACTGTTTAATAATGTTGTAGTGTCTTTTTTTATAAAACGATTTAGGCGAATTTGCCTGTGAAAATACTCACTTTTAAACTTTTTTATAAAAATAATTCTAGACGGATACTTCTGAAAATCTGCATAGAAAGATACAAAATATCTGGAAATAGAAATTTTCGGATTTCATATTTAAGAAATATTTTAGCAACAAATCGATCTCATTTCTGACTATAAAACTGGTCCGACTCAATTTTGCACCCATTAACAATTCCAATATATTCTGAAAAAGGGGATGAAGATAAAATACCCGTGTCTTTCACTTTTTCTATATCAATTGGTTTAACCGTTTAAACCGCGAATTAATATTTAATTAATATATTTCTAAGAGTATTTTAAAATTAAGACGGCCTTCCATATAAATATATTACCCAAATATTAATCGAATTGATCCAGAAAAAGTGGAAGACATGGATATTTTATATTTAGCCATCCTTTTAGAATATATTAAGTGCATTTTCTCATGGGAACAACCAAAAGATGAACTTTGTGGGACGATGTTGTAACAGTAATCGAGTTTTTCAAGTGCAACATATGTCGAATTTATAAATTTCTAACGAGCGGGAATTCCCGGGATCCCGGGAAATTCTGAAAAAAATCCCGCTGTCCCGGGAAATGAAAAAGTCCGGGAAAAGAAAAACCCTAATTAACAGTAACTTGTATTGGGCGTCAAATGTCTATAATTGTTACGACATTAGTTTAGTCTAGTATAGAAAACTCTGGAATTTTATGCAATGTTCTACATTCAAGGTCTTTAAACTATAAAAGATCGAACGTTACGAAGGAAAAGGAATTTGGGCTTAACATTTTTGGAGTGAAGTTGTGCTAAGTATAGCTTTGTTAATTGCGTGTTAGCATTGCATTGTCAGTTAATCATTAGTTTGTCTGTGTGTGTGTGTAATATTGTTGTATTTAAAGTAATACAGCATTAAATAAATCAGGGTAAAGCTAAATCAAACTAAAGAGAGCGTGTTATTTTTATTTACACCAACCCGGTTTATCGAAAGGAGGTAAAAGTGCGTTTTAGAAGATAAACGCAGCAATTGGTGTCAGCGGTGGATTAGAATAGAAAAGAACCTGTACCCCGTTTCTGTATCCAATGCGAGAAGTTTTGTCATCGAGAAATGCATGGTCATCCTGCATTAAACAGGGTGATTTAAGCGATGATAAAATGGACTGGAGTTTTAGTCGTGAATTTTGCAGATATTGTAACTTTTTTAACTGAGTACACATGTAATTTTTTAAAATACCTAATTAAATTAGAAATAACTTACATGCACCGCATTATTAGCTGATTTGGTTTCATATATATTATATTGTTTGCGACTCATCCTATATCAAGCAGAGCAGGGTTGCATTTCACATGTTTTTTCCGAAAACTTTTTCGATCCGAGAAATACAGAAACGGGGTGCTGGTATATTTAAAGGAAATAAACCAACGTTTTTAAAAGGTAAAAATGTTAAAATATGCTGTCTTTGTTGTTGTTTTATTTTGCATATGCTTCTGTTGAATGCCGATAATAGGTCCAAAAAAAAAATTGTAAGTCATGCTTTACAAACCACTTCTTTCATTGCTTCCAAAGTATCCGATATTGCATTTTTACTGCTTTTTTGGAAGTAATTCTGAACAACTTCAAAAAAAATCATTTCTTTCAATTCTTCGAAAGTATCCGCTCAACAACTTGCAACTCTTTTAAAACTAATTCTGAACAACTTTAAAAATAATTTTGCTACAGAGTATTCCCAAACAGATAATCGCGGGTTCGAATCCTGGCGGAACCAATATTTTTTTTAATTAAACATTGTTTTTTATATTATCTATAATTAGTTTGTTTGACTTTTTTTTTAAATTTTCAATTTCTAAAAAATAAATAAAATAAAAAAGATGAAAAATTGCTGTTTGTGCACTTGTGATAAAAGTGCTGAAAAACTATTCAATTGCAGTGTACCTTTTGCACTTGTTTAATAAGTACTTCTATTGTGGCGAATAATGGCCGGTTTTATAGTCAGAACTAAGAACTAATTTTTTTTTATAATTTTACCTAAGTTAGAAATTTCAAACAAGGTTTCTAACTTTAGAAATATTTAAGACAAAATTCGTTCTTAGTTCTGGCTTTAAAACCCTAAGAGACAATATCTCGCAGTGACAAAGTGGTGTTTTTATGCAACTCAACATTTATATCAAAGAATAGCTCAGCTGTAGAGGGCTAGGCTAGCAATCTTTAGGTCGAAAGTTCCATACCCAGTTGCGGCAAAAAAACTTTTTTAAAAATACCAAAAAATATTAGTTTTTGTTATTTTTGCTTTCAACTGATGTCATAGAGTTTCCTTTGCCCTTATTTAAAAATGTACTAACACAGTGTAGAAACCGTCTCCTTCTATAACAACCCAGCAAAAATTTAATTGCAAGTCATGCTTTACAAACCACTTCTTTCATTGCTTCCAAAGTTATCTGTATGTAGTGTATTTTTACAGCGTTTTTCGGAGAGAAATCACTTGATTGTTACTTATAAACCATTATTGCTCTTAAAGGATCCTACCCAATAAGCACATGGGTTTTAAAAATTCAAGTGCTTTAATTTTAGCATTGAAGTAAAGTAGATTTCAAATTCTAGCATTTGAATATTTAATAAAAATATTTCAAACTTGAATTTTTGTTTCCCTTTTGCTGGAGTATGCTATTGAAATAAAATGTAATAAAAGTTGTATTTAAGCCTTGAAACTGGAAAACAGGGCTGGAATTAAACTTGATTTCAACTTGAATTCCAGTGAAATTGTTTATAGGGTAAGAATTGATTTGGGTATAGTTTATTTCTAAACAGATGATCGCGGGTTTGAATCCTGGCGATACCAGTACGAGTATTCTTTTATTTTTTTGTTTTTTTTTTAAATTTATAACTAATTGTTTTGAATTCAATATAATTGAAAAGTCTGTTAAAACAATCATCAATTTTTAACTGACAAAATGTAGAAAAAACGATTTTGCGGTTTGTTTTTTCATATTTGAAAGTTTTTTTTTTGTTTGAATTTTCAAAACACTACCACACAACACACACGTTCATATTTTTATTGGCTATGTTTGTGTGTATGAGTAAAGAATTTCTTGTAATTTGAATTGAAATAATTTTGTATATAAAGAAACTATTTTAACAAAAAAGAAAACCGAAAATATTTGAATTTTTTGTGGTAAAACAGAAAACAACGAAATTATTTTTTCTAAAAATATAAAACTAAAAATAGAACATTGACTGAAAATATCAACTCCTACATACGATACATATTTTTTTTGGGGTTTATTTTTTATTGACTGATAAAAAAAGTTAAACAATATGTTTCAATGTATTTTAGTTGATTCTTCAATTGAAAACAAACTTAAGCTATTACTTTTCAAATAAACTTCAATCGGTTATGGAAAATATATTGTGAGCGCGGTATTTTAATTCTGGCGCTAGTCAATTATTTCGGTGCATACCACATTTTTTTTTTGTTCTAAAAAACAAAATAAATTCATTAACTTGATTTATATTAACTACTGAATAACCCTGTGCAATTACCAAGAGCAGAGAATTAAAAATAACGGTAAAAGTATGCTAAGGATAACGGTATTTCGTTTATTTCGGTAACGGCATTTTAAGGGTATCGATATTGTATTTACTTCCGTATCAGTATTTTAAGGTTATCGGTAATCAGTTGAAAGGGTTTTGAATCGGTATTGCCTGGCAACCCCGATCATTAGTGTTTCGGTTAAAAAAGAGGTACATCTACACTCATATAAATAAACCTGTGAAAATGGGCGAAAATAGTAGCTTTAGTTAAAAATGACCTTGTAGAAACAACTACTAAAATTAGCAGATATTTTTTTGTTATTTCTAGTAAAATAAAAATAAATCTGTTAAATTTACAGAATTTTAGTTAGATTTAAGTTAACTATTAGTAGGTTGAAAATGACAAATTATACTGTCAAATCTACAGAATATTTTGTTAAATATTCGTAGACTATAAATAGCAAAAACAAATAAAATTTTTTTGTTATTTTTAAGTTAAACTTAGTTGAATGCAAATAACAGTCTATCCTGCTAAAATAAGCAGAAATATTTGGTAAAAAAATTAGTAAACTACTGATTTCAGAAGGCTGGATTTTTATTTACATTGAAAAAAAGACGAAAAACTTTTAAAATTTACATTTTTTTTTTAGACTGTTACATGTGAGGATGGACGTTGGACTGTTACATGTGAGGTTGCGGGTTCGAGCCCCAACCAAGGCAACATCAATTTATGAAAAATAAAAATATGTATGAGTTTTTTCTATCCCTCATACATATCGCAGCGTCCTCCTTCGGTTTTCCCATAGCACTTAATCCCACCGAAGTAAAATAATATAACAGGGCTATGAACTAAAAAGCTTCAACAAAGTTCGCCAACTCACCACTAGATGGCGCGCAACAACTGTTCTAAAATTCAACATCTCGCGCAATTACAGTGTTGCCATATTTGAAGCCCTTCATCTTTCATCACCTTTCATTTCTTTATCTTCTTTCCGAAGGAAGCAACACGTTAATTAATAGGAAGAATTTCCTGAGTGTTGCTCCTCCTTCAAAAAAAAAAAAAAAAGTATTAGTCATATTTTTTAGCACTAAACTGATTTTGAACTAATGTTTTACTTATTTGTTTTGCTTTTCCCTCTTTCCTCCTCCCCATAACCTATTTTCCTAATACCAACACAATGCACTGCGTTAATAGGGGGCATCCCCTGAGTGTTGGTCCAACAAAAAAAAAAAAAAAAAAAAAAAAAAACAATCTAAGGCTTATAAAAAATCCAACCGTGAACGATTTTTTTATCTGTCTTAAAACAAAAGGACGCCAAAAATGCGTATACGTAAAAATATAACACAATAAGATAAAATATTATTTAAACTATTGTCCGAATTAATTAATTCATTAAATTTAATAACGATGAATAAACAAAATAATGATTATGTGAAACACAAGGACAGCCATTTTGTCAGTCGTTTCGGTATTGTTTTTTGTACTCCCTTTCGCTTTTTTAAGAAAAAGTTTTTTATTTTATTTTATCATAGATTTTTTAGTTGATCTGAAGATTTTTACAATGAGTGTTACTTTTGTTCGGGTTTAACATCAAATATAACAAATTCCAAATAGAATTTACGACTTGTATTACAACAAAGAGAGGAAAAAACTAAAAAGCTTTCCTAGAACCAATGGTTGACAATTAATGCATTTTCAAGTACTACCAAGCACTATCATCAGATTGTCTTTATCAGGTTCTATCTAGGTTATAATGTAGAGGCAAATAATGAAATGTGAAATTAACTCGAAACATTTTTAACTAGTATTTTTTGTATTACAACGAAAATCACATGTTTCTTATAAAGCTATTATTTTTCTCTACAATTGAAGAGTATACATAATAAAGAGATTGGGGACTCTCTATCACTGAGAAAGCATTTGTTTTATTATGTGCCTTGGAACAGGAACATACTCAAACCAATATCACCCAGCAAACATGGCAATACGAAGAAGATTCTCCGATCATATCGCCTGAAAGAAAACATTTATTGCCGGCAATATCAATTTCGTATTCCGGAAGTTTCCTCCGCCGGAAACAACTGTTACCCTAAAACAATACTTCCAGACAATACGAAAGCAATAACTCATATGGAAGATAAAAGGGTGATATCGCCAAATAAACTCCCGGCTACAAAAAAAAAAAAACGATTTACTTTTTTCATTATCAAAATTTAAGCCTGAAAAACAATATCTGCATACATAATCCACTAACCAACTTATAATTTATCTCGATTTCTTAGCCGATTTTTCCCGCGCAATTAATCTTAACTTTTCACGAGTTTATTTCCTATATATCTTTTGATTGTTTTTGTACAAATTTAGTTTTTATTTTTTCCAAATTGACAAAAGATTTCAAACAAATTTGCTTTATCTTCCAAATGATACAAATGTGATATTGCCGCAATATTGTCATAAAAACTTATTACAAAAGATAAAATCCCAAATATCGCCGAATTATCTTCCAAATGATAAAAGGAAGACAATTTCAAAGTAAATACTACTTGATTATTTTCATTCAAATTACAAATAGAAGATATCGCTTTAATATCTCCTTGGAAGATATCTTTCAAATGTTTGCAGGGTCATTATGTGCGCTCTCTGTATGACTCAAAACATCAATTGTAACCAGGGATGGAAAAAAATATAATGGAACCTTAATTATACTATTCCAACAGTATTATAGCTCTACATTATGAACTTTAAAAAACCACACGTAAAAAATTGCAAAATAATGTCGGAATGCGAAAAAAGGCTTTGGGGTTCAAAAAATTAATTAAAAGACTTAGTAAGCGATTTTCATTCCGCAAACGATGCCAAAATTTTCTTTTTTTGCAACAAACCACCAAACTTTGTTTTATGAAATGGGCATTATACTCCATAGATTATAAATTTAAAAAACCCCACTTAAAAAATTGCAAAATAATAGCGGAACGCGAAAAAAGACTTTGTGGTAGAAAAAAATAATTAAAAACTCAATCAGCGATTAAAAATCGGCAAATGAATACAATGACGCAAAAATTTTCCTTTTTGCAAATATTTTTTTTTGTACCAAATTTTAGTGTATAAAATTGGTACTTAGTCCCTAAATTATACATTTTAAAAAGCCAACACTTAAAAAATTGCAAAATAATCGCGGAAAGCGAAAAAGGCTTTATGGTACAAAAAATTAATTAAAAAACTTAATCAGCGATTTAGATTCTGCAAACAAATATATTGATGCAAAAATTTTCCTTTTTGCAAATTTTATTTTTCGCGGCTTTTTTTGCAACTAGCCACCAAACTTTGTTGTATGAAATGTGTATTATAGTCCCTAGATTATAAATAAAAAAAAACGCACATAAAGAATTGCAAAATAATAGAAGAGTTTGAAAAAAGACTTTATGGTACAAAATTACCTACTTTTTCGCAAGCACACGCCTCACTAAAAATTTTCTCACACAGTAACATTTTTTTCTGACTTTTTTTAGTGCAAAATTCTGGATAATTAAAAGTTTTATTTTTGCTGTTCTTACCTTACTAATATACAGCAAAAATAATCTGCTAATTTCAGCAGATTATTTTTGCTATATAAATTAACACACTAATTTTATATATGTGACGCGCAAAATAGAAAGGGACCTAAGGATAGAAAGGGACCTAAGGTCAGGAGAGCATGGGATCGGTCTCATTCGATGCTCAGATGTTGTCCACAAAAAAAAAATTGATTTTTTTACCCTTAGGTCCCTTTCTCTATGCGCTGTCACATATATAAATTAACACACTAATTTTGAAATTAGTGTGTTAATTTACTAAATTTGTGAGTAAAAAAGCATGTTTCACGTGTAAATGTACGCACAAAATGCATAAAAATCCACAAAAAATGCGCAAAAATCCCCCAAAAATGAATACATTTACCACAACCTTAAGCACCACTGAAAAAATTTTTTTTTAAATAAAACAAAAAATTAATTTTTAGTGCGAACTTTGTTAATAATAATATCCGAGTCATTCTCACATAATTGTTTATGGTCGAAATTAGTCGTTTTGAGATCTTAAGGTACATATTTGTATAAAATTGATATAATAAAAATTTGTTATAACTATTGAACTAAAATCAATTTTGAAGAATTTTGAATTACCAAAAACAATTTCATGCATTTTCAGATAAAAATGTGTTTGTAAAAATGTTAGTAATTCATAAAAAACAATCCGCTTTAGCTTTTTTTATTAATTAAAATTTTTTTCAATTTCTACCAATTTAAAATGTCACAGTATTTATTACTACTATAAATTATTATATATTTCCCAACTTTGTGTGTTAAAATTTTATTTAACCAAAGAATAGTAATTTTAGGCACAATGTGTTTATTTGTAAACACATAATGTCTAAAAATACTTTGTGTTTTATTACGAGTATGCATGGAAGTATGTACAAAAAAAGTTTACGCATTTTTTGTTTATATTTATCGAATTTTCGTAAAATTAAACAAAACTTTACCCATTTTATAGTACTAAATTTACAAAGATTTTTTTAGAGTGTGCTGTACTAAGACGGAACCACCTTTCGTCGTGAATTTTAACAGGCTAACTAATGTAAAGGTAATTAACAGAAAACCATCAGCACTTCTTGAAAGAGAATTCAAAATATGTTTAAAAAACAAAGTCAGTTTCATAAAAGTAAACGTTTTTTTTTTGGAATTGCCCATATACAGTGCGTGTGTGTGGAAACATAAAATCAATATTATCAAGAGATTTTCTTAAATAATGCAAACATACACCAAAACAACAAAAGGATGAAATCCTTAATTTTTCACTTGTAATATTTCAACAGAGATTTATAAAGAAGTCTTATTTGTTTGTTTGACTTTAAAAGAGATTTTATATTAAAGAAAACTTTTGTTGAAAAAACATTAACTTTAATTTGCAAAAGAAAAACGTAGATACATAAATAATAAATAAAGTACCTACATATATATTAAGGTAAATTTGATAGAAAAATAGCTGACAACTTTATTGCTCAACGAAAGAGTTTGCTTTTTTCTATGCTTAACAATTTTGTGAAAAGAATTAGCAATGAATAAGAAATAAACAAAATTTTTAAAAATAAAAAAAAAGTCCTTAATATAAATAATGGTTTCTTGGAAGTCTACACTCAAATATAACAATTATTAAAAGCCTTTAATCGCCCCTACAAAAAATACGGCCATTTGTAAAATTTGTCCTACATATTTTTTTTCAAATACTGAATATTGACAAAATGTTATTGTTTGTGGACTGTGTAACTGTTGGGTTAGTCTCTACTACTACTACTACTAAATAAAGATTTTTTACAGCATACATATATTTTAAGTAAGTGATTTAAAGTTTGTTTAAGAATTTAATAATTGTTTAGAAAATAAATTTCGCAATAGTGTAAGTGTTTTTATTTAGGTATTAGGTTTATTTTATTGCTGTAAAGTTTTGAATTTGGAAACATCAATTGCTTAATTGGTTCTTTTTTGTCGCATTGAAAACATCCGTTGTAAAAACATTACTAGGAGGAATTTAACAGCCTCTTCAAATGACCTTGACGAGGTTTCCTTGCCAATCGGGTGTTAGACTTGTTTATGCTTAGCATCCAGAGTAGTTTATTACATTTTACTTAAATATAATGAAATTATAGAAGACATCCTTCAATATTTCTGCAGAAAAACACTGTTAAACAAGAAACATGTAGACAAGTCTGAAAATATATATGTAGTGATAACAGCGAAACTCAACTGGACATGTAGTAAATTCGATAAAAAAAATTCAAGACGAAATACAAAAAACATCTAACACTGAAGGTTAGAGAGGTTACACACATAAAAAAAAATTGCCAACCGAATTGCTAAGCCTATTTTGGTTTGCTCCAACCAATAAATTCGGTTGGTGAAACAATATTGGAATGTGATTCCTAGCTATTTTGGGTATTGCAACTAAAATTCAGTTGTATAAACAGAATTTTATTGCGATAAACAATATTCAGTTGTACCAACATTATGTTAGTAGATGTAACCGAATTTCAGTTGGAAAATGACATATTTTTTCTCTGTGTGTAGGTTAGTTTAAAATTAACTTAAATGAAAAAGATACAATAGTCTTCGGTTTAAAAGCTTAATAATTGCACTTCAGTTCGATAACGCAATGTCCCGTTAAACTTAATAACGCTCCTTGACGAGAACAAGAAATTCTCATTGCGTTTGTAATTTAACCTAATAAATATTTCTAAAAATTTTAAAAACGTCGTTCCCTGACGAATTTCTTAAGAAAGATTGAAATCTGGATAGGGACATGCCATCAACAGATTATTTTTCACATTTTGTTAAATAAATTTTTGGATTTTAGCAAACCACATGGTTTGAATATCGTTGCAAACAATTTCATCAACTGAAAATAAAAAAAAAATTGTAAAAAATTATATATATACATTTTGTAAATTTTTTCGACCTCAAAGTTGGTAGTCTAGCCTTCTACTGCTGAGCTATTCTTTGATATGAATGCTGACTGGTATAAAAAAAATAATTAAAATAGTTATTAAACAAGTGCAAAAGGTCCACTGAATTTAGGGTATTCAATCGATTAATCGTTATTCGATGAGAAAAATTGTTCGAATAATTTAAAATGTCCAAATTTCGAATAACGAGTAATTCGAATAATTTCATACGATTAATCGATTAATCGAAATTGGTAGAAAATTACAAAAATTTTTAAAAAATATAAATTTTTTATTAAAGTAAATGTGCTAAAAACTCAAAAATTTTTTGCTGTAGGCTTTTACCTATCCGGATTTAATTCTGGCCTAAGAAAATAATTAAGGGACGACCTTTTAGAATTTCTAGAAATATTTGTTAGATTAAACTCAATGAGAATTTCATGTTTTCCAGTAGGAGCGTTAATAAATATCTTAAATAAAAAAAAAACAAAAACAAAAACAAAATAAAACTATCATAGTTTGCTTTGTCATCTTCCAAATTACTACCCTGTTGTTGTGACTTATCTAGTAAATTAGTGGTATCTATTTACGTATAATAAATTTTTAATTATTTTTTACGACTTATTAAACGTTGATATTAAACGAAAGCATTAATAATTATTGTAATTAATGTCTACTAGAATTATTGATTATAATTAATGTTTAATGTAATAAAGCTTGTTTAGTAAGAACTCTGAATTAATAAAATAAAATAAAAATTTTAGAATTCCTCTCTACATTTACGTCTTTTATGTATTTAATGCATACGAAAGAGATACAAATTAATGTACGGTGTCTTATATTCTTCTTTCGGGAGTGGTTGTCCCCGATTTGGATAAAATTTTAATATGTGAAAGAGGGGACAGAAAAAATAAAAATATTGACAAAATCTGATCTCAATTATTACATTTTTTTTATCTTTATGAGTTTCAACAGAGTTACTGAATTTATTTTTGTTCCTTTTTTAAATAAAATTATTAAAAACACAACAAGTGTATGTATATTATTTTACTGGAATTTTTTTTCGATTAATCGATTAATTTTAGAATTTTGTTTAACCGTTTAAGAAAAAATCACGAATAATGATTTGCACGATTAATCGATTAAAATAAAAAGCCGATTTCCTAACTGATTTGCATTTTTATTTAAAGTACATTTTTCACAAAAGCATAAAAAGCAATTTTTCATCATTTTAATTTTATTTATTTTAAAAAATTTTAAAATTAAAAAACAATATTGAATTGAAACAAATTAATTGAAAGTATAAAAAAATTAAATAAAACAAATTAAAAAATTTTGATCCCGCCAGGATACGAACCCGCGATCATCTGTTTGGAAATAAACTGTGTCCAAATCCCTTCTTTGGATCATCTTAAGAGCAATAATGCTTTAGAAGCAATAATTTAGTGAATTTTTAAATGTTTTTTAGAAAAACTTCTAAAAAAGCTGTAATAGCTGAAAATGTTTAGAATTACTTCTAAATAAGCAATGAAAATACACTAGGGGATTCTCTGAAAGCAATAAAAGAAGTAGTTTGTAAAGCATGTCTTCCAATTTTTTCTCTTGGTTCTTTTGTAAAAGTTTCTTTTAAACTGCTAAAACTTATGAACAATATGCCTTATGTGGGAACTTTAAGCAATTGAAGATAAAAAAAATGTTCGTTACACTCTAAGATACTTGCATCGCTTTGTATTATATATATTCGAATTCCAATACTGTTTCTTGGTATTCTTTTGAAAGATTATTTTTTTTTTCTGTCAGTTCGATGTAAATTTGCAATTTGTTTTACAAAATAAAAAATATCTTTTGTACGTGTAAAAAACTTCAAGTTATTTGTATACCCTACACCATTCTATGATACAGGGTATATAGAGTTTGTGCTGATGCTTGAACTATAAAAAATAATGAATGTGGATCCACTTTTTAGCATACCGATCGACTCAGAATCATTTTCTGAGTCGATTTAGCGATGTCAGCCCTCTGTCTGATGAACAATACTTGTGATAAAAATACAGGCCTTAAACTAATGGGGCGATTTTTTTTTATAGATAAGTTTTTTTAACCTCAAGGACCTTGAAAACAGTAAAAGATTGTCCATGTTTTGCCCTAGTACCCATGGATAGCTAATATATGAGCTTTATGTATTGATTTCAAATGGTATTATCAAATCAAAGCGATTTTAAGCGATTTCTTGCATGGGACCTCTGTAATTTTATTGATTAATCACTGGTGCTCATTCCGGAACAAAACCGAGTCCAACTTTGGCTCAGTCGCCCCCGGCATAAAAGTTAAAAGAAATTACGAACATTTTATTGCTTTTTCGTATTTTTTTTTATTATTTGGTATAAAATTGCTGAATGCATTAAATCAGTTATTAAAGTGGAACTGGATATCTAACTGATATGTAGAGTTTGCTAAAAACCGAAAATTTTTAAAACCGCGGTTTCGGTTTTTCAAAATTATAAAAACCGCGGTTTCGGTTATTTTTCGGTTTTCTTGTGATATTAATAGAATTGTTTTAAAATCATTTAATATGTATGTATAACAATTAAATATTTTAATACATTCAAGATATTTATTAAAATTCGATTGAACTTCTCACTCGAATAAATGCAAAAACACTATTGCTGGGGAAAAAACGCTGAAGCCGTTATAAATTAAAATTTTTTATTCTTTTTTTTTTTGGCAGATTAAACTATTTTTAAAGAGTTTGGAATTTGGAATCAAACAATTTGTTTAAAACAATATAAAGTTGAAATTTTATACAATAAATTTCTCGGACTACGAAATATTACTTTTTGAAATATAAGCGGTGAGAATCTGAACTGAATACGTGAAACTCAATATCTCTTAAACTACATGACTTTTGGTGCAATTTTTTTCTAAAATTGTAATCCTCAGCTTATATTATCTGCAGTAGTAAAAACAAAAAATCTTTAAAGTAATATTTAATGGAGAAATTGATCATTATAATTAAATACAGAATTTTGTAAAATAAGAGCTGAATCCTTTTCGAAATCCTAGGCTCAGTAATATGTAATTTAATGAATTATTTTAATTGCTTTAAGTATTTGCTAAAAACCGACTTATTTTTGTCGGTTTTCGGTTTCGGTTTTGAGGCCTCAAAAACCGCGATTTCGGTTTCGGTTAAAACCGAAGAGCAAACTCTACTGATATGTATACTAAATTTTGGGCGCTTAAAGCGGCTAACAAACAAAAGTTTGACGTGGTGTAAAGTTTGTCGTTGTCGAGAAATATGGCGTTATATACAGGGGTCTTCCATGGTCCTGATGAATGGCAACACCGGTTTTTAATGCAACAGATGGCGCTGACTGCTGTTTTGATTTTCTGGCAATACTGTTTCATTTTATTTGGGGAGCAGTGTTGTACAAAAACGTTTAGCTTATACCCATTTTAAATGTTTAAATCCCCAATGTTATACCCAATTCATTTCAATTTAAACAAAAAATCAAAAAAAGGAGCTAAGTTAGCATCGCTCCTAAGTTCAGAAAATTATTAAGAAATATGTGAGAAAATTAAATAAAATTGAATATCTTACGAAGAAATATTTACGTTATCACTCGAAATTTAAAGGCCTCAAATCTTTGTTAAAATTGTGAAACTAAAAAAATTTTATTATACGAAAGACAAATCACAATTAAGCTGAAATGTCACCGTTTCAAAATAAAAGTCGTATATTAAATTTTGTTGAGAAAAAATTCTACACAATTCTCACACAAACTTCATTATGGTGAAGTCTTTTTTTTTCTAAAATTTGTAAATCTAGTAAGGTGTAAGTTCTAGGGCTCGTAAACTCTTTTGAACATTAAGTTTGCATAAGTAGAGTTTACACGATTCAGAAGGTACATAAGAGGTTTTATGAAAAGCCCTGGTACTTTTTGAGCGAAACAAAATTTATTTTTTCTGAGTCCTTTGCATGTAACAATTTCAGTATTTGGAAAATAGAACATTTGTTGATTAATTATTGAGCTTGGTTGCTTTTCGTTATTTCAAGATTTATAAATATTTGGAGAACTTTCCTTCAATAATTTAAATATTTTGTAGAAATTTTGAAATTCTTTAACAGAACTAATTTGAAATAATACGCATATAATTTATACCAAAATTCTTCTTATTTTGGGCCTAAAACTAAATCTTTTAAAATTTACAAATTTTTTAATCTGTCCCCAAAACGAAGTCGAAATCCCTAATTTGGGTCCAAATCCCCTTACCTAACAACTCTGTAAAAGCTCATTTGACATAAAAAAATCCTCCCTTGAGAAAATTTCCCAAAATAAAATCCTCCTTTGACAAAATTTCCAACATGCTAGCGACATCTACAGTTTGTTTAAAAAATTATCCATGTTACATCTCTATATTATATGTCTCTGCGTAAAGAACCAATTTGGAAACTAGAATATAAGACCTAACAGACAGCTTATTGCTCGGTGCCCCAATCCATTCCTATATAGGAGCAATTGGGATTTAAACTTGTTAAATGCGTTTTTCATAGAAATATACCCTACAATATGTGGTATAGGATATAATAACTTTGTACTGATGTTTGTTACTACCAAAAATACGTGACTTGATCCGCTTTCCTGAGCATGACTCAAATCGTACTGTTGTGTAGGTTTTCGTATAGTCGACATGCCCGATTTAAATTTTTAACTCTGTACATCTTGGCTATTAACTTTCTGATACTTATTGATGTTAGCAAATGTTTGATTACACAGTGCAACAAGAAATTTCAACATCCATGTTTCAACTACCCTCACAATATATTTACCATTAAAATTCAATAGTTATTTAAAACAAAAAACTATAAAGTTGTTTTCAATAAAATAAATAGTTAAATTACAAACATATATGTATATTTTTTTTAACTTTTTCCAACAGTCATTCAATAAACAAAATTCACAACAATACCCTATAAACAATTTCACTGGAATTCAAGTTGAAAACAAGTTCAATTCCAGCCGTGTTTTCCAGTTTCAAGGCTTGAATACAACTTTAATTACATTTTATTTCAATAGCATACTCCAGCAAAAGGGAAACAGAAAATCAAGTTTCAAATATTTTTGTTAAATATACAAATGCTAGAATTTGAAATGTACTTTACTTCAAGCAAAATTTAAAGCACTTGAATTTTTAAAAACTATGTGCTTATTGGGATACTGACTTGTTGTAGTTGTTAACTGTAATTACAGTTGGTTTTCAATGGTAAACATTTAAAACAACCATTGTGACAGTTATTTAAACAAACAACTAGCGAAGACTACTGTATTTCGTAACAGTTGTTTAAAGCATTTATTTTTAATACTACAATAAACAATTAAAAAAACAGATTTTTTGCTGTGAATGGTTAATTGTTGTTAGTTTCTTAGAATTCTTGTTTAGTTTGCAAATGAAAATTAAAAAACTGTGTTCTACCTCCAATGCGTAAAAAAACGTAATAGTTGAAGAAATGTTTTTAATTTGACTTCCAATTTTGAGTAGGAAGAAGTAGTTACACATTTTGTTTGTTATGGAAAGAAAAATAATGTTTTATTAAAATATAATTATGTATGTATATTAGGGCGGGTCGATTTAATAATCGCCCATGGCTCAGTGAAAATCGTATTCTAGGGATCAAAATAAGAAACTTTGCCGAAGGAACCATACCTCTACTACCCCCCCAACTGTTGACTTTTGTCCCGTAGGGTCAAGTTTTGAAAAATCCCACTTTGACCCATTTAGAGTGCCCCAATCGAGTCCAAATGTATGACCGACCCCCACTAACTTTGGAGGGCCGATCCACCCATGCCAGTGGCACACCCCCTGGAACTCCCCTGGGTGGTTCCCCATACAAACATTTTAAAAAATCACCATTTTTGGCACTTTATTTTATTATTTTTTATTTATTTTTATTATTTTATTTATTTTTTCTCTTTAGAAATTTATTTAGTCAGAACATATGTAAATGAAAAAATTAATTTAACTTAGTAATAGAAAAGAAAATAAAAAAAAATTTGAAGTCTTTTTTGCTTTCAAGTCTGGGCAATTTCGCACGGCTCTCTAATGTCGTCACCATAACAGCCTCTACATTTTCCGGTATAACTCGTTTGGAAACGCTAGCTAGCAATTGAACGTGTCGTTCTGTTGCAGGTCGTAAAATAGGTTGTGTGGGTTTTTTAAGCCACCACAAGACACAGCTGCATGTCGTAAACTTACTTAAGCTAAATCGGTTACAGATAGAATTGAGCATAAAATTATCATAAAGGATTTTCCAGAAGTAATAAAAGGCGCACTTGCTTAACAGAATTTGTGGTCAGATTAACGTTTAATTTACATGTAAGTACTTTATGGGCAGTTTTGACAACAAAATCGGTTACAGGTAGAATTGAAATTACCATTACCAATTGATGAGAAGTATCATACTAGAATGGTAAAAGAACTTCATCTTGTTATTTTGAGAGAACCGAATTCTGAATTGATTGGTTACGTAAGACTGGAACATGAAACCGCTGAATACAAAACAACCAAATTAAATGATTTTTTCAACGATAAAAATATATCACTGGATGCATTAATTGGCATATGCACTGACGGTGAGCCAACAAACACTGGCCCAAACGGTGGAATTATACGACGATTCGAATTGCTGTTAAAAAGACCATTGCATTGGTTCGTTTGCCTTCTACACTTCAACGAACTTCCGTTTCGGCATTTGTTTGAAGCTTTGGATAAATCAACCAGCACTGGACCAAGATCGGCAACCGGAAAATTGAGCCGTCAAATCGAAACTTGTGAAACTCTTCCGGTAAGTTATTGCTATCACTCATTTATTATAATTGTCAACCGTTTTTTATTGTTTTATTTTTATATATTTTCAGGTGGTGGACGGCTTTCAGAAAATTGAGTTGAAAAATATGCCCCCTGCTCCAGAAAAAATTGAATTTTCGAGCGATTCCAAGTACTTATACGACATGGCCCATGCAATTTCTAGCGGCGTGGTTTCAGTGGACCACCAAGGCCGCTAGACTATTACGATTATATGTGACAACGGAAAATCCAGATGCAAATTTAAGAATACTGGTTGAATTTATAATTACACGTTATGTGCCAATGTACTTCAATATTAAGTATTACAGCTCTGTCGTGTACGGTAGTAGATTATTTTTCAAATTCATTAGTTGGTCAAGATTTCTAGAACCTCGTTTACGCAAAATTGTCAATAAAGTAATTACAGATAATTCATATTATGCGCATTCGGAAAATATCTTGTTATCAATGTTGTTTGATGATAGCAAAGAAAAGCGCGACTGTGCTATCAAGATAATTCTACGCTATCGAACCGATGTTGACGACCCAACGGGACTTAGAGCTTATAAAAAACCAGATATAAACTTTTATTGCACAAGTTACACGGAAATGATCAATATGAATGACATAAATGACGTATTTGAACCACCATTCACGCGAAGCATTCCATACGATACTTTGAAAGAATATTTAAATCAAGATGATCCACCGTTTAATGATCCAAAAATTCCATCACACATACAAGAAACAGAACGACACGTTCAATTGCTAGCTAGCGTTTCCAAACGAGTTATACCGGAAAATGTAGAGGCTGTTATGGCGACGACATTAGAGAGCCGTGCGAAATTGCCCAGACTTGAAAGCAAAAAAGACTTCAAACAGTAATTTTTTATTTTTTCTTTTCTATTACTAAGTTAAATTAATTTTTTCATTTACATATGTTCTGACTAAATAAATTTCTAAGGAGAAAAAATAAATAAAATAATAAAAATAAATAAAATAAATAAAAAATAATAAAATAAAGTGCCAAAAATGGTGATTTTTTAAAATGTTTGTATGGGGAACCCCCAGGGGAGTTCCAGGGGGTGTGCCACTGGCATGGGTGGATCGGCCCTCCAAAGTTAGTGGGGGTCGGTCATACATTTGGACTCGATTGGGGCACTCTAAATGGGTCAAAGTGTGATTTTTCAAAACTTGACCCTACGGGACAAAAGTCAACAGTTGGGGGGTAGTAGAATTCGTTTTAGAGGTATGATTCCTTCGGCAAAGTTTCTTATTTTGATCCCTAGAATTTTCCCTGAGCCATGGGCGATTTTTTTGCCTCCCCACAAATCGACCCGGCCTAATGTATATAATAAAAACTGTAAAACTAAACATTTTTTTTTTACCAATTTTGTCAATTGTTTCAAAAATTTTTGTAGTAAAAATTTGTCAGTTATTTTTACGACATTGCTAGTTATTTTCAGTACCTTTTCTAAAAAAGGCATTTAAAATGCCTTTTGTAACAATATCGTAAAAATAACTGCAGTTAAAAAGGCGACAAAGATATTTACCTTAAAAATAATTAAAAATGTGGTTATTTTTAAGGTAAATATCTTTGCCGTCTTTTTAACTGCATTTATTTTTACGATGGTTATTCTGACGACATTGCGAGAAAAGGCACTGAAAATAACTACCAATGTCGCATTCAAAATGCCTTTTCTAGAAATGTCGCAAATATAACTGTCGTATAAATTGCTGCAGTTAAAAAGGTGAGAAAGTTGTTATTTTTAATGTAAATATCTTTGTCGTCTTTTTCAGTAGATTCTACTGAACAAACTTTTTTTGAGTGTACGGACTTTTGGTATATATTGTATTTACATCTGCACCCAAATCCCGAGATTTCGAAGAAAATTGTAATTTCAGTGAAAATCTCATATGAAATCCCGAGATTCCCCATACAAAAAAAAATCCCATAAATTTGCGAGATTTCTAAGAAATCTCATGAAAATCTCACAAATGTGGAGACTTTTACAGAATACAACAATGCGTTTCGCTTAATTTATAGAATTTTTGCACGAAAAAGTGGCAACGATGGTCAACAGCTGACTAAAAAAATAACCTAAAATTAACACACAATACTGAAATAAAAGAATTATTACAACTGTAATTAATATAACTTTAGAGCCAATGGAAATGTACTAATGATTATAAGAAGTTTTTTTTAGAGTTGATTTCTAGGAAGAAGAAGAAGAAAACATTTTTATTGAAAAATTTAACAGACACAAGGGAATCACCAGACTGCCGCAGTTTCGTCTCACCCAAAGACTCGTCAGTGGTTAGTTTATGTGTCAACTGATCAAAGTAATTTTTAATTGTTAATTTGTCTCTATATGAAAAACTTTTTGTGTATTGCCATGACCGGGGATTGAACCGGCAGCCCTCTGCACAGGCTATGACTCGTAGCATCACCTCTTAACAAGTTACACCACGGTCGGCATAGCGCTGAGTGTGGCTAATTGAAGTTTTTTCAATCACAGCGTATACAATGTATGTTTTGTAATCAGAAGAGCCAGAATTAACTAATACTTGAGCAATTTTATTTTTCAATTAGAATGTTTCCTCTCTTAATCCTATTGTTTTTTCTCCTTTTTCACAAGTAATTATCACATTATGATGCGCTTTTTTCACATTCAATAGTTGGATACCGAGTGTTGATTGGAGAATTTGTGTTGCTGCTGTGCAAATGTTTTAAATTTTTATTATTTTTTAGTTAAGTGTTTGTAACCGTCGCATAGGACAATCGTAATTAATATTAGAATTAATTACTAAAGAATTTTTTTAGAGTTGATTTCTAGGAAGAAGAAGAAGAAAACATTTTTATTGAAAAATTTAACAGACACAAGGGAATCACCAGACTGCCGCAGTTTCGTCTCACCCAAAGACTCGTCAGTGGTTAGTTTATGTGTCAACTGATCAAAGTAATTTTTAATTGTTAATTTGTCTCTATATGAAAACTTTTTGTGTATTGCCATGACCGGGGATTGAACCGGCAGCCCTCTGCACAGGCTATGACTGAAGTGTTGCGTGATTCTAATTTTTGTTTCCCGTGAAGCATAACTATGAAGAAAGCATTGGGAAGTGCACGTGTTCCTTCCACCAAAATATTGCAAAATCTGGCTTCTAGCTTGTCGTTCTTACAAAAAATGGTTTTTACAAATATTTTTAATTTGAGGTTATATTTTTTAATGGTACTTTGTTTACAAAAAAAAAATGCAGTTGTCAAATCGAAATCTCGCTACTGTCATAAAGTGCAAATGTAAACGGTCAATATTTCGAGTCGAGATTTCCACTGAAATCTCGGGATTTAAAAACAGATGTAAATGCAACTTAAGCTTAGTCAAAATTTTCTTTATAAAACATACAGTTCTTAAACGAAAAATCAATTATTTTTATTGAATTTATAAGTTAATTATTTAGCAATTAAAACTAAACGACAACATACAGTTGTTTTAAACAAAATGCACGCGCTCCCATTTTTAACTGATTTTCAATTGTTTTATCGCGCATAAGAGCTTGAAAAAGATAATTTTATTTTGAATAAACTCGCATTAAAATTGATTCATTTTAGGAATCGGTGAAATTTTTTTATAAATAAATGATTTGATATTGAATAAAGTGAGATAACGATTTGTTTTAATTTATATCGATTCAATTTTGATTCGATTGAAGAATTTGTTTTAAGAGATACTCGTAATTGGCGAAGTATAAATCAAATCAGAACTTTTAAGAATTGATTCAAAAAGAATTATTTTCAAAGATGATTAAAAAAACTTATTTATAAATTCACGAATCAAAAAAATATTGAGATAATTGGCACGACATATTTTTATAGTTTTTGATTCGCGAATTGATGTGAGTTTTTAATTCCTTTGTACTATTCTATTTCAATTTAAAACATTGATTTATTAATTTTGTATTTAAAATTATTATAAAACCAATGTATTCGGTGAAAGTTTATTTCTTACAGACATATTATTGACTAAAATTAATACGCAAATAATAAAAAAAAATGTTAAATCCCGAATAAAAATCAACAAATAGTTCGCGAATCAAAAATAATTTTATTTTATTCTTTAGAAATTGAATTTTTACCCAGCAAAAGCTCAGTAATGAGTGCTCATTATTAATATCTAGATAATAAGCAGTAGAATTAGGGTTCACTAAATATAATTCGGTGTCAAAACTCATTATTTTTATTCGACAAGGTCTTTTTTGTAAGTAGTTGTCCATATTTGTTGCATGAGAAAACGCACAAAATTTGTGCACCCGCTTACCCGCTGTATTACAAAAATATATAAAATAAGTAGTTACCAAAATAAGTAGTTATTCATGTGCTGATACGCAGTAAGGCTTACGCATATACTTATTAGGAGTTAAAAAATAAGTAGTTACCAATATCACATTATATTTATACTTAAATAAGTAGTCGCGCGTAAGCTCCCAGTGTAGAAAATCATTACCAGATATGTGGTTATGTAACTACATACTTGGTAATGGTAACTAGTTACTTTTGTTATTACATTTCTTATTACCTTTATATGGCGCTGTCGCGAAAAATAATCCCCCTGTTTATGTAAGGCGTATGCGTAGACGGTTTTAGGCGTTTTTATAGCAAAGTCGCTAGAACAAATATTTTTGCAATATTTTACAGTCGAGTAAGACTTACATTTAATCGAAATTGTATTAGATTTGCAAGGAAAATGTCACTTTGAAAAATTCGATTTGTATGGAGGCGTTTTTACTAAATACGCCAACGCCTTACATAATCAGGGGGAATGAGTTATTGTTACACATCAGCATACGAAAAATCAAAAAATATATAGGTACCTATGTGCTTACCAGTACTGACAAAAATAATGAGTCTAAAAATAGATTTTCAAAAAAATTAATTATATAAAAAAAAATATTTTTTATTGTATTTTTTTAAAATAAAATTTGCTGGTGCGGGAATCGAACCTGGGTCTACAGATTGCCAGTCAATAGCTCTACCATCTGAGCTATATCGACATGTAATATTTAATAGATAAAAACATAATTGCCCTGCTGCACACAAGTGAGCTTACTCGCCAACATACAAAAATTGAAAAAATATGTGGTTACAGTGTTTATAAAATACCGAGTCTAAAAATAGATTTCAAAAAATTTTCAAAAAAATCTAAAAAATTATTTTCTATTTGAAGTGATGATAAAAATATGTCATTATCAGTAACTCATTATTATATGTTTTAAAATAATGCAGAAGGTAAGTGGGTGTCATTACTGGTAGTCCAAAAAATAATGATATGTCATTACCGTTTCTACACTGGGCTAGACTGCTTATAAAAACGGCTTCGTCTAACAAAAATAACTAGTACTGACGCCGAATTATAAGTTGTAAACAATTTTTGTTTCATTATATAACCACTTATTTGGTAATGAAAGATTTTGCTGGGTACTGATGAACGAATTAAAAAAATCAACAAAAATCAAATTGATTCTTTGAATATCTTATTAATTGAATAAACTAGGAAATAATTCACTCAATAAAATGAGTTTTGCGTATCCATTTGTTGAAAATTAAATCAGAATTAATAATCAAATTAAGAAATTATGTCTTTAAAGGTCTGGTGCCAGTTAAATGAAACCTTAAAATGGTTTTCCCAAGTTATAGTCCGAGAGCTGGCGACACATTTTACAGATTAATCAGAACTGGGTCGACAACGACAACGACATGTGCTTTTTCATATATTTTGTATGGGAAGGAAAATGTCGCCATGTCGTCCGGCGATTTGTCGTCGTAATAGAATCTATTCTATTTTCGTGACCACACACTAATTCACACTCAAAATATTTGAAAAATAGTTGCCATATTTTTAACTACTTAAGGGAACAGAGTTGCAGAAATTCGTATTAGAGTTGCAAAAATTCGTACTTTGTTTACAAAAAAATATTTTTTTGACGGAAGAAATATAATTGAAAAAAAAATGCATAATTTACCACAAAAAAGCAAAATTAAATACAAAAACATGTAAAACAGTAAGAATTAATGGAAAACCAATTGAATTGGTGAAGAATTGTGGCGAAAAAAATACAACCATATTCTTGTTTTGCTTTAATTTTTTTCTAAACGTCAAAAAATGTCGACAATCGATTGTCGCTTTTAGTAAGGCTGACAATTTATATGGTACATACCATTATAAAGTTATTAAAAAGGATAGTCAGCTGCTTGGGTGCTGTTGCTTTTTACGTCAGCTGACCATGTTAACATGTTAAAAATAAAATTATTTTTTTTATTACAGTAAGGCCGAAAATTTATATTGTAATAGATAACATTATAAAGTTATTAAAAACGATGTCGCCAGCTCGCGGAGTATTAGGTCGGAATATTGTTTTTGGCCTCTTGAAATATCTGTTTTACAGGCGACCCCGGTGCGAAAATGCAAAAAAAGTTGCTAATTTTATTCGAGATTGTTTGTTATTCTCTTCCCTTATTATTAATAAAATCTCCTTAACAGTTCAAAAGTTGTGAGTAAAAATGTGAGGACACCTCTAAAATCATCATAGAAAATGTTACTTTTTAGCAAAGCATTAAAATGCTCTATTTTTTATGGAAAACATTGAGATATCCTCAGATTTGTTCCTTTGACTCTTAAACCGCTAAACAGATTTCGCTAAACCGATTTTAACAAGCAAGATGGGTAAAAATTAGCATTTCGTCTTGCATTATCGTGCCATGAATGCCATTAGAACAGGCAGAATTTGCAAAGGCCATAAAATAGAAGTTCGTGCCAACTTTCCAAGACTTTTCGGGAGTTTTGTTCTAGCAATGTTGCCATTGAGGCTGACGGCAATGACCAAAGATTTGTTTTAAGGTGTTTCATGGTGTTATTGGGCGAGTATTTTATTGTCATTTGTCTGCTGTTCTATTGAAAAGGCCATTTCTATCTATAAGTAATAAGAGCTTCTTTTAATTTTTTTTTGTTGCATTTTTTTTTATTATTTGTTCAGAATATTCTGTCTCAGATAAACAACTATTTTGTCAAAGAAAAGTACTTATTGTCCATGAATACACTAATAGAAAAACGTCTGTAAAAATTGTAGTTAAAATTACTAGAAATTTGTTAAAAATGACCTTGCAGAAAAAACTGTTGAAACTAGCAGTTTATTTTCCTAAATATTAGTAAAATAGAAAAAGCAAAAAAAAAAAAATTTAAATACACAGAATTTTAGTTGCATTTGAGTTGAATTTTAGTTAATAGAAAATAACAACTTAACCAGCTAAAATTAGCAAACAGTTTTGCTAATAATTAAACAGTAGACTAAAAGACAGGAAAAAAGTTTAAATTATAAATTTGTTTAATGCAAAAAAATCTAGTGTCCTCAAATCAGTAGTTTACTAAGCAAATATTTATTTTTTTGGCAGGATTTTTGCCTTCAACTAAATTTAGCTTAAAAATAACAAACAAAAATTTAGTAGCTATAACAGCTTGTTTTTGCTATTTGTAGTCTACAGATATTTAGCAAAAATTACTGCAGATTTTACAATATGATTTGTCATTTTCAAGTAACTAAGAGTTAACTAAAAAAAACTAAGATTCTATAGATTTAACAGTTTTATTTATGCTATTCTTATTTTACTAGTATTCAGCAAAAAATCTGCTAATTTCAGCAGTTTTTTCTGCAAGGTCGTTTGTAACAAGTTTGTAGTAGCCTTTTCTCTTATTTCTGATATTTTGACAGGTTTATTTTTATGAGTACAGTATAGAGAGAATTGAGTACGTTTTACATGCAGACGAATTCCGACTTTCGCCCTACCAAAGAAGAGGCAGAAACTGGTTTTTCGCCCCTTATTTCAAAATAAAAATGTAATGATTTTCGTTCAATTTGAGATCATAATATTACAATTTCTTTTTATGTACTATTTATTTATTTATTGTACTATTTGTCAACTCTCTCTTCATTAAAATAATAATTTAAAGAAAATTTGACAACATGATCTCAAATCGAAAGAACATACACAGAAAAAATTATTGCCAATAAAATTTCAATTTAAATTTTTTCAAAATTTTTTTAACTGCCGGATAAATTGCAACTGGACATTCAGTAATCGGACCTTAATATGCGTTGCGTAAAATCATATTATCTTGTGTTATTAATATTTTTTTTCTATTGCAAATATAAAAATTATAAAAGTGTGTCTTAAATCAGTCAGACACGAAAGGAAATTAATAAATATTTATTAATAATATTTTGAATATCGCACATTTTAATAAAAGCGCCATAACTTAATTGAAAATTTTGACGATTTTTAATTAAATTTTTAATTAATATGATTGAAACTTTAATTGAAATTTTTTTAATTAAAACTTTAATTGGTCCGAATTCAGTTAAATTTTTAATTGTATTTACAAATACTTTAATTTAAACTCGATTTTAATTTTTTCTGTGTAATTTATTTAACAATTAACTTCATTAATACTGAAAATTTTTATAAGCTAATGCATTTTTACTTCCGTAGAGGATTATTTATTCGCGATAAATATTTTGCTCGAAATAAAAAATTCATACAAATTTTTTTTGGGAAACATTTTTTTTTACTCAAAAATAAGTTTTTTCTTTAAAAATATTTTTTTTTTTTGGCAATAAAACACCTTTTTAATAAAATTTTGTTTGAGGAAAAATGCATTTTTTTTTTAAAAATTTTGATCTTAGCAAAAAGTCCCGAGAGAGGCGCAATTCGGTATTCGACTATACAAGTTTTTTTTTTCGTCATGTCTTGCCTAAATATATTTTTTTTTTATTTTCTCAAGTAATATTCTATTTTTTTTGTTTTTGTTAAAGTTATTCCTTTTTGTATTTTAAAACTTATTTGGCTTATAATTGAACAAACAATATTCGTTATTATATTCATTATTATTTGTTTTATATGAATCATAATTAGAATGGTGATTGATAATTAATATCTCTTTGAAATAAATATTGACGCAGCACAAAATAATAAAGTATATTAACGAAATAGTGTTTACACTTCAAATATTGAGAATCTTGAAATCAAAAATGCTTGTGTATTCACTACTACTTATAATGTCAGTAAAGTCTCAGTTTGTGTGTTCCAATCATCATGTTCTTATTACGGACAACTAATGAGTTGGGGTGATGCCCACGAAACAATCTATCATGAAAATATTCAATTTTTTTTTGAAACAACAAATAAAATTTAATATGACATTATAATATTATAATTTGGACTTGAGGTAGAACAATATTCTACCTAATTATATAAAATAAAGTGTTTTAAAAATAAATTTTTTTGTTATAAATTTTTACTAAAACGTGTGCTAATGTTATCTGAATTGGCTTCAGCTGTATCAGTAATTCTGCCTGTGCAACATCTACGTTTGAGAGGTAAAGATACATTTTGTTAGTCTTTCAAAGATTTCGTTTCACATTATTCTTTCTAAGCTGATGGAATCAAATCCGGTGAATTAAACACACACATCGGAAAAAGTAGGAAAATAAGTTGATATTTTATAACACAAAAATCCATTTGTCCATTTTTATATCCTACACCACTACGTAGAGAAGAGGGTATTATAAGTTTGTGCTGATGTTTGTAACACCAAAAAATATTGGCCCTAGACCCACCTTATAGTATACCGATCAGCTCAGAATTTTTTTTATTTCGATTTAACGATGTCCGTCTGTCCGTCCGTCCGTCAGTCTGTCTGTCTGTCTCTCTGTCTGTCCATGCATTCTTGTGCACACTCTACAGGTCGCAAATATTAAAATATTTTGAAGGTGGCAAATATTAAGATATTTTGACGAAATTTGGTACACCGAGTTACGTCGGCACAAGGACGACACCTATTGATTTTGGTTAAAATCGGTCCATGTTTAGACCTAGTGCTCATATAAGGGTCCCCCCAAAATTGGCTTAGTTACACGCTGCAGGCCGCGAATACAAAGATATTTCAATGAAATTTGGTTCGTCGACTCACATGGTCCCAAGGAAAAAGCCTATTGATTCTAGATAGGAACGGTCCATATTTGGACCTATCGCCCATATGGGCTATATTTTCGATTTTCTCTTCTTTTATGATTTTATAGAAAATTTTGACACAAGTCTGTTTTAACCCTTTCAAATTTCGGCTTCAAACATTAGTTGGCTTTAAATCAGACTGGTGTATTATATAGTCGGCATGCCCGACTAACTTTCTTACACGTTTTTTTCACTTCGTTAATTCAGTGAAAAATTTCATTAAACTCGTCCACGAAAATTCTTTTTATTCCCTTTTTTTTATAAACGGGTACAATATGTGACTATAAAGTATCAAATTTAGGATTTTAAAGGTCCCTGGTTTCGCATCTGAAATCGTTAATGAAGACTTTTAAATTTCCAAACTAATATGGCGAATTTTTTTTTAGGTGTTTAATAATACCTGGCTATAAAATGCCAAATATAGGCTTTAAAGTTCCTGGCTACGAATCTGAATATTGGATCTGTTAATTTAAATTTTTCCATTACGACTTAAGACTCATATTCAAGACCCTTTTTGCATTTTTCTAAAAACATTTCATGGATATTCTTTAAATCCAAATAAACGAAAATCTTTCAATTTTGTTTTCTGATATTACTGTGTGTTCACAAAAAATTTGTTATGACACGTGTCTGACATTAGACGTTTTATTGCGTTGCTGGTAACAAACATCTATTCCTTGTATTCGTAACTTACCCAGCAAAAAAAGACATTACCAAGTAATTAAGCGAGTAAGTATCATACAACAAAGGGTTTCAGTTAGTATTTTGGCTTAATTACTTTTATATGCGATATCCGAAAATTCTTGGATGGTCATTGCCGACTCTTTTACAAAAAAAAAAAAATACTGCGAATAATTAGTAAGCAGCATTGTTACTCATAGTGAAAGAATAATGATTACTCATGGAGATAGAATAAGTGGTTAAAAGTTTGAAAATAAGTGGTTACCCTTACATTGTGGAAATAATTGGTTACAAATATTGTTACAATTATTAAGGGGGGACATTACATTCGCGGCAGAGAAAACAGACCTTTTTTTAAAAATTCATAACTCAGTCAACAACAAACATTTTTCCAAAAAAAAAATTCAAAAAAAATATATTTTTCACTCCAACATGGTTTTATAGAGCTCCAAACTGGCGGCAGAGAAAAAAACGGGGCCTCGTGGTTGCAGCGCTGGGAGTCGCAAAAATTGTCCGTTCTGGAAAAAAAAAATTACTTTTAAATCTTCACAAAATTGGTTATCGTATGACACGAGCTTTTTTTAAATTTTTGGTGATGTTCCAAATTTGAAAGTGTGTTTTTTCTAAAAAAATATTGACTTTAAAAATTCAGAAAAAATCGAAAAAAAATTAAAAAACAGCTCGTGTTATACGATAGCGAATCAAGTTTAAAAAAAAAAAAAAAATTCGTCAAAAAATGAACCCGCTAGTGCCGCAACCAATACGAAAAACATGGTTTCGAGATAAACGCGTTCATATGCATATAAAATAACTGAGCATATAAAATAAAAATTCTACTATTTGAGGTATAAAGATGCCTTTTTTTTAAGAAATTCAAAAACACAAAAAAAACTCACCTTCAAGTAGGTACGAAATAACAACCACCAAAAGTCAGGTAGGAAGTAAAACAAGTACATACCAGCTGCCGTACGTAGGTAGCGCGAAAATTAAAAATGCGCTCTCACTAATCCGGCTGTAACTTTTGAATGTGTAGGAATTTTTCCATGAAATTTTTTTTCTTAGAATCTTAAGAATATTTACTAAAATACAAAATTATAAAAAAAGCCGATTTCAAAAAACGGCCAATGTCATATCCCCCCTTAAATCATTTTCAGTGTTACTAAATCTTGGTGGAGAAATTTGCTTAACTCTTGAAAAAAATTTTGAAAATAAATAAGAATATCTAAAAAAGGTTTTAGAGTGTACCCTTCAGGATCTTTAGCTTTTTCTTAAATAACTTTTTACCTCCAAAAATTTCTATTAAGTTGTAGAAATTTTCAGAACAAATTAATAAATATAATATGAAAATAAAAAAATATTAAATCGGTGCTTATTTAGTTTATTAGAAATAAATGATTATTATGCAAAGTGCGTACACTCACAATATTTTAATTAATTGAAAACACAATTAAAAAAAGGAATATTGAGTTTATGTTTATATTTGTTTTTATATTCAAACCATTTTGCTATCTATTTTCATACATTGTTCAAACAATCCATAAAAGACAAAACATAATTGAATAGTCTTCAATTTTTAACTGACAGAACGTTAGAAAAACGATTTTGTGGTTTGTTTTTTCATATTTGAAAGTTTTTTTTTAATTTTCAAAACACTACACACACAAAACACACGTTTGTGTGTATGAGGAAAGAATTATTTCTTGTAATTTGAATTAAAGTAATTTAATACATTTTAACAAAAAAGAAAACCGAAAATATTTGAATTTTTTGTTTTAAAACAGAAAACCACGAAATTATTTAAATAATTTTTTATGAAAATAAAAAACTAAAAATAGAACATTTGACTACAAATATTAACTCCTACAGACTATACGTATTTTTTTGTAGTATGTTTTTTTATTGACTTATGAAAAAAGTTAAACAATATGTTTCCATGTATTTTATTTGATTCTTCAATTGAAAACAAACTTTACCTATTATTTTTCAAATAAACCTCAATCGGTTATGGAACATATATTGTGAGTGTAGGAGTACATACATACATAATATATCACTTATTAACAGTAAGTCATTGTTTTGTATTTTGAAGCAATGCAAATTGTAATGATCTATCATTACTTAATAATCTATACGGTAAGGAACTGTCATTACAATATTTTTGTTGGGTAGATTAGCCTTGTTTATAACAAGGTTAAATCAACTAATGATTGTACAATAGTCATTTTTATATCATATTGATTTCAGTATTACTTACTTTAAAATGCTTATCATGTCCAATATTTTGTTATGGCAAAGGAATTATAGCATTTTATGCTTAAAAAATGTTTAAATTAAATGAATGTTTTTCGTTCGATTCTAGATTATATATATTAATATCTCTTTCTGTTTAAATTATTTTTCAAATTAGAGAAAGATGATACACTTTTCATACGTAAATTACAAAGAATAAAATAATATATATGATCTAGAATAGAGCGAAAAACATTCATTTACAAAAATAAAAGATCAACTATACATACCTCTCATTCAAATGTTTAAATTTTAATAATTTTTTTTTCCAGAATTAAAAAAATCTTCTTAATTTTTTTTTACATACTTTTTCCCTTATCCTTTCAGACTTACAACATTACAAAGTACATAAAATGTATTAGTACATATGCACATATAAAGCTCGTTGTTTACAAACAATACCATGTAACTAATACAAATAGTCAATATTGAATCTACAAAAAAAATAAAAAAAAAAAATAAAGAATGGAAAAAAATTGAAAGTTATTAAAGTGGATCTAGAAAAAGTTTCATAGCTTAAAAAGACTTTCTTTTTATTTACAGTACATATATTAAAATAAAAAATAAAAAAACAATACAAAAAGAAAAAAATACAAAAAGAAAAAAAAAGAAAAATACAAAAAGAAAAAAAATACAAAAAGAAAAAAAAATAGAAAAAGATAAATATGACCACTATATGTTACATTAAAGTAAACCAACACACACATCCATAGACACTTACACCAGCACTGACATCCTTAGGGACAAAAATTGGAAAAATATACATTTAATATAAAAAACTTTTTATATGTAATATAAAATGATATTTGATACTTATCAAAAGCTTATAATGACAAAAATATATTAGGGTGGCAAATTTGTGTTCCCATGTAAAAGAGCAGATCTGGCCGGATATCATTAGGTCTAATTGTAGCAGATCTAATTATATCTAGAACTTCGGCATATATTTAAATTTGAATTCGATCTGATCAGATATAGCCAGATTTGGCTCACCATATTTAATCAGATTCTATTTTATCTAGATTTACAATATCCTATAAATAAAACAAAAACTTTAAATTAAAAAAATTAAACCCCAATGTAATAATGACTGGATCGGAGTATATCTCTTTAGATCTAATTATATATGATTGAATCTAATTAAAAATGGTTCCAGATATGGTCATATATGATCATATCTTTTATAATTTTTTCAATTCGAAATCAACAATCGGAATTTCTATTCAAATTTTCTCGATTTTATAAAAAAAGAAATTCCCAGAACCAATGGTTGACAATTAATGCATTTTCAAGTGCTACCAAGCACTATCATTAGATTGTCTTCATGGGATTCTCTCTAGGTTATAATGTAGATTTTAGTTTTTTTTTTAATGGAATTTTTTAATTTAAATTTAAAAATTTCCGAGAAGCCAAAGCCTAACCAGGGTCCATTATGTACCCAGTGTAGAAAATCATTACCAGATATGTGGTTATGTAACTACATACTTGGTAATGATAACTAGTTACTTTTGTTATTACATTTCTTATTACCTTTATATGGCGATGTCGCGAAAAATAATGACTTATGGTTACACTCCAGCATACGAAAAATCAAAAAATATATCGTTACATATTTGCTTACCAGTACTGACAAAAATAATGAGTCTAAAAATAGATTTTCAAAAAAATAAATTATAAAAAAATATTTTTTATTGTATTTTTTTGTTAAATAAAATTTTCTAGTGCGGGAATCGAACCTGGGTTTACAGATTGCCAGTCAATAGCTCTACCATCTGAGCTATGTCGACATGTTATATTTGATAGATAAAAACATAATTGACCCCCCGCGCACAAGTCAGCTTACTCACCAACATACAAAAAATCAAAAAATATGTGGTTACAGTGTTTAAAAAATATTGAGTCTAAAAATAGATTTAAAAAAATTTTCAAAAAAATCTAGAAAACTATTTTCTATTTAAAATAATGATAAAAATAAGTCATTATCAGTAACTCATTATTTTATGTTTTAAAATAATGCAGAAGGTAAGTGGGTCTCATTACTGGTAGTCCAAAAAATAATGATATGTCACTACCGTTTCTACACTGGGTAATTACGGGTATTGGACATTTTCCTTCATTTTGCTCTTTCTCTCTTAGTTTTCGAGATATGCGCCATTTTGAAATATCAGGAGGGGAAGAAATTGTGCCATCTTTAAAAGTTCAGTTACACTGGTGTCGCCATCTAGCGGGTTATATCGGAAACGTAAACAACACACGTCAGTGTCGCAACAACACGAAGGAGATTAGAAGATAAACAAAAAATCTAAAGTAGAATGTATGTATGTGTTTGATCACTTCTGAAAGTAAAAAACAATAACAGATAGCTGAATAGGAAAGAAAACTATAATTTAGATACACTACATTCAATTCCTTACTTGGTTTAGATGGCTAAGCTGTCGAACTTTAGTATAGTTACGTTTGTAACGTAGGAATGCAGTGGTATCCCAGTGGTGACCCATAGACAAAAATCAAAAAAAAAAATTTGTGTCTTCGATTTCGACGAAAATATTTTTTTTGTATATACAGCAAAACGCGCTTAAGACGAACTCCGGGTGAATAGATTCATTAGTTCGTTGTAAGCGAAGTTCGTATTAACCGGAGTAAAATTTATTTAAAATATTATTTTTATCCACAAAATATTTAAATAAATTTCGTTCGTGTTAAAAGAGGAAAATTATATAGAAATATGTTTGTGGTGGAGTTCGTATTAACCGATGTTTTTTATATTGAAACTGTTGTCAAAACTTCGGGACTTCTAGTGAGTTATACTGTATACTAAAACGAGTAAAAAGGTTAAAGTCGGGCATGCCGACTATAGAATACCCTACACCAGTCTGGGTAAAAGCCAACTAATGTCACCAAAATCAATAGACTGCGTTATTGGGCCAATATATGTCTGTGTACCAAATTTCATCAAAATATCTTAATATTTGCGACCTGCAGCGTATAAACAGTATAATTTTGGTAGGACCCTTATATGGGCACTAGGTCTAAACATGGACCGATGTTCATCAAAATCAATAGGCTTCGTCCGTGGGCCAAAATAGGTCTGTGTACCAAATTTCGTCAAAATATCTTAATATTTACGACGTGCATCGTATAAACAATATAATTTTGGGGGGACCCTTATATGGGCACTAGGTCTAAACATAGACCGATGTTCACCAAAATCAATAGGCTTCGTCCTTCGGCTGCCATAAGTCGGTGTACCAAATTTCATCAAAATATCTTAATATTTGCGACCTGCAGCGTATAAACAATATAATTTTGGTAGGACCCTTATATGGGCACTAGGTCTAAACATGGACCGATGTTCACCAAAATCAATAGGCTTTGTCCTTGGGCCAACGTAGGTCTGTGTACCAAATTTTATCAAAATATCTTAATATTTGCGACCTGCAGCGTATAAACCATATAATTTTAGTAGGACCCTTATATGGGCACTAGGTCTAAACATGGACCGATGTTCACCAAAATCAATAGGCTGCGTTACTGGGCCAATGTAGGTCTGTATACCAAATTTTATCAAAATATCTTAATATTTACGACCTGCAGCGTATAAACAGTATAATTTTGGTAGGACCCTTATATGGGCACTAGGTCTAAACATGGACCGATGTTCACCAAAATCAATAGGCTGCGTTATTGGGCCAATATAGGTCTGTGTACCAAATTTCATCAAAATATCTTAATATTTACGACCTGCAGCGTATAAACAATATAATTTTGGTAGGACCCTTATATGGGCACTAGGTCTAAACATGGACCGATGTTCAAAAAAATCAAACTTGTTCGTCCTTGGGCCAACATAGGTCTATGTACCAAATTTGATCGAAATATCTTAATAGGTGCGACCTGTAGAGTGCGTACAAGATTGCATGGACAGACAGACAGACGGACGGACGGACGGACGGACGGACGGACAGACGGACATCGTTAAATCGAAAAAATAAAAAAAAATTCTGAACCGATCGGTATACTATAAGGTGGGTCTACGACCAATATTTTTTGGTGTTACAAACATCAGCACAAACTTATAATACCCTGACCACATAGTGGTGTAGGGTATAATTACTTAATCTTGCAAATATTATCCTATCTGGTATAACTTATTCTGTCTACACTAGAGGTCGCTAAAGTCGCTAAATTTTTAACATAGCAAAAAGTATGAATTTTTTGGATCTTACAACAAAAAAAAAAAAAAAAAAAATGGTAAAAATTCATTTTTGGAGGTATTTTTAAAATTTTTCTTTTTTTTTTAAATATTTGAATATATTCGAATCAATAAAAGATAATAAAATTGTAAAAAAATCTGCAATTAACATATCAAATTATTTTTTGAATTTTTACAATATTTTTGCTGGGAGCCTAAAAATATCAAAAGTTAAATAGAACTTTAAAAAAATTATGTTAATTGATTTTCATATTAATATTTTTTTTGTTAGGAATAGACCTTTAGTTATTACATTTAAAAAAAATATCTACTAATTTTTTTATAAAAATCAAAAGAAATGCTTTTTTTTAAAGAGACCTTTTTATGTCTCATTGACGTAATAAAAGCTACATATATTTAATTTTGTATTTAAATTACCAGCTGATAAAAAAAAACAAAAAACTATCTTTGAACTTTCGGAGCAAATTCACTAAAGTATCACCGCAAAAAACACTACGAGGAACATTTTTGTGGAACATTCTAACCCTCTAACTCTTCAACGAAAGGGAATTTTTTGGCCCCTTTTTGAAAAGGGACAAAAAAGACCCGTAAGTTGAAGAGTTAGAGGGTTAAAATGTTCCAAAAAAATGTTTCTCGTAGCGTTTTACATAAGATCGCTGAACACATCCTATACCTGAACTGGAAGATTCCCATGGTTTCTACCTAAAATCCATGTTTGTGGGACATTGGAGCGCCAATTCTGAATAAGTACGAAATTAACCCTTAAACACCTTTTAAGTTTTTACTTATTACTAGCCTTTAAGTTAAATTTTCAATGCTGATGTCTTAAAAGACTTATAGTAGAATTTCATGACAAATATTTTTGCGAAACATTTTAACCCTCTAACTCTTCAACTTTCGGGTCGTTTTTGTCCATTTTTAAAGGGGCCAAAAAAAGTCTCTTTAATTGAAGAGCTAGAAGGATAAAATGTTCCACAAAAATATTCCTCGTAGTGTTCTACATAAGTTCGCTGAACATATCCTATACCTAAAATGGAGGATTCACATGGTTTCCTATTTTAATCCTATTTAATTTTTTTTATTTTAGAAAAATCATTTAAAACGCATTTTTTATGAGAGGCATTCGTTTTTTTTTATTAATGAATCGATTTTACCCAAATTTGGCACAAATATGGTTTGACCTTATATCAATTCACATGCTAATCAATTCATGGCAATCGGATAATTTTTGCAGGTTTTATAAAGATTTTAAGATAAAGGATATATGGCAGGACTAAGAGTCCCTGCTTCGTTTTTGATTAAAATTGACACAAACGTTTCCAGTTTTATGTGTATCTCAATATATACGTTTTGTAATTTTACGTCCATTTATGTAGCTAAGTAATATAATATTTTTAAATTTTAGGACCTATGGGAGGTGGGCGTGTCCTTGGCCCGATATTTCCAAAAAATTAAAATTTTTCTTATCCCCTTAGTCAGTGTACCAAATTTCAAAACTCTGTCTCCACTCGGTCTATTTTTGTCCAATCGTTATATGGGAACAAAACACTGTGAGACGGGTTGTTGAAAAATTATTATATAGAGACAAACTGACAATAAAATATAAACAATAATACAATTTAAATAATGGAAAATTACTGATGAAGCCTGTCCATAGAAAAAGGCTGAACTTAGATCTAGTCTGATTTACAAATTAATGTGTTTATAACTTTCAGAAAGAATGTTTGTTCTTCTTCTTCTTAATCTCAAACCTACTACATTAACATAAAAATATTTAATTTTAACAGTAAATTGCGTAAATTTTAAGAAATGGGTTCTTAAAAATTAGCTCTAAATAATTTTGAAAATTAACGCTCAAAATAAGCTAAAATACTGAGCAGTATAGTGTTAAATGAAAATTGTTTAAATCAAAGTTTCAACTAAAAATTTGTTAAAAATTAGTGAAATCAATTTGAAACCAGTTTGACAGATTTTTTACTGACGTATTATTTTAAATGTATTGGATTATAGATCGATATATAATTGGATATGTCACAAAATGAAACACTATATGAAGTGTAACATAAGCCGTTTTTTCTAATCACTTGGATTTAATAAATCCAAAAAGCATTTCTAAAAGTGCTCAGCAGATGGGGTTAGATTCTTCCTATTTTAAAAAAATTTTCTGTCCGACACTTCTTTCACCCTAATTTTTAATACCGAATTCGATGATGAAGGATTTTATTTTAACTTTTAATTTATAATTATATTTTACATAAAACCGCGATAAACAGTCTGCCTTTTCAGTTTTATCACTTCAATTTATATTTTTACACAATTGAAAAATTCCCATGCATTATTTAATGTTCACTAATTGGATTTAATTAAATTACTTACTGTAGAGTGAAAAATTGCCATTTTTATTTGAGCTATTTCTCCATGTCCAAGATGAAAAATATGTATTTGGTGAGGTGTAGTTTTTTTTCTAAACATATTTCATAAAAAAATTTAATAAAAACCTTTTATTTGTTAGTTTTTCAATATTTTTGTTTCTCTTTTAATTTTCATTCGTATTTTTTTCTGACATTAAATTAATAGGCTGTTTCATATATTTGTGCTTTTATTGTGGATTTATTAAATCCAGCTTTTTTTTTTGGATTTAATAAATCCTTTTTTTTTGTATGAAAAATTATAAATCCAGGTGATTAAAAAGCACGCTAATAGATAAAGATATATTTATTATACAATGTTATATAATTTTGTATAAATATATATTTTGTAATATGTAACTATAACCAATTGAAGAAAGTAATAAAAAGCTTTTCCTTGGGTGCCTAATTTTGGTTTTAGAAATAAGATATTATAAGTCCAGATTAGATAGGATCTAAATATATATGCTACGCCAGTTCAGCATAGATTTGATCAGAACTAATTAGATCTCAAATTTGTCCCCAAATATCTGATCTAATTCGCTTATACTGTCTACTTTATCACATTTTCAAATATCAAGTGTCTCTGTTTCACAAAAAAAATGCCACCTAAATATAATTTTTTTCCCACTTCAATTCAATTCAATTAGGTTGTTCACAAGAGGTTGTATTGTTGCATTGGTTGTATTGTTGCATTGGTTGTATTGTTGCATTGGTTGTATTGTTGCATTGGTTGTATTGTTGCATTCTGCTAACAAAAACAGAGTTGTAAATTTTGGTTTTAAAATATATTTACAACGTTTGCGAATGGTACGATACATTTTTACATAAATATACAACCATCTTGTGAACGCCTTTAGTATTTTATCTCTAATATATATTTATGTGTATGTCCTTAAAATGGATTTTAAGTTTAAACGACTGTTCGTTTTTTCTCTCTATATTTTTATTTTAATTCCCCACTCATAAGGTTACATGGGGTAGAGTAGGAAACGTTTTAATTTGACTACAGAAATTTTTTTAAATAATATTTCATTTTTATTTTTTGAAATTCATCCTCTCGCAATATATATTTTTTACACAATTTAGACACACTGAACACAAATTCTTTAAAATCGCTTAGTTTGTTTTCAAGATTTTTTGATTTTTAGATTTTCATAAAAACCCGGCATATTTTTCATAGCAAGTTTGGCTCAATACCGTGAAATTATATCTATAAATGTTATAAATGTTTGAAATCTACGGAAGTCAAGCTTTATTTTAGTAAACATATGTACTGGTCAGTTTGGCCAGAACGAAAAACAAAAAACCTAAATCTATTGAAAAGTTGTTAAAAAAATTCTTGAACAATTTTATGATAAAAATCAAATCGAATCTGTAGCCAATGGAATGTGTTTGGTTGCGATAACAGAAAACCATTTGAGATAAGAGTAATTTGCCAGTGACAACAGAATATTGGTTGCCTCAGTAACAATCCGTTAATCACAATCCAAAAATTCGCTTGCTGCAACTAAACCATTCGCCTGACAGCAAATTCCAATAAGCACGAATCTGTTTTCTCTTTGTAGAGTATAAAAATAGCATTGTTAAATTTCATTGATGCTAGTCCAATTGTAGCCACTTTACCCAAGGCTTCCCTAGATTTCAAATACTATTTAGTAGCAATGCTGTTATTAAAAAAATTTATTTAACCCATATTCTATCGTCATGTAACAATACCTGCTTCAAGGACTGAGGTATTCAGATCAATAATTGATATAGTTGATAGATATAATTGAGATAAGTTAGTATTTATAAAGCTTTGATTACAACTACAAATAAAATATTAAAGTCGGGCATGCCGACAACAGTCAGCGAACTACCGCTGTCAGAATTTGTTAGTTATTCAAGTGGTATTTCAGTTTTGTTATTTTAAATGAAAATAACATTTATTTGTAGAAGAAATGTAAATTTTAACTACATTCATAAGTCATTGAAAAATCAAACAAACAACATAAAATACTGAAAATTCGTAAGATTAATTTTATGCAGTCGTTTTGTTTTTCAAAAAATATAAACCAAATGAACACTAAACCATCTTGATTAACGCAAGATGGCGCTAATCTAGCATCCCAATAAACACTAAAAAACTAAAAATTCAAGTGCTGTAAAAAATGCTTGAATTCAGCTTTATTTTATGTGTTTTTTTCCAGTGAAAATCCAGTTCATACAAATTGAAATAATTTGTTTTTCTATTTTTGTCAATATTGAAAAAATAAACAAACTAAAAATAATTTTTTTATATGGATTCTAATAAATATGTAAGTAATTGAGATTTCTTTGCGCCTAAACTTTATTATAATGTTATTCTTTTCTCCTTAGCTAAGAAAAGCACTACAACGTTTGACGCTGTCTGAAAAAGGAATGAGAAACTAAAAAAAATTGGTTTCCCTCGACTCAAGATATTGGATATTAAGAGAAAAATATAAACGTTAATGTATGTATGACAAAATAATTTTATAACTGCAAATAAATTGCACCAAATATTACAATTTCGTGTTTTAATTGGCTTGATTTGAGCTTGAATATAGGGCTTGAATTCAAGGGTTTTTAATGTGTTGTTTGAACTTGAATTGGACTGTAATTCAAGGCTTGAATTCAAGCATATTTACACTGTTATGTTCGACTGGAATTCCAATGTCCCTTTTGCTGGAGTATGCTATTGAATTACAGTGTAAATCAAGTATAAATCAAGGCTTGAAATTGGAAAAAGAGTGACTGGAATTACGCTTGGTTTCAACTTTAATTCCAGCAAAATTGTTTATTGGGATTTATTAGAAAATTGCAAAAAATTGAAATTTGGGCGTCTCGAAAATGAATTTTTTGATATGTCGTAGTGGAACTTATTTTTCCTCATGCCAAAAGCTATCGAAAAATCGATTTCACAATATCGATTGCTAAATCGGCCCACCCTAGTAGGCATGTTTTTTGTACGACTTTACTAGCAGATTACAAAAATTAAAATTTGTCTAAAATACTCGTAATAAGGGTTATATGCATACTTACTTTTAAAATTTATGAGTCCCCAAAAAAAAAAAAATTGGGAGTCTTGCTTAGAAACCATTTCTTCCACTGCTTCAAAAGTATCCGTTAGTGTATTTTTACCGCATTTTTGGAAATAATTTTTAACAACCTCAAAAAAATTACTTCTTTCATTGCTTCCAAAATATCAGTTTGTATATTTTTACAGGTTTTTTTTTTAGAAGTTCTTCTGAACAACATCCAAAAAACCACTTATGTATTACTTCTAAGCGTAATTGCTCTAAAAGTGGTCTTAAAATCAAATTTTGGTACAGTTTATTTCCTAACGGATGATCGGGGGTGCGATTCCTGGCGGGACAAAATTTTTTTATTTCTTTTTATTTTTATTTCTTTTTGCACTTGTTAAATACGTATTTTTATTAAAGAGAATTAGACATAATATCTCGCAATGACAAGGTGGTGTTTTTAAGCCAATCCACTTTCATATCAAAGAATAGCTCAGCGGTAGGGAGCTAGACTAGCAATCTTGAGATCACAAGTTCGATACTCGAGGGTGGCAATAAAAAAAAAAAAATTAAAAATAAAAAAATATTTTTTTTTCCAAATTAATTTTTTTTTTCTACTACTCTGAACCTCTTCTTTTGCTGGGTCACTTCTAAAACAAATTGTTCATAAAAAATTTATTTTATAAACGTATTATATGTTTTTAAAATTATGCATAAGCACTTAGAAAGTGTTTATTTGTCACTTATTTAAATGTTTAAACAGTCTTTAACTGTAATGCTCAAGTTATTTTGCTTAAAGTTTTGACACATGTAGTGAACTGTATAAACAAAGGCCTAAATGGTAAATCTAAAAATAAATTCAACACAACGTTGGCAACGTTCACATTTACAATAACGTTATCCGTTTAAAAACCCTTTTAAATTGATAACCGTTACCGCAACAACCCAGCAAAAAAAGAGATGCCGAAGCAGTATAAAAAGCAGTACAATTGATGATCTAGATGTACTTCTTTTTTAAACATAAACACTAAAGATTTTAACATTGAGTTGTCATAGGAGAGGAGTACTCCCACTTCAACATTTATTCAAGTGCAAAGGAAGCTCTTTTTCACTAATTAAAATTAAAAAAAAAATTCTTCACAACAAAAATATATTTCTTTATTTACAAAAGTTTTTTTATTGCCGCCATCGGGTATCGAACTCGCAACCTCACGATTGCTAGTCTAGAGCTCTACCGCTGAGCTATTCTTTGATATGAAAGTTGAGTGGCATAAAAACACCACTTTGTTACTGCGAAATATTGTTTCTTATTCTCTTCAATAAAAGTACTTATTAAACAAGAGTAAAAGGTGCACTCCAATTCAATATTGTTTTCAGTACTGAAAAATCAATTTCTCAACATTTTTTTTATATATACATATTTTTAAAAATTAAAAAAATATTGAATTTAAACAAATTAATTATAAATATTAAAAAAAATGAAGAGAATAAAAAAAAATAAAAAAAATAAATATTGGTGCCGCCGGGAATCGAACCCGGGACCCTCTGTTTGGAAATGCCAAATGATACCAAAATCACTTTTTACGATCACTTTTAGAGCAATTACTCTTTAGAAGCAATACTTAAGTGATTTTATGGATGTTGTTCAGAAGTAATTCTAAAAAAAGCTGTAAAAATATTGTACATTAACAGTTACTTTGGAAGCAATGAAAGAAGTGATTTTTTGAAGTTGATCAGAATAACTTCTAAAAATGCAATAAAAATACACTAATGGATACTTGTAAAGCAGTGAAAGAAGTAGTTTGTAAAGCATTACTTCCAAAATTTTTTTTGCTGGGAATTACCGAAACTCTTGATTGTAAAAATACCGATATCGCATAACATTTTCCTTTAATATCCCAGGAAAATTTTTTACAATCGGTAGCCAATCACGTTAATTCTTTAACATGTTCCACTGCAACCGATTCCATATGGAAGGTATGACTGAAGAAGAATCAGTTCTAGAACTAGTTTCAGAATTGGAACAATTTCAAACAAAAATAATCGATATTACAATTGACAGTAGAAGGGTTTGTAAAGGAGAAGTAGCTATTCTACAACCGATTCTTTGGAACAGAAAATTTTCCTGTGATGGGTAGCGTATCGGTATTTAATCAAACTAGTTTTTTTTTTACCAATTTAAAAAAACAAAGTATAATTTTTTTAATACAAATTATCGAAAATTGTAAATCAATTTAACTTTACCGTTTCTATCAAATTTCTAACTGGACGTATGATTTATTGATTTCTAAATTGCGTTCTCAACATTATATTTGTTTTAAACAACACATAATTTATGGTGAAAACGCGACATACGGGTATTGAGGTTTCTAAAGAAAAAACCAATACCGATATGAATAAAATACCCTTACCAATACCAATATCGAAACAAGAAAAAAACCGAAGCTAATACCGATACCATACCAATACCGTTATTCGTTTCGGTTGCCAGCATTGATTCAACATGACATTCTACTTTTCTTCACTTCATATTGTTGTTTCTTATTTGTTATCTTAAAATTTTTGCAACATTTTAATACTTTTTTTCAATAAACACAGACACAGCCTCACATACTTATCACATCACATGCTCTCATTTTGTTTTTGGTGTTTCTAGCCAAAAGCATGAAAACAAAAGCTGTTTTTGCAAGTGTTAGTCGATATGTTTCTTACACACACACACACATACACAGGCATACTCTTTTAACTTCCTGTTTAAACATTAACATTCTCTCCCCAGAGAATACATGCACACCGTATAATACAACAACATGCACGTATGTATGGTGTTGTAGGGGAAAAGGAAGTATAAAAAAATATTTAACGTGTTCTACAAGTGCACCCAAGTGACACTTTAAATGGCCTCGTAATGTTAAGTGCTAGTCGACAGATTCTGACAAACACACACACACACACACTAACATTCTCAGATTCATAATGATAAAAAATTAACAATATTCTTAAGAGATTCTCTTTTCTGCCAAAAAGAAAAACAAAAATCATAACAACGACCCAGTAAATGATAATGTTTTCAACGTGACAATAGATGAACATGATTGAATAGTAAAAGTAGGGAATAATTAAAAACGACTACATGCCTGTGATATCGTACTTAAAAGTATGCTTTGTGTTTATTGTTTAGTTTTTATAAACCATTTCTATTACTTTTCTAACATAAAACATACATATAATAGTGATAATAGTAAAAGTACTACAAACCTATGTTTACTGAATGCCCGATACATAGACAAAAACTTTAGCTACTTATAAGGCGGATTAATGTTAATTATTAAAAATAAAAATCTTCATAATTTATACAAAATCTAAAACGTCTTAAGGCCTATTACCCAAGTAAAAAGCTTAAACAAGACTAATTTTAGTTAAATTTGTATTATTTACTGAAAAGTGCTAACAAAAAATGATTTTTGCGAATTTAGAAGGTGGAAATAAAATTAACGTGAAAATGAATTAATCTTTTTTAAAACAACAAATAAAATCTAATATGACAATATGAAATTAGAATTTGGACTTGATGTACAACAATATTCTAATTAAATATATGAAAATATAGAAAGTCCGAAAATACAATTTTTGTATTTTTTAATGCAAAAACTAACAATAATTGTTAAAATCAACGTTCTTCAAAAGAAAACCAAAAAAAAAATGTGTTGAATCAGATACCCGATTGACAATTTCAAATACACATGATACTATATGAAATTCATTCGATCAAAATTAAAGCACATTTGATAATTTCTAAAAATAATTTGACTGAGACAATTGTCATCACTTCCCAGCAAAAAAAATTTGAAGTAATGCTTTACAAACTACTGTTTCACTGCTCGACCAGTGTTCGTTAGTGCAATTTTACTGCTTTTTTAGAAGTTATTCTGAACAACTTCAAAAAATCATTCCTTTTATTGCTTCCAAAGTATCCGTTAGTATATTTTTACAGCTTTTTTAGAATTACTTCTGAACAGCATCCAAAAAATCACTTAAGTATTGCTTCTAAAGAGTAAATGCTCTAACAGTGATCCTAAAAATTTATTTTGGTATTATTTGACATTTCCAAACATAGGGTCGCGGGTTCGATTCCCGGCTGGACCAACATTTTTTATTTTTTTTATTCTATTACTTTTTTTTAATATTTATAATTAATTTGTTTAAATTCAATATTTTTTAATTTTTAAAAATATGTAAACCTGCAGTCACGCACATCTTACCACTGAATTTTGTTTGACAAACACTTTTATCTGTGCAAGAAACTTCAAACTAAAAATAAATAGGGAATATTGTGAAAAAATCATTTATAAATTAGTACCCAGTGTAGAAACGGTAATGACATATCATTATTTTCTGGACTACCAGTAATGACACCCACTTATCTTCTGCATTATTTTAAAACAAATAATAATGAGTTACTGATAATGACTTATTCTTATCATTATTTCAAATAGAAAATAATTTTCTAGATTTTTTTAAAATTTTTTTGAAATCCATTTTTAGACTCAATATTTTTTAAACACTGGTAAAGATATATGTAACCACATATTTTTTGATTTTTTGTATGTTGACGAGTAAGCTTACTTGTGTGTAGCAGGTCAATTACGTTTTTATCTATTAAATATTACATGTCGATATAGCTCAGATGGTAGAGCTATTGACTGGCAATCTGTAGACCCAGGTTCGATTCCCGCACCAGGAAATTTTATTTAAAAAAGAAATACAATAAAAAATATTTTTTTTTATATAAATTGTTTTTAAAGAAAACCTATTTTTAGACTCATTATTTTTGTCAGTACTGGTAAGCACATATGTAACGATATATTTTTTGATTTTTCGTATGCTGGTGTGTAAGCATAACTCATTATTTTTCGCGACATCGCCATATAAAGGTAATAAGAAATGTAATAACAAAAGTAACTAGTTACCATTGCCAAGTATGTAGTTACATAACCACATATCTGGTAATGATTTTCTACACTGGGCAGTGGCATATTAAACAGATAGACAGATGAGTCCAAAATACAAGCGGTTGACTTGAGACCAAAATGTCATTATTTTTACATAGGAGGAAGAAGGAGTACCTTGCCGCGAAATTGCAAGACGGATAGGCTGTAGTCATCCAACGTGATAAATTTGCTGAAAAAGAGAACCAGGATGAATGATTAGAGAGCAGTAGCAGGAAAAGAACTAGGAGAAAGACATCTGATCGAACGGATGCCGTTATACACCGGAATGAGCCTGAAGAATTGTTTTAAAAGTGCCGTCGAAATAAGAAAACATCTCGAAAAAGACCACCAAGTTAGGATTAGTGTGGAAACGGTTCGCAGACGACTCAGGGAATTCGGAATTTGTGGCAGTAGACCAGCAAAAAATCCCTCCTGACACAAAAAATTAAAGCTAAACGGTTGTAGTGCGCCAAAATGCATCGCAATTGGACTCTCGACCAATGGCGAAACGTTATATGGGCTGATGAGAGCAAGTTTAACTTGAACTGTGCCCACAATCATCCGTACGTGCGACGTTTCCCAGGAGAAAGATTTAAGGACACGTGTGTAATTAAAACGGTCAAGCATCCTCAGAGTCAAATGATCTGGGGATGTTTTTCTTATTATGTACGGAGTCCTTTGTTTCTCAGCATAAGCCATAGAGTAAACTGGAGCTAAAGAGAATTTTGGAAAATGTCTGGGAAAATGATTTTTCAAACAGTGAATTGCAAAAACCTGTTGAGTCAATACCATCCCGAATAGAAGCTGTTATATCCTCCAGAGAGGGGTCGACATCTTATTAGACTTAAGATTATAATAATATTTTATCTAATATTCAAGGAAGCAACCAGCAATTTTTTTTTATATTGTTTAATATTGAATATATTTTGAAAACCGGGATAAATATCTGAAAATAAAAATTATCCTTTTATGCATTTCATATGGAAAAAAAAGGAAAATACACTTTCGAAATCAATGAAATTTTGTTAAAAACCGTATTCTTATTTATAAAATCCATGTTTAAAAAATTTTGCATGTGACCCAAACATAAGCTGAGAAATTTAAAAAATGCTGCGAAAAATGAAGTGGTAAGATGTGTGTGACCGCAGGTGTAGATACAGGCTTTTTGTGAGCATCAATATTTTTTTTTTTTAGATAACCGTTAACATTTTTATTTTTTAGTGTTGTTGTTGTTGTTGTAGTAACGCCTCCTACAATAAAATATGTAAGCAATATATTATAACTATTCTTCTTCTTCACCTTGTTCTGCTGACTCAGCTAGATCCAGACCCAGGAACCGGGCCGCCTCAACCGGGTGGGTCCATAGTGACGTGGGATCTAGGTGAGTCGGGTTTGCCGTGCAGCCAAAGAGGTGGTTTACGACGTGGGGACCTCTCTGGCATGCGGGACATGTGTTCGGGATGGTGGGCTTAATTCATATTGGTCCGAGACCAATATAAATTAAGGCGTGAACACCATCCCGAACGCAATTGCGCGAGGAGAACTCTTGAAGATCGTGGTAGTGTCCTCTCCTCGTTCTCCGCAATAGGTGGGGGAACCTCCAAGAACGATATTCATCCGGTAAGAATTGATGGCGTCATTTACCGTGTCCCGATGAATATCGTTTATACCTGCCCTATAGGATGCTTCGTCCAGCGGGTCTCTCATAACGCTGGACCGTGCCCTCAAAGACACGAAGGTCCTTTCTGACATGCCTCGGGGGGGGGGGGGATCCACCTCCGTAAGATGGTGATTCGGGTGGTTCCTCCGATGACATCCCAGCAGGAACTGCTTCGAGAGCATTTGGCAGTGTTCCTTTACTGTAAGGACCTTCGTTTCCTCGTGTAGATGTTGAACCGAGGACATTTGCAGGCATCCTGTAATTGTCCTGAGGGCAGAGTTTTGGCAGGTTTGGAGCTTTCTCCACTGGGTATCGCTGACTCTAGGCGACCACACTGGCGCAGCATAATTAACCACTGACCGACCAATTGTTTTGTAGGTTGCCAACAAGGTTTCTTTGTCCGTACCCCAAGAGCTGCCGGCTAGCGACTTGAGGACCTTGTTCCTACTCTGCATCTTGTTGCAAATTGCAGTGGTGTGCGCTGAGGACATGAACAGGCTGTCGAATGTAACCCCAAGAATTTTGGGGCGGTTGAGTGTCGGAATTCGCACGCCATCGACTACTACATTCAGTTCCAGCCTTACTTCTTTCGTCCAAGTGGTAAAAAGAGTCGCCGAGGAGAGCTGCATATTCCAGTGCAGGGGAGAGCTGCATATTCCAGTGAAGAAATTCGTAAGATCATGAAGATAACTGTTCAACCTACCGCATAAGCCATCAATATCGTGACCCGTCGCCAGTATCGTACAGTCGTCGGCATATGAGATCAATTCCACCCCTTCTGGTGGTGCCGGGAGTTTCGAAACGTAGAAATTAAACAATATCGGGGAGAGAATCCACAATACGTATGTATTTTTTAGTGTTATTTTGTTCGGTTTAAGATAAATTATCACAAATTTCAGATAGAATTTACAATTATTTTACTTTTGAAAGAAAACTTTCCTAGAACCAATGGTTAACAATTAATGCATTTTCAAGTACTATCCGGTACTATAATCAGATTATCTTTATGGGGTTCTCTCTAGGTTATAAATAATGTAGATTTAAGTTTATGTATTTTTTTTTTCAATACAAATGAAGTTATTTGGAAAAAAAATAAAATAAAAACAAATGTCGCAGATTTTTTCGGAATTGATTTGATTTTGCAATTTCACTTCTGCAATATTTTTTATTAAAATGATCCAAAACAATTTTTTCCTTCTGAATTTGCAGTTTAGGGTGGTACGGATAATTTTGTATTGAAAATAAAACGTTTTGGTAAGTATCGAGTATGCTACAGGCTTTATAGTGGTACTTAAAAAACGTAAAACGAAAAAAAGAATCGTTTTCATTCCCAATTCAAAAACCAAAGTGGAATTGATATTTAGAGCAGCTTAAACTCATAAAAGCTTTTCAGTAGTGCGTGGTATGTATTCCCTAAAGTGTCTTTAACTATTTCACTTAAAAAAATTTAAATTTAAAACGCTTTTTGTAGGTAAAGTCAATCATTTTCTGATGGATTAGCAAAGCGTAATCTTTTCTCAAAAATTAAAATTTTAAATTTTGATCGGCGACCACCGTTTTTGTTAGCTATAAATGGCAATTTATTTCAAAATTTAGCAATTGGAACACGAAATTACCACAAAAATTTTTTCGTTATAATTAAGAATTTACGAAAACGCAAAAAACCTGAAGAAGCAAAAGTAAAACGTTACGAAATTCTACTTCGAAATTGTATTAATTTCATACGAAATATGTGTTAAAACTTTAAATATGCTCACTAACAACATTTTTTATACCCTACACCACTATGTGGTCAGGGTATTATAAGTTTGTGCTGATGTTTGTAACACCAAAAAATATTGGTCGTAGACCCACCTTATAGTATACCGATCGGTTCAGAATTTTTTTTTTATTTCGATTTAACGATGTCCGTCTGTCCGTCCGTCCGTCCGTCCGTGTCCATGTTTAGACCTAGTGCCCATATAAGGGTCCTACCAAAATTATACTGTTTATACGCTGCAGGTCGTAAATATTAAGATATTTTGATGAAAGTCGGTACACAGACCTATATTGGCCCAATAACGCAGCCTATTGATTTTGGTGAACATCGGTCAATGTTTAGAACTAGTGCCCATATAAGGGTCCCCCCAAAATTGGCTTGGTTACAAACTGCAGGTCGCAAATATTAAGATATTTTGATGAAATTTGGTACATAGACCTATGTTGGCCCAAGGACGAAGCCTATTGATTTTGGTGAACATCGGTCCATGTTTAGAACTAGTGCCCATATAAGGGTCCCCCCAAAATTGGCTTGGTTACAAACTGCAGGTCGCAAATATTAAGATATTTTAATGAAATTTGGTGCGCTGACTCACATTATAGAAAATTTTGACACAAGCCCCATTTTAACCCATTCGAATTTCGGATCCAAACAATACACCAGAGTGGTGTAGGGTATTGTATAGTCGGCATGACCGACTTTAACCTTTTTACTCGTTTTTAGTTGTAATTACTAAAAACAGCATTCTTAGTTTATAATTAATTATGTTTATATGTTATATTTGGTCTAAATAAGCAAAAATACCATTTACTCCTGTAGAAGCAATTTGCGTTTTCAATTTAATTTTCAAGTGAAATTGAAGTCTGTGACATGCCTGAATAACATTATTATTCTTGAAAAATCATGAATTGTTTGCATGTAGCTTGGTTGTAAGAGTGTTAATCAACCCTGTTCTGTAGGTTCCATCCATATCTATTTTGCTTTACAGTCCTTATTCTTTTACAATAAACCAGCTTACACATATTTTCTTCATTCTATTTAATTTTTTGTTTGTTACCAGTAAATTATAATGGCTTCGACGTGTTTATAGACATCTTTATGTAGTTTCCCAGCAAAAAAGAGATGCCGAACCAGTAGAAAAAGCACTACAATTAATGATCTAGATGTACTTCGTTTTTAACATAACCACTAATGATTTTTACATTGAGTTGTCATTGGAGAGGAGTACTCCCACTTTAACATTTTTTCAGTACTTTTTGAACGAGTGCAAAGGAAGCTCTTTTTCAGCAATTAAAAGTTAGAAAAAAATCTTCGCAAAAAAGTTAAATTTTTTATTTTACAAAAGTTTTTTATTGCCGCCACCGGGTATCGAACTTGCGACCACATGATTGCTAGTCTAGCTCACTACTGCTGAGCTATTCTTTGATACGAAAGTTGACTGGCAAAAAAACACCACTTTGTCATTGCGAGATATTGCGCTTTATTCTCTTCAATAAAAGTACTTATTAAACAAGTGTAAAAGTTACACTCCAATTCAATATTGGTTGCAGTACTATTTTCACAGGTACATAAAAATCAATTTCTCACCATTTTTTTTATATATGTGACCTTCTCCGAACCTTAATTATAAATATTAAAAAAAAATTAATAGAATAAAAAAAAATTAAAAAAAAAAAATAAAAAAATATTGGTCCCGCCGGGAATTGAACCCGGGACCCTCTGTTTGAAAATGCCAAATGATACCAAAATCACTTTTTACGATCACTTTTAGAGCAATTACTCTTTAGAAGCAATGGTTCAGAAGTAATTCTAAAAAAGCTGTAAAAACGGATACTTGGGAAGCAATGAAAGAAGTGATTTTTTGAAGTTGTTCAGAAGTAATTCTAAAAAAGCTGTAAAAATGTAATAACGGATACTCTGGAAGCTATGAAAGAAATAATTTTTTGAAGTTGTTCAGAATAACTTCTAAAAAAGCAGTGAAAATACACTAACGGATACTTGTGAAGCATTAAAAGAAGTAGTTTGTAAAGCACTACTTGCAATTTTTTTTGCTGGGCACTAATATTTTAACATTGAGTTGTCATAAGAGAGGAGTACTCCCACTTCAACATTTTTTCAGTACTTTTTGAGCGAGTGCAAAGGAAACTCTTTTTCAGCGCAATTAAAAGTTAAACAAAATCTGCTCAAAAAAAGTTAAATTTTTTATTTTACAAAATTCAGTATTGTTTTCAGTACTACCCAAGCAGAAATCGCCAGTGGTACCAAAGATCAAGCACTGGCATACCAATGGGTAACCACGGTGTTGAAAATAAATGACTGGGAGAACACTCATTTGGGACGCTTTGCCAGTATTAAAAAAAAAATACATATGATCTTTTTTTTAAATTTTATTTTGGAAAATCTATTTGTAGACCACCTATTTATTGGTTTTGCCAGCGTTTTTCCAACCTGTTTTTTGCTGTATAGAAATGAAATGTATGTAGTCGCTTACATCCAGAAGTGGATTTGCAAATAAAGAAGAAGAAGAATGCTTTTCCGGCGCTTTTTGAACAGCCGGTCTTTTTGTCTAATGATGCTATCATTTTGGGAATGGGAAAGCACTTTTTTCCAGTACTTTTACCACCTGTTAAAGTGCTTTGCCATCGCTTTCCCGTTTGTATTTTTCTGACTGAGTATACTCATAAGCGCATAAAAAGCTTTTTCATATATTTTTAAAAATTGAAAAATTATAAAAAAATTTGGGTTCAAACAAATTAATTGTAAATATTAAAAAAAATAAAAAAAAAAAATAAAAAAATATTGGTCCCTCCAGGAACTGAATCCGCGATCATCTGTTTAGAAATACATAATGATACTAAGAGCAATTATGCTTTAGAAGCAATACTTAAGTGATTTTTTGGATGTTGTTCAGAAGTAATTCTAAAAAAGCTGTAAAAATACACTAACGGATACTTGGGAAGCAGTGAAAGAAGTATAGTTTGTAAGGCATTACTTTCAAGTTTTTTTGCTGGGTTTATATATATTAGGGTGTCCCTTATAAAGTGTTTGGTCGATTTTCGACATGCATACCCCCAATTTTTTTACAAATGGTCCCAAATTAACAAAATCGATTTTTTTTTTTTGGAAAACGTTAACCCGTGCCGTGGGCCAAAAATGGCCCATGTTGGGAAAAAAGTGTATTATTATTAAAAATTCCCAAAATTCTAAATTTTCTAAAAATTTAGTATTTTGTTTCATTTATTCATTTAATATAGTCAAAGTGATTCAAACATAGAATTTTGACTTCATCGGATATCATTAACCCACTTTAGCCTGGAATCCAAAATGACCCACGAATTTGATAAAACTGTAAAAACGTGTTTTTTTTAAAAATTAATTTTAAAGATTTTTGCCTAATTTGGAGATGTCGATTGTTAGTTGTACCACATAATAGTTGATATTAAAGAAAAAAAAAAATAAATTGGAAAAATGATAATTATACCCTACACCACTATGTGGTCAGGGTATTATAAGTTTGTGCTGATGTTTGTAACACCAAAAAATATTGGTCGTAGACCCACCTTATAGTATACCGATCGGTTCAGAATTTTTTTTTATTTCGATTTAACGATGTCCGTCCGTCCGTCTGTCTGTCTGTCCATGCAATCTTGTGCGCACTCTACAGGTCGCAACTATTAAGATATTTTGATGAAATTTGGTACGCAGACCTATGTTGGCCCAAGGACGAACAAGTTTGATTTTGGTGAACATCGGTCCATGTTTAGACCTAGTGCCCATATAAGGGTCCCACCAAAATTATATTGTTTATACGCTGCAGGTCGTAAATATTAAGATATTTTGACGAAATTTGGTACACAAACCTATGTTAGCCCAATAACGCAGCCAATTGATTTTGGTGAACATCGGTCCATGTTTAGACCTAGTGCCCATATAAGGGTCCTACCAAAATTATAATGTTTATACGCTGCAGGTCGCAAATATTAAGATATTTTGAAGAAATTTGGTACACAGACCTATGTTGGCCCAAGGACGAAGCCTATTGATTTTGGTGAACATCGGTCCATGTTTAGAACTAGTGCCCTTATAAGGGTCCCCCCAAAATTATATTGTTTATACGCTGCAGGTCGTAAATATTAAGATATTTTGATGAAATTTGGTACACAGACCTACATTGGCCCAATAACGCAGCCTATTGATTTTGGTGAACATCGGTCCATGTTTAGACCTAGTGCCGATATAAGGGTCCTACCAAAATTATAATGTTTATACGCTGCAGGTCGCAAATATTAAGATATTTTGATGAAATTTGGTACACAGACCTATGTTGGCCCAAGGACGAAGCCTATTGATTTTGGTGAACATCGGTCCATGTTTAGAACTAGTGCCCATATAAGGTTCCCCCCAAAATTGGCTTGGTTACAAACTGCAGGTCGCAAATATTAAGATATTTTAATGAAATTTGGTGCGCTGCTCACATTATAGAAAATTTTGACATAAGCCCCATTTTAACCCATTCGAATTTCGGATCCAAACAATACACCAGACTGGTGTAGGGTATTGTATAGTCGGCATGCCCGACTTTAACCTTTTTACTCGTTCGAGTTTGTGTTTGGAGCGACTGCTTTCCAGGACATTTTACAAAAATTTCATTATTTTGCCAAAATTTAACAAAATTTTAATGTTTTCATCAAATTTTACATAGTTTTCAGAAAAATATCACTTAAATTTGGTTAGACTATAATTATCTTTACATTTATTTTAAAAAATCTTTAACCCTTAGTGGCCTGGGGTCAGAAAAGACCCATGAAACTTTATATTAATTATGACTACGAGATTGTAAAGCCACTAAATTCATAAAAAAAACTATCTCAACTGGATAAAAATAATTATTTTATGTAACATGATCCATATGGGGTTAACTTTTATACTTTTGGCCAAAAACGCCCCACTAGGAAATTTACAGAACACACCTTTAATAATTTTCGGAAAAATATCACTTTAAATGAATAACAAAAAATTTTTTCCACTTGACAAAAATTATTATTTTGAGTAACTTGAACCATATAGGGTTCTCACTTGATCCATATAATGTTCTCACTTTTCACAAAAAATACCCACTAGGAAATTTAGAGAATAACAATTATCAGATTTTTATTAAGTTGCGATTATCAGATTTTCATTAGCGGGTTAATAATGATATCCGATGAAGTCAAATTGAATAAAGGAAACAAATTACAAAATTTTTCAAAATTTAGAAAAATACATTTTTTTCCAAATTGGGCCATTTTCGGCCGCAACTCGGCACGGGTTAACGTTTTCCAAAAAAATAAAAAATCGATTTTGTTAATTTGGGTCCATTTGAAAAAAAAATTGGGGGGGTTTGCGTGTCGAAAATCGACCAAACACTTTATAAGGGACACCCTAATAAATATATATTACACTTTTTCAGGCCATTATTAAATAGTCCACTTAGTTTGTGCTACGGCAAGTTGCTGTGTCTTTTTTAGTTGATTGGCTTTTTAAAATGCTGTTAACAGGATTTTAGTAAAATATTCCATATTTGTGGCTAAAGTTAAAGGAAAATGGTATGAGTAGGTCTGTCTGGTTTTAAAATATTTATAGCACATAGTTTGGAAAGTTTTTTCTTTCTAATTTTCTTTTTATTTTTTTTTTATATTTACACAAAATTTTATTTTTTGGGCTGTGACTATGTAAAGTTTAATGACATGCAAAATGTTTGAAGACAAAATCAATAGCGGCATTATCTTGTCTGTGAAAATATAGCACACAATTGAAATCCAATTTTTTCCAATGAATATATTATAATAAATTGTTAAATTTTTCTTTGCTAAATGTCTATTCAATCCTTAAACTATGAATCCTTAAGAGCTTAAACTTAAATTTATTTAATACTGAATGCTTTTAAGACATACTTTAGAACTTTTAATAACGTAAAATGTTAGTTCACGAATTCAAATTTTTATTTTTTCACAAAACTGTTAATCAAGATTGCCATTTTTAAGACTTCTTTTGTTTTTGGTCTTAATTTGTATGCATTTCCATAGCCTGACTATTACACCGTCCAACAAAATTCATAATCTCATGCGAAAAATCAATAAATTTTGAAAGAAGGTACAAAAACCAAATACCGGCGTCTTCCAGTATTTCTAGATGAATCTTTTGTTAAAATTTTTTTTATTGCATCACACAGAGGGAATTATGCGGGACAAGTTCTGATGAAATCTTTCAGTAAACTAATGAAGTTTTCTTTATAAATTAAATGAAAAATTCTTTAAATTTGATGAAAAAGCTTCATATATTTTATCAATCCAGTTTTAATGCAAATTTTTCATTGAGGGCATGAATGTTTTAATAAATAAAATGGAATTTTTCATAAAATTTTATGAACAATTCCATTAATTCAACGAAAAGTTTCAATGGACGAGTTTCAATGAAATTTCATTGGTTTTGTGCAAAACTTCATTGATATCATGCAGATAATTCTCTCAGTGCATGTCTTAATTTTTGGAAATTGATATTTGGTTTTGATTTCAGAAGCTTTTTGTTTCTTTTTTGTTGAGGGGTAGCGAACCAGTTAACAAAACATAAAAACATATAAAATATGGGTATCCAAATTCATATTTTCAAGAATATGTGAACGATTTGGTAAAATAATTTTCAAAAATGTTCAATTTAAACATTATCATGTGTTTTGAAATGGTGGCAACTCTATCTGTAGAACGTGGATAATATGTCTATTTTTTAGAGTATATTATATTTTAGACTTCATTAACGTTGTGTAAAAATAAATTCCCATACGAACACTTTAATATATGTATATAAATTCGCTATTAAGCGACTTATCGAATTGATTTTGAGAAACTAAACGACACGGATATTTTATTTCCTTCCATTCATTCAGAATATATGGAATTTGATCATGGGTGCAAACATGTGTCGGACAGTGTTTTATAAAACTTTTTGTTTAACTTTAATTAACAAAGTAAAAGTTGTTGCTGTTTTTTTTCTTTTGTTACCTGTGGCGTGATTTTGAATTTCAATTCATATTTAGTGCTTCGTAAAAAACTGACTGCTGATTTATTTCATAAACTTTATTTTTTTTACAATATTCAAGGATACTGCAAAATTTATACAATACGACTATGAATTTATATAGAAAAAACTAAGTTAACAAAAATATAATTAGATCCTGTGGGAGAAAAGTGATGATAATGGGTATTGAAGAAATATATATTGAAAGGAAGGATTCCTTCACGCAAAGAAAGCTACTAGGATGGGATGGCCATATTTGAAGAGCATTATATGTTTTTGGGTTTATGATTAAAATACATTTTTTTTATCATAATATGCTCCTTACATTATCACATTATGATTAAAAAATAATCGCAATACACAGGCCGACAAGGTTTTCTAGTCAAGAATCAGACTATACTTTCTCGGAGAGTTTAGTCGTGCTGAATCCGAATCAGACCTCAGAATAGCCCTATCAAGGCAGGTTTTAGAGATATTCTAACCTAAAAGTGCAAAAAACAAGTTTTTTTTTTGGGTACATTTGAGGTTCTGTAACTTCCAGAATTTTTTTTCAAAAATATTCCAGCAAAAAAAATTGCAAGTAAAAGATTGCAAATACCCCGTTAGGGTATTTTTACTGCTTTTTTAGAAGTTATTCTGAACAACTTCAAAAAATCACTTCTTTCATTGCTTCCAAAGAATCCGTTAGTATATTTTTACAGCTTTTTTAGAATTACTTCTTAACAACTTCCAAAAAACCACTTAACTATTGCTTCTAAAGAGTAATTGATCTAAAAGTGATCGTAAAAAGTGAATTTGGTATCATTTGGCATTTCCAAACAGAGGGTCGCGGGTTCGATTCCCGGCGGGAACAATATTTTTTAATTTTTTTTGTTATTTTTTAAAAAATTTTTTTTTTAATTTTTTTTTTATTCTATAATTTTTTTTTAATATTTTTAATTAATTTGTTTAAATTCAATATTTTTTTAATTTTTAAATTTTTAAAAATATGTATATATAAAAAAAAAATGGCGAGAAATTGCTTTTTATGCACCTGTAAAAATAGTACTGAAAACAATATTGAATTAGAGTGCACCTTTTACACTTGTTTAATAAGTACTTTTATTGAAGAGAATAAGCAACAATATCTGGCAGTAACAAAGTGGTGTTTTTAATGCCACTCAACTTTTATATCAAAGAATAGCTCAGCGGTAGAGCGCTAGACTAGCAACCGAGAGGTCCCAAGTTCGATTCCCTGTGGCGGCATTAAAAAAACTTTTGTAAAATAAATAAAATATAATTTTTTTCTTGCGATGAATTTTTCTTTAACTCTTAATTGGTGAAAAAGAGCTCCCTTTGCACTCGTTCAAAATGTACTGAAAAAATGTTGTAGTGGGAGTACTCCTCTCCTATGACAACTCAGTTTTAAAATCATTAGTGTTTATGCTAAAAAAGAAGTACATCTAGATCATCAATTGTGTTTCTCTTAATATTTTTGCCGGTTTTATATTTTTATGAGTGTGAGTAGAAAAATATTGTGCGTGAGTGATTGTGCGTGATTGGAATTTTTCTCTGTGAGGCAAAATTCACTCACGTGCCCATCTCGAATTAAAACAATTGAAAATAAGTTAAAAAAACACCAACTTTTCATTTAAAACAATTGTGTTTTGTCGTTAATTTATAATTGTTAATTAATTAATTGGCAAATTCGGTAAAAATAATAAATTTCTTGTTTATTTTATTGAAAATTAATTATAGCAACTGATTGTTAAAAAAGTAGGATTAAAAAAGCTTGCTTATAGTTCTGCGGTGGTTCTAAAATCGTGTTTTTTTTTCTGGGCTATGACACGTATGAGTGTTATTATTTCATATCATAAATAATATTATTCATACGCCGTGTGCTAAATTTAAAGATGTAAAGAAATTTAAATTTTTTTTCAGATTTACCATATTTGTACCTTCGTATTGTAATTAAGTTACTAATTCCTTATTATATTTCTTTCAGTTTCAGCATAATTATATTTCAAAAATTGAAATGAATACATCTTTATTAAGATAAATTTTACTCAAAATATTCAACATGACATCTGAAACTTATTTGGATTTAACATTTGAACGTGCCACTAAAAGTGGCAGTAGTGGAGGTGCTACTGTTGCGGGCCCAGCTACAGGTGTTGGTAGCGGTGGTGGTGCAGGTATTGTTAGTAGCGGCAAACGTCCAATTAGACCAAAACTATTAAAATTAAATGATGTTTCTATACCACATCGTAATCGTAAAAAAACTAAAACTA